>CM038147.1:558410584-559040749 GCA_021437245.1 Aegilops speltoides | reverse complement strand
TGCTGTCCTCGACTTCCTTCTTCTCGCCTCTTGACCCCTACTCCACAAGCCCGAGGACCAGCCTGCCAAGGACACGCCACCCTCTTGCGTGGTCGTCCCACATGCTACCGCTAGGATCCGCGACTCATATTACCGAGGACGGCGCCGCGAAGGATCCCGTTCCGACCGAGCTGCTGCACAACTAGTCCCAGCAGGCGCACCAGTGCGGCGGCCAGCCGAGACGGAGATGCTGGTCTAGGAGGCGCGCGAGGCCGGCGGCCAGCCTAGCCGGGAGGGAGGTCTAGCAGGCGCAGGAGGTCGGGGGCCAGCCTAGCCGGGAGGGAGGTCCAGCAAGCGCCCGCGGGCGGCGGCCAGCCGAGCAGGGATGGGGTGAGATGCGCGACTGCGCTCGCCCTGAGTAGAAGCTACACGACAGCGCGACGAGATCCGCTCGGCGAGGCTGGAGGAGCAGGAGCAGCAGAGGGACATGGAAAGCTTCGGCGTGAGCTTGAGTTCAGACCGAGGAAGAAGAAGAATCTGGATAGGAGTGTATCGATACAGACGCAATCGGTATTATGGTCTGTATTTGTTTTTCTTTTTGAATGAGAAAATCTGGACCGGGAGGGGGTGCACGCACAGCCATGCGATGGCTGCGTCGCACAGATGGTCGCACCAAGCGGCCGCAGGCAAGCCCCGTCCCATGTATGCAAGGTACAAAATAAATGAGGAGATTTGCAATCCTTTGCATTTATTAGTCATTACTGGCAAACCAAATTGATCATCTCGAATTATTTTTTAAGAATATCTGGTTTAAACACGGGTAAAAATGAATGAAAAATCCACTCATCAGAATTGATGCTTGTGTTTTCAACGTGATCCTCTTAGCTCGTATAATATGGAAATGGGAGATTTGGCAACGGAAAACGACAACAGTGGAGAGTGCCGCTTTAGACAAGAGGAATCTCAACGCGATTACATTGCATCAGCCCTTGTTGATTCAAATTGTTATCTGTCCATGATGATTGTTCACCTTTGTAAAGAAATCCTAAGCATGCACAGATCCGGACAACTCTATACCCAAACGACGGTTCATGATAGGAGGTGTACCTACATCGGAGTTCAAAAAATCCACCGTGCATTCCGTACTCGTCCAACTTGATAGATATTAAACCTATGGATGTTGTTTTGAGGAGAAGATGTCAGGGGCTCTGAACACTAGCAACAATCCAAGAAGGCTTTCATGGCAGAGGGTCTGCGAGCCAATGAAGTTGTAACAATCTTGGTTATCAGAGGTAGTGGCCCCACTAAGATATGGAAGCCGTGATAAAGGGGGTAGAGGTAGGCGATGAAGGACAAGAGGAGAGCTTGGGAAGGCCGTGTGAGCTGTCATGCCTCCATTTTGCCTCATGTTTTCTTGAATATTGTGCATATAGGAGAAACCTTGGTTTTTGCACATACGTTTTTACAGCTACATGGACGATATTTTGGCAACCGATTCATGCACGACACAAAATATCAGCCACACATCCCATTTAGGACTCGACGCTCGAGCGAGCTTTTCGGCTCGGCACGAAACTCGCTCCAGCTCGGCCCAACTAGAAAATAGGCCAAGCCGAGCTAGCAAATTTCGGCCCGTTCAACGACTGGGCCAAGCCCGTTCCCGCTCGGTCCAGCTCGGTGGCTTATTTCGCAGCCCAATTAAGTTTCTTTAGATAATTTTCAGCCCATTGTCTAAACATAGAAGCTACACTAGCAGCCCAAGCCCGCTACAAAGCGCCCCGATTCGCATGTGCCACCCCTAGCGAGCGAATGCAGTCGACGCCGCTGTCCAGCCAGTGGCCACTACTGAATTCTTGCTCCAGCCAACTCATCCAAAAGTCCGAACTGATGGAGGAAGGTGGGCAATATATTTCAACACTCCCCCTCACGTCTAGGCTATTTTAGTCATTAGAGATGGGATCGATGTAGGCCGCAGAATCGTTTTTTTTAATGTTGCGTTGGCAGGGTTTTGAACTCAAAACCTCTTGGCTCGGATACCATATTGAATTAATGTATCATGATCGATGTAGGCCGCGCGCAGAATCATTTTATTTAATACTGCGTTGGCAGAGTCTTGAACTCAAGACCTCTTGTCTCGGATACCATACTAAATTCATGCTCCAGCCAACTCATCCAAAACTCCAAACTGATGGAGGGGGGTGGGCTATATATTTCAACAGCCACCACCTGACACTGTCCTCCTCGCCGTCGACACCGACGGGGCGCGTGCCTGTTCGCAGCTGCACGGAAGCCACCCGTTCGTCGCTCCCGCTTCCTCGTCGAGCATGCCACTGTCCCCGGCAAAAGCAGGTATGACCTCCGGTCCATGTCCTCTTCTCCTGACAATAACTCCAGCAGCCGGCCATGCGGAGAAGACTTTGCACACACGCAAGCGGCCACACTTCGCCAGCTTCGGCGGGCAGCGTGCATGCACACTCCGGCCGGTCCCATGCGCACTCAACGTACACACCGGCACTCACTCACACGAGCCGCTCGCTCGGACTGGACTGAGCAAGAGGCAAGACGAACCGAGCCGCTAGAATAAGGCTAGTTCGACCAACCGAGCGAGCCGAACCAGCTCGCTCACGGGCGAGCCAAAGCCTGGCTCGGATCAAACTCAGCTCGGCTTGGCTCATGTCCAGCCCTAATCCCATTTGTTCAGTGAGTTACAGCCATCGATCAAGAGTTCGTAGGTGGTGGTGCGGCTCCTTGGCGGCGAGACGGCGTGGTGGCCCAGGTTGGCCGGCAGCATGCCCCCGGCCCAGATTTGGGCCCTGTGGGCCCCATCTGGGTCCTAGCGGGCCGGTCTCCGGCGTGGCTTCGTCGTCGTCTGTGTGGTGGGGAGGAGGAGCAGCTCGGACGGGGGGGCGACGCCGACGGCGTGCCTGCTGCAGCGCGTTGGCGGGAGCTTTATGGGCACGAAGATGCCGGCCGGGCCTGTGGGCCCACGGGCTGGTATGCTCCTGCTATTGTGTCCGGTCGGCTAGCATCGTTGACGGTGGAGGTTGTGCCCTCCCGCATGCCGAGGGTGATGCGGCCCCTAGTCCCGACCCCTATTCCCCGTTGTGCAGGCCTCACTTCGTGGTGCCATGGTGAGACGGCGTGGAGGCTTCATGACCATGGTGGCGCAAGATGGTGGTCGGTTTGGTGGCAGGCTCTGGAGCATCCGAGGTGAAGGTTGGGATCGGGGGAAACCCCTGTCGGCCTGACCGACACCAACGCGACGACGCCGGTGGGTGCCGCCAGACCTTCCTGGAGGGCGTCGGGGGCGACCCTTCCTCTTGCCTTGTCGCGTACCGGGGGAAACCTTTGGCAGCAGCGTTATCATCGTCGCGGTCCTTCTTGGAGGTGTTGATTGGTACCGGTGCTCCGAAGCCCTGGAGCGTGGTGGAAGATCTTCGGCGGGCGCAGTGGTCGTGAAGCTTCTTCGTTTCCGTCGATCCGCCGTTGTCGGCATTTTGTTCTATTGTTGCTTCTCTTTCGTTTTTTTTTTTGGGTGATTGTGCTGCGTCCGCCCCATCACCTATCTTTGGATGTATAGGATGGTTGTTTTGTAATACAAAGCGGGGGAAACCCTTTTTCGGCAGAGTTTGTAGTGTTATTTGGATTCTCCCATCTACTATCCCCATCGTTTCACACTTTCAGGACCATTCCCTGGCTTCTCCCACCCACCCCCTTTAATTTCTTTTCTGTAGTCCCGTTCCTCGCACGCTCCCCACCCCATATATATCCATCCATTCCCGATGATTCTCCCTACAAAACGCACCCGCCTCCCGCAGTGCGACTGACACCCTTCTTCATTGTCTCTGTTTCTGTGCCACAAACACTTCACCATTTGTGGTAGAAAACTGAGCTTCTGGCTGGCAGGAGCATAGGTTGGCGGGTTCCTATTGAAACTTGCACAAGTACCGTTTTGCGACGGACGTCTGAGGAAGCACCGAAGTAGGAGATGGTCTTCCACGCCGTTCTACCCAAGATAGCCACTAATTGGGTCATCAACTTGTACCGCGCCGCCAGGAAGCTCGGCATCAATGGCGTCCCGAACTACCGTAACTCCTGCGCCACCAAGCCATCGACCGCTGCCGCCTCCAGGTGCACTATCCCGTCCGCCGGCGATAGGACGGTAGTGTGCGACTTCGACGGCGGGCTCCTGAGGTCCACCGCCCTCTTCCCTTACTTCATGCTCATGGCCTGCGAGGGTGGTAGCCTGATCCGGGCGCTGCTCCTGCTCTGCTGCTTCCCCCTCGTATGGATCCTGGGAGAGCACAGCGACGCCGGCGTCCAGGTCATGGCGTTCGTCACCTTCGTCGGGCTCAGGCCACGGAACACCGACCTCGTCGCCCGGGCTGTCTTGCCCAAGTTCTACATGGAGAGGCTCAACGCGCACGTGTACGACCAACTGTGGCTGCCGGCGAGGAGGAAGGTGGCCGTGACGAGCGCGCCGAGGGTCATGGCGGAGTGGTTCCTGAAGGAGTACATGTCCGCGGACGTGGTGGTGGGACGTGAACTTCAGATGATTAAAATTAGGCACGGCAGCTACTTCACCGGGCTACTGTGCAGGCAAGGGCCGGGCATGAGGCAGAAGGCCCTGAGGGAGGTGCTCGGAGCTGACGGTGCCATGGCCGACGTTGCCGTCGTCGGGACCTCCAACCCACTGAACCATCTCTTCATCCCCTACTGCAAGGTCCGTACGTACGTGTGTGCTTTCTATAGTTTTTCTTTTAAAAACTAGCGTGCTTTCTATAGATTTCTGTTCCTCTATTAGCACTCGCTCGAGATGGGAATATAAGACGGACACAAGTTTTTAGCCTGTCTATTTGACTAGCAAAATATATACGAAGTTTCTTACTATATTTTTTTGTGTGGCACATTTCATATGTTTCATTTGTCAAATTAATCAACTTAAAGATCTAATTAAAAACACATGCCTAACTTACACACTTGCATCGTGAGATCGTCGTTTAAGGGGAAACATTAGGTGTAAAGCCGAAAGATACTTGGCTGTATTACATCACTATCACGCTCGGGCTACAGTTTGAAAATGACATAATTAAGTTCTCAACAGTTGTATTATAATTTGTTTTCAATAAAGGATGGATTTTATTAGCTTAAAATAAAGCATCAACAGGATACAAAACAATGGCCACATATCCGTTATCTGTATAATTAGGATGCACACATGCAACATCAACACACACATGCACACACACACAAACACACACACACACACACACACAAATCACACCGGCAACTAGCAAAGTCAAACAATACCGGATACCTGGTGGTGTAAAAAGGAAAATGAACTCCCAAGTGATTAAGCATTATTCTTTTCCTAATAATAAAGCACGGATTGACTCCTTGGGTTTATCGTCACAATACACTTCCGCCCAGTCGTAATACGCTTTTACGATTTGTATAGACAAAATCATAATATAAACGAGGTTGTACTAATAGCATGTTCGTCAGGCTGTCCGTTGGCCCAGCAGTGCAATGTGAGGAGGTACTTGGACCTTCAGGATGTCCATTGGCCAGCTCGGCCCACGTCCAGTACAACACGAAGAAGAAAAAAGATACTTGCAAGAGGCACATTTCATATGTTTCATTTGTCAAATTAATCAACTTAAAGATCTAATTAAAAACACATGCCTAACTTACACACTTGCATTGTGAGATCGTCGTTTAAGGGGAAACATTTGGTGTAAAGCCCAAAGAGACTTGGCTGTATTACATCATTATCACGCTCGGGCTACAGTTCGAAAATGACATAATTAAGTTCTCAACAGTTGTATTATAATTTGTTTTCAATAAAGGATGGATTTTATTAGCTTAAAATAAAGCATCAACAGGATACAAAACAATGGCCACATATCCGTTATCTGTATAGTTAGGATGCGCACATGCGACATCAACACACACACATGCACACACACACACACACAAACACACACACACACACACACACACACACACACACACAAATCACACCGGCAACTAGCAAAGTCAAACAATACCGGATACCTGGTGGTGTAAAAAGGAAAATGAACTCCCAAGTGATCAAACATTATTCTTTTCCTAATAATAAAGTACGGATTGACTCATTGGGTTCATCGTCACAATACACTTCCGCCCAGTCGTAATACGCTTTTACGATTCGTATAGACAAAATCATAATATAAACGAGGTTGTACTAATAGCATGTTCGTCAGGCTGTCCGTTGGCCCAGCAGTGCAATGCGAGGAGGTACTTGGGTCTTCAGGATGTCCATTGGCCAGCTCGGCCCAGGTCCAGTACAACACGAGGAAGAAAAAAGATACAAGAGGAATTGAACTCGCAACCTTCCAGCCGATACATTTGACACCAACCAACTGAACTATGTCCATCTATGTTGATTGGATACGGTTGGTATTATTATCAAATAGTACCACCTCGACTTTTTACATGCACAACCATCAATTTATATACGCGTTCAAGTTTCCCCTGTCATCAATCATAAGTCGGCGTGGAAATTGGTGATCGGAGGATGACGAGTGGTTGCCCAGAAAGGAAGTAATGAAGAAAGAAGTATTCTTGAAAAAGGAAGAAAACATCCAAGGATTAAATATGGTGAGCAATCAAACAAACGGGGCAATTAAGAGACGGCCTAATTGGATGCTTGAGAAAGATGGGCAATTAAATAGGGCAATTAAGAGATATTCCTTTCTAAGACACGCGTGCATAATATAATTAAGAGATATTCCGTTTAAAAGAGATGACTCGGATAAATAAGAAAGGGATTCATGCGCATTGCACGTTGTGTAGATGAGGTGCCCTATATAACTAAATAAACGGAATTCGGGCTAATTAAGTGTTGGGCAGATTTGGTGTGCTAGAAGATCACAATTTTGTGTGCTAACTGATTACAAATTTTGGGCCTTCACACATATGTTGTGATCAAGCCCCTCAGGTTGTTTCAGTTTTGCTTCTCAAGAAAAAAAGATTGTTTCAGTTGTTTTTGTAAGAATCCTAACTTCTCCTGCAAGGGGTCGTTTCTCTCTTTGAATTACCAAGTTTTTTGACAACCATGATATTATTTCGAAAATGTGCACATTGCTTTGATTTGTGAATAAATTTAGAAAAAAGAAACATTTTCATGCATTTGTAAACAAATTTTTGAAATCATGCGATGAGACGTGAATAAAATGTGGTCATCGTGATTGAACATTATGAAAAAAAATTCCCGTTGCAACGCACGTGCCCTTTTGCTAGTAATAATCTATAGGAGCAACCATATCTGCACCAACATGTCTTGACATCACCAATAGAACAAGAAGGATTCTACAAAGGAAACACCTTTAGGAAGGAAGCAACGCTCAAGCCGCGTTGTCGCCAGATCATGAGTCTTCACCCTGAAGAAACAAGGCCGAGCAAATCCGAACAACGCATCCAACAAGATATCGACACAGGAAACATCGTCATTGCCGAATGTAACCAATAAGAGTCAGACCTCGGGTTTTCACCATAGAGCTCGAGACTGGTATTTGAGAAGCATCATCTAATTGATGTCATCATGTGACGTTCACACCACTTTTCGTGATCCGAACAGATACACACATAGCATATCCATGGCCTCTGCCTCAAGACACCGTCCATAGATCTCTCAGTCCGGCGCAACACCACAAACCGTTGGATCCGATGTGTGCAACTTGATCGCAGCCGCAACGGTCGATACAACACTACCAGATCTGGGCCATGAGGCCTGCACACCCGACGCATCCCACCACCAGCAATTTTCGTTGTGTATCCGGCCAAGGTGGAGCAGATCCACCGTCCTGCACCGGCAAAGCCCTCTTGCACAACTGCCTGACACCTGGCTCCTGGAGGCACCGCACGCGCCACTCCTGTTTATTCGGAGCACCTCCGCCAGCCTTCGGTGCCCCGTCGCACGTTGACAGGCCACCTTGTGCTGCTGCCCTACGGACCGAGGGACCACAGTAAGAGAGAGAGCCACACCGCAGTCGGCCGCACAAGCTTAACCCGGCCACATCCTCTGATGATAGCGTGGCCGGAGGGTGAGGGTTGGGGTGGCTGCGCTAGCTTAAGAAGACCACCCCCGAGACGCCTTGGGTAGGATGATGGATGTTATTATAATTGGAAGGAATTGAGTGAGGTTATTGTACCACGTGAACATGTGTAGCCACAGGTCAGAACTACTCCACTATGAAACATCATAGTATATCCCTCCGTTTCAAAATAGATGACCCAATTTTATACTTCCTCCGTTCCTAAATAATTGTGTTTCTAAAGATTTCAACAAGTGACTACGTACGGAGCAAAATGAGTGAATCTACACTGTAGAATATGTCTACATACATCCGTATATTGTAGTCCATTTGTGATGGCTAGAAAGACAAATATTTGGGAACGGAGGAAGTACTAAAGTTAGTACAAAGTTGAGTCATCCATTTTAAAACGGAGGGAGTACATAATTAAGCTTACTAATGATAATGCCAGGCATATTGAAGGTGCATGCTCGTTTGGTGTTCAGCATATTCACAACCCACAACTATTTATTTAAGGGAATAGGGACGGGGATGTTTGGAACCTACCAGTAGAGGCGCCGGAGATCGGGACCGCGCATAGGCTCATCACTGTTCGTACTTAAGGTAACATTTATTGAATACACATGCTTTTGCAAAGAAATAATGCTCTGTATGCATCCAGTCCCACTCATGTGTATAGTACATGTTAGAACAGAATCTCATGTTACATAAACGAAACTGTTGTGCACACAAAAGAATACTCACGACATGCACCCCACGCTCATATCAAACGGTGGAGCAGTCCTGGCTGCTCGGGTGCATGGGATGGCGTGATCCTCAGCGTCGTCTCTGCAAATCGTCTGTGCAGCGTTGTGTGTTTAGCGTGTATAGCATGACTCCTACATAAAATAAATAAAGGACGGTGCAGATCCCCAAATGATATTTTAGTTGGATTTTTTTTTGCGGGGTAAAAGTGTTTTATTATATAGATGCAGAGTTATAGTCAGCTGGCAAAAGCTCACCGATACATGATGGGGCAATTCTGTAGCCAACAAGCCTTACTACACCCTACTCTCCCATGGTCGCCAGGAGATCTGCTACTCTGTTTTGATCTCTAGAAATTTTCATATGAAAAAACTCTCTACCAGCTAAGAGGTTCTTAATCTCCGTGACTAAATGACCATAAGTTGATTGATCAAGAATATCTGAGGAGAATGAAGAAAGTGTCGTCGAAGAGTCAGATTGGATTACCACGGGAAGGTCTGATCGCTCCAAAGCTAGCGCTAGACCCTCCCTAATTGCATGTAGTTCCACTTCAAGGGCATTGTTGCAGAAAAAGAGGTGTCGATAAGCAGCAATGATCAAGCTTCCATCTGGATTCCTGAGGACCAGCCCTGAACCCGCGGTCCCGTCTGAGGAGAACGAACCGTTAACCGAAATGGCAACCCATCCCACAGCAGGAGCAGGCCATGGTCTGGCCGGCACAGTTTCCTTGTTCTTGGATTTGCTTCCTTTATATAATTAGATTACGATACACTTCGAGACGACCTCTTTTATTCGAGCAGCCTTCCTTAGCAAAACTATGGGCGACATTATTATCAGAATGTCGCACAAAACTAACCATGAACTCCTAAAAAGATTCTAACAGTTCCTTCACCTCTTACACAACCATACCATTCGCCAAGAGATATTTTTGTTGAGTTGAAACCTTGCGCACAACCCCTTGAGAGTCGGACTCCAGGACGACTTTGTGAACATCAAACTCTTAAAGGGGGGACAAGACTTGAGAGCCAACATGTATTTCCAGGGACACAACCCACAACTAAATTTAACAAATCCAAGCTCTAATAAAACAATTTATTAGCAAAACATCATGTGTGGAAAGATTGATAATAAAGGGTGTACAAAGGTGGACCATATGTATACGTGTTAGAATTGTGTCAAATAATTTGTAAATGTTAAGTTACAGCTGGAATTGATTTCGCATGGTACGATGTGTAGATAGGGCATGGATGGCTCGAAATGCTTGATCATAAATTAGAAAAAACACGAGAGTAGATATTATAGTTAGACTTTAAAGCACAGACAACTGCGATCATAATTGATGGATCCACTGGTTTCTCTTTGTTGGACAATTTTATTATAGCTCGGTGTGCACTAACTTATTTTTTTACTCAAAACTTCTAGCTTATTATATTTATTTGCAAAATGCATGTATATGTGTTTACTTACCAGTATGTGTGCATATATATATTTTGCAATATTTTGGAACTTATATATGATTTTTTATTAAGTTGCTACATGAAGCTCGCTACACGATGGTCATATGATCCAAGGATTAGAAAATTCCAGTTGGTTAAAGTTACGTCTTACAAACTGGCGTCTATATATGAAACATCACTTATATGTGAAATTGAGAAAATATAAGTTACAAAGAATTATGATTTTTATTAGTTAAGGCTCATAGTTTGCAGAAAACATTAGGGATCATTTAAATGTCTTTTGTGCTTTTCAAGTTAGTACTAGTGTGTCGTTATAATTGGCTTACGGATCTAATTTTGAAATAATTACTGAAGGAACTTCATGTCGTGAGCACGGCGTACGCCAAGACTGCCCAGCTGCCACGCGAGAGGTACCCGAGGCCTCTCATCTTCCATGACGGCCGCCTCGCCTTTATCCCTACCTCATCGGCCATGCTTGCATTCTTCCTATTTCTGCCACTCGGCCTCGTCCTCTCCGTCATCCGCATCTCCATCGGCATCATCTTGCCCTACAAGATCAGCTTTGCAGCTAGCGCGTTCTTTGGAGTCCGTTTCCGCACCTCTGGGTGTCGCTCCACAGGGGATGGCGCGAAGCCCAGGGGAGTCTTGTTCGTGTGCACACACCGGACGTTACTCGACCCAGTCATGCTCACCGTGGCACTGCAGAAGCCCGTGTCGACTGTAACATATAGTCTAAGCCGCCTCTCGGAAATCTTGGCACCCATAAGAACAGTGCGGCTGACCCGTGACCGCGACCGTGATGCCAAAACCATATCTCAACTACTAGAGCAAGGGGACCTCGCGGTCTGCCCCGAGGGCACGACCTGTCGCGAGCCTTACCTGTTGCGCTTCAGCCCGCTTTTCGCTGAGTTGGCCGACGACATGGTGCCCGTGGCGCTGGACGCGCAAGTGACATTGTTGTATGGCACAACAACGAGCGGACACAAGTGGCTTGATCCTATAGCGTTCTTGGCCAACCCAACCCCCTCATACCGGGTGGAGTTCCTGGGCCGTCTACCATGGCATCGCACGTGCGCCGGAGGAAGGACCGGTATTGAGGTGGCAAACTGGGTCCAGCAGCGGCTCGGTGAGGCACTCGGTTTTGAATGCACTGGGCTTCGTCGCCGCGACAAGTACATGATGCTTGCTGGCAACGACGGTGTCATCTCCAACTAGCAGCCGAGTGTGTTTTATGCAAATGCATGCATCCTGTAATTAAATTTCGCCAAAGTTAACGCACTGTGCATGGACGTAATGGGTCTTTTGATTTTTCTTTTCAGTTTGCTCCTGTGCAAAGGAAACTTGTTTGCTGTCAAAGTCAATAAGCACATGTTTGGGTTGGATCCCTTTTTCAAATGGATGTTTGGATTGAATTATAGGACTTTGACCAGCACATGCAATTTCGCCGGAAACTTCATTCTATTTTCTTTGTGATGAGGGAACGTCTTTCTATTTTGCCCTCACATAAGGACAACCAGTGCACAGAGTCACGCGGTGGGTATGCAATATGTGTAACTCTTTTTGAACAAGGGGAAGGGAGTAAAGGGTCCCAAGGTTGGCTTAATTATAACACTAGTTTTACAACACTTTCACAAAAAGACCTGAAAGAACGATAGAAATGCAAACATGCCCTCCTAATTTACATTCTAGTCCGCAAAAGAAAAATCAAGCAAGACAAAGGACCCTCGATCAACCGACGACCTCACCAGAGATGCATTTCCACCATCTCCGGCCAAAACCATGGTATCAGGCAAGGAGCAAAATGGGCCTCCCAACAAGAGGTTGAAGATGAGGGCGTCGGAAATAGCTAGCAAATCCACCAAAGGACACCGAACCACCCTTGTCTCTCACTGGACACATATCCTTGTTCGATCCATAGCTCCAGCTGCGGAGTTCGAGATATCAAAAGAAGATGACAAAGGAGCATCCGAGCGAGCATCAATCCCCAAGGCATGCTCGATCTTGGAGCCATTGTCAGATCCACTCCATGCCATAGTCGTCCACCACGCACAACGACTAGAAGATGCAGATGGCGACCACCGAGTGCAACTCGCAAGCACCCGTGCCAAGCTACTGAAGAACAAGGAGACAAGAAATCGGGAGGAGCATAGGACAAACCAATGTGCCAACATTGTAAGATGCCGCTCCGGCCGACCATAACACCAAATCCAGATCATATTCTCCCCCTTCATGTATCCTCTATTCTGCGTGGAGGCGGAAGAAACACGGGATGAAGCAGAGGATCCAACAAGTGCCATCGCATCGAGGAGGGCCTCGGATCGATTCCACCGGTCAACTATGGTGAGCTATGCAGTAGCAACTAAGGCCTCCACGGAGATCACAAAGAGGAGGTAGCTTGGACTCAGATCTGCTTTATGAAGGAAGAAAGATCCTAACCCTATATACATGCACAAGATGCACAACCCCCCGACACACACACTCACTGCTGGCCACCATGACCATTGGAGCTAGGGGGCACAACGGTTGTGGAATTGAGGGCGCTAGAATAGGGAGCAACACAGAGGCCAATCGACATGGAGGCAAAGTCCATAGTCTTTGTAATATGGAACTTCATGACTAAGGATGGGATGCCTCAAGGAACCTTGTTTTGATCTTGAATCGCCTATTGTCTACATGATACTTCTCCGTTCTCTTATTTATCATGCCTCCAAACCTCATCCACTCTTCCTTGTATCGCACTCTCTCGGCCTATCGTAAACGTGCTAAAAATTGCTGAAGTTGAAATAGAAATAGTAAATTCTCATATATACAAATTGATCTCTTGCAAGCTATGCCCGAGTTTATCTTTTTCGTGTTCCAAGAACAACCATTAGATTACAAACACCAATGTGAGGTAATCGAGTTAGTTTTTTTCCTAGATATATTTTGCTTCCTATGCCAGCTTTTAGATTTGGTATATATGTGGCGAATCAAGGGTGATGACAAATTTGAGCAAATATATTGTGATAATCATTTATCAAGATGCTATATACATATAGCATTGTGTTATATTGAACTAGACGATACCCTGAGCATTGTTGCGGGAATGGGTTGCAATATATTTTGATGAGATCTAATTGTGTGGAATACAAATATTTGTATTAAAATCTTGTGAACCAAAATTAAAATACATATGACTTATTATATTTGATTATGTATAGCTGTAAAGCATTTGTTGTATATAGGTAGAATAATAGAATGAAAAATATTTTTCATGCATGGTTGCACGTGGTGGTGGTTCTTTCCATGCATGGTTGCATGTTGAGGTGGATCTTATTACATCCATAATTGGATGGTGTTGTGGCATGCTTGCATGTTGAGATAACTAAATTAGTGGGATGACTCTCTTATGTATACTAGATGATGCCTCGTGCGTTGCTGCGGGAACCTTGCTAAACATATGCAGAAATAGATGCAAAAAGACTAAAACTATTGCAAAAACAAATCTAAGAATGCTTTTGGTATATATTTTGAAAACAATAAATTATATGAATCATGCGACAAAATGTTTTATACAAAGATAAACTTATTGGATTGAAGTCAAAGGGTTGCCATTTTTAACCAAAAATGTGTAACATGACCTACATATATTTGCTCCAAGCGTCCAACATATAAATATATGTAGGTCATTCTACAAAAATGTGTAACATGGCCGTCTATGCCCGCACAAAAATAAGTGAAACAAATTGACATGCATGATTGCTAAGGTGGCATGGTTGCATGAATATATTAGTGCATAAATTATAACTTATCACCACAAGCATGACTTGATGATGTGGGATAGTTGCATGAAGAGAAAAAATAGGTAGTTGGTTGCAACTATTTAAGAATAGAGGATAGGATTAGTGTTATACTACCCTTTTCCTACTACCATGGCAATATTCTATGTACTAATAAGAAGGTAAGAGTAGTTGTTACATTCATATTTTCCCCCATAGAGTAGTTGTTGCATTCGGGTTTTTCCCCACCTCTATCCTGATATATGCACATATTTGCATATTATTTCAAATGCACATTCTTTATAGGGATTCTCCATATATTGAGACTAACTGATCAAGTGTAAAATTATTTCCAAGAACAAGAAACACTTTGATTATTTTACTATGATTGTTACTTTCATGCTTACACCAGTAAGAACATTTGTTGCAATCATGTATTCCCCCAGAAAACTCTATCCTAATAGATGCACATATTTGCATATTGTTTCAAATGCATGTCCTATTTAGGGATCTCCATACATTGACACTATCTGATCAAATGTAAAATCATTTTCAAGAACAAGCCACACTTGATTACTTTACTACGGTAAACACACACTAATGGTGCCATGCCATACCAATTAATTTTCTAAACCTCACTTTGATCCAAACCGAATTCAAATTTAAAATAAAGTCAAATTATTATTTCTTCGAACGGTAAAACAAAAATGTTCGCTGGGTTGCCAAAATTCACTAACTAATTGTCAGGAATAATCCAACATTATTTGAATTATTAAAATGCCCTTGACCTATTTTAAGCTGGACCAAACATCGCAAATTATCTCAATTAATTTCCACCATAAATTCTAGAAGAATCAAATTGGCCCAAAAAATTTGTGACAGTCCAAGATATTGCAAAGTATTTTTGTGACAAGTCTCATATTTAACAAAATTCATTTAATATTAAAATGTAATGTAAAAGAGATTACAATAAAGGAAAACAGAAAGGAAACTAAAAAACAAAATAAAAGGGCCCATGTGGGCTGGGAGAAGCCCAGCCCACCTACCCACTCATCTCCTTCCTGCTACATGAAGGAGGGGGTCGTGGCAGCCATCCCGTGGCCATGGCTGCGCCTGGCCACGTGTCGGCATCCACCCCCATGGAGAGGATAAGGCCTCCCTCTCCCACTGGAACCCTACAGCCACCCATTCCCCCTCGTTCCGCTCTCGAGATTCGTCCGCGCCCGAAGCTCCTGCTCATCGTCGCTGCTTCGACTTGGCGCCCACAGCACCTCACCGACCTCCCCAAGCACGCTGTCGGGTCCTCTGTGAGGCCCTCCATCGAACCCTCCCCCCCTCTCCCTCCCTTCTGTCTCCCCACCTAGACGTCGCCCCCGAGTGCCCGTGCCTGCTGCCTTGGAACTCGCGCTCCCCGCTACGGCCGAACCGCCCCACCGCCACTTATAGTTTGAGTTGCCCAAATTCAAACTATTTTAAACATTTGAACACACACAAAAATCAGGCAAATGTGAATCTTAGAAATTACTTTCCTGCCCTTAATGCAATTTTGGAAAAACTTTTATGCAAAAAAATCATTATGGCTAATAATTAAACTCCAATTTGACTCGGGGTTTTAAAATTCGTCAAATTTGATTTTCAGACTCCAAATATATAATAAAATCATGGATGCAATGCTTCTAAATGCATATGCTAAATTTAGAAGAAAAAAATTGGGATGTGACATGGTAAAATGAAGCTTGCCTCACCGACCTCCACACCACTTCCTCCCCACAGAAGGCAATAAAGAGGGCCGGCCCCAACTCCTCCCAAATGAGTTCCTCCTCCTCCACACAAGCTCCCCCTACCGAGCTCCTCCTCCTCGACCCGAGCTCCCCCAACTGGTCTCCTCATCTGCTCCACCCCCACCCCCACGCCTCCACACCCCCACCCTCGCCTGCGAGGAATAGCTCTCCTCTATTGGATCTGGTAGGTGGCGAGAGAGAGAGAGAGAGAGAGAGAGAGAGAGAGAGAGAGAGAGAGAGAGAGAGAGAGAGAGAGAGAGAGAGACGGCTACACCAGCCTTATCCTGAGCATTTCGGTTGGGGATTGGACGAAGACAACTGTTCGATCTATGCTAGACCAAAGTTAATCTCTTCGGCCCATTGGCCACCGAGGATTACTCTTTGACCTAGAACGGCCGATCTTTAGCCCACACAAGACCGAAATGTCCTATTGGTAACGCTGGATGAAGAGCTCCTCTTCGGCTTACATATGAATGAAGACACGCTTTTCGGTCTAAGAGAGGCTGACGAGTCATATTTTTGAAAATTGTGATTTTGGTCATACTTTTTGGAATTTGGTTAAAAAAATATTTAAACTTTTTGTTCAATGGCAAGTGTGTTGTGCCGTGTACGAGTTCATCGTCGTGGGGTTGATTACATTTAAACATATTGTAATCAAATGAACACTGCAACCACTATAGACATGGACGAGAAAAAGTATAAGTTGTGACACAAGTGAGAACAATGTGGTATTTTTTTCTTCCGTTTGAACGCACATACTGTACATGCTAGTATATGTAAAAAAACTGGGGTCCAACGAAATCACAGTCCAGCTTAAAAAACGACTACGAAACCAGAGTCCCAAAATCCCAGATTCCCAATCCCCAATCCCGAGGAAAACCCTAGCCCCCAAATCGACTGAGTTCAGCCTCCTCCTGTTCCCATCCCCTGGGTCCAGTAATTAGTTTTGTTGATGATCCGCTGCTAGACATATTCCAGCTAGAGAGTGTTTGAAAAAAAACTACCAATTTAGGGGTTCGCGTCCCACAGAACTATCACTTTTTTAAAAGTGGCCGAAAACTACCGAAAAATCGTAATCACGTGACTAAAAACTATCAAGTTGACAGAATGGTATTTTTGACCGTTTTAACAGCAATTCTTACCCGAGTGGCCCATGTGCCAGGCTGGCGGCCCACCTAACGGCTAACGGCGCGCGCGTGCAGCCGTTAGAGGCGCTCGTCGGTCGCACCTGGTCGGACCAGGAATAACCTGGCCGACCAGGCCGCTCGTCCCCACCAGCTCTCTCACTCTCCCCCGAGCTCACTCCACTCCTCTATGCTCTCCTCTACTTCTGTGTCTTATTCTCGCACTCCGGCGACGCCGCGACCATGCCGTCGTGACCGAATAGCAATGAGACGTCGGACGACGATGATGAGTACATGAGCGAGTTCAGCAGCATGCAGATGGAGTACTTTGTAAGTCAGCTCAGTCTATCCTCTTCCTCCTTCTCCTGTCTGTTCTAGGGTTAGGGTTGGGGTTTGAAGATATTTGAGATTTCTTCCATTTAAGTTGATATATGTGAGTTGTACTTGATATATTGCAGCAAACTTCTGACACTGTGATAGACCCTAGTTTCTGTGGGCTTGTGATTGAATCTGAGAGAAGGTGCATCCTGCACAGGAAGAGACCAGGCAAGTTTGTGGCATTTGAAGGCACTGACACTGGCAGGAGATTCATAGGATGTGCTACTGAGGTGATTGACCAAGTTGGTGTGGATTTGATTAGCTTGAATTTTTTCTATGTAGTGGAAACAGTGTTTAGTTGTTCTTTTTTGAACTTTCCTTAAGTGTAAAAACATTGGTATGTCTGAATACTGTACTTGTAGTAAAGAGCACTGGAAACATATAAAACACATTGATGTATTGTATCTTTAGTATAGAACTAGCTAGTGTAGCTATGTATATCATTACTGTTTATGATTTGTTATTCTGAATTTGCTTGTTAACTGTGGTGTTCACTATAAATTTAAATTGATTTTCAGGATGGTGTGAACTGTGGTGTTCTGGAGTGGGTAGAGGCCCCCCGGCCTGTAATTCTGCGAAGGTGCTTAAGCAAGCTTTGGGGTACGTATCATGAGCAGAACCTTGGTAGAGCCCAGGATAATGAGGCTCATGGGATAGAGGTTGCAAAACTGCAGAAAGAGCTTGATTCTCTGGCCAATCAGTATAGCCAACTGGTGGATGATGTGTCCAAGTTGTTTGATTATCAGGATGGAATGAAATCTCATGACACGGATTGCACAAGCCAGGCAATCAACGAACTGAAGGATAAGAAGAAGCAAGTTGAGGAGCAGGCAAAGATTGAGCTTCAAATGGAGAAACTTAAGCTTAAGAAAGAACAGAGGTGCATCCTTCAGAGTCAAGCTAATATAACCAAAAACACAAGGAAGGCCATGAAGGAAATAGAGGTGGACAGAGACCTCCTTAAAGAAGAGAAGAAGAAGCTAAAGAATGTCATTGCTGAGCTCCTGAAGGTTGGTCATGGGTGCAAGGAAAAGCTGGACAAGATCAAGGAAGTTGTAATGGAGGAGTGAAGTGGCAGCTCTGGATAGTAAGTATATATGAGGCCTATATATATAATTGGCCTAGGATTGATCAGTCTAATGCAAATATGCATCCTAATATTAATATTAGCTATGAACTGCCTAAGAACTATAATGGGTTCAGATAATTTTGGTTGGTGTGGGGGTGCTGTTTGCCCTGATCTGTACTGCCCCTGATGCTGAGAACTGGTGCTAAGTTAAGTTAAGAAGTAAATTATTTAAGTCTGATGCAGTTTATTTAGTGTGTTGTATCATAAGTTCTTGCTGAGATCTGTTTACTTCAGAAATTGCTTCATCACAGGCTGCAAGAAAGGTAAACAATATCTAAACAAGTTCAGACAGATTCAGAGAAGTTTGGAAGACATTTAGTCTCCCATAAATAGCATTTAGTCTTACATAGATATATAACACATGGACACTGAAATTGTTCAAAGACAGTTAACTGATATAACTTAATCTCAGTGAGATTGCAAACACCCTGATAAACTGACAGAACTAAACTCAGAACTGAATCTCACATAGAATTGGTGATAACTGCTGTAACTGAATCTAAAACTTACAGTTTCAGATTGTTAGGCCCCTGCCCTGTTATGCAACCTGGCCATCGCACCTCTTGCTTGACTTGATTGGTAGGTGGCAGCTCTGGCACCTCCTCTTCGTCTCCATGAATGATGATGATGGGAGGAGGAAGTCGACGAGCCAGCAGTGCTGGTGGGGCGATGATCTGCAGGTACTCGTCGTCGTTGCCCATAGCAGCTAGAGCCGTAGCTTGTGCTAGAGGGATATAGCGGTGGGCTGCTCACCGTTCCCTCTGCCTAGCATCGCCGGAGTTCGCCTCCTTCATTGCCCACAACAGTGTGTCGATGGGCATTATAACCTTACCTTGGGTTCCATAGCACTGGTCCATGCGCTGCTTCTCCTTAGCCGTTGTCTTCTTCCTCACCTCTTCTGATGCATCCACGAGCCCATCTACGCTAATGTATCTCATAGCAATATTCATGTAGTCGAGGAACAGGTCTTCGTCACCGCGAGCCGACCCAAAAAGCATGGCAACCCGGCCCTTGCTAGTGGGGAAGGCGTTCAGCCATGGGTCTGGCATAGAGGAAGAACCAGCCATGGATGTAGGTAGAGTGAGGTTTTGGAGAGAGAGAGAGAGTGAGCAAAGATTGAGTGAGTTGTTTGGCTACTTAAATGGTGGAGTAGAGGGAGTGCGGTGGAGTGTGACCATTGGGAAGTGGTAGATTGAGTGATGAGAAATGGTGGTAATTGTGCTGCAATTAATGTCTCTGTTGAAACCCAGCAGATTGGAACTTGTGCTAAATCAGTAGAGTAGTTGTTGGTCAAAGTATTTCAAAAATTAGAGTGACAAAAAAGTCACATTTCAGCAGCCAAGTTCAGCAAAGCCCAAGTATAGAAACATTCAGATAAATGCAGATAGATGGATTCAGGCATAAGTTCAGACTTCAAAATAGTGTGCCATGGATACATTTCTTACAAAATAGGCATAGTCTTTATCATAGATTTTTCAATAACCCAAACATAGAAAGTTCAGAAATAAGCATAGTCTTTAACATAGATTCAGGCAGCAACACTGCACCGTCTTCATCATGGTTGTTGCATCTCCTGAACTTCATCCTTCACTGCAATCATAAAGTTCAGAAAGTTCAGAACAAGGCAAGATTCAGAACAAGACTCAGAACAAGATTCAGAACAAGACAAGAAGATTCAGAGCAATATTCAGAACAAGAAAAGAAGATTCAGAACACCACAATTTAGACAGAAACTACCGCGTTGAACTAATCCTGTCTTCTTTCTGCTGCAGCCAGGATCTGGGTCCATCTCTTCCTTGTTTCTTGGAATCAATTGAAAGATGCCCTGTCTCTTGCCCACCAGATGATTAGTTCATCTGTGATGTTGGTTCCTTCTGGGAACACCTCGTTGAACAGCTTGACATCATTCTAGTTGCATTCCGCCATAATCATAGCAGCAATCGTCCGGCGTCGCTCCTGTGCCTGTGCTCGACGGTTGGCCCTCCTTTCATCCCTAGCAACCTCCTCTTGTTCATCAAATACCTCTCCTAACTGTGGATCCATCAGCGGCGGCTAGGTTTTGGTCAAGGGGAATGAGGCGCAGGGATCCAGTGGTTTCTGGTGGCTTCTCTTATGTAGAAAGTGTGGCAGGCTTGGTGGGTTAGTTAGGTCCAACATGAAAGCCCACCATCAGGCCCATGTACACGGCAAATTGGCTAGAAGTACAGTCAGGTTCACACAAATTCAGATAGACTCATGCAAAAAAGTACAGACAAGTTCAAAACAAATTCAAACAGGTTCAAAACTAATCCAAATAGGTTCAAAGAGAGAAGTTCTACCTTACCACTTTGTTAGTTACCACTTGCATAGAAGTAACCCTTTAATTTGCTGCTTGCAAACCTCTTTCTTTTGGTACCAGCCAAAACATCTGAAGTTGCATCGACAGATCTTGGTGCACTGAATCCCTTGCCTCTCCCTCCGCCTGCAGGCCTACCCCTTTTAGCTGTTGTAGTAGGTGTTGGTGCAGATGCAGCAGGAGCTAGTGCTCTTGCAGTAGGCGCTGGTGTTGATGCTCTTGGAGTTGGGTCTGATACTGGTGCTCTTGGAGTTTGTACTGGAGCAGGTGCATAGACTGCCCTGTTTTCCTGCATTAAGGGTCCAACTTGACAATCATTAGACTATGTAAAAGGAAACATTACTCTGATGCTTCATAATTACTTGATGTTTGTTTTTCCTCATTTGCAGCTTAGGCCTAAGAGTCTTATTGCAACTTGTATACTTGTGTCCTTCCAACCCACAATTTCCACAGGTAATTGTTCCCATCCTACTGGTGTCTCTTGGGCCAGGAACTTCAAACTCTCCTTTCCTCCATGTAGTCTGTTTTCTGCCTGCCTTTTCTTCGAAGGAGGTTCAATGTCTGGAGTGTTTGTGTGAGGCCAGAAATCTGGACCGGCAATAGGGTATATAATTTCTTTGCATGTCTCCAAATAAAGTGGATTCTTGAAAATCTCATTGACATAGTCATCAGGATGCAACTTTTGCTTTGTCATTACAGATATGCCATGATTGCAAGGTACACCAGTCATGTTCCATCTCTTGCAGTCACATGTATACCTTCCATGTCCACACAACACTGTTTTTCTTTGCTAGTAACTTGCCAAATTGTTGGACCAACTCTGTCAGCCTGGCAATACTTGGCATACTGCTTGTTCTCTTCTAAAATCTCTGAGTAGGTAGGTGTGATTGTCCACCTACTAATCATTAACTTCTCCCTGGTTTGTTGCCTCTTGATCATTTGCTTGGTCCTAATCCCTTCAAACATTGTCCTTATTGGTTTGGCCCTAACATCCAGTATCATCTTGTTGAAGACTTCACTTAGATTGTTCACAACTAAATCTGTTTTGCAAGTATGATCCATAGTAAACCTAGCCCAAGTAGAGACCTCAATTTTTTTGAGCCATTTCCAAGCATCCTTAGACTGTGCTTTCTGCTCTGCCATGCCTAGTTCATGCCCATGTTTAGTGTAGGAGTAGCTAGCCTTGTCAATACACTTCTTTAGTTCCTGGCCTCTAAACCCAGCAGATTGAAAATTTGCATATATGTGTCTAAGACAATACCTTTGAGGTGAATCAGGGAATGCCTCATTTATTGTCTTAAGCAAGCCCTGTACATTCACAAATTATTACTACAATTGAAAGGAATGAAATAATTCAAAAAAGCAATAACACTAAATTGCTCAATGAAATTCTTCCCAACCTTTTGCTTGTCAGATATGATAGTTTATGTTCCAAATTTGTTTCCACTGCCAATGCAACATCTCAATTGAGTTAAAAACCAATTCCACCTGTCAGATATGATAGTTTATGTTCCAAATTTGTTTCCACTGCCAATGCAACATCTCAATTGAGTTAAAAACCAATTCCAACTTTCACCAACTTCCTTGTCGACCACACCAAAAGCTATAGGAGAAATATTGTTGTTTCCATCCCTTCCTGTGGCTGCAAGAATTTGTTGTCCAGTGATTAACTTGATGAAGCATCCATCAAGACCTCTAGATGGTCTGCAACCATTAATTAAGGAAACCTTCCTTTGAAGCTGCTAAACAGTAGAACATATACTTGAATCTAGGAGTAGGTGTTGGGTTCTCTAGATCTTCAAATATTGTTACTATACTCCTGCTACTTGGGTTTGTGTCAAGAACTGCTTGAAGATAATCCCTGAGCCTCAAGTACTGCTGCTTGTGGTCACCTTGAACTACATCAACATCCTTCCTCCTTGCGCTATATGCCACACTTCTTGATACATCTACTAAAAACTTAGTCTTGGTCTTCTTAATTAATGCATCCACAGGAGATCTAATGTCTTCTCTCAATGCTGCCTCTACTGACCTTGACATCCACTTAGTAGTAACCTTTGCGGACTCTGCGCATGCTCCACAAGTGTGCAACATTTCACACTTCTTGATGCAGAATGTTTTTTCACGAGCTAACTTAGAGGCACATTGTCGGTGTCAAAACCGGCGGATCTCGGGTAGGGGGTCCCGAACTGTGCGTCTAGGTGGATGGTAACAGGAGACAAGGGACACGATGTTTTTACCCAGGTTCGGGCCCTCTCGATGGAGGTAAAACCCTACTCCTGCTTGATTGATATTGATGATATGGGTAGTACAAGAGTAGATCTACCACGAGATCAAGGAGGCTAACCCTAGAAGCTAGCCTATGGTATGATTGTTGTTCGTTCTATGGACTAAAACCCTCCGGTTTATATAGACACCGGAGAGGGTTAGGGTTACACAGAGTCGGTTACAATGGTAGGAGATCTACATATCCGTATTGCCAAGCTTGCCTTCCATGCCAAGGAAAGTCCCATCCGGACACGGGACGAAGTCTTCAATCTTGTATCTTCATAATCTTGGAGTCCGACCAATGATGATAGTTCAGCTATCCGGACACCGCCTAGTCCAGGACTCCCTCAGTAGCCCCTGAACCAGGCTTCAATGACGACGAGTCCGGCGCGCATATTGTCTTCGGCATTGCAAGGCGGGTTCCTCCTCCGAATAATTCGTAGAAGATTGTGAACACCAGGATAGTGTCCGGCTCTGCAAAATAAATTCCACATACCACCGTAGAGAGAATAATATTTACACAAGTTCAATCTGCTGACGTATTTTGTGGCGTGACGTCACACCACAACCAAGCCTTTACTCGAATCGTTTTTATTATCCCACCTCAGCGCGTTTAGCGAAGCGGTTTCCTTGGCACGTCTTGTCGAAGCAGAGATCGTGTCCCCTTATTCCGAGATTCGCATCAACACGGACGTGGGTAACCCAACCGCACCATTGATTGTGGCGCTTGGGAGATAAGCGAGTTTTACCAGGCTGGTGGGGACGCATAGTCTCGTCCGCCCATATATAAGGGGATAAGGATCCACCTTTTTACCTACGCCTTCTTCCTCCTTTGCTTATCCATCTCCGCGCACTCGAGCTCCAGCGCCCAAGTCCGCACACCTCACCTCAACCCTCTCCAACCATGTCCAGAGCGGGAGGCAAGTGGATGGCCTCCTCCGTCACGGAGGGGCACATCAAGAAGCTACGCAGTGCCGGATATTTGTCCAGCGACATTGCGCACCGGCTCCCCGACGAGGGGCAGCTCATCCCCACCCCCGGGCCCCATGAGAGGGTGGTATTCCTTCCCCATTTCCTCCACGGACTGGGCTTCCCACTCCACCCCTTTGTCCGGGGGCTCATGTTCTACTACGGCCTGGATTTCCACGATCTGGCCCTGAATTTCATCCTCAACATCTCGGCGTTTATCGTCGTGTGCGAGGCCCTCCTCTACATCCAACCCCACTTCGGCTTGTGGCTCAAGACCTTTAATGTCAAGCCGAAGGTTGTGAAGGGCAGCCAAGCGGAGTGCGGAGGCGCCATGGTGGGCAAGATGCCCAACATCACTTGGCTCGAGGGCGCCTTCGTGGAAACCATCAAAGGGTGGCAATCGGGGTGGTTTTACATCACCGAGCCGCGTGACCCTGAATGGGCAGCGGTCCCCGAATTCAGATCTGGCATCCCCATGCGGCTCACTTCCTGGAAAGAGAAGGGCCTGCTGTGGGGTAGTTCGGAGGAGCTGACCAGACTCCAATCCTGTCTCCAAACCCTCGTGAACAAGAAGCTCAAACTTGTCAACATAATCCAGGTTATGCTCATCCGCCGGATTCTCCCCTGCCAACAGCGGGACTTCAATTTGTGGGAGTTTGATCCGGCACAGCACCGGAACTTGAGTGGGCTCTTCGATACTATGTACGAAGATGTCTGGAAGGTGCTGTTCAAGGGCGCCGAGGCCCCCGCATCCGCTACCGAAGATCGCGGATCCAGCTCGCAGCGCCCGGCTGGCGAGGTAAGCCATGTTATCCTTTATGGGACACCTGCTTTTCATAGTTTGACTCTATGTGGGATCTAAACTCCCAATACCTTTAACAGGCCTGGCAGGAGACGTCCGGACAGGTTCACTGTCTGGCTCCCCTTCCAGAAGACCCAGCGGATGCCCGTTTGACAGGGCTGCTGGTCCCGATGCCGGAGAAGAAGGCCAAGTAGAAGGCCACGGGAACCCGGAGGAGTTCCCGGCGTCAGGTGTTATCGGATTCATCATCCGATGACTCTGAGGCTGACTCCTCCCACGAGGACGATGAGGAGAAGAAAGAGGCCTCTCCCCCAGCGGGGGGGGGGAGAAGAAGAGGAAGGCCTCCTCAACGAGGGAGGCCGAAGGGTCCAAGAAGGGAAGGACCCTTCCCCCGGACTGTTCCGCCCACGCCGGCGACGGCGACGAGGAGTGGCCCTCAAGGGACAAGCCCCTGGCGAGATCGTAAGTATCCGGACTCCTGAATAACTCATAATTTTCTTTTTGTCGCATAGCATCTTTTAATGCCGCATACAACCCTGTAGTCTGCCCAAGGATGATCTTCCCGCTTCGTCGAGCGGGTCCTTGGGCACGTCGGATGTGAATAGCACTTCACTTCCAGCCGCCTCCTCCCCCCGCGATGCTGACGACAGCTAGGTGGGATCCCGAAAAGGGACCCACCAGAAGAGGAGGCCCCGAGGTGCCGCAGGCAACCTCCGGACTTGGACGGACTCGCACCGGAACCTTCAGCTTGTTCCGAGTCCGTGGGCGGCCCTTCGTAAGAAGGGCAAGATTTTACGCCGCGGCCTCCGTCCCAACCGGGCGCGGATAACTTGGCCGGAGGCGCCAATAGCGCTTCCATCGAAGAAGAACACCGCATTGTCATGAGTGCGGTGATTCAGAAGGTTCAGCTCGCCAAAAGCGGGCTGACCGAAGCCTGCAGCAGCCTTCTAACAGGCTTTGAGGTAAGAATTTTAAGATATGTAATATAATACCGCATAGACAGTAGCCCCTGATGCTCGGTTCGGTGTTCGGAAAGAAAAGCTGGACTGAGGATCTAAAAAGATATACGCAGGAGTCTTTAAAAAATATGTCAATATGGGAATGCAGGCTGCGCTGCTGACCTTTACCGCACTGACTACGGAGGTCAATACCTTGAGGCAGAGCCTCGAGCGGTCCGAGAGCGAGCTCGGCCGTGCCAAGAAGCAGCTCGAGGACAAGGAAGGTGAGTAACACCGTATTAAATTTGTACCTTACAGAAAAGGATTTGGTTGCAAGAGAAATGACAAGGATAACGTGGGTACTCCATGGGCTACGAACGAGGTGGTGACCCTGAAGGAGGCGGTGTCCGCTGCCGAACGCAATGCGGCCGCGGAACGCGCCGGGCGAGAGAAGCAGGAGGCGCGGGTGGCGGAGGTACAGCTAGAGCTCCAGGCTCTCATGGAAAAACACGAGAATTTGGAGCGTGACTCGAAGACTCGAGAGTCCGAGCTTGCGTCGGCTCTTGAGAGTGCCAAAGCCGCTAAGGCCGAAGCCCACAAGGCCCTCCAGCAAATCGAGGCATTGAAGAAGATAGCGGCGGGTAAGGCATTCTTCATGCAAAGCAAGCATGTAAAAGTGAATTACCTATTACTTACCCGAATTCGGAGCTCTCCAGGAGCATTCGCAGATCTGCCCCGTAGCGTATCCGATGCTGCCGCTTTCTACAGAGCCGAGGAGGGGAGCTCGACAGAGAAGGTGTTCTGGTCTCAGTATGCTGAGGCGAGACATCCGGTGCCTCTTAGCGACCAACTGAAGCAGCTGGTCGAGCTCCACAAGATGGCCGAACAGGCCATGAAGGGCCTTATAGTTCGGCTATGGCCCAAAGAGGCCATGCCTGGGAGCTACTTCGGCCTGGTGCGGCGGTTGGTGGATGCGTGTCCCTGGGTTGAAGTCATCAAGCACTCCGCCTGCATTGAAGGTGCCCGTTGGGCCCTTGCCCGTGCTAAAGTGCACTGGGGCAGGATGGATGCTGAGAAGCTTGTGACGGATGCGCCACCGCCGGGCAAGGAGTATCGCACACCCGAGATGTATTATAAGGGTGTCCTGAAGGGTGCCCGCATTATTGCGGATGAGTGCTCCAAAGATGTAATATTTGAGTAGACTCGCATTTTGTTATCCTGTGCGCTGAAAACTTTGTTCATATGCGCTAAGCAACGCTTGTTAATTTAAAATATTACCTTCAGTGCGGCCGCTTATCAAATCGAGAGATGGCAAGTCGTCGGCTTCAGCCCCCATGCCACGAGTCTTTGGGGTGTTCGGGATAAATTTGAGCGCTCTTGTTCCCATTTTGGGTCCATCTAGGAGGCGCCAACACAACGAAACAAGGCAACCGGACTTATAGTGCTTGAACACTCTCACTTATCCATAGAATTCTATAATTTTAAATTTCGTGAAGCCCCTAGTGTTCGAAGGTCAATTGGGCGCTATCCACGCTGGGCGGACAAAGCCGGTTCCTCGCTCTAAGCGGCATAAGTCTTTAGGGACTCGAAAAAACCTCTCGAACAGCGACCGGCTCTCGCCTCATCATGACGGTCAGTTTTAGCTTTCTCCACTGAGGTGCTCGCCCAGCTCAACTGGGGCACAATTACAGTGGTTCTCCCAGCGCTACCTTAGCCGATATAACGGAACGTAAGGTACCAAAACATGGGAGCGGCAAACCCAACTATTGACCCAAGACATGATTCGGAGCCGATGCATATAATGCTATAAGTTCGGGGTGCCGCACTTGTGAAAGTGTTTGGACTTATCACACCATAATGTGGGGAACTTAAGCCCCTGGTGTATTTAGCCGTACCAAAGTGTACGGATGCAACATGTCATAAATGAACATATGTATAAGAAAGGAATGAAATTATAGGCGAAAAGCGATGCATTGTTTATTCAAAAAACACTGCCGTGAATGCAGAACGATACATATAGTGCGATAAGCAAGGGGTGGAACTATTTAGCATGTCCCCCTCCAGGTGTAGGCAGCGGAATGGTGTATAAAACAGGTATAATGCTCGTAATGGAGACCAACTGGGTACTCGTAGTAGCCTTTCTCCTTCCCTGGCTGTTGCATCGTGAGTTCGGCAGGTCTGCTGCCGGACAGGGCCTCTGGTAAATGGAGTCCTGAGGATAAGAAAAAAAGAAAGAAAAAAGGATGACACACTTGGGAGCCCCTGGTGTGGTCGAGCCGCACTCTGGGCCTGCCGTGGTCGTGCCCCTCCCCCTTTGCCCATGGTATTTCCAGAGCGTAGTGATGTAATGTACGCGGGGTACTGGTTTTGCAATTTTGCAAGGGCTGGGGTTGGGGCCGCATTGCTACGCGTGCTCGGAACATGCCAGGTGGTCTTGCTGTAGGTTACTCCGGGTGCGCTTAGCAGTGTCCAATCGCTTAACGGACGGACTCGGGAATTGCCTTAAGAGGCTGCTCTGTACTTCTGCCGCGAGAGCCGCTGTATGTTCCTCCGTTCGGAGGGAGCATTCAGTGTTTCCGTTGACCGTGATGACTCCTCGAGGGCCTGGCATTTTGAGCTTGAGGTATGCGTAGTGCGGAACCGCATTGAACTTTGCAAACGCGGTTCGTCCGAGCAGTGCATGATAGCCGCTGCGGAACGGAACTATGTCGAAGATTAACTCCTCGCTTCGGAAGTTATCTGGGGATCCGAAGACCACTTTCAGTGTAACTGAGCCTGTACAATTGGCCTCTACACCTGGTATGACGCCTTTGAAGGTCGTCTTTGTGGGTTTAATCCTTGAGGGGTCTATGCCCATTTTGCGCACTGTATCCTGGTAAAGCAGGTTCAGGCTGCTGCCGCCGTCCATTAGGACTCTAGTGAGGTGAAACCCATCGACGATTGGGTCTAGAACCAATGCGGCGAACCCGCCATGGAGGATGCTGGTGGGGTGGTCCCTTCGATCAAAAGTGATCGGGTAGGAGGACCATGGGTTGAACTTTGGGGCGACTGGCTCCATCACGTATACGTCCCTGAGTGCATGCTTCCGCTCCCTTTTGGGTATGTGGGTTGCGTATATCATGTTCACCGTCCGCACTTGTGGGGGGAAACCCTTCTGTCCTCTATTGTTCGGCGGCCGGGTCTCTTCCTCGTCATTGCTATGCAGCCCCTTGTCATTGTTTTCGGCGATTAACTTGCCTGCCTGCTTGAATACCCAACAATCCTTGTTGGTGTGATTGGCTGGCTTTTCGGGGGTGCCGTGTATCTGGCACGAGCGGTCGAGTATTCGGTCCAAATTGGACGGACCCAGAGTAGTTCTTTTGAATGGCTTTTTCCGCTGATCGGGTTTGGAGCCTCTGAATCCGGCATTGACTGCCGTATCCTCAGTATTATCGCCGTTAATGTGGTGTTTGTGCTTGTTGCGACGTGACCTGCCATTGCAGTCCTTGGTATCCGGACTGCCAGAATTTTTGTCGAGGTTATTACTGCGGGCTAGCCAGCTGTCCTCTCCCGTGCAGAAGCGGGTCATGAGTGATGTGAGGGCTGCCATGGATTTCGGCTTTTCCTGTCCTAGGTTCTGGGCAAGCCACTCGTCGCGGATGTTGTGTTTGAAGGCTGCAAGGGCCTCTGCATCCGGACAGTCGACGATTTGATTTTTCTTGGTTAAGAACCATGTCTAGAATTGTCTGGCCGATTCGTCTGGCTGCTGAATTATGTGGCTTAGGTCATCAGCGTCTGGTGGTCGCACATATGTGCCCTGGAAGTTATCAAGGAAAGCGGCTTCCAGGTCCTCCCAACACCCAATTGATTCTGCCGGCAAGCTGTTAAGCCAATGCCGAGCTGGTCCTTTAAGCTTGAGTGGGAGGTATTTGATGGCGTGAAGATCATCACTGCGGGCCATGTGGATATGAAGGAGATAGTCTTCGATCCAAACCGCGGGGTCTGTTGTGCCATCATAGGATTCAATGTTCACGGGTTTAAACCCTTCGGGGATTTGATGATCCATTACTTCATCTATGAAGCATAGTGGGTGTGCGGCGCCTCTATATTGGGCTATATCACGACGTAGCGCAAGCGAGCTTTGTCGGCTGTGTTCGGCCCGGCCGGAATTGCTGTATCCGGCGTGACGGTTGTCGTCACGTATCATGGGGCGCCCACGCGATCTATAGATCGATCTTGATTGTCTTGCCTTATCCTCCAATATGTCTCGCAAGTCCGGCGCATTCCCCCATGGCTTTGTACTTTTCGAGCGATGCCGGGGTACGGCTTTAGTGGAGGGCCTAGAGGCCTCTCTGTCGCGGCCACGAGGTGGCCGGTCGGCCATATTGTGCGCTGGTGATGTAGGTTTATATGCTTCCTCCTCTAATCGGGGCAGCAGCTTGCGTTTGGGGTACCTTTTGGAGGGGCGTTCAAGTTCATACTCTTCGGCCGCAAGGACCTCGGTCCATCTGTCGGCAAGCAGATCTTGATCAGCTCTAAGCTGTTGCTGCTTTTTCTTGAGGCTGCTTGCCGTGGCCATAAGCCTGCGTTTAAAACGCTCTTGTTCGACGGGATCCTCGAGCACGACGAATTAAATGCGTCGTCGAGGCTTGCCTCGTCTCCGGAGGGAGGCATGTAATTATCATCCTCTACCTCTTCGTCTGCCGCTCTTTCGTGAGGGCTGGCTTCTCCGTCCTCCTGTGCTGAATCTTACTGGAGGGGGTTGTCTTCGGCACTGTCCGGGGTGTTATTGTCTCCGGTGCCGGAATCTCCGTTCTTGCTGTGGCGGGATTTAGAGTGGCGCCGCTGACGCCGGCGCTTAGGCTATTTCTTGGAGGGGTCTTCCTTCGCTGTTCCCTCGCCATTCCCATCCTTTGGGATGTCCACCATGTATATGTCGTAGGACGAGGTGGCTTTCCAGTGCCCCGTAGGCGCTGGTTCTTGGTCGTCTCCGGCATCGTCGTCCATACCGTCGATGTCTTCGGAGTCGAAGTCTAGCATGTCGGTTAGGTCGTCGACAGTGGCTACAAAGTGAGTGGTGGGTGGGATTTGAATTTCTTCGTCATCTGCATCCCAACCGTCCTGACCGTAATCCGGCCAAGGCTTTCCTGATAACGAGAGATACTTTAGCGAATTCAGGATGTCGCCGAAAGGCGAGTGCTGAAAGATGTCCGCAGCGATGAACTCCATGATCGGCGCCCAATCGGATTCGATTGTGAAGGAAATATGCCCTAGAGGCAATAATAAAGTTATTATTTATTTCCTCATATCATGATAAATGTTTATTATTCATGCTAGAATTGTATTAACCGGAAACATAATACATGTGTGAATATATAGTCAAACAGAGTGTCACTAGTATTCCTCTACTTGACTAGCTTGTTAATCAAAGATGGTTATGTTTCCTAAACATGAACAAGGAGTTGTTATTTGATTAACAAGGTCACATCATTTGTTGAATGATCTGATTGACATGACCCATTCCGTTAGCTTAGCACACGATCGTTTAGAATGTTGCTATTGCTTCCTTCATGACTTATACATGTTCCTATGACTATGAGATTATGCAACTCCCGTTTACCGGAGGAACACTTTGTGTGCTACCAAACGTCACAACGTAATCGGGTGATTATAAAGGTGCTCTACAGTGTCTCCGAAGGTACTTGTTGAGTTGGCGATTTCGAGATTAGGATTTGTCACTCCGAATGTCGGAGAGGTATCTCTGGGCCCTCTCGGTAATACACATCACTTAAGCCTTGCAAGCATTTCAACTAATGAGTTAGTTGTGAGATGATGTATTACGGAACGAGTAAAGAGACTTGCGGTAACAAGATTGAACTAGGTATTGGATACCGACGATCGAATCTCGGGCAAGTAACATACCGATGACAAAGGAACAACGTATGTTGTTATGCGGTTTGACCGATAAAGATCTTCGTAGAATATGTAGGAACCAATATGGGCATCCAGGTCCGCTATTGGTTATTGACCGAGACGTGTCTCGGTCATGTCTACATTGTTCTCGAACCGTAGGGTCCGCACGCTTAAGGTTTTGATGATGCTTATATTATGAGTTTATGAGTTTTGATGTACCGAGGAGTTCGAGTCCCGATGAGATCGGGGACATGACGAGGAGTCTCGAAATGGTCGAGACGTAAAGACCGATATATTGGATGACTATATTCGAGTTCGGAAAGGTTCCGAGTGATTCGGTATTTTTCGAGTACCGAGAGTTACGGAATTCGCCGGGAGAAGTATTGGGCCTTATGGGCCATACGGGAAAGAGAGGGGCTGCCTTGGGCAGGCCGCCCCCCTGCCCTAGTCCGAATTGACTAAGGGAAGGGGCCGCACCCTCCTTCCTTCCCTTCTCCCTCCCCTTTCCTAGTTTCCTACTCCTAATACATGAAAGGTCTCCTAGTTGGACTAGGAAAGGGGGAATCCTACTCCCGGTGGGAGTAGGACTCCCCTAGGGCACGCCATAGTAGAGGGCCGGCCCTTCCCTCCTCCACTCCTTTATATACGGGGGTAGGGGGCACCCCATGGACACACAAGTTGATCATTGATCGTTCCTTAGCCGTGTGCGGTGCCCCCCTCCACGATATTACACCTCGATCATATTGTAGCGGTGCTTAGGCGAAGCCTGCGACGACAGAGAACATCAAGATCGCCACCACGCTGTCGTCTTGACGAACTCCCCTCGAGCCTCTACTGGATTGGAGATCGAGGTGCGTCATCGAGCTGTACGCGTGTCAAGAACTCGGAGGTGCCGGAGTAACGGTGCTTGGATCGGTTGGACCGGGAGGACGTACGACTACTTCCTCTATGTTGCGTCAACGCTTCCGCTTCGGTCTACGAGGGTACGTAAACAACACTCTCCACTCTCATTGCTATGCATCACCATGATCTTGCGTGTGCGTAGGAAATTTTTTGAAATTACTACGTTACCCAACAGATTGGTAGGGGCGCGGGAGGTTCGGAGTTCGGTGAGGAGTCCGGCACCTCGGAGTCACGAGCTTCACAAGGGACAGGGTCGGTATTCGGCTCCATCGCCGTAAGGGTAGCAGCCCCCGAGGCGGTGTCTAGCCACCCATCCTCGATCGGCGCAGTCGGCTCCGAGTTAAGGGTCGGAGCGGACCCTTGTGCGGCCTCCAGGGCACCGTCCGGCAGCAGAGCTAGATCATGCCCATCGTGACAGTGCGGCGCGCACGGCTGTGGCTCGAATCCGTCGAAGATCAATTCTCCGCAGATGTCGGCCATGAAGTTCAAACTTCCAAATCGGACCTGATGGCCAGGGGCGTAGCTTTCAATCTGCTCTAGATGGCCAAGCGAATTGGCCCGCAGTGCAAAGCCGCCGAATACGAAGATCTGTCCGGGGAAAAAAGTCTCACCCTGGACCGCGTCGTTGTTGATGATCGAAGGAGCCATCGGGCCTATAGGTGATGACACAGAGGAACTCTCAATGAAAGCACCAATGTCGGTGTCAAAACCGGCGGATCTCGGGTAGGGGGTCCCGAACTTTGCGTCTAGGCGGATGGTAACATGAGACAAGGGACACAATGTTTTTACCCAGGTTCGGGCCCTCTCGATGGAGGTAAAACCCTACTCCTTCTTGATTGATATTGATGATATGGATAGTACAAGAGTAGATCTACCACGAGATCAAGGAGGCTAAACCCTAGAAGCTAGCCAATGGTATGATTGTTGTTCGTCCTATGGACTAAAACCCTCCGGTTTATATAGACACCAGAGAGGGCTAGGGTTACACAGAGTCAGTTACAATGGTAGGAGATCTACATATCCGTATTGCCAGGCTTGCCTTCCACGCCAAGGAAAGTCCCATCCGGACACGGGACGAAGTCTTCAATCTTGTATCTTCATAATCTTGGAGTCCGGCCAATGATGATAGTTCGGCTATCCGGACACCCCCTAGTCCAGGACTCCCTCACACATATATAAAAATCACATCCCTGGGGTCTCTCTGAGCACCAAACAACAATCCTATCTGGGGCATTTCTGTGGTATTGAAAATTTCTCAAAGTCCTAGTGAAAATCCCTAAGTGCATCTCTGAACTCATACACAGTGGTGAAGCACAAGCCCTTACAAAACTGTTCTACTGGTCCTTGAAGTTTGTGATCATACCATATCATGTCTTTCAACTTCTTATCCCTTCTCTTCCTACCACTTGGTAGTTTATAGGATCCTTCAGGCTCATCTTCTTCATCCTTGATGCCATAATCAGCAGGGAAACATTTTTCATCTGCTTCAGGGAACCAATCTGCTTTCTCCTTTTTCTCAACCTCATGGTGGAATCTAGTGGTTGGACCAGGTTTTCTCACTACCTTCAGTTTCTGTACCACTGTTGTATCTTGTTTTGCAGCTTCATCTTCATAGGAATACTGTAACTGAAAATCCACATTGTTCCCATCTAAACCTGAATTTGCAGCTTCATCATCAGAAACAAATTCAGACACATTAGTGTCACCTTCAAAATGGTTAAGGTCAGCTTCTCTCTGCACCATGCTTTTCTTCAGCTCTTCCTTTCTGTCCACGCTTATATCCACCACCTTAGTGCAACTTTGTTGAGTGTTAATGCAATGTTCAGCAAAATAACTATCTATGTTTTCATCTACATTACATGCCTCAAGGGCTCCCACTACTCGTATGTTCAGAATCTTTTCATTATGAGAGTGGATCAACATCTGATGCACATCATCTTCACAGCATATTTGATTTAAACCTTCTAATCCTTTCTCCTCATCAAATACATAGTACATATAATCATCAGCCACAAAGCCCTCACTCCCAATAAGAGAAAGCATTGTCAAATATGATATGTCTGACTGGTACAGATTTCGAACCACATATTCTCTGGCATTGAAATGGAACCAAATTGACCACTTTGGGTCATCAATTCTGGAAATTATTAAATGAATAACCTTTATTAACTGAAAACTGGATAACTGAACCTAAGTATGCACAATATTGAGTTTCTGTCAAACTGCTTTTTTCAGTTTCTTACAAAACAAAGTATGCACAATATTAACAATTTGCAATGTCACCAAAGCTGAATCTAACCATGCAAAAAAACTAGCCTAAATTCCCGAATCTCTGAATCTCACAATTAAAATCTTCTGAATCTAACACATGAGATGCCGTACCTGCCGCCGCCCGCAGAACGAGGAAGCTTCCGCCGACCTTGAGCTCTGCTTCTTGTCGTTGACGGTAGTCGCGCCGGCGCTGACCAATCCAACCTCTGTTGCGCGCCGCCCACAGAAGGATGAGATTCGGACTGAGAAGGTTGTTGCGCCACGCTGCCGACCACGTCCTGAGGTATGCCTGAATTGCCGCCGGAGTTTGCATCCACGCCGCCATGGCTGGCGACGGCTAGGGCTAGGGAGGATCTCGGGGGAGAGCGAGAGAGAGGGTGGGGGATGGGGAGCCGGCCGACCAGGTTTGACCTGGTCCGACCAGGTGCGACCGACGAGCGCCTCTGACGGCTGCACACGCGCGCCGTTAGCCGTTAGTCGGGCCGCCAGCCTGTCACGTGGGCCACTCAGGTCAGAATCGCTGTTAAAACGTTCAAAACGACCATTCCGTCAACTTGGTAGTTTTTAGTCACATTTTCGGCCACTTTAAAAAAGTGGTAGCTCTGTGGGACGCGAACCCCTAAACTGGTGTTTTTTTGTTAAACACTCCCAGCTAGATGGTGTTTAAATTTGTTGCATGCTGTTTTATTTTACCTTCTTATATGTATTTTCCTGTTTCCATATCTCTTGTAATGGTCGGCAGTTTCTTTAATTGAAATCAATGAGGAGGCTCATTGTTTCAACAAAAGAAGTACAAAAATAAAAATACTGGAAGTACAAAGAGAAAGAAATACTGGAAGACACGTCGGTGGTGGCGGCGAGGCTCGGGTGTTGTTGAAGCAGTGGTCCTTGGGCGTGCCATTGATGTCCAGGAGGTGCATAAAGTGCCATGGGGTGTGGTGGTGGTGGTCGTACGTCGAATGGTGGCCTGAGCTTGCCAGAATCTTGCTGGAGATCTTGGTAGTGGCGAACATGGAGGTGGTGCAACGAGCAGCCTGGTGGCGCTCCGGTGGAATTGAGTGAGGGGGTTTGAGAGAGTGGGGGCGAGAGTATTTGTAGGACGGCGCCACAGGGTTGTGCGCATCCACGAATAGCACGTATGCGAGGTCGTGGCGAGAGGGGCGCTCGGGTCATGGATGCGGCTGTTGCAGGTGAGAGGTTGAAGGCGATGATGTGGCCTGACGGGTGGGTCCTGGTGTCAATGAGAGAGGGGGGAGCGTGCGAGAGAAGCGGCAACCGTTCGATCTCATGCGAGCAGCCAGGAACAAATCCTTACGGTTTCGTTTTTCTCTCTCTCTCGTCGGTGCTGTGTTGGGCTTGCTAGCTCGCCGTTCGGCTTTTCTTTCTCTCTTTTCTCTTTTCTTTTGTTTTCCCTTTTTGTTTTTTGATTCCTTTTCTAAACAGGGATTTACTTACAGTTTGAATTGCCCAAATTCAAACTATTTTAAACATTTGAACACATAAGAAAATAGAGCAAATGTGAATCTTAGGAATTACTTTCCTGCCCTTAATTCAATTTTGGAAAAACTTTTCTGCAAAAAAATCATTATGGCCATTAATTAAACTCCAATTTGACTCAAGGTTTAAAAATTGGTCAAACTTGAATTTCAAACTCCAAATATGCAATGAAATCATGGATGCAATGCGTCTAAATGCACATCCTAATTTTAGAAGAAAAAACATTGAGATGTGACATTGCAAATGGAGCTTGCCCAATCGACCTGTGGCATCAACCACTTCCTCACCGTAGTAGGACGCAAGCCGGCCCCAACTCGTCCCACCTGCGCCAGCCTTATCCTGAACTCTCTGACCCATTGGCCACCGAAGATTACTCTTCGGCCCAGAACAGCCTGTCTTCAGCCCGGGAGGTCCTATTCCGCACCTTCAGCGCCGCGCAAGCTAACCGGCGCCCGCAGCAGCGGCTGGATGGGCCGGCCCACATTCACGCGGCACGAAAAAAGACGACCAAAAACAGGGGACATCCTATACGCCGCTCTTTGCGGCAAGTTGTCGCCCAATCGCACAGGGGGCAATCTCCTTGGGCCGGCCCATTGCGATGCGAAGGTAAAAAACGAAAAATGTTTCGCGTTTCGTGGGGTTCGAACCTGCGATGGCGAGCTCAAATGTCCTCGATCAAAGCCACTACGACAAGCCTACACTTCCGCCAAATAAGCATCACAAAACTAGAAGAAGTATTGAAGCATCAAAGTTAACTCGTGGTAAAATTATCACAAATATTTTTTTTCAAATTTTCTGAAATCGTGAAATAATCTTGAAGTTCCTGCACTTTTCCTAGAAAACATGAACATTTTTTAAAATTTTTAACAAAATCTGGAAACACAAACAATTTTTTGACGATTTTTTTTTTGAGAGCACCAACAATTTAAAATAAACTTAATAAACATGAATTTTCAAGTTTATTTCTGATGACATTTTTTTGAAAACTTAATTTTTGGGAATTGGTGAACAAAATTTTAAAATGGGGACAACTTTTTAAATTCAGAACAAGTTTTTTTTAACTGAGAACAATTTTGAAAAGGAGAACATTTTTTATATACATGACCAAACAGTTGAAGCGGAAACTTATTTCTAATGCTTCGAACATTTTTTGAAAGTGCGAACATTTTTTATATAGGTGAACATTTTTCAGCTGCGTAAACTGAGCATGATTTAAAAAACTAAGAACATTTTTTGAAAAATTTGAAAAACAAGAACATTTTTTCATACATGAACAAAAATTTGAAAATAAGAACATTTTTCGAAATTTTTGAACAATTTTTTTTGGAATTGGTGAACAAAATTTTAAAATGGGGACAACTTTTTAAATTCAGAACATTTTTTCTTAACTGAGAACAATTTTGAAAAGGAGAACATTTTTTATATACATGACCGAACAGTTGAAACGGAAACTTTTTCTAGTGCTTTGAACATTTTTTGAAAGTGCGAACATTTTTTACATAGGTGAACATTTTTCAGCTGCGTAAACTGAACATGATTTAAAAAATAAGAACATTTTTTGAAAACTTTGAAAAAAAAGAACATTTTTTAATACATGAACAAAATTTGAAAAATAAGAACATTTTTTGAAATTTGTGAACAATTTTTGCAAACAGGAATTTTTTTAAATCCATGCCATTAATTTTCAAAGCAATTTTTGAACAATTTTTGAAAAAACAGGAACATTTTCTGAATATTCGGAACAAAAATTTAAAAGCAAGAATATTTTTTGAATTTATGAACAAATTTTGTGAAATGCAAACATTTTTTGAATTTTTGAACAAAATCTGAAAAACAGAAAAAAATAAAATTCCGATTTTTTTTGAAAATAAACTTGAAAATAAAAAATGGAAAAGAAAAAAGAAACAGAAAAAAAGAAAAAAGTAAAAGAAGAGAAATAGAAAAATGAAAAACGAAAAAGAAACTGAAAAAGAAAAAGCCGGTTCAGGTACCTTCTAGAAGGTTCCCAAAACCAGAAAAAACCGGCTGGAAACATCATAGAAGGTTCCAAAACTGGGGTCTGCTGTAACGCTAAACGGGCCGGCCCACTCGGTCGCTTCCTCGCACCTGCCCTGTGCGAAGCGTCGACTACTTGCCGCAATGAGCGGCAAGTAGGATTTTCCCAAAAACAGAGCTCTCGATCGGCATCGATCTCACGCCCTCATGCTTACGAACAGAGCCGGCTAACCACTTGACCAGGTAAATTCTAGTGATTCTTCGCAGCGCCTGGACTTTAAAGAATAAAAAAGTTGACACACTATTAATTTCTTATTACACTGTAGCGTTTACATTTTCCAATTATTTGAAAACATGTGCACGTATTACAAATAGAGTTCATGCACATGCAAAAAAAAGTTCTTGTATTCAAAAAAAAGTTCACCAAATCGAAAAAGTTTATTTATTCAAAAAAAGTTCACAAATTCAAAAGTTCATCGATTTTGAAAAAACTTAATCAATTTCGAAAAAAGTTCATCCATTTTTTTAAAAAGTTCATCAATTCAGAAAAAGTTCATCAAATTTGAAAAATAAGTCCATTGATTTTGAAAAAGCTTCATAGATTTGAAAAAAGGTTCACGAGTTTCAAAAAAATCAGTTTATGGATTTTGAAAACAAGTTCATCTATTTGAAGAAGACAATTACGAACTTGGAAAAAGAAAGAAGAAAAGGACAGGAAAAGCGGAAAACAGAAAAAAGGAAAAAGAGGAAGGAGAAATGGATTAAAAACGTGTATGCTAGCACAACTAATGAGGTGGTCGGGTTGGTTGGCCGTCGATTACCGTTAACCAGCGCCGGCCCGCAAGTAGCTGCTGCAGGCGCCGGTTAGCGAAAACAGTAAAAACCGGCGCCTGCAGCGCCAAATAGGAATTGGCCTTCAGCCCGCACAGGACTGAAATGTTCTCTTGGGCCTTACGTCGGAGGAAGAGCTTGTCTTCAACTGACGTCGGAATGAAGACATACATTTCTGGAATTTGTTAAAGAAAATATTTTAATTTTTTTGTTCAATGGCAAGTGTGTTGAGCCGTCTCCGAGCTCGCCGTCTTCGGGCTGACAACTCCCTCCATTCCTAAATATTTGTCTTTTTTAATATTTCAAATAGACTACCGCATACGGATATATATAGACATATTTTAGAGTGTAGATTCACTCATTTCACTCCGTATGTAGTCACTTGATGAAATCTCTAAAAAGACAAATATTTAGAAACGGAGGGAGTACATTTAAAACATATTGTAATTAGATGAACACTTCAACCACTATAGACATGGACGAGAAAGAGTATAAGACCCCCGAAAGAAAAAAGTACAGGTTGTGACACATGTGAGAACATGCGGTATTTTTTTTTGCATGTTGCAACGCACATAGGGCGTGTTTGGTTGCCGTGTGCTACAGTACCCGCAGTGCATACACTTCTCCACCCAACCTGGCTATGCAAATGCAGCCTCAAATGCACCATATGCATGTTGTTTGGTTGCCTGCATGCCCTCTTACCTGCATGGGCTGAACCACATTGCCTAGTGCTTGGTTGCCTGCATGTTAGTCCACAAACCCAAGGCATGGTGTTTGGTTGTATGCAAGGCCTGATGTGTGGTAACCTCTTTGGCTAGTTGGTGAGGTTACCACCACACTTCGGCAGCACACATCATAAGCACAACAGAGTATAAACAGAGCATCAACTAGATAATTCAGATATAAGCAGTACAATAGTTCATAACAGTTCTACTTCTACGCATAAACCATAGCAGACTAGATAGTAGTTAGGGAGGCCCCGACCCTACTCCTTGGCGGCAAAGGCTTCGTCGTGCTTCCCGCACTTGTTGACGACCTCAATGCCATCATCGTCGAAGATGATGACCTTGAGGGTGTCAGGAGTGAGGAGCTTGAACGTCACCATGTAGCCGATCTTGATCTGATGAACGGCTGCGTAGGTGGCCCAACCCTGATCCAGGGTCACCCTGTCGTTCATCAGCTTGACCGTCACCTTCCAGGAGCAGCCGGTGTTGTTCCTGAGCTTGAACTCCGTCTGCACCGCGACGAAGTGCTTGGTGAAGTCCAGGGGCATGGGGATGTACTCAGGTTACGATGCAAGGATGACCTTGCAGAAGCGAGTTGGTCCATCCTCCTGATGGTAGTGGCTGTAGTTGCGGCGCTTGTTGCTGGGGGGCTCCTCCATGCCCTCGTCGTCACCACCCTCAGGCGTCTTCGGGTCTTCCTCGGCGGTGGGCGGCAGCTCAACCTCGTCAGGCATTGGGTGAAGGGGTTGCTTGCCCTTACTGTCAACGTCCGGGAGCACCTCCGTGCCCATCTCATTGCTATCCTCGATCTGCACACAAGTCATGGAGTTAGGCATTGCACAGAGTTCATGGCTAATTCAAGAGCTTGTAGTTAAAACGGCATAATTGTCACTCTTCTCCTCCTCTCCACCCTCCAATATTTACTCACCCTGCCCACCACTATTTACCCACCCCCTCTCTTCTCTCACTATCAACCTTCCTCCTCCCCATCACCATGAGCTCTAGCTCCAGCTCCAACGGCAACCCCTTCCCTTGGGGTATTGGCTGGAGGGCCTTCTTCCTCGGGTGGTGTAGGACCTTGAAGTATGTCTAGAGGGGGGTGATTAGACAACTTGACCAATTAAAAACTTAACCTTTTCTCAATTTTAGACTTTGGCAGATTTTAGCTATCTTAGGACAAGTCAAGCACTCATCACACAATTCAAGCAAGCATGCAAAGAGTATATAGGCAACGGAAATTAAAGCATGCAACTTGCAAGAAAGTAAAGGGAAGGGTTTGGAGGATACAAACGCAACTAGAGACACGGATGTTTTTGGCGTGGTTCCGATAGGTGGTGCTATCGTACATCCACGTTGATGGAGACTTCAACCCACGAAGGGTAACGGTTGCGCGAGCCCACGGAGGGCTCCACCCACGAATGGTCCACGAAGAAGCAACCTTGTCTATCCCACCATGGTCGTCGCCCATGAAGGACTTGCCTCACTAGCGGTAGATCTTCACGAAGTAGGCGATCTCCTTGCCCTTACAAACTCCTTGGTTCAACTCCACAGTCTTGTGAGAGGCTCCCAAGTGACACCTAGCCAATCTAGGAGACACCACTCTCCAAGAAGTAACAAATGGTCGTTGATGATGAACTGCTTGCTCTTGTGCTTCAAATGATAGTCTCCCCAACACTCAACTCTCTCTCATAGGATTTGGATCTGGTGGAAAGAATATTTGAGTGGAAAGCAACTTGGGAAGGCTAGAGATCAAGATTCATATGGTAGGAATGGAATATCTTGGCCTCAACACATGAGTAGGTGGTTCTCTCTCAGAAATGGTAAGTTGGAAGTGTAGGTTTGTTCTGATGGCTCTCTCTACGAATGAAGAGGAGGTGGAGGGTATATATAGCCTCCACACAAAATCTAACTGCTACACACAATTTACCAAACTCGGTGGGACCGATTAAACAGACTCGGTCGGACCAATTTAGTAAACCTAGTGACCGTTAGGATTTTCGGTGGGACTGACATGCAACTCGGTAGGACCGATTCGGTTAGGGTTAGGGCATAACGTAATCTCGGTAAGACCGATCACACAAACTCGGTGAGACCGATTTTGGTAATAGGATTTCCAGAGAGTTGGTCAGGTAAACTCGGTGGGACCGATTTTCTCTTTTCGGTGAGACCGAAATGTTACAAAAGGGAAACAGAGAGTTTACATTGCAATCTCGGTGGGACCGATCGCTCACTTCGGTTGGACCGAAACGTTACGAAGGGAAACAGAGAGATTACAATCCCATCTCGGTGAGACCGAGATCCCTATCGGTAAGACCGATTTGCCTAGGGTTTGTGGCAGTGGCTATGACATTAAAACTCGGTGGCGCCGGATAGAAAGAATCAGTGTGACCGATTTTGGCTTTAGGTTTAGGTCATTTGTGGATTTGAGAAAGTAGCTGAGGGTTTTGGAGCATATCACCAAGCACATGAAGCAAGAAGGTCATTAAGCAACACCTCATCCCTCCTTGATAGTATTGGCTTTTCCTATAGACTCAATGTGATCTTGGATCACTAAAATGTAAAATGAAGAGTCTTGAGCTTTTGAGCTTGAGCCAATCCTTTGTCATTGAGCTTTCCTGAAAAAATAGTCTTGGAATAGCATTAGCTCAATGAGCTATATGTTGTTATGAATTACCAAAACCACCTAGGGATAGTTGCACTTTCAATCTCCCCCTTTTTGGTAATTGATGACAACATATAGATCAAAGCTTCGACAAATGATACTAAGATTGAATAACATCGTCGCTTTGAGAAGTATGTGATAAGCAAGAGCTCCCCCTAAATTTGTGCATAGTTTAAGATTTGCTTTCGACTGCAAATGAACAAGGAATTAGGCCCATGGGTTACTCTTCCATGTCACATACATCTTGGTGGAGCGCTCAAAATGATAAAGATTGAATACATGCACTCATCACCAAGCAAAGTGAATGATCACATATGGATAAGATAAGATAATATCATCAAACATGCATAAGTGTAGCTTATGATCAAACACATGATCATCAATGTCTCACAAAAACAGCATAGTATCTCAAGCACTCAAAAGCAAACAATTTTAACCACCAAAGCAAAACAAGAGAGAACAAAAGCAACACTCTCTCTCTCTCTCGAAGCCTATGATCTATACATTTTTCTCCCCCTTTGGCAACAAGTTACCAAAAAGTTCATAGAAAATGCATAGTGCTAGATCGACTCTCGTGCTTGATCTTGGTGGTGGTGTCCTGATAACTCCAAGAACGAAGGCTTCAGCTTGAAGTGGATGGAGCCGAGGAGTTGATGCTGGAGCTGGTTGCACTGGAGCTGTAGGAGCTGTAGCTGGTGCAGATGATGTGGCTCTGGTGTCTGTCACAGGCACAACAGTTGACCTCTGAGCTCTAGGCACTCTGGCAAATACATTAGTGGTAGTCTTGCCCTACCTCTCCTGCATGTCATCCTGTAGCTGCTCCATAACTGACTGAATCTCAGTTACTTTGAAATCTAGATCATGGAATTTTAGTTCCATGATTCTTTCCAAGCTCTCCTGATTTCGAGTGAGGGTGGCCAATCCCTTCTCAATCCTCAGAGTTGATGCTATCAGGTAACCAAGCTGCTCCTACTTGTTCTTCAAAAAGTACTCAGATGCCTCCTCTTAAGTTGGCATCTTGGCAGCCTTCTCTTTCCTTGCTTTCTCCTTCTTCTCTTGAGCTTGTACTGATGATGGTTCATTCTCATTCATGACAACCTGATTGTCCTCAAAGTCTGGATAGAGAGGAAAATGTTCCTTATCCAATAGATATTTGCATGTGCCCATCTTTGAGTTAATCAACTCCTGAATCTGAGGGGCATATCTACAACTCCTCTTTTGGTCTGATGTAGTCCTCTTAATGGTCTCTACCATAAGGGTCATGACCTTGAATTTCTGTGGCACATCAAACAAATGCAACATGTTGATTGCATGCCCTCTAATCATGTTGTGGTCACCAGACTTAGGCAACAGAGTGTGTCTTAGGATCCAGTTGATAGTTGGCAGCCCTGCCAGAAGAAAGTGGACTGACCCAAACTTATGTGTCTCAATGGCTTTGTCTGGGATCTCCTTGTACATGTGTGCCATGGAATTGTGGTCCATCTTCTTCTTGGCATAGATATCCAAGTCATCTTCATTTTCTGATTCCATGGTAAACTTCATAGTTTCTCCAGTGGGAACTTTCTTGGGTTTGGAAGTTGTGACTCTCTTTGCAGGTGCCTCTTTGGGTTCAGACTTTTCAGGCACTTGAGTAGATCCTCCGACCTTCAAAGATAGGTGTCCTCTTGGCAGTGAACCTTCCTATTGAGTCCGTGTTTAGTGTTCGTGCCGAGGCATACTCCTTTTGAGCACTACCTTCTTGGAGGTAGCCTCATCCTCTTCTGCTCTATAATCCTCATCTTCAGAATCTAAGGTTCTCTTCTTCCTTGTCCTGGTGGCAGCTTTAGGCAGATTGCTAGGAGTGCTTCTGCTGCCATCATCTGAAGAACTAGAGGGACTAGTGCCCTCACTCATGTGAACATGCTCCTCTTCCCTGTTCTGGCTGTCACTTTGGTCTGACATGCTGCAAATTACTGACTGCTGACCCTGTGAAGAGTTATAGATGAGATAGAGTGGATGAGCATCACAAAATGCAGAGAGTTTTGCAAAAGAATGACTCAAAAATTCAGTTTTAGTTTTCCACAGAAAGCATTTTGGATCAAGCGATTTTCAAACTCGGTGATACCAAAGCAGTTTTGGAACCTAGACTGATGAACTCGGTTGGACCGAGTCACAGTTCGGTGGCACCGAGACTGCTAGGGTTTCATAAAGTCCTAAAATCGGTCTCACCGATTAGCAATTCTCGGTCAGACCGAGAGTTACTAGTGCAATGGCGTTAGCCAAATCGGTGGGACCGAGTTTTTCAACTCGGTGGGTCCGAGATGGTTTCGGCGGAAACCTAACCCTAAATTTTTGAATCCCATCTAATCTAAGGATTGCATTGACTGGATAGGAGTATTTCAATCGTGGCAAGAATCATTAAGAACACAATGTTCTAGGAATTGGACGAGGATAGAACAGTGATCGAGTCCATACCATAGCTTGGCGATGAACTCGCTACGGCGGCAACGGCGGGGGTGAAATCCGTTGACGGCGGTGGAGACGAGCGACAGGAGGCGGTTGGCGACGAGGAGACGATCTGGAGACCCTGATGGCAGAGCGAGCTATTGCGCGGGCGACGAGGTTTGGAGAAATTTCCAAATTTTTGACCATGACTATATATAGCCCGACCCTGTCGGTATGACCGAGTGGAACAACTCGGTGGCACCGAGATGCATAACGTATACGATTCATAAAGAACTCGGTGTGACCGAAGTTCAAATCGGTTGCACCGAGATTGAAAACCTAGATCGACTTAATGATCTCGGTAGGACCGAATGGAGGAATCGGTCGACCGAGAATCACAAAGAAGTTTTGGAAGTTTAATTCTATGACTAATCGGGACTCGAAAGTGCTCCTCACACGAGTGGTTCAATCGACTTGATCAAATTTTGTGATGTAGCATGAATAGAGTTTGAGACGAGAAAAGCATAGATAGCTAGAGAAGGTTCTTAGGCATTCTTGTCCATCCACTTGACTAAAAGAAAAAGAAGCCAATCACTCAAAACAACAAGTGGCTGTCCTTGAATGAGTAAAATATGCACCAACATGCTCACACAATAGGATGGCAAATGAAATATGTGGCAAAACATGCACAACCAATTCTAGCATCTATCAAACAATTGGCGATGACTAGGTCATCTATATATGAGTATATTGACTTAGGAGTCAAATGAAAACATTTGATCATAGGTCATACTCATCGTTTAAGCTCAAGTGGGGTTACCACTTTTACATAATGCATTGATGTGTTCACACCATTTGCTTTAACTCAATTCTTAGAGTTAAGATCCCCCTAGATGTGAGATCCCCTTTTAGAGGGATAAACTAACCTTGGGTTTTGTCGATGATGACTTCATGTAGGTGTTGAAGATGTGGATGCTCAATGTTGATGTAGATCATTTGGAGCAATCCTTTGGAGTGAGTTGCACTTTCAACTTACCTACATGGGTTAGTCCCACAAGGAACAAACAAGAATATCCATAGACATAGAGTGATGCACACACAAGATGATGTCCATGAAATCATTAGGTTACCTTGTCCCTTGCCTTACCAACATGAGGGTTTGTGACTCCTTGAACTAGTGCAAGATGTGGAAGTTGATTGCACTTGTTCTTGCCATAATGATATGAGTGAAGAATGTTGGTGGAGTCACCCTCAAGAACTCTCTAGTTCTTCTTCTTCGGGATCCACATCATCTTGATGGGAATCCTTGGAGTTGTAGTTGTACTTGATGAAGTAGAACTTGACGTAGTCTTGGGAACCCACTTGACCGAGGTCTTAGGTGCTTCTTCAAATGCATCAATCTCTTCTTGAAGCTTGTCCTTGCCTTTGTTCTTGTGGTCTTGTGGTGGAAGATCATCTTGTGCTTGTGTTCCTTTGAAGGAAGTAGGATCATACTTCTCTTGTTGAGGAACAAACTTCGTCTTGGGGTATTGATCTTCTTCCCACTCAACTCCATTGGCGTTGAACTTTCGTTCAAAACCAACACCTTGATTCTTCCGGTGCCTTCCTTGCTTGCGCATAATTTCCTCGAATTGCTTACTCCCGCAAGGCTCTTGTAAACACCTTTCTATAATTCCTTCAATAAGCTATTTTCTTGCTCAAGTGTAACTTGGCTAAGAGAATCATTAGTGGAATCAAGAGAACTACTAGAAGCAACAATATTGGATTTGACATTATTATTGTTACTACTAGAGGAAGGATCTTTCTTGTACTTGTTACTAGACTTGACTTGAGGCATGTAAGTAGATAAGAGTAAACGCTTGGCAATGTAAGAAGAACTTTTCTTACGGAGATCATCATTGATTGCTTTTAAGAACTCATGCTCTTGCTCAAGATTGAGCTTTTCAAAGTGTAACTTCTCATGAGCCCTTAAAAGTTCTCGATGATCTTCGAAGATAGTTTCATGAGCTAACTTAAGAGTGTTTAGTTCTTTAGTTAGAAGCTCAATCTTCTCCTTATCTCTGCCATTCGTTTTATCTTCATTAGCATGATTAATTGACATTTCATCATAGTATTCATCACTAGAGTTGTCAACAAGTAAATCATCATCCACAAGCAAGTCATCTTCATCACTATCAAAATCAACATACTCAGGATGTGTTACCTTTGGACCTTTGGCCATGAAGCATCTTCCAATTCCTTCATTTGGTGAATCAAATATGTCGTAGGAGTTGGTTGATACAAGTGCTAGACCGGCAACACCTTCATCTTGAGTATATTCAGAGTCGGAGTGATAGCTTTTCTCGAAGTGATTGTCGGAGTCGGAGCCGGATACCCATTCACCAACATGAGCTTGATGTCTTCGTTTTGTGTAGCTCCTTGATGACTTGTCCTTCCTTTCCGAATCCTTACTTCTCCGTGAGGGTCTTCGTTCATAACGATCATCTCTACTCCTCCTCTCTCTCGACGGTGATTCTTCTCTTTTGCTTATTCTTTTTGGAGAATCTTCTCTTCTTTTGTAGGGTGCCGTACACTCATTGGAATAGTGTTCGGGTCTCCCACAATTGTAGCAATTTCGCTCTCGACTAGAAGATCTTTGTCATTGTAAGACCTTGACTTGGAGCTTCTTTCTTTGCTTCTACTCTTGTAGAATTTGTTGAAGTTCTTCACCATTAAGCTCAATTCTACATTAAAGGTTTGTTTCTCACTTGATGATGTGGGGGCTTCACTTGAGGCTTTGTAAGCACCACTTGAATTGTTGTGAATTCCTCCTTATCCTTGAGTGACATCTCATGAGCAACAATTCTTCCAATGACTTCCGTTGGCTTGAGATCTTTGTAGTTTGGCATCATTGAAGGAAATATGCCCTAGAGGCAATAATAAAGTTATTATTTATTTCCTTATATCATGATAAATGTTTATTATTCATGCTAGAATAGTATTAACCGGAAACATAATACATGTGTGAATATAGAGACAAATAGAGTGTCACTAGTATGCCTCTACTTGACTAGCTTGTTAATCAAAGATGGTTATGTTTCCTAACCATGGACAAAGATTTGTTAATTGATTAACGGGATCACATCATTAGTTGAATGATCTGATTGACATGACCCATTCCATTAGCTTAGCACCCGATAGTTTAGTATGTTGCTACTGCTTTTATCCATGACTTATACATGTTCCTATAACTATGAGATTATGCAACTCCGCTTGCGGAGGAACACTTTGGGTACTACCAAACGTCACAACGTGAATCGGGTGATTATAAAGGAGTACTGCAGGTGTCTCCAAAGGCGATGTTGGGTTGGCGATTTCGAGATTAGGATTTGTCACTCCGAATGCTCTGAGAGGTATCTCTAGGCCCTCTCGGTAATGCACATCACTTAAGCCTTGCAAGCATTGCAACTAATGAGTTAGTTGTGAGATGCTGTATTACGGAACGAGTAAAGAGACTTGCCGGTAACGAGATTGAACTAGGTATTGATACCGACAATCGAATCTCGCAAGTAACATACCGATGACAAAGGAACAACGATGTTGTTATGCGGTCCGACCGATAAAGATCTTCAGAGAATATGTAGGAACCAATATGGGCATCTAGGTCCCGCTTATTGGTTATTGACCGGAGACGTGTCTCGGTCATGTCTACATTGTTCTCGAACCGTAGGGTCCGCACGCTTAAGGTTTCGATGATGATATTATGAGTTTATGAGTTTTGATGTACCAAGGAGTTCGAGTCCCGCATGAGATCGGGGACATGACGAGGAGTCTCAAATGGTCGAGACATAAAGATTGATATATTGACGGCTATATTCGACACGGAAAGGTTCCGGAAGTTTCGGAGAAAACGGAGTGCCGGAGGGGTTACCGAAACCCCGGGAAGTAATGGGCCTTAATGGGCCAAGAGGGAGAGAGGGTTGCGCCAGAGGTGGCGCGCCCATGGGGAGTCCGAATAGGACAAGGAGGGAGGGGCGCGCCCCTTTCCTCTCCTCTCCTCTCCTTCCTTCCCCTTCCTCCTTCCTAGTTGGACTAGGAAAGGGAGTCCTACTCCCACTAGGAGGAGGACTCCCCTCCTTGCGCGCCTCCTCGGGCGGCCGCCCTCCCCTTGCTCCTTTATATACGGGGCAGGGGGCACCCTAGTACACACAAGTTGATCCTTGAGATCGCTCCTTAGCTGTGTGCGTGCCCCTCCACCATAATCCACCTCGGTCATATCGTAGCGGTGCTTAGGCGAAGCCTGCGCCGAGAGAACATCAAGATCGCCACCACGCCGTCGGCCGACGGAACTCTCTCCCGGAGCTTTGCTGGATCGGAGCCCGAGGAGCGCCACCGAGCTGTACGTGTGTCAAGAACTCGGAGGCGCCGGAGTAACGGCGCTGGGATCGGTTGGATCGCGAGGAGAACGTCGACTACTTCCTCTATGTTGTGATCGCTTCGCTTCGGTCTCACGAGGGTACGTAGACAACACTCTCCTCTCGCTGCTATGCATCACCATGATCTTGCGTGTGCGTAGGAATTTTTAAAATTACTACGTTCCCCATCGATGGCATCCGAGCCAGGTTTTTATGGTTTGATGTTTTGCACGAGTAGAACACAAGTGAGTTGTGGACGATACAAGTCATACCGCCTACCAGCATGTCATACTTTGGTTCAGCGGTATTATGAGATGAAGCGGCTCGACCGACATTACGCCAGACGCTTACGCGAGACTGGTTTCACTGCTACGAGCACTCGTGCTTAAAGGTGGCTGGCGGGTGTCTGCTCTCTCACTTTAGTTGAACCGAGTGTGGCTACGCCCGTCCTTGAGAAGGTTAAACGGAGTCTATTTGACGAAGTATCGCTGTGGTTTTGATGCGTAGGTGAGATTGGTTCTTGCTTAAGCCCGTAGCAGCCACGTAAAATTTGCAACAACAAAGTAGAGGACATCTAACTTGTTTTTGCAGGCATGTTGTGATGTGATATGGTCAAGACGTGATGCTATATTTTATTGTATGAGATGATCATGTTTTGTAACCGGTTATCGGCAATCGGCTGGAGCCATATGGTTGTCGCTTATTGTATGAAATGCAAATGCCCTGTAATTGCTTTACTTTATCACTAAGCGGTAGCGATAGTCGTAGAAGCAATAGATGGCGTAAACGACAATGATGCTACGATGGAGATCAAGGTGTCGCGCCGGTGACGATGGTGATCACGACGGTGCTTCGGAGATGGAGATCACAAGCACAAGATGATGATGGCCATATCATATCACTTATATTGATTGCATGTGATGTTTATCCTTTAGGCATCTTATTTTGCTTTGATTGACGGTAGCATTTTAAGATGATCTCTCACTAAAATTATCAAGTAGTGTTCTCCCTGAGTATGCACCGTCGCCAAAGTTCGTCGTGCCGAGACACCACGTGATGATCAGGTGTGATAAGCTCTACGTCCATCTACAACGGGTGCAAGCCAGTTTTGCACACGCAGAATACTCAGGTTATACTTGACGAGCCTAGCATATGCAGATATGGCCTCGGAACACGGAGACCGAAAGGTCGAGCATGAATCATATAGTAGATATGATCAACATAAGATGTTCACCATTGAAAACTACTCCATCTCACGTGATGATCGGTTATGGTTTAGTTGATTTGGATCACGTGATCACTTAGATGACTAGAGAGATGTTTGTCTAAGTGGGAGTTCTTAAGTAATATGATTAATTGAACTTAAATTTATCATGAACTTAGTACCTGATAGTATCTTCCTTGTCTATGTTTGTTTGTAGATAGATGGCTCATGCTGTTGTTCCGTTGAATTTTAATGCGTTCCTTGAGAAAGCAAAGTTGAAAGATGATGGTAGCAATTACACGGATCGGGTCCGTAACTCGAGGATTATCCTCATTGCTGCACGTAAGAGTTACGCCCCGATGCACCGCTGGGTGCCAGTGCCTGCTGCCGATGTAACCGACGACGTTAAGAACGTCTGCGAGCAAAGCTGATGACTACTCTATAGTTCAAGTGCCATGCTTTACGGCTTAGAACCGGGTCTTCAACGACGTTTTGAACGTCATGGAGCATATGAGATGTTCCAGAGTTGAAGTTGATATTTCAACAGAATGCCCGGATTGAGAGATATGAAATCTCCAATAAGTTCTATAGCTGCAAGATGGAAGAGAATGGGTCTGCATCGGTGAGCACATACTCGTAATGTCCGGGTATTACAATCACTTGACTCAACCGGGAGTTAATCTTCCGGATGATTGTGTCATTGATGAATTCTTCAATCACCGCCACCAAGCTACAAAGGCTTCGTGATGAACTATAATATGCAAGGGTTAGTAAAGACTATGCCTGAGCTCTTCGCAATGCTAAAGGCTGCGGAGGTAGAAATAAAGAAGGAGCATCAAGTGTTGATGGTCAATAAGACCACTAGTTTCAAGAAGAAAGGCAAAGGGAAGAAGAAGGGGAACTTCAAGAAGAACAGCAAGCAAGTTGCTGCTCAGGAGAAGAAACCCAAGTCTGGACCTAAACCTGAAACTGAGTGCTTCTACTACAAGCAGACTGGTCACTGGAAGCGGAACTGCCCCAAGTATTTGGTGGATAAGAAGGATGGCAAGGTGAACAAAGGTATATGTGATATACATGTTATTGATGTGTACCTTACTAGAGCTCGCAGAGCACTGGTATTTGATACTGGTTCTGCATTGCTAATATTTGCAACTCAAACAGGACTACGGATTGCTTAACACCGGCAAAGGACGAGGTCACGGTGCGCTGGCGTGGAAATGGTTCCAAAGTCGATGTGATCGCGGTCGGCACGCTACCTCTACATCTACCTTCGGGATTAGTTTTAGACCTAAATAATTGTTATTTGGTGCCAGCGTTGAGCATGAACATTATATCTGGATCTTGTTTGATGCGAGACGGTTATTCATTTAAATCAGAGAATAATGGTTGTTCTATTTATATGAGTAATATCTTTTATGGTCATGCACCCTTGAAGAGTGGTCTATTTTTAATGAATCTCGATCGTAGTGATACACATATTCATAATATTGAAACCAAAAGATGCAAAGTTAATAATGATAGTGCAACTTATTTGTGCCACTGCCGTTTAGGTCATATTGGTGTAAAGCGCATGAAGAAACTCCATGCTGATGGGATTTTAGAGTCACTTGATTATGAATCACTTGGCACTTGCGAACCGTGCCTCATGGGCAAGATGACTAGAACCCCGTTCTCCGGTACTATGGAGAGAGCAACAGATTTGTTGGAAATCATACATACAGATGTATGTGGTCCGATGAATGTTGAGGCTCGTGGCGGATATCGTTATTTTCTCACCTTCACAGATGATTTAAGCAGATATGGGTATATCTACTTAATGAAACATAAGTCTGAAACATTTGAAAAGTTCAAAGAATTTCAGAGTGAAGTGGAAAAATCATCGTGACAAGAAAATAAGGTTTCTACGATCTGATCGCAGAGACAAAATATTTGAGTTACGAGTTTGGTCTTCAATTAAAACAATGTGGAATAGTTTCACAAATTCATGCCACCTGGAACACCACATCATAATGGTGTGTCCGAACGTCATAACCGTACTTTATTGGATATAGTACAATCTATGATGTTTCTTACCGATTTACCAATATCGTTTTGGGATCATGCATTAGAGACAGCTGCATTCACGTTAAATAGGGCACCATCAAAATCCGTTGAGACGACACCTTATGAACTATGGTTTAGCAAGAAACCAAAGTTGTCGTTTCTTAAAGTTTGGGGCTGCAATGCTTATGTGAAAAAGTTTCCTCCTGATAAGCTCAAACCCAAATCGGAGAAATGTGTCTTCATAGGATACCCAAAGGAGACAGTTGGGTACACCTTCTATCACAGATCCGAAGGCAAGACATTTGTTGCTAGGAATGGATCCTTTCTAGAGAAGGAGTTTCTCTCGAAAGAAGTGAGTGGGAGGAAAGTAGAACTTGATGAGGTAATTGTACCTTCTCCCTTGTTGGAAAGTAGTTCATCACAGAAATCTGTTCCTGTGACTACTACACCAATTAGTGAGGAACCTAATGATGATGATCATGTAACTTCAGATCAAGTTACTACCGAATCTCGTAGGTAAACCAGAGTGAGATCCGCACCAGAGTGGTACGGTAATCCTGTTCTGGAAGTCATGTAACTAGACTATGATGAACCTACGAACTATGAGGAAGCGATGATGAGCCCAGATTCCGCGAAATGGCTTGAGGCCATGAAATCTGAGATGAGATCCATGTATGAGAACAAAGTGTGGACTTTGATGGAGTTGCCCGATGATCGGCAAGCCATAGAAAATAAATGGATCTTCAAGAGGAAGACAGACGCTGATAGTAATGTTACTATCTACAAAGCTAGACTTGTCGAAAAAGGTTTTTGACAAAGTTCAAGATGTTGAATACAATGAGATTTTCTCACTCGTATCGATGCTTAAAAATCTGTCCGAATCATGTTAGCAATTGCCGCATTTTATGAAATCTGGCAAATGGATAAACAAAACTGCATTCCTTAATGGAGTTATTAAAGAAGAGTTGTATGTGATGCAACCAAGAGGTTTTGTCGATCCTAAAGGTGTTAAAAAAATGTGCATCTATGGAATGGTGCAAGCATCTCGGAGTTGGAATATACGCATTGATAAGTTGATCAAAGCATATAGTTTATACAGACTTGCAAAGGAAGCCTGTATTTACTAGAAAGTGAGTGGGAGCACTACAAAGATTTCGATAAGTATATGTGAATGACATATTGTAGATCAGAAATAATGTAGAATTATTCTGCAAAGCATAAAGGAGTGTTTAAAAGGAGTTTCTCAAAGAAAGACCTCGGTGAAGCTGCTTACATATTGAGCATTAAGATCTATAGAGATAGCTCAAGATGCTTGATAAGTTTATTCAATGAGTACATACCTTGACAAGATTTTGAAGTAGTTCAAAATGGAACAGTCAAAGAAAGAATTCTTGCTTGTGTTACAAGGTGTGAAATTGAGTAAGACTCAAAACCCGACCACGGAAGAAAATAGAAAGAGAATGAAAAGTCATTTCCTATGCCTCAGTCATAGGTTCTATAAAAGTATGCCATGCTATGGACCAGACCTATTGTATACTCTGCCTTGGTTTGGCAAGGGAGTACAATAGTGATCTAGGAGTAGATCACTGGACATTGGTCAAAATTATCCTTAGTGGAATAAGGATATGTTTCTCGATTATGGAGGTGACAAAAGGTTCGTCGTAAAGGGTTACGTCGATAAAAGTTTTGGCACTGATCCAGATGATTCTAAGTCTTAATCTGGATACATATTGGAAGTGGGAGCAATTAGCTAGAGTAGCTCCGTGCAGAGCATTGTAGACATAGAAAATTGCAAAATACATAACGGATCTGAAAGTCAAAGACCCGTTGACTAAGATTCTCTCACAAGCAAAACATGATCACACCTTAGTACTCTTTGGGTCTTAATCACATAGCGATGTGAACTAGATTACTGAATCTAGTAAACCCTTTGGGTGTTGGTCACATGGCGATGTGAACTATGGGTGTTAATCACATGATGATGTGAATTATCGATGTTAATCACATGGTGATGTGATCTAGATTATTGACTCTAGTGCAAGTGGGAGACTGAAGGAAATATGCCCTAGAGGCAATAATAAAGTTATTATTTATTTCCTTATATCATGATAAATGTTTATTATTCATGCTAGAATTGTATTAACCGAAACATAATACATGTGTGAATATATAGACAAATAGAGTGTCACTAGTATGCCTCTACTTGACTAGCTTGTTAATCAAAGATGGTTATGTTTCCTAACCATGGACAAAGAGTTGTTATTTGATTAACGGATCACATCATTAGTTGAATGATCTGATTGTCATGACCCATTCCATTAGCTTAGCACCCGATCGCTTAGTATGTTGCTACCGCTTTTATCCATGACTTATACATGTTCCTATAACTATGAGATTATGCAACTCCGCTTGCGGAGGAACACTTTGGGTACTACCAAACGTCACAACATAACGGGTGATTATAAAGGAGTACTACAGTGTCTCCAAAGGCGATGTTGGGTTGGCGATTTCGAGATTAGGATTTGTCACTCCGAATGCTCGGAGAGGTATCTCTGGCCCTCTCGGTAATGCACATCACTTAAGCCTTGCAAGCATTGCAACTAATGAGTTAGTTGTGAGATGATGTATTACGGAACGAGTAAAGAGACTTGCCGTAACGAGATTGAACTAGGTATTGATACCGACGATCGAATCTCGGGCAAGTAACATACCGATGACAAAGGAACAACGATGTTGTTATGCGGTCCGACCGATAAAGATCTTCGAGAATATGTAGGAACCAATATGGGCATCCAGGTCCCGCTTATTGGTTATTGACCGAGACGGTCTCGGTCATGTCTACATTGTTCTCGAACCGTAGGGTCCGCACGCTTAAGGTTTCGATGGCGATGATATTATGAGTTTATGAGTTTTGATGTATCGAAGGAGTTCGGAGTCCCGGATGAGATCGGGACATGACGAGGAGTCTCAAATGGTCGAGACATAAAGATTGATATATTGACGGCTATATTCGACACCGAAAGGTTCCGGAAGTTTCCGGAGAAAACCGAGTGCCGGAGGGTTACCGAACCCCGGGAAGTAATTGGCCTTAATGGGCCAAGAGGGAGAGAGAGGGCTGCGCCAGAGGTGGCGCCCCATGGGGAGTCCGAATAGGACAAGGAGGGGGCGCCCCCCTTCCTCTCCTCTCCTCTCCTTCCTTCCCCTTCCTCCTTCCTAGTTGGACTAGGAAAGGGAGTCCTACTCCCACTAGGAGGAGGACTCCCCCCCTTGGCGCGCCTCCTAGGGCCTGCCGCCCTCCCCTTGCTCCTTTATATACGGGGCAGGGGGCACCCTAGTACACACAAGTTGATCCTTGAGATCGCTCTTAGCCGTGTGCGGTGCCCCTCCACCATAATCCACCTCGGTCATATCGTAGTGGTGCTTAGGCGAAGCCCTGCGTCGGTAGAACATCAAGATCGTCACCACGCCGTCGTGCTGACGGAACTCTCTCCCCGGAGCTTTGCTGGATCGGAGCCCGAGGAGCGTCACCGAGCTGTACGTGTGTCAAGAACTCAGAGGCGCCGGAGTAACGGCGCTGGGATCGGTTGGATCGCGAGGAGAACGTACGACTACTTCCTCTACGTTGTGATCGCTTCCGCTTCGGACTACGAGGGTCCGTAGACAACACTCTCCCCTCTCGTTGCTATGCATCACCATGATCTTGCGTGTGCGTAGGAAATTTTTTGAAATTACTATGTTCCCCATCAATCATTTGGATCAATGTGCACACGGTATCATACTTTCCATCCAATGCTCTTAAGATCTTCTTGATGATGAATCTGTCGGTCATCTCTTCACTCCCTAAGCCGGCAATCTCATTTGTGATAAGTGCAAGCCTAGAGTACATCTCAGTGACACCTTCACCGTCCTTCATTTTGAACTTGTCAAGCTGACTTTGGAGCACATCCAACTTGGATTCCTTGACGGAGTCGGTACCTTCATGCATATCAATCAAAGTATCCCAAATTTCCTTTGCATTCTCAAGACGGCTGATTTTGTTGAATTCTTTGGGGCACAATCCGTTGAAGATGATATCACAAGCTTGAGCGTTGTATTGCACCATCTTCAATTCTTCCGCATTAGCTTCACGGTTCGGCTCTCTCCCATCAAAGAATTCACCTTGCAAGCCAATACAAATAACTGCCCAAACGGCGGGGTTATGTCCGAGAATATGCATTTTCATCTTATGCTTCCAACTAGCAAAATTAGTACCATCAAAGTAAGGACCTCTACGGTGATAATTTCCCTCACTAGACGCCATACTCTCCTAGGTTGTGAAACCAAGGCTACGACCACCAAAAGCTATGGAAATCAAAGCAAATGGAGACCAAAGCTCTGATACCACTTGTAGGACCTTGAAGTATGTCTAGAGGGGGGGTGATTAGACTACTTGACCAATTAAAAACTTAACCTTTTCCCAATTCTAGAGTTTGGCAGATTTTAGCTATCTTAGGACAAGTCAAGCAATCATCACACAATTCAAGCAAGCATGCAAAGAGTATATAGGCAGCGGAAATTAAAGCATGCAACTTGCAAGAAAGTAAAGGGAAGGGTTTGGAGAATTCAAACACAATTGGAGACACAGATGTTTTTGGCGTGGTTCCGATAGGTGGTGCTATCGTACATCCACGTTGATGGAGACTTCAACCCACGAAGGGTAACGGTTGCGCGAGTCCACGGAGGGCTCCACCCACGAAGGGTCCACGAAGAAGCAACCTTGTCTATCCCACCATGGCCGTCGCCCACGAAGGACTTGCCTCACTAGCAGTAGATCTTCACGAAGTAGGCAATCTCCTTGCCCTTACAAACTCCTTGGTTCAGCTCCACAATCTTGTCGGAGGCTCCCAAGTGACACCTAGCCAATCTAGGAGACACCACTCTCCAAGAAGTAACAGATGGTGCGTTGATGATGAACACCTTGCTCTTGTGCTTCAAATGATAGTCTCCCCAACACTCAACTCTCTCTCATAGGATTTGGATCTGGTGGAAAGAAGATTTGAGTGGAAAGCAACTTGGGAAGGCTAGAGATCAAGATTCATATGGTAGGAATGGAATATCTTGGCCTCAACACATGAGTAGGTGGTTCTCTCTCAGAAATGGTAAGTTGGAAGTGTAGGTTTATTCTGATGGCTCTCTCTACGAATGAAGAGGAGGTGGAGGGGTATAAATAGCCTGCACAAAAAATCTAACCGTTACACACAATTTACCAAACTCGGTGGGACCGATTCAACAGACTCGGTCGGACCGATTTAGTAAACCTAGTGACCGTTAGGATTTTCGGTGGGACTGACATGCAACTCGGTAGGACCGATTCGGTTAGGGTTAGAGCATAACGTAATCTCGGTAAGACCGATCACACAAACTCGGTGAGACCGATTTTGGTAATAGGATTTCCAGAGAGTTGGTCAGGTAAACTCGATGGGACCGATTTGCTCTTTTCGGTGAGACCGGAATGTTACAAAAGGGAAACAGAGAGTTTACATTGCAATCTCGGTGGGACCGATCGCTCACTTCGGTTGGACCGAAACGTTACGAAGGGAAACAGAGAGATTACAAATCCCGTCTCGGTGAGACCGAGATCCCTATCGGTAAGACCGATTTGCCTAGGGTCTGTGGCAGTGGCTATTGAAGGAAATATGCCCTAGAGGAAATAATAAAGTTATTATTTATTTCCTTATTTCATGATAAATGTTTATCATTCATGCTAGAATTGTATTAACCGGAAACATGATACATGTGTGAATGAATAAACAAACAACATGTCACTAGTATGCCTCTACAAGACTAGCTTGTTAATCAAAGATGGTTATGTTTCCTGACCATGAACAAAGAGTTGTTATTTGATTAACGAGGTCACATCATTAGTAGAATGATCTGATTGACGTGACCCATTCCATTAGCTTAGCACACGATCGCTTAGTATGTTGCTACCGCTTTTATCCATGACATATACATGTTCCCGTAACTATGAGATTATGCAACTCCGCTTACGGAGGAACACTTTGGTGCTACCAAACGTCACAACGTAATCGGGTGATTATAAAGGAGTACTACAGTGTCTCCAAAGGCGATGTTGGGTTGGCGATTTTGAGATTAGGTTTTGTCACTCCGATTGTCGGAGAGGTATCTTCGGCCCTCTCGGTAATACACATCATCGAAGCCTTGCAAGCACTACAACTAATGAGTTAGTTGTGAGATGATGTATTACGGAACGAGTAAAGAGACTTGCGTAACGAGATTGAACTAGGTATTGGATACCGACGATCGAATCTCGGGCAAGTAACATACCGATGACAAAGGAACAACGATGTTGTTATGCGGTCTGACCGACAAAGATCTTCATAGAATATGTAGGAACCAATATGGGCATCCAGGTCCCGCTATTGGTTATTGACCGAGAATAGTTCTAGGTCATGTCTACATTGTTCTCGAACCGTAGGGTCCGCACGCTTAAGGTTTCGATGATGCTTATTATGAGTTTATGTATTTTGATGTACCGAAGAAGTTCGGAGTCCCGGATGTAATCACGGACATGACGAGGAGTCTCGAAATGGTCGAGACATAAAGATTGATATATTGGAAGCCTATGTTTGGAGTTCGGAATGGTTCCGGGTGAAAACAGGAATTTACCGGAGTACCGGGAGGTTACCGGAACCCCCCGGGAGGTAAATGGGCCTTAGTGGGCCTCGAGGGAGAAGAAGAGGGGCCGGCCAGGGTGGCCGCGCGCCCCCTCCCCCCCAGTTCGAATAGGACAAGGAGGGGGGGGCGGCGCCCCCCCTTTCCTCTTCCCCCTCCCCCAATCCTATTCCAACTAGGAAAGGGGGGGAGTCCTACTCCCGGTGGGAGTAGGACTCCTCCGGCGCGCCCCCTCTAGGCCGGCCGCACCTCCCCCCTCCCTCCTTTATATACGGGGCAGGGGGCACCCTAGAACACACAAGTATTGATCTACGATCGTTCCTTAGCCGTGTCGCGCCCCCTCCACCATATTCCACCTCGGTCATACCGTCACAAACTTAGGCGAAGCCTCGCGCCGGTGAAACATCAAGATCGCCACCACGCCGTCGTCTCGACGAACTCTCCTCGACACTCGGCTGGATCGAGTACGAGGGACGCCATCGAGCTGTACGTGTGTCAAGAACTCGGGCGCCGGAGTAACGGCGCCGGATCGGTCGGATCGCGAGGAGAACGTCGACTACTTCCTCTACGCCAGATCGCTTCGCCGGGTCTACGAGGGTACGAGACAACACTCTCCCTCTCGCTGCTATGCATCACCATGATCTTGCGTGTGCGTAGGAAAATTTTGAAATTACTACGCTCCCCAACAAAGGCATCCGAGCCAGGTTTTATGGTTTGATGTTTTGCACGAGTAGAACACAAGTGAGTTGTGGGCGATACAAGTCATACTACCTACCAGATGTCATACTTTGGTTCAGCGGTATTGTGAGATGAAGCGCCCAGACCGACATTACGCCAGACGCTTACGCGAGACTGGTTTCACCGCCACGAGCACTCGCTGCTTAAAGGTGACTGGTGGGTGCCTGTCTCTCTCACTTTAGTTGAACTGAGTGTGGCTACGCCCGTCCTTGAGAAGGTTAAACGGAGTCTATTTGACGAAGTATCGCTGTGGTTTTGATGCGTAGGTGAGACTGGTTCTTGCTTAAGCCCGTAGCAGCCACGTAAAATTTGCAAACAACAAAGTAGAGGACATCTAACTTGTTTTTGCAGGCATGTTGTGATGTGATATGGTCAAGACGTGATGCTATATTTTATTGTATGAGATGATCATGTTTTGTAACCGGTTATCGGCAATCGGCAGGAGCCATATGGTTGTCGCTTATTGTATGCAATGCAATCGCTTCGTAATGCTTTACTTTATCACTAAGCGGTAGAGATAGTCGAGAAGCATAAGATTGGCGAGACGACAACGATGCTACGATGGAGATCAAGGTGTCGCGCCGGTGACGATGGTGATCATGACGGTGCTGCGGAGATGAAGATCACGAAGCACAAGATGATGATGACCATATCATATCACTTATATTGATTTGCATGTGATGTTTATCCTTTATGCATCTTATCTTGCTTTGATTGACGGTAGCATTATAAGATGATCTCTCACTAAATTATCAAGAAGTGTTCTCCCGAGTATGCACCGCTGCCAAAGTTCGTCGTGCCCGGACACCACGTGATGATCGGGTGTGATAAGCTCTCGTCCATCTACAACGGGTGCAAGCCAGTTTTGCACACGCAGAATACTCGGTTAAACTTGACGAGCCTAGCATATGCAGATATGGCCTCGGAACACGGAGACCGAAAGGTCGAAGCGTGAATCATATAGTAGATATGATCAACATAAGATGTTCACCATTGAAAACTACTCCATTTCACGTGATGATCGGTTATGGTTTAGTTGATTTGGATCACGTGATCACTTAGATGACTGGAGAGATGTTTTTCTAAGTGGGAGTTCTTAAGTAATATGATTAATTGAACTTAAATTTATCATGAACTTAGTACCTGATAGTATCTTGCTTGTTTATGTTTGATTGTAGATAGATGGCTCGTGCTGTTGTTCCGTTGAATTTTAATGCGTTCCTTGAGAAAGCAAAGTTGAAAGATGATGGTAGCAATTACACGGATCGGGTCCGTAACTCGAGGATTATCCTCATTGCTGCACATAAGAGTTACGCCCCGGATGCACCGCTAGGTGACAGGCCTGCTGCTTTGAGCAACGCCAGATGTTGTGAACGTCTGCGAGCAAAGCTGATGACTACTCTATAGTTCAAGTGCCATGCTTTACGGCTTAGAACCGGGACTTCAACGACGTTTTGAACGTCATGGAGCATATGAGATGTTCCAGAGTTGAAGTTGATATTCCAAAGTAATGCCCGGATCGAGAGATATGAAGTCTCCAATAAGTTCTATAGCTGCAAGATGGAGGAGAATAGTTCATTAGTGAGCACATACTCGTAATGTCCGGTATTACAATCACTTGACACAATTGGGAGTTAATCTTCCGGATGATTGTGTCATTGATGTAATTCTTCAATCACGCCACCAAGCTACAAAGGCTTCGTGATGAACTATAATATGCAAGGGTTAGTAAAGACTATACCGAGCTCTTCGCAATGCTAAAGGCTGCGGAGGTAGAAATCAAGAAGGAGCATCAAGTGTTGATTGTCAATAAAACCACTAGTTTCAAGAAGAAAGGCAAAGGGAAGAAGAAGGGAACTTCAAGAAGAACAACAAGCAAGTTGCTGCTCAGAGAAGAAACCCAAATCTGGACCTAAGCCTGAAACCGAGTGCTTCTACCGCAAGCGACTCGTCATCGAAGCGGAACTGCCCCAAGTATTTGGCGGATAAGAAGGATGGCAAGGTGAACAAAGGTATATGTGATATACATGTTATTGATGTGTACCTTACTAGAGCTCGCAGAGCACTGGTATTTGATACTGGTTCTGCTGCTAATATTTGCAACTCAAACAGGACTACGGATTGCTTAACACCGCAAAGGACGAGGTGACGATGCGCGTGGGAAATGGTTCCAAAGTCGAAGTGATCGCGGTCGGCACGCTACCTCTACATCTACCTTCGGGATTAGTTTTAGACCTAAATAATTGTTATTTGGTGCTGCGTTGAGCATGAACATTATATCTGGATCTTGTTTGATGCGAGACGGTTATTCATTTAAATCGAGAATAATGGTTGTTCTATTTATATGAGTAATATCTTTTATGGTCATGCACCCTTGAGGAGTGGTCTATTTTGATGAATCTCGATAGTAGTGATACACATATTCATAATGTTGAAACCAAAAGATGCAGAGTTGATAATGATAGTGCAACTTATTTGTGGCACCGCCGCTTAGGTCATATCGATGTAAAGCGCATGAAGAAACTCCATATTGATGGACTTTTGGAGTCACTTGATTATGAATCACTTGGCACTTATGAACCGTGCCTCATGGGCAAGATGACTAGAACCCGTTCTCCGGTACTATGGAGAGAGAAACAGATTTGTTGGAAATCATACATACGTATGTATGTGGTCCGATGAATGTTGAGGCTCGTGGCGGATATCGTTATTTTCTCACCTTCACAGATGACTTAAGCAGATATGGGTATATCTACTTAATGAAACATAAGTCTGAAACATTTGAAAAGTTCAAAGAATTTCAGAGTGAAGTTGAAAATCATCGTAACAAGAAAATTAAATTTCTACGATCTGATCGTGGAGGTGAATATTTGAGTTACGAGTTTGGTCTACATTTGAAACAAAGCGGAATAGTTTCGCAACTCACGCCACCCGGAACACCACAACGTAATGGTGTGTCCGAACGTCGTAATTGTACTTTACTAGATATGGTGCGATCTATGATGTCTCTTACGGATTTACCGCTATCGTTTTGGGGTTATGCTCTAGAGACGGCCGCATTCACACTGAATAAAACACCGTCAAAATCCGTTGAGACGACACCTTATGAACTGTGGTTTGGCAAGAAACCAAAGTTGTCGTTTCTTAAAGTTTGGGGACGCGATGCTTATGTGAAAAAGCTTCAACCTGATAAGCTCGAACCCAAATCGGAGAAATGTGTCTTCATAGGATACCCAAAGGAGACAGTTGGGTACACCTTCTATCACAGATCCGAAGGCAAGACATTCGTTGCTAAGAATGGATCCTTTCTAGAGAAGGAGTTTCTCTCGAAAGAAGTGAGTGGGAGGAAAGTAGAACTTGATGAGGTAATAGTACCTTCTCCCTTACTTGAAAGTAGTTCGTCGCAGAAACCGGTTTCTGAGACACCTACACCAAGTAGTGAGGAAGTTGATGATGTTGATCATGAAACTTCGATCAAGTTACTACTGAGAACCTCGTAGATCAACCAGAGTAAGATCCGCACTGAGTGGTACGGTAATCCTGTTCGGAAATCATGCTACTAGATCATAATGAACCTACGAACTATGAAGAAGCGATGGTGAGCCCAGATTCCGCAAAATGGCTTGAGGCCATGAAATCTGAGATGGGATCCATGTATGAAAACAAAGAATGGACTTTGGTTGACTTGCCCGAGGGTAGGCAAGCAATAGAAAACAAGTGGATTTTCAAGAAGAAGACCGACGCCGACGGTAATGTTATCGTTTATAAAGCTCGACTTGTCGCAAAAGGTTTTCGACAAGTTCAAGGGATTGACTACGATGAGACCTTCTCACCAGAAGCGATGCTTAAGTCCGTCCGAATCATGTTAGCAATTGCCGCATTTTATGATTATGAAATTTGGCAAATGGATGTAAAGACTGCATTCTGAATGGATTTCGGAAGAAGAGTTGTATATGATGCAACCGAAGGTTTTATCGATCCAAAGGAGCTAACAAAGTATGCAAGCTCCAGCGATCCATCTATGGACTGGTGCAAGCATCTCGAGTTGGAATAAACGCTTTGATAGTGTGATCAAAGCATTTGGGTTTGTCTGCACTTTTGGAGAAGCCTCAGATTTACAAGAAAGTGAGTGGGAGCTCAGAGCATTTCGATATTATATGTAGATGACATATTGCTGATCGGAAATGATATAGAATTTCTGGATAGCATAAAGGATACTTGAATAAGAGTTTTCAATGAAAGACCTCGGTGAGGCTGCTTACATATTGGGCATTAAGATCTATAGAGATAGATCAAGACGCTTAATTGGACTTTCACAAAGCACATACCTTGACAAAATTTTGAAGAAGTTCAAGATGGATCAAGCAAAGAAAGGGTTCTTGCCTGTGTTACAAGGTGTGAAGTTGAGTAAGACTCAATGCCCGACCACCGCAGAAGATAGAGAGAAAATGAAAGATGTTCCCTATGCTTCAGCCATAGGCTCTATCATGTATGCAATGCTGTGTACCAGACCTGATGTGTGCCTTGCTATAAGTTTAGCAGGGAGGTACCAAAGTAATCCAGGAGTGGATCATCGACAGCGGTCAAGAACATCCCGAAGCACCGAAAAGGACTAAGGATATGTTTCTCGATATGGAGGTGACAAAGAGCTCATCGAACGGTTACATTGATGCAAGCTTTGACACCGATCCGGACGATTCTAAATCGCAGACCGGATACGATTTACACTAAACGGAGGAGCTGTCAGTTGGTGCAGTTCTAAACAAAGCGTCGTAGCGGGATCTACATGTGAAGCGGAGTACATAGCAGCTTCGGAAGCAGCTAATGAAGGAGTCTGGATGAAGGAGTTCATATCCGATTTAGGTGTCATACCTAGTGCATCGGGTCCAATGAAAATCTTCTGTGACAATACTGGAGCAATTGCCTTAGCGAAGGAATCCAGATTTCACAAGAGGACCAAGCACATCAAGAGACGCTTCAATTCCATCCGGACTTAGTCCGTGGGAGACATAGAGATTTGCAAGATACATACGGATCTGAATGTTGCGACCCGTTGACTAAGCCTCTTCCACGAGCAAAACATGATCAGCACCAAGACTCCATGGGTGTTAGAATCATTACTATGTAATCTAGATTATTGACTCTAGTGCAAGTGGGAGATGAAGGAAATATGCCCTAGAGGCAATAATAAAGTTATTATTTATTTCCTTATTTCATGATAAATGTTTATCATTCATGCTAGAATTGTATTAACCGGAAACATGATACATGTGTGAATGAATAAACAAACAACATGTCACTAGTATGCCTCTACAAGACTAGCTTGTTAATCAAAGATGGTTATGTTTCCGACCATGAACAAAGAGTTGTTATTTGATTAACGAGGTCACATCATTAGTAGAATGATCGATTGACGTGACCCATTCCATTAGCTTAGCACACGATCGCTTAGTATGTTGCTACTGCTTTTATCCATGACATATACATGTTCCTGTAACTATGAGATTATGCAACTCCGCTTACGGAGGAACACTTTGGTGCTACCAAACGTCACAACGAATCGGGTGATTATAAAGGAGTACTACAGGTGTCTCCAAAGGCGATGTTGGGTTGGCGATTTCGAGATTAGGTTTTGTCACTCCGATTGTCGGAGAGGTATCTCTGGGCCCTCTCGGTAATACACATCACTGAAGCCTTGCAAGCACTACAACTAATGAGTTAGTTGTGAGATGATGTATTACGGAACGAGTAAAGAGACTTGCCGTTAACGAGATTGAACTAGGTATTGGATACCGACGATCGAATCTCGGGCAAGTAACATACCGATGACAAAGGGAACAACGTATGTTGTTATGCGGTCTGACCGACAAAGATCTTCGTAGAATATGTAGGAACCAATATGGGCATCCAGGTCCCGCTATTGGTTATTGACCGAGAATAGTTCTAGGTCATGTCTACATTGTTCTCGAACCGTAGGGTCCGCACGCTTAAGGTTTCGATGGCGCTTATTATGAGTTTATGTATTTTGATGTACCAAGAAGTTCGGAGTCCCGGATGTAATCACGGACATGACGAGGAGTCTCGAAATGGTCGAGACATAAAGATTGATATATTGGAAGCCTATGTTTGGAGTTCGGAATGGTTCCGGGTGAAAACAGGAATTTACCGGAGTACCGGGAGGTTACCGGAACCCCCCGGGAGGTAAATGGGCCTTAGTGGGCCTCGAGGGAGAAGAAGAGGGCCGGCCAGGGGTGGCGCGCCTCCTCCCCCAGTCCGAATAGGACAAGGAGGGGGCGCCTCTTCTCTCTCCCCCTCCCCAATCCTATTCCAACTAGGAAGGGGGAGTCCTACTCCCTGGGAGTAGGACTCCTCCCCAGCGCCTCCTCTAGGCCGCCGCACCTCCCCCCCTCCTTTATATACGGGGCAGGGGCACCCTAGAACACACAAGTATTGATCTACAGATCGTTCCTTAGCCGTGTCGGTGCCCCCTCCACCATATTCCACCTCGGTCATACCGTCGCAAACTTAGGTGAAGCCTCGCGCGTGAAACATCAAGATCGCCACCACGCCGTCAGGTCCGACGGAACTCTCCTCGACACTCGGCTGGATCGAGTACGAGGGACGTCATCGAGCTGTACGTGTGTCAAGAACTCGGGGGCGCCGGAGTAACGGCGCCGGGATCGGTCGGATCGCGAGGAGAACATACGACTACTTCCTCTACGCCAGATCGCTTCCGCTTGGGTCTACGAGGGTACGTAGACAACACTCTCCCCTCTCGTTGCTATGCATCACCATGATCTTGCGTGTGCGTAGGAAATTTTTTGAAATTACTACGTTCCCCAACAGCTATGACATTAGAACTTGGTGGCGCCGGATAGAAAGAATCGGTGTGACCGATTTTGGCTTTAGGTTTATGTCATTTGTGAATGTGAGAAAGTAGTTGAGGGTTTTGGAGCATATCACCAAGCACATGAAGCAAGAGGCTCATTAAGCAACACCTCATCCCTCCTTGATAGTATTGGCTTTTTCTATAGACTCAATGTGATCTTGGATCACTAAAATGTAAAATGAAGAGTCTTGAGCTTTTGAGCTTGAGCCAATCCTTTGTCATTAGTATTTTGAGGGATCCACTTTCATCATCCACTCCATGCCATTCATTGAGCTTTCCTGAAATAATAGTCTTGGAATAGCATTAGCTCAATGAGCTATATGTTGTTATGAATTACCAAAACCACCTAGGGATAGTTGCACTTTCAGGTGGACGGCTGGTGACCGGACCAAGTTCGAGAACACCATGGAGGTGTGCTCGAACTTCGGCTCCATGTCGGATATGCAGAACGAATCCAATGTCGTGCTCATGAAGTCCACTCAAGATGAGCTGAAGACGCTGATTCCTGACCCAGCGAAGGGTGCAATGGCAGTTGACATCCTTCGCTGGGCCATGAATCAGGCCGTCTCCGACAACCCTAAACAGAAGAAGAAGTGGCGCAAGTACAAGACCTACTTTGCTCCTAATGACTGTCGTGCCGCAGTGTACTGGGAGATGGGTATCGTGCCGCTGGCGGTCATCGACGGGGAGCCTAAGGAGGAGGAAGAAGAGGCGGTGCACAAGCCAGCTAGGGCGCCAGAGCCAGTTCGTCCTACCTGGCAGATCGACCACGACTCCACCGAGGACGATGAGGACGACCCACCGGCCTGCACGGCGATGAAGAAGAAGATGAAGGCTAGCGGCTCGACCAGCCGCTCCGCACGCCGGTGACGGCCGCCGCGGTCAGCCGGTGTCCGTTCTGTACCCCTCTTTCCCCCTATTCCCCTATCCCCCAATCCCTAAATCTATCAATCTTGCATGTATGAACTGCTATGTATGAACTCGTATGAACTGCTATGAACTAGTATGATTTACCCCTATGCTTAGCTACCTCTATTCCCCATTCCCGTCTGTCGTGGATCGAATCTATCGCCGTGGATCGAATCTAGCGTTCATGTCGAAGAGATAGAAGTGCTTACCGCCATTGGGGAGTCCGGTGGTCTTCTTCCCTCTGCTCCGATCCGCCGCCACCGGTGATGGAGTCCGGTGGTCTTCTTCCTCTGCTCCGATCCGCCGCCGCCGGTGAGAGTTGGGAGAGTGGGGAAGAGTAGGGAGAGGGAGCGGTGAGGAGCGGCGAGGCTAATAACTGCCGGTGCTTCGGGAAGCAATACGGCTTCTCGAGCGTGGCCGCGTGCGTGCAGCCGCGACCGCCCACGTGCACTGCTCGGGCCTGGCCAGAAACTGCCGATTCGTGCGTTTCCAGTGAGCTAGGCCCTGAGGTGGTCGCGAGAGAGGCATTGAGGATGCAGGACCACATCGGCAACCGCTGTACCAGCGTACCTCACGCATAATCCCGGTGGCAACCGATCCTGAAGATGTTGATGAAGCAGATGCGTGATGTAGACGACAAACGGCGGCGGGCGACGCAACCCGATCTGAGATCGGAAAACCAAAAAATAAGCACCGATCAAGATGACCGGCGTGAGAGAGAAAACGCGGATCAAGGATCAAGAAAAAGACTCTCTAGGGCAGCCGGTCAACACGACCGGCGGACGAACCCTAGGTACGGGCGGCGCGGCCCCTGGCGACAGTCATGGAGGCCGACCGCCCCGGGAGTGGCGCGCGGGTGCGTAAGCAGCGACGGCTAGGGTTTAGAACCCGGAAACTGATACCATGTTAGAAGGGAGAGAGGGTGGAATTGTTGTTGTATTGCTTGAGCCTCGTGGGCGTATATATAGGAGTACATGATCATCTTGAAGTACAAGGCAAGATAGAATAATATCCTACAATATCCTAGCTTCCTAATAATCACGATACTCAACACCGCGAGGCACCGCTGCACGCCGTGCTTCGTCTGTTGGCTTCCAACGGGGCACTGCCGTGATGTGGTGTACTCGAGCCGGCCGATGGTCGGGACCAGGCTGTGCCCGCCTTGAGCAGAGCAGCGGTGGCTCAAGGCTGAGTGGCCATCACGAGACCAGGCTGTGACCTATGGAGGGCGTCGCCCCTTCCTGTGCTGGCCATCGGCTCTACCACCAGAGAAGTAACGGGCGGATGGTCAAGATCATGCTCCTGAGGACATCGCTCCGCCATATCCATCTCCGTGCATTGCCATCACGTGCCTGGGATGGACGCTTGCCATGCCTAGTCAGCAATCAACGCGGTCAAAATCGCTTGACTGAGTCAAAACCAATAGGAGGGTTGAATTCTAAACCGCGTGGTTAGTTGGGGTGTAGGTCGGCCGGTTTTGAAGTTTGAGGTTGAATATCAAACCGAGCGGTTAGTTGTTAGAGTATCTCCAGCCGTTCGCCCCCCAGGACGTCGAAAAAGCGTCGTCTGGGGCTGAACCGGCGTTTGCTTCCGGCGTGGGGACGATTGCGTTCCCAGTCGTCGCCCCAGGTTGCCCCCAAAATCGCGCAAACTCGGTGATCTGATACGAATCTGGCACAAACTCGGTGGTTTTTCATTGAAATTTGTACAAAAAACAGAGAAACATACAAACTACGCCTAGAACTACACCTACCCCTACTATGCCGCGGCCGCCGCCCGCCTTCTACATGCCGAGGAGCCTGTAGAACTGGGTGTAATCGCCACCGTCGTCGTCGTCGTCGCGCCCTGCGTCCCGCCGGAGCTGCCGCCATCCCTACTACACCCCTGACCAGGGTCGCCGACGCGCGGGGGGTTGGACGGCCCGGGCTCGTCCTCCTCGTCACTGTCGAGGACAATGACACTGCCATCCCCGCGTCCGCGGCGCCTGACCTTGATCTCCGCGTAGGCCCGGCGCTGATGCGCCACCTGCTCGCGGACGTAGTCCGCCTTCGCGCACTTGAGGGGGGTTTCGTCGGCGGCGGCCATCTTCGCGTGCTCTGGCTTCACGGGGAGCAGCCCCGGCTCGGTCTTCGGCCGGATTAGGCGGAGGGAACACAGGGAGGGGCGGCTGCCCTCGTTGATGACGAGGGCGCCGCTGCGGGTACGGCGCCCAAGCGGCGTCTCCTGCGGCTCCGGCTTGATGGGGCGGAGCGCCGGCGACCCGGAGGAGAGCGAACTAGAGCCCGACGATGAGGAGTTCACCGCCTCCATTCGTCGCGGTGTCCAGGAGCTGCCACAACGGTGAGAGAAGGACGGGCGCGCCAGGTACTCGAGGCGCGACGTGTTGTCGGTCTCGATGTGGTCGAGGACGGCCTCGAGGGTGTGGACGGGCACGCCCCACCACTCGCGCCGCCCATCGGCGTTGAGGCGGCCGCGGAGGAATGATGCCATTGGCACAGGCGATCTGGTCTTCGCGGCGGCGCTCGAAATACACCGTCCACAGCGTGTGGCTGTCGACGGCGTACCTCGGCTCGTTCTGCCGCGCCTCCGACAACGACGAGCGGATGCGGGCGATCTTGGCTCGCTGACTCGACAGGCCCATTCCCGTTCGCGCCAAAATCGGTTTCCCCGGCGCCCCAGCGCGCCGGATTCGGCCTAGATCAGCCAGCGCCAGTTTTGGCCCAAATCGGCGAAAAACAGGCTCCTGAGAGCGCGACTGCGCCATTTTATAGGCGCTGGCGCTAAAAATTAGCATGAGGGATCAGTTGGGACGCGGCTAGAGATGCTCTTAGAGCATCTCCAACAGGCGCGCCAAAAGATGCGCCCGTGCGGTAAAATTGCTTTTTAGCGCGCGCCGCCCGGTTTCGCGCGCTCCAACGGTGGCGGGAAATTACCACGCGCGGGAGAAAGTGGCACCTGGCACGGTAGATTTGGCGCGCCGTTCGCGCGCGCCTATAAAATCCGGCGCTCGCCACGCGCTCAAGCACACTGTCACGCGCCCTCCTCCTCGCCACCTCGCCGCTCTTTCTCGCCGCTTTCCCCGTCAGCACCGCGCCACCATGCCGCCACGCCGCCGGGGTTCTTCGGGCTACCGCGGCGTCCGCGAGCGCCCCTCGGGCTGGTACTTCGCCGAGATCCGGTCCGGCGACGTCCGGCTCGGCCTCGGCTCGTTCCGGAGCGCGCACGAGGCGGCCCCCGCGTACGACGCGGCGGCGTGGCGCTTGGACAGGCCCCGGTCGTAGATGAACTTCCGGGACGTCTTCACGCGCGAGCAGGCGCAGCGCCTCGCCCCTCCGCCTCGTCTCATCACCGACCAGGACCGTGTGGACCAGCAGCGCCACCTCCTTATCGCCGAGGAGGAAGAGCGAGCCATGGCGGAGTGGTGCCGTCGCCACCCGGAGACGTCACTGCCGAGAACGAGTTCCGGGCAGAGAGGACTGCAAGGCGCCGCGCGGAGCGTGCCGACAGGCGTCGGCGCAAGGCACTTGCCTTATCGCAGTGCGATATCGCCGAGAACAGCGGGCAGTCGATCTTCTTCCCTGACAATCTGCGTTGGGATGAAATGTGGCTCGATACCTCGGGCAACACCACCGAGGATGATGATGGTAATGATGATGACGGCTGGGAGTCACCGTAGTTTGTGTCGTTCGCCGTAGTTTTTTCTATCTAGTTGCACCGTAGTTCTATCTATCTATGCTTTCGAATTATTAAAATATCTTTGTATCCTTTTTTATCTATGCTATGATGAACTATGTATCGTTTTTATCTATACTAGAACTACGTATCGTTTATATATGCAAAGTTAATTAAAAATGTTATAGCATGAGCGCGCGCTGCATTTTAGCGCGCCTGCTGGAGCTACGCGCGCGCTGCTTTTTAGCGTGGCCGCTGGAGCCAGCGCTGCGCGCCGCGCCAAAGCTAACGCAGGGCGTGCCGTAAACCAGAATTTAGCGCGTCGCGCGTTCGGCGCCTGTTGGAGATGCTCTTAGTTCAGGGTTGTAATGGTCCCCAAATCCCAGATTTCCAATCCCCAATCGGGGAAAACCCTAGCCCCCAAATCTCGACTGAGTTCACCTCCTCTCCCGACCATGACTCCGGCCCATTCCCATCCCCACCCACCGGCGGCCTGCAATGATGCCACCTGAGCCGCACCGCACCCGCTCTTGCCTACTGCTTCCATGGAGCGCATGCCGGAGCAGCGGCGGCCAAAGCTCTCCGACGCCGCCGGCGTCGGCGGTGGTGGTGGCGAGGACCGGCTCAGCGCGCTGCCGGACGACCTCCTCATCCACATCCTCCTCAAGCTCCGGGACGCCCCCGTCTCCGCTCGGACCAGCGTCCTTGCCCGCCGCTGGCGCCGCATCTGGGCTCTCCTGCCGGAGCTCCACTTCCCCGCCGCCACTGACCCTGACGGCATACGCGCCGCCCTCGCCGCCCATGATGCCCCGGCCCTCAGCCATCTCTTCGTTGCCGCCACCGAGGCCACCCCGGAGTCCGTCGCAGAATGGCTCCCCATCGCCGCGCGCCGCCTCTCCGGTGTCCTACATTTCAGGAACTGGCGGAAAATGAGCGATGCCTCCGCCGCCTCTCCCTTGAAGCTGCCTTGCTTTCAGAACGCAACCGAGGTCGTGCTCGATCTACATTCTATCGGCCTCACCCTGCCACCTTCTGGCATATTTACCCGGCTCACTGATCTGAAGTTGTTTGACATCCAGCTACACGGCCCGTGTAGCCTCGGTGATGTCGTCTCTTCGCCACGCTGCCCATCTTTGCTGCGCCTTTCTATTTCGAGGGTCCGGGGTCTAGACAAGTTCACAATCCAGTCGGAGTCTCTCCTACAATTAGATCTGGTCTTTCTGCCTAGCTTGCAGCAGCTCAATGTCATTGCGCTGGCTCTGCGGGAATTAGGGGTACGGTTTTGCTTCACTAGTGCTCAAAGTCAACCAATTGCCAACATCTCAGCCCCTCAGCTGGTGACACTTGATTGGAGTACTGCTTATGATTCTAGCTCCATCCTGTTTGGCGAGATGGCACATCTCCAACAGCTGAGGACAATAGATTTAATTGTGTATGGAGAAGATATATTTTCTGCACATAATCGGCATTGCTTGATGCTTCTGCAGCATTTTGACCACATCAGCAGTCTTATTCTCAGCCTTCTCTATCCAGTGAGTTTATTCTTATGTGAGTTATGTCATTATTGCATTATATTAGCAAGTCAATGGAGATTGTAACCAAATTTGGAGTTAAAACGAATATGTCATTTGGAATACTTGAGAAACCATACAAAATGGAAAATGCACATAAAAGTGGATTTTCTTGATTATTGTGTCTTATTCACTTTGTAGGAAATGAGATATTTGTGTCCTTATCCAACTGTTATATGACTTCCTGCAAACCTATAGGTCAAATGTAACAACCGATTCTTGATGGAAGAGATGACAAAGTTTCCTAACGTTACCAGCTTGACACTGGCTGTAATGTCATCTGGACATTCCTTTGGAGCCAGCTCATTCCATGTTCTCAGGATGTCTAGTGGTATAAGAGAGCTGGAGCTTAACCTTGACCTGGAGGTAACACTATTCTTAGTTTATGGTGAATCCCATGGCTTGGCAGCGAGCTGCCCTACTCTTGTTGGTAGATACTAGATACTGATGTGTTTCTTATCAAGCTTGACGAAGTAATATACTACTTGGGTCCAAGACTTTGTAATAGGTTTTATTTCAAAGGATTACTAGTCTGTTGGAAATGCCAAAATAAGCTGACGGGGTCATATTTTTAGCAAAGAAATGTGAACAGTCCTTTGATCTTCTTCAGCAAATATAAAAATCTTCTTTTGTTTGGGTCGACGATTGTACTCCCTTCGTAACAAAATATAAGGCTTTTTTTACCTCCTGGGAAATCCTCGTGAACGGGTCTCATATCTAGCCTACCCCAACTTGTTTCGTAAGTAGTAGTAGTAGTAGTAGTGGTTCAACAAAAAACGTCTTGTATTTTGTTACAGAGGGAGTACAATACATGATAATTTGTGTAAGGTTTATGATAATGTTGTTTGTGCGTATTCTTATATGCATAGAGCAATTATATTTTCTGCAATATGCTGGCTCCAAATTAATTTATCTGTTTTATTCTTTTGTAAAATTTGTTTTGGACATACTTAAGAGTATCCATGCTGTCTAATTATTTCTTAGTTTCATCTTTCTTATCTAGCTGATATGCCTCTTGTTTCAGGCACCCGCTGTGTGCCAATCAGGTTGCATTTGTGCTGAGCCATCGAACTGGGAAACCGAGGAACTTGTGCTCCAATGCCTCGAAGAAGTAGTAATCAACGACCTGAGAGGAACTGAACATGAACTCGCTCTTGTGAAAAGGTTATTCTGCTGGACAACGATGCTAAAGGGAATGACAGTAAATTTCCATGACTCAATCAGTGAAAGTAAGGGCAAAGAGATCTGCAAGTTGTTACTAGGCTTCTCTAGGCCAGGAATATGTATGAAATTCCTGCATCATGGAAAAGCTTGTTCATCTGACTAGGGCACCAACTTTGTAGCTTTGCAGTGTTTGTCAGTTCAGAGCAGCCTACTTTTGTGAGGCTGAACTTGGGTAACTTGTGTGAGTCCAGCAACTTGTTTTTCTACTATTTCTGAGACTGAACTTTTGTAATTCTAGAACTTTTTTTCAGTGTTTGTGAGGCTGATTTAACTTGTACAATCCTACTTCCAACGATGATCAGGACTGGACTGTGATGTTTGGCATGATGTGCTTCTGCACCTTGTTTCTAGTGGTGTCCAGTATTAACTATTAAGCAGTCTGGTTGTTTAAATTTGTTGCGTGATGTTTTGTTTTGGCCTCTTGCGTATTTTCCTCGCTCATTTGCGATTGTTACCAGAGCTAGGTCACCACTACAGTGTGCTGACTAAGGCTCTATGAGCAAATGGATCGGAGTTATGATTGAGGAGGCAGAACTGAGCTGATTTGGGTACCGAAGATCGGGGATCCGGGTGGTGGTTTTGGACCTCATTTTATTCGTATGTTGACCCCTCTATGTACTTGTTTATTTGAAGGAAAATTTATAGCGTGGTGCCGATTCATAGCGCAAGTTGTTGTGTTTCTCCAGTCCAACGAGGTGCATCCTCTTGCATCAATCCTCAAACTGAAGCCTTCCATGTGCCGATTTTGCACGGCACTAGAGATGCTAAGTACAGGTCCTCGTTCTTGGGCTGTTTTCTGTTTTTTCAGGTGATTACCAAGCATTCCACATGGTGTTCAGTCACACAATTAGAGATTGATGCCATTTGTTTCTGCGCATGCATCACAAGAAGCCTGCTGGCACAGCAAGTGAAGACAGAAAAACATGTTTCTAAACCAGTGTTGATTTCAGCAAGCAAAACCAGATAAGGAATCGAGACTCCATCGTTTAATCCTTCAATCAGGTCCCAATTGCATTCATACATTACTACTCCCTCCGTCCCAAAATATAAGAACGTTTTTAACACTATACTAGTGTCAAAAACGTTCTTATATTTCGGGACAGAGGGAGTATCTTTTATTTATCGAGTAAAATTCCACATCAATTATTCCTCGTCCACAAACATTAATAATATGAATAATTCCAAATTGATTTTACATAAATAATATCTACGTTGAATAAATGTTGAAAGTCACACAAATATCCAACAAGCCTTCCGTCGCAGGTGCTCTGCCAAGTTCACAACATCGCCAGTGGCGGAGCCAAGGGGGGGCGAGCAGGCCCCCCACATCGATCGAGCAAACCTCTGGCAGGTAGTATTGTAATTATGTCCAAAAAAAAAGGCCCACTAGGAAGCCCAATCACGGCCGGATTGATGATCTCGTCGGCCCTGGGTGCGGACGCTCTACCCTAATTAACCTGCGATTAGGGTTTACGAAACGAACCAAAAACTGGATCTTCTACCCTCTCGTTTAGGGTTTATCGCCTCTGGCGGCGCCGCAGCCGTCGAGAGTCTTTTCCGTTTGGATCTCACGCCGGCGCTGCTCCCCCCTGCGCGGGACAGCGAAGGGGCGATCCGGCTACCTCTGTCCTGTCCGGGGACGACGCGATCTCTGCGGTTTTTTCCCCGATGGCGACTACAGGGTCATCTTCCGCCGGGTGGTCAGGGAAGAAACTGGAGGAGATGCTGCAGCACCTGGATCTCAAGGATGATGAATTGGATGATGTGATCGTGGGAGAGGAAGACACAAAGAAGTATGAGGCAGACGCACGTTGGCTGGCGATCGGGAAGGTAAACACAACCCGGCAGTTTAGTTCGTCTGCGATGTTCGAAACCATGAAGTCGATCTGGGGGCTTGCGCAAGAACCAACTTACAGAGAAGCTGGGACGAACCTGTACATCTTTCAGATGTTTTGCCTTGGAGATTGGAAGAAAGTGGTCCATGGAGGACCCTGGTTGTTCAGAGGGATGGGGATGCTCATTGAGGATTATGATGGTAAGCAAGAACCAACTTCGTTTGTCTTCGACGGCTTGTATGTTTGGGCCCAGATTCACAATATTCCGGAGCTTTACCGCAAGATCGAGGTGGTTGATCAACTTGCTCGCCGGATCGGTCGCGTCAAGGAGACACAGTTATCGCCAAGACTTTTCTATGAGGGTGATTACGTTCGAGTTCGTGCTAGGCTGCTGGTGGATAAACCCCTCACGAGGGTGACCCCGTTGAATGTAGTGGGAGAGGGAAGGAGACTCCTCCCTGTCAAATACGAAAAAATCCCTTATTTCTGCCAAGTTTGTGGTTTCATGGGCCATAACCACGAGGAGTGTGGAGATGGAGTCTGGGAGACAAAAGACAAGCAATGGGGCAGCTGGATGTTAGCAGAACGCAGGGAAGTAGTTCAGGAGCAGTTTGGTGGTCGAGCTTTCCGCGGGGGCCGGTTTGGAGGCCGGAGCAGAGGGAGAACGGGCCGGGGCGCCCCTCCACCCCGCCAACCATCTTCAGTTCGCAAGCGGACATCACAGGAAGCAGGGCTGAATTCAGGGGCAGAAGAGGAGGATGACGAGGTGACTAGCCCCCTGAAACCCGTCAGCTCAGAGCAAAAGGAACAGCAAGGGGCCGGAGCCAGGCGAAATCTGGACTTTTCAGCGACGAGCATCACGCCAAGCCAGCAGCCCAAAGTAGGGAGCTCAGGTCTAAATCAGATAGAGCAGGGCGCCTCAGGGGCCATGACAGTTGTTCCCCCACCACCCCCTCAGTATGTTTCGCCCAGAGACGCAAAGAAAGCGAAGAAGGCATCATCACCAATGAAACAGAGCGCAGACAACTTGGCATTATTGGCGGGCTCCGATCTGGGGCGCCGCCAGGCCCAATGAAACTCCTATGCTGGAACTGTCGTGGGATAGGTGATCCTGCGACAGTTCGTGAACTCCGCGACCTCGTGGAGATTAGCTCGCCTTCTATCTTATGTTTAGTTGAAACTCAATTACAAAAAAGTCGCGTCGAAGGTCTCAGGACCATGTTAGGTTATGATTTCAGTTTCGGAGTCGGTAGCACTGGCCGTAGTGGTGGCCTTTGTATCTTTTGGAAAAATACTTCTGAAGTTGCAATAAAGAACTATTCCGAGTATCATGTTGATTCATGGGTCAAAGAACCAGGGAAGGAGCAATGGAGGCTAACATGCTTTTATGGAGAGGCCACTAGAAGCCTTCGATACAAGACATGGGACACCATGAAGCGTTTGAGGGGGGAGAGTACCCTCCCGTGGCTGTGCATTGGGGACTTCAACAAGATCTTGCGGCCGGAAGAGCAACATGGCCCTCATGAGCGTGACAGTTCACAAATCGATGCATTCAGAGAAGCAGTGGACATATGTGGTCTAGCGGACCTGGGATACAGAGGATTAGACTGGACCTGGGAGAAGAAGGTTGCCGGGGGTCACTTCTGCCGCGTTCGTCTAGACAGAGCTTTGGCTACACCGTGCTGGTCAGGCCTCTTCCCGTTTGCTTCACTTGAACACCTCACAGCTGCCAAGTCTGACCATTGCCCAATCCTTTTGGAGACTGAATTAGCGGACACAAGTGTGCGGGCCAACCAAAAGCGTTTCCGCTATGAATGCATGTGGGAGAGGGACACGAGGTTCGGTGATATGCTCTCTGAAGCATGGAACTCCACGGGCAGGGCCAACACTGTCACGGAGTTTTCGGGCAAGTTAGCATCGGTGGCGGACAAACTACAAAGCTGGGGCCGCACCACCTTTGGTGCGGTACGGGCAGAACTTCGCCTACTGCGCAAGCAGCTTGAGGAGCTGCGTTCGCTTCCCAACCGAACGGGACCATCGGGAGAAGAGGAAAGAGTGGAAGCACGCATGGTCGAATTGTGCCTGAGGGAAGAAATCATGTGGCGGCAGAGAGCCCGAATTCAATGGCTCGCGGAAGGAGACAGCAACACCAAATTTTTCCACCGAAAAGCAAGTGCTCGGAAGGCCAAAAATAAGATTGTTGAGCTACAACGTCCGGATGGCTCAGCATGCACGGACGACTACGAGATGGCAGGCATGACTCGTTCTACAACAGTTTGTACACATCGGAGGACACGGTGGGCATCGAGGAGGTTTTGTCACACATACCCGTACGGGTAGATGCTTCCATGAACGTATCACTTACTGCACCTTATAGCAAAGATGAGGTGAAAACGGCTCTTTTTCAGATGTTCCCGACCAAGGCCCCAGGGCCCGACGGCTTCCCTGCACACTTTTTTCAGCGACACTGGGAGTTGTGTGGTGATGAGGTAACTGCGATGGTGCTCAGAGTTCTTCAAGGAGAGGACTCCCCGGAGGAGATCAACAAAACGTTCATTGTTCTAATACCCAAGATTGCTAGCCCAAAAAATTTAGCACAGTTTCGACCGATAAGCCTTTGCAATGTAATCTATAAGATTGCCTCCAAGGCTCTGGCAAATCGGCTCAAACTAATTCTCCCCCAGATTATCTCCGAAGAACAATCTGCATTTGTACCAGGGCCTTTATTACAGACAATTTCATATCAGCTTATGAGTGTCTCCATTACATGAAAACCAGGAAGCTGAAGGGTAACAGGTTTTGTGCGTTGAAACTAGATATGATGAAGGCCTACGACAGGTTGGAGTGGAACTACCTAGAGAAAGTTATGCTCAATTAGATCAGCCCGCTCTTCACACAAACTGTCATGAGGTGTGTCGATCGGTCACGCTTTGGTAATATTCAATGGAGGTAAGCAGGAAGAGTTTCAGCCCTCAAGAGGACTCCGGCAGGGATGCCCTATATCCCCATATCTGTTTTTATTGGCGGCTGAAGGACTTTCTTGTCTCCTGAAGTCCACGCAATCGGGTGAGACTGTACATGGCATCACGGTGGCACCGGACGCGCCTGAGGTAAATCATTTGTTGTTTGCGGATGATAGTCTCTTATTCTTTAATGCTACTCCTGAGATGGCAAGCAGGGTGGATACCCTCCTCCAGAAATATTGCGCGGCTTCGGGACAACGAATCAACAAGGAGAAATCCTCCATTTTTTTCAGCAAGGGCTGCTCAGAAGCCTCGAGGCAAACGGTAAAGCAATTACTTCAAGTTCAAAACGAGAAACTGTCAGAAAAATATTTGGGCCTCCCCGCCGATGTCGGGAGAGCCAAGGAAGGCTCTTTCAAATACCTTAAGGATAGGATCTGGAAACAAGTGCAGGGTTGGATGGAGAAAGCACTTTCAGTCGGAGGAAAGGAGGTACTCATCAAATCTGTGGCTCAGGCAATTCCCACATACTCTATGGCATGTTTTAAACTCCCTAGAGGCTTATGCCAACACATCAATGGCATCCTGAGAAAGTTTTGGTGGGGTTCGAAAAATGGAGAAAGAAAGACTGCGTGGGTATCATGGGAGGTCATGACGCAGCCGAAGTTCATGGGAGGCATGGGATTCCGCGATATCGAGCTTTTCAATCTAGCCTTGCTGGCCAGGCAAGTGTGGCGCCTCCAGAGCCGACTCTTTGAGCGCCGGATCCTCAAAGCGGTTTATTTCCCACCTCATCCATCCTTGATGCTGAACTAGGAAAGAATCCCTCACGGTATGGCGCTCTTTCTGGAAGGAAGAGATACTTTGCGCTGGGTTGGTAAAACGTATTGGTTCTGGTGAAAATACGGACATCCGAGGGACAACCGGATACCCCGCGATTACATGCTTCGACCAGTCTGTCCCAGATCGCAAAACCCTCCTCAGAAGGTATCCGAACTTATCAACCCGATCACATTGTCTTGGGATCTGGACACGCTCGACACCCACTTTTACTTGATGGATAAGGAAGCAATTTGCAACATACCGCTAAGTTCCCGGGTACGGGACGATTTCTGGGCGTGGCATTACGAACGGAAGGGAGTGTTCACTGTCCGATCAGCATACAAGCTCCTCTCTGCAACTAAGCAACAGCGAACAGACTGGCTGGAACACAACGAGGGACATTCGCGCCCTGATTCTGACCGCAGGTCTTGGGCTATGCTGTGGGGCGCTGCAGTCCCTTCAAAAGTGCGGGTTTTTGCATGGCGTTTGGCGAAGAGCTCTATTCCCACAGGTGAGGTACGGAGGCATCGCAGCATGACTGACTCGGCGGAGTGCTCGATCTGCCACGCAGCAGTGGATACCTGCGCCACTCTCTTTTTGATTGCCGAATGGCCCGGTGTGTCTGGGCCCTCACTGACGAGGACATACTGGAAACAATCATTTCAAATAGGGAGGAGGATGCTAAGTTGTGGATGTTATGGCTTGTTGATATCTTACCATCTGCGGATCTAGCACAAGTGCTCGTCACCATGTGGGCTATCTGGTGGGCAAGACGCCGGGCTATACACGACAATCAATTCCAGAGCCCACTAAGTACCCACATCTTCATCAAGAAGTTTTTAGCAGAACTTGAGATGCTCCCGGACAGGAATCCACGCCAAAAGGACCTGCATGTAAGAGCCAGGGACCTGAATGTCAATAGCAGGGGCATGCATGCAACAGACGAAGTTCGCGCAGAGAGCAATCGGTCCTCCTGGATCCCGCTTGAACATCATGATGCTAAACTTAATGTGGACGCCGGTTTCTCCAAGATCGGTGACAGGGCGGCCTCGGCAGTGGTATGTAGGGACAAGCGAGGCAAGTTCCTAGGGGCATCGGCAGTCATCTACGAAGGCCGATCCGACCCAACCATCCTCGAGGCACAGGCATGCAGTGAGGCTCTCTCACTTGCCGCAGATCTGCATATTACATCTCTCTGCGTTGCATCGGATTGCATGGAAGTGGTGACGAACATACAAGCCGGAGTTCCATGCCATTACCACTCTATTCTGCAAGATATCACACATCAAAGGAGACAATTCCAGGAGGTAGATTTTATTCATGAAAATAGGAAGCACAATGGGGAAGCCCATGCGTTGGCTAAGGCAGCGGCTTCTCTTAGTACCGGGCGCCACGTGTGGCTAAGCATTTTGCCCGACATTATCTGTATCCCTATGGTTGTGAACTTTTAATAAAGGATACAGTTTTGCTCAAAAAAAAAAATTAACCTGCGATTGCGAACCCCTCGAAGAAAAAAACCTGTGATTGCGAAGCGTTGCGCCACAGCCGCCATTCGCCCTCCTCTTTCCTGTCCTCCTGCTTGCAATCAGATTTAAAATCACACGGTGTGGCCAGTGACGCGACGGCCGACGGGCGATCTGCCGATCTATTTGGCTGCACTCTTTCTCCATGCCGTGAGCAACTCCATTTGATGCGCTTCAACTAGCAAGGTTAACACTACTTATTACTGTCAACTGCCTATCCCTCTCAATCCTAATATTTTAGCTGTCAAATTTTTTAATCAGGGTATAATTTTCTGTTTGTGTGATACGCGATGCTGATTCTGAGACTTCTACTTCAGAAGTTACAAATAGAAAAGTGCTGTCAAACAACATACAGACTAGTTCAATTTTTAGGCATATGTTGCTTTGAGTTCTTGAAATAAAATCGGAGATGACTTGCTTCGGCATTGCGCAACAATCTATACTTCTTCGACTCGAATACCAAAAGGAAAAAAATATTATGATTTAGTGAATAGAAGAGGCATATCCTGAATGTGCCATATTTTCGTATCAAAAGAGAATTAGCAGCTAAAATCACTTCTGATGAAATTATTATTACTATTATCTTAACAATCCTAGAGATAAATTTAAGCTAATACTAGCATGTTAACAATCCCACGGTGCAACTGCAATATTGTTATAGCACTGAAGCGAAATACTATGATAGTTATATTTTGCACTGAAATTGTTTTATTAGCTTGGCTTGGCCCCCCCAATATCCGAATCCTGGCTCCGCCCCTGAACATCGCCATGCATGCACGGTTCATCTTCGGGCTCAGGTGTAGTTCGTGGCCTCTAGCATTGCCCCTGATGAATGCTTTGACTTCCTGTTTTTGCACAGGCCGACAAGGATACCGTTCACAGATGACTCTTCAAACCAGTAAACTCTGTAAGTTCTAAATGGAGCTTGGTGAAGAATTCAGAACATGCTAAACTGCAGTTTTTCTACAGTGTTACTCGAAGTGTAAAAGTGTCACCTGATTCAAAGAATCTGCCGATTTCAGGAAACCAACGTGCTCACGATCCCGGTAGCTATGCCATGTAACAACCCGGTAGTTAACCTACAGTAACCACACACTAATGATGCCATGTCATAGCAATTAATTTTCTAAACCTCACTTTGATCAAAAACGAATTCAAATTTAAAATAAAGTCAAACGGTAAAAAAAATGTTCGCTGGGTTGCAAAAATTCACTAACTAATTTTCAGGAATAATCCAACATTATTTGAATTATTAAAATGCCATTGACCTATTTTAAACTGAACCAAACATCACCAATTATCTCATTTCAATTTCCACCATAATTTCTAGAAGAATCAAATTGCCCCCAAACTTTTTGTGACAGTCCGAGATATTGCAAAGTATTTTTGTGACAAGCTCATTTAACAAAATTCATTTAATATTAAAATTTAATGCAAAACAAATTACAATAAAGAAAAACAGAAAGTAAACTAAAAAACCAAAATAAGAGGGCCCATGTGGGCTGGGAGAAACACATGGCCATGGCTGCGCTTGGCCACGCGCTGGCCATCCACGAGCCCCCCGGTGAAGATAAGGCCTTCGTCTCCCCTGGAACCCTAGAACCGCCCATTCCACCTCGTAGATGCCATCAGCACATGGCCTGCGCCGCTGCTGATGCCACCAATGTCACTCTACCCACCGTGCCTGTGTGCGTCCGCACGTCGCCTCCCCCCGATGCTGCTGATTGCTACTGCCCGCTGTCGGACATGCCTGGGCGAACCCCTGCGCGCGCGCCTTCGCCTAGCCTCGCCGCTGCTCCTGCCGGCACGCGCTCCCACACTTCGCTGCACGCCGCGTGTCGGTGCCGTCCGCGCCCATGGCCGCGTGCTCGCGCGCCCTGGCCAGGTCACACCGTCGCTCACGCGCCACCTAGCCTGCGCGCTGCTCACGACCGCCGCCGCTGCTCGCCCCGCCGACATCATGGGCTTTTCTTTCTCTCATTTCCCCTTTTTTGGTTTTTCCTTTTTCTTTTCTGATTTCTTTTTAAACAAGGATTTACTTATAGTTTGAGTTGCCCAAATTCAAACTATTTTGAACATTTGAGCACAAGAAAATCAGGCAAATGTGAATCTTAGGAATTACTTTCCCGCCCTTAATGCAATTTTGGAAAAAAAATTATGCAAAAAAATAATTATGGCTAATAATTAAACTCCAATTTGACTCATGGTTTTAAAATTGGTCAAAATTGATTTTCAGACTCCAAATATGCAATAAAATCATGGATGCAATGCTTCTCAATGCACATCCTAAATTTAGAAAAAAAAATTGGGATGTGACACCGCAAAATGAAGCTTGCCTCGACGACCTCCATGCAACCACCGCTTCCTCCCCGTAGAAGGCAATAAAGAGGGCCGGCCCCAACTCCTCCCAACTGAGCTCCTCCTCCTCCACACAAACTCCCCCAACCGGCCTCCTCCTCCACCCGAGCTCCCCCAACCGGCCTCCTCCTCTGCTCCATCCCCCACCCCCATGCCTCCACACCCCGACACTCTACCCCATGCCTAGATTGAGTACTTGGTTGCGAGGAGTAGCTCTCCTCTATTGGATCTGGTAGGTGGCAGTGTTTATGGGACGAAATAGAGGTGGATCGAGGGAAATTGGTGGAGAGAGAGAGAGAGAGAGAGAGAGAGAGAGAGAGAGAGGACGGCCACACCAGCCTTATCCTGAGCACTTTGGTTGGGGATTGTACCAAGACAACTGTTCGATATATGCTAGACCACCACGCCCGTGTCGTCCCCCCCGCGGGCGGCCCGGGCGAAACCTAGCCGCCAGGAAACTCCTCCCCCAGATCTCCCTCCTCGCGCTGCCGCTGGCGCCGCAAAGCAAAAGCATGGCGGCGGCAGCGGCGGCGGCTTCCGTTCCTTCCTTCCTAGCGAGGTCGGGCGTGTGAGGCAGCTCGGCCGAGGAGAGGCGTGGAGGCGCTGCCAACCGGGCGCCGGCGGTCGCGACGGGCGCGGCGAGATGGCGCTGGTGCGCGGGCGGGCGCGACGGGCGGCGGCGAGATGGCGCTGGGGTGCGCGGCGCGCGGGCGAGATGGCGTCGAAGGTGCGCGACGGCGCGGCGAAGTTGGCGCCGGGGTGCGGCGAGCAGGTGCCATGGCGCGAGGCTGCCCGCGTCGGGCGTGGCGCGTGGGTTGCGATGCCTTTGCTGGCACCTGCTGCTCGTTCGGGCGCCGTGGGGTGCGGGGGCGCTGCGGTTGGTTCTGGCCAGATCTGGCCTCTGCCAGCCTGTGGCTGGAGGGATGGCTCGAGGAGGCATCAGGCGCCGTTGGAGTGTGGCTGCGTCTCGCGCCTAGTCCGGCGATGTGTGGTGGCTGTAGCGGTGGTGTCGGGGATGGTTGGTGGTGGTCTCTCCTTCAAGCGTGTCCACGTCCGGCTCCTGGAGCTGTGGCGCCGTTCAGTTTGTCGTGTGCTACAGAAGGCCCGGACAGGCCAGATCTAGCACGGATAGTCCTGTTCTTGCACGCGGCGGTGCGAGCTGCACAGTTTGGCCTGGATCCTGCCCAGTCCTGCGCGCGGTGGTGCTGACCGGCTATGTTTGGCTCTCCCTCGACCTTTCCTGTGCGCTGCGGTGCGAGGATCGCCCAGTTCTGCGCACGGAGGTAGAGGATGGCCAGATACGGCTTGGATCGCCCAGGGCCTGCGAGCGGCGGTGTAGACCGGCCGGGTTGGCGTGTGCTCGACGAGTTCCTGCGTGCGGCTTGACCAATTCGTTTCTAGTGTGTTGGTTTGGGCTCTTGTTGCATTGTGGCGCTGGTGGCCTCGGATCCTTGGATTGTTGGTGGAAGACTCGGCTCCGGATGAAAATCATGCATCGACTCTGTCGTTGCCGGCGGTAACGGCATCCGCGGATGTCGTCTTCCTCCTTGGAGGTATCGCTAGGAGTCGTTGCCCTTCCCTCCCAGCTGCGTGAGATCTCCGGGTGAAAACCTAAGATCGTCCAATGCCAGATCGGGTGACGGCGGAGTCCTCATCTCCGTTTTCCTCCTTGGAGGCGTCATCTTGGTGATCCCGCCGATGGGTTCCGATGGTGTTCACGTTTGTTGGTAGAGCCTGTGTTTGTGGTGCTGCCGACAGGGCTTTTTCTTTCTTTTCTTTTTGCGCTGCCTTTGCAGTGCTTTTCTCCTCTGAGGATTCTTGTAACACCTTCTTCTGATCAATGAATTTGGCAGTTCACCTGCCAACATTCAAAAAAAAAAAAAGATATATGCTAGACCAAAGTTAATCTCTTCGGCCCATTGGCCATCGAGGATTACTCTTTGACCTAGAACGACCGATCTTTAGCCCACACAAGACTGAAATGTCCTTTTGGGACTAACGTTGGATGAAGAGCTCCTCTTCGGCTTACATATGAACGACGGCATGCTTTTCGGTCTAAGAGAGGCCGACGAGTCATATTTTTGAAAATTATGATTCTGGTCATACTTTTTGGAATTTGGTTAAAAAAAGTATTTTAAATTTTTTGTTCAATGGCAGGTGTGTTGTGCCGCGTCCGAGCTCATCGTCGTGGGGTTGACTATATTTAAACATATTGTAATCAAATGAACACTGCAACCACTATAGACATGGACGAGAAAGAGTATAAGTTGTGACACAGGTGAGAACAATGCCATATTTTTTCTTCCGTTTGAATGCATATACTCCATCTACCTCAGTTTACTAGGCTTGCACGTGTACCTAGGTCGTTAATTTGACCAACTTAATAAGAGGGATACATTACAAAAAATATATCATTAGAAACTTTAGATATTCTATTTTCTAATGATATAATTTTTATGTCAAATAACTTATTTTATATATGTTAAATTGACAACCTAGATACACGTGCAAGCCTTGTAGACTGAGATATAGGGAATACTGTACATGCTAGTATATGTAAAAAGAAAAGAAAATTAGCTGGGGGTCCAACGAAACCACAGTCCAGCTTAAAAAAACGACTATGAAACAAGAGTTCCAAAATCCCCAATCCCGGGGAAAACCCTAGCCCCCAAATCGACTGAGTTCAGCCTCCTCCCATTCCCATCCCCACCCACCGGCGGCGCGCATCGCTCTTGCCTCCTGCTTCCATGGAGCGCATGCCGGAGAATCGGCGGCCAAAGCTCTCCGACGCCGCCGGCGTCCCCGCGGGAGGCGGCGAGGACCGGCTCAGCGCGCTGCCCGACGACCTCCTCATCCACATCCTCCTCAAGCTCCGCGACGCCCCCGTCGCCGCTCGGACCAGCGTCCTCGCCCGCCGCTGGCGCCGCGTCTGGACTCTCCTCCCGGAGCTCGACTTCCCCGCCGCCACTAACCCCGACGGTATTCGCGCCGCCCTCGCCGCCCATGATACGCCGGCCCTCGGCCGCCTCTTAGTTGACGCCGTCGAGGGTGAGGCCGCCCCCGAATCCGTCGCGGCATGGCTCACCATCGCCGCGCGCCGCCTCTCCGGTGTCCTAGATTTTAATAACAGGCAGAAAATGGACGGCTCCTCCGCCGCATCTCCCTTGAAGCTGCCTTGCTTTCAGAACGCAACCGAGGTCGTGCTCGAACTAGATTCCATCGGCCTCACCCTGCCGCCTTCTGGCATATTTACCAGGCTCACCGATCTGGAGCTGTTTGACATCCACCTACACGGTCCATGTAGCCTTAGTGATGTCGTCTCTTCAACACGCTGCCCATCTTTGCGGCGCCTTTCGGTTTACTATGTCAAGGGTCTGGACAAGTTCACAATCCACTCAGAGTCTCTTCTACAGTTGGAGTTAATAGATCTGCCTAGCTTGCAGCAGCTCAATGTGGTTGGGCTGGCTCTACAAGAGTTAGCAGTATGGCATTGCTTCACAGATGCTCTGAATCAAAGTCAACCCATTGCCAACATCTCAGCCCCTCAGCTGGTGACTCTTGATTGGAGGAGTACTTATGATCCTAGCACCGTCCTGCTAGGCGAGATGTCACATCTCCAACAGCTGACCCCGGTATGTTTTTTTGTGTGTGGGCAAGATGTAGTTTCCGCACGCAATCGTCATTGCTTGATGCTTCTGCAGCATTTTGACCACATCAGCAGACTTGTTCTCTACCTTGTCTATGCACCGGTGAGTTCATTCTTATTTGAGTTATGCAATTATTGTAAAATCCTAGCAAGCCAATAAAGATTATAACCAAACTTGGACTAAACTTAAGAAATATGTCATTAGGAATATCTGAGAAACCATGCAAAAATTCAAAACAATGCACACAAAGTAGACTTATTTACTGTGCGTTAGTCACTCTGTAGAAAATGAGATGTTTGTCATTCTCCAACTGTTATATGACTACCTGTGATCCTACAGGCCCAAGTCAGTGGAAGGTTTTTGATGGAAGAGATGACAAAGTTTCCTAACGTTATCATTTTGAAACTACGTGTAATGACATGTGGACATTCCTTTGGAGCCAGCTCATTCCATGTTCTCAAAATGTCTAGTGGCATAAGAGAGCTGGAGCTTAAACTTGTCGACACGCCGAGCGAACTGGAGGTAACACTATTCTTAGCTTCTGCTGAATCCTATGGCTTAGTGATGAGTTGGCCTACTCTTGTTGGTCAGGGTTAGATACTGACGTGTTGCTTATCAAGCTTGATGAAGTAATATACTACTTGGGTTCGTGACTTTGTAGTAAGTTTTGTTAGAAAAGATTGCCAGTCCATTCGAAATGCCAAAATAAACTGATGGGTTCTTATTTTCAGAAAAGAAATTGGAAGCCTCCTTTGATCTTCTTCAGAAATAATAAAAAACTTCTTTTGTATGGGTTGATGATAGCACAATACATAATTATTTGTGCAGACATAAAATGTTGTTTGTCGTATTCTTAAATGCATAGAGCAATTATACTTTCTGCAATATGCTGGCTCCAAATTAATTTATCTTTTTTATTCTTTTGTAAAATTTGTTTTGGACATATTTAATAGTATCCGTGCAGTCTAATTATTTCTTATTTTCATTTCTCTCATCAACTGATATGTCTTTTCTTGCAGGCATACCCTTGGTGCTAATCAGGTTGCATTTGTGCCGAGTCATCAAACTGGGAAACCGAGGAACTCGTGCTACCTTGCCTCAAAGAAGTTGCAATCGTTGGCCTGAGAGGAACTGAACATGAACTTGCTCTTGTGAAAAGGTTATTCAAGTGGACAACGATGCTAGAGGGGATGAGAGTAAATTTCCATGACTCAATCACTGAAAGCAAGGGTGAAGAGCTGCGCAAATTGTTATTAAGCTTCTCTAGGCCAGGACTACGTATGAACTTCACGCATCATGGAGAAGTTTGTTCATACGATTAGTGCACCAACTCTGTCGCTTTGCAATGTTTGTTAGTTCAGCGAAGCCTACTTTTGTGAAACTGAACTTCGGTAACTTGTTTGAGTCCAACAACCTGCTTCCAGTATTTCCGAGACTCTACTCTTGTAACTTGTTTAAGTCTAGAACTTGCTTTCAGTATACGTAAGACTACCGTAGTGACTTGTTCAAACTTGGTTAAGACTTGGTTTTTAGTATCTGTGAGGCTTGAAGTGTAGAAACTAATTGTCTTGCATATTGGATGCACATTTGTGATTGTTTCTACCATCTATGGTTTAGCTGCAGAGATGATATAACTTGTACCAAGAAGAGCATGAACACCCTAAAGAGTTGGCATACTACACACAGGGCTGGAAGAAACTGAAAGAACACAGCTGGAAATAACCTTGCCATGTACTGAAACAGCAGAGTTCCATACTCTGCAAATAACCACCTGATGCGCTGCAGACTAAGAATGGCTGAATTTAACGAGTTCGACACTGACATTCCAAATTTTTGATGGAACAATTACATGGTGAAGATCCAGGAAGAGAATAATTTGGTAGCACAAGCTCCTGGAGCAATTAGAATTTGGTAGCTCGAATTGGTTGCTCGACTTCGCTGCATACATGTTGATTTCAAAGATGCTGTTCAAGTTTATGCGCTTGTACGTTTTTTTTCCTTGTTTCGGATGTTGATCCCTTATCTATCTAGCTATTTATATTAATTATTGGAGCTACCTTTTTGTAATTTATTTAAAGGGAAAACTGCCCTGCCATGATCGTTGCCTTACCTCCTCACAGTTACAGTACTTAATTTGACGGAGATTGCTAAGACCATCCGTAGTGTGGTGTCGATTCATAGCAGAAGTTAATGTATTTCTCTCCAATCCAATCGCTTCGCATTATTCACAAGGGACCCACAGCTGGAGAACAGCGGGAAGCACAGGGCACATACCTCATTCTTGGTTTGTTTCCTGCTTGGTGATCGCTAAGGCTAACTCTAATTGATGTTCTCCACTAAGGTTTAGTCGGACCTAGCCAAACTCCTAAATTTAACGGAGTAAAAAGCAAATCTTCATAAGTTCAACCTAGATTCGAATTAAACAACCAAAATTCGACACTTAATGTACATAATCATTCGATTTAAACCTAAACAAGAACATGGAACTTAAAACTAAATATGAATTTCTATTAAAAGTAGACATCATCGTCATCGTCATTGTCACCCATGTAGAGGGCGAGCTAATCCGCCCGCGACATCCCACCGCCCATGGGCTTCGGGACTGTGCAGTTGTCGCCGGAGTCGTGGAAGATGCGCCCCCACTCTTCAATGTCGAACTCCTCCTCGTCCTTGTAGCCGTGCTTGCCGCCGACGTGCTCTCGTTATCGGAGAGGACGATGACCTCCCCGTCGACCGCATGCTCCGAGAAGATCGCTTGCTCCATCTCCACAAGCTCGAGGTACTAGAAACGGAGGACTGCCATGTACTCCTCGGCGGCGGCCTCCGCTGCGAATTGCTCCCTCGCTTCTTGGTCCTCCCAAGCCATCGCAGCACTCACAAGGCCAGGCGGCACTCGCTGGCGGCAGCGGGAGGAGGGAGGAGCGAGGGGGGAGCGCTGGAGGAGAACAAGGAGCCCTCGGTCGCCTCGCTCGGGGAGGCGACGCGGGGGGTATGGAGTAAGGAGGGGGAGGGTGGGGGAGCGTGAGAGGGCTAGCGGCAACGGGTGTCTCCGGCCGCGATGTCGGCTCCGTGCGGGGGAGCCTGCGGAGGCGCGGGAACCCTAGGAAGGAGGGCTGGTTCGCTCAACCTCTAGCTAATAACACTTCCCAAGAGTAATCTTTCAAGCTTGGCTCTCCATGGAGCAATCCTAGTTAGGATTTTATCAATCAGAAATTGTAAGTCCTCAGTGTAGTTGGTTTTCCAAGTATTTAATGGGAAACTCACGAACCACACACTAGAAAATGTATAAAAAAGCCTAACTCCTCTCACTCCTAAAACTTGTTCAGAACAGATTAATACTCATTTTGGTTCAAAGCTGCCTTACTGTCATTCTCTAAACACAGAAGGGTATCATCAACATATTGTAAACACATACCACCACCAATAATTAACCCAGGACAATCCTCTAATTAGGCCGCCAGCTTGGGTCCCTTTCACTAAGCCGAGTACATTCGTTTCTTCGGTAGTGTACATGTGTTTCTCACGTGGTGTACATGTGTTTCTGGATTTTGTTGGCGCACTTATTTATGTTTAGTTCAATCTCGACTTTTTTCTTGGCATTGAAAAAGAGACTACTAATATTAGTCTCTTTTTTCTCTCTTTTTTTATTATCTAAAAAAAGAAAAAAGAAAAGGAGATTAATATTGTTTCTTGTGCATGTATTACGGGGGGAGAAATATTGTTGAGGCCGTGAGATCACAATCGACGGTCCCAATCCCCGATCCCATGAAAACCCTAGCCCCAAGTCCCCACGAAAAAGAAAAAAATCGACTGAGTTCAGCCTCCATCAGATCATGACTCCCTTTCCCATCCCCAGCCACCGGCACCGCATATCCCTCTGCTCTTGTTTCCATGCAGCCCATGCCGGCGCATCGGCGGCCAAAGCTCTCCGACGCCGCCGGCGTCTCCGCTGGAGGTGGCGACGACCGGCTCAGCGCGCTGCCGGACGACCTCCTCATCCACATCCTCCTCAAGCTCCGGGACGCCCCCGTCGCAGCTCGGACCAGCGTCCTTGCCCGCCGCTGGCGCCGCGTCTGGGCTCTCCTGCCGGAGCTCCATTTCCCCGATGGCACCGACTCTGACGGCATACGCGCCGCCCTCGCCGCCCATGATGCGCCGGCCATCAGCCTTCTCTCCGTTGCCGCCATCAAGGCCACCCCCGAATCCGTCGCGGCATGGCTCCCCATCGACGCCTGTCGCCTCTCCGGTGTCCTAAATTTCAGGAACAGGGGGACCATGGACGAGACCTCCGCCGCCTCTCCTTTGAAGCTGCCTTGCTTTCAGAACGCAACCGAGGTCGTGCTTGATCTAGATTCTATCGGCCTCACCCTGCCGCCTTCCGGCATATTTACCCGGCTCGCCGAGCTGGTGCTGATTAGCATCCATCTGCACGGTCCGTGTAGCATCAGTGATGTCGTCTCCTCGTCACGGTGTCCATCTTTGCGGCGGCTTGTCGTCAGCAGTGTCAAGGGTCTGGAAGAGTTCACAATCCACTCAGAGTCTCTCCTAGAATTGGTGCTCACTGGTCTGCCTGGCTTGCACCAGCTCAATGTCGTTGCACTGGCTCTGAAGGACTTAGCAGTACGGAGTTGCTTCACTGATGCTCTCAATCGGAGTCAACACATTGCCAACATCTCAGCCCCTCAGCTGGTGACACTTGATTGGAAGAGTTCTTATGATCCTAGCTCTGTCCTGCTTGGCGAGATGGCACATCTCCAACAGCTGACAACGCAATATTTAATTGTATACGGACAATATGTATTTTCTGCACATAATCGTCATTGCTTGATGCTTCTGCAGCGTTTTGACCACATCAGCAGACTTGTTCTCTACCTTGTCTATGCACCGGTGAGTTTATTCTTATTTGAGTTATGCGATTATTGTAACATTCTAGCAAGCCAATAGAGATTATAAGAAAACTTGGTGTTAAACTTAAGAAAATGTTATTTGGAATATCTAAGAAACCGTACAAAATTGAAAATTCACATCAATGCACACAAAATACTATCTAGCTAGTCACTTTGTAGAAAAATGAGATGTTTCTGTCGCTATCCTCATATGACCTCATGTGATCCAACAGCTTCAAGTCAACGGCCGATTCTTGATGGAGGAGATGACAAACTTCCCTAACATTACCAGCTTGACACTAAATGTAGTGGCATGTAGTCATTCCTTTGGAGCCAGCTCATTCCATGTTCTCAGTATGTCTAGTGGCGTAAGAGAACTGGAGATTAGACTTGTCGACCTGCCGAGCGAACACGAGGTAACACTATTCTTAGTTTGTGGCAAATCCTAGTGACGAGTTGGCCTACTCTTGTTGGTCAGGGTTAGATACTGACGTGTTGCTTATCAAGCTTGACGAAGTAATTAATGTACTACTACTTCGGTTCGTGGCTTTGTAGTAAGTTTTGTTAGTAGAAAAGATTACCATTCTGTTGGAAATGCCAAAATAAACTGATGGGGGTCTTATTTTCAGCAAAGAAATTGGACCCTCCATTGATCTTCTTCAGAAGTAATATAAAACTTCTTTTGTACGGGTTGATGAAAGCACAATACATGACAGTTTGTGTAAGATTTATAATAATATTGGTTGTATGATTTCTTATATGCATAAAGCATTTATACTTTCTGCAATTAATTTGCTGGCTCCAAATTAATTTATCTGTTTTATTTTCTTTTGTAAATTTTGTTTTGGACATATTTAAGAGTATCCATGCTGTGTAATTATTTCTTAGTTTCATCTTTCTTATCTCTAGCTGATATGCCTCCTGTTTCAGGCACTCGCTTCTGCATGCCAATCAGGTTGCATTTGTGCCGAGCCATCAAACTGGGAAACCGAGGAACTCGTCCTCCATTGTCTCGAAGAAGTAGTAATCAGTGGCCTGAGGGGAACCGAACATGAACTCGCTTTTGTGAAAAGGTTATTCAACTGGACGACAGTGCTAAAGAGGATGACAGTAATTTTTCGTGTTTCAATGACTGAAAGCAAGGCCAAAGAGCTTCGCCAGCAGCTATTAAGCTTCTCTAGGCCAGGAATATGTATGAAATTCCTGCAGCATGGAAAAGCTTGTTCATTTGACTAGGGCACCAACTTTATCGCTTTGTAGTGAGGTTGTCGGTTCAGCGGAGCCTACTTTTGTGAGACTGAACTTGGGTAACTTGTGTCCACTATCTCTGAGACTGAACTTTTGTAACTTGTTTAATTCTAGAACTTGTTTTCAGTGTCCGTGAGACTGAACTATACGAGTAACTTGTTTAAGACTTTTTCAGCATTTGTGAGGCTGATGTAACTTGTACAATCCTACTTCCAACGGTGATCAGGATTGGACTGTGTTCTTTGGCATGATGTGCTTCTCTTCTGCACCTTGTTTCTTCTGGTGTCCAGTAATTTTTAGATAAAAGGGGGTCTCTGGTGTCCAGTAATAAGCAGTTTGGTTGTCAAGATTTGGTTTTTAAGCCTTTTGTTTTAGCCTGTCACATATTTTCCTATTTTCAGCACTCTTTTAATGGTTGGCCGTCTGTTTAATGGAAATGATACTGGAAGATTGTTTAGCCATAACATATTTGTGGTTTTGCTGCAGAGGTGACATCCAACAGAGCACATAATTATGAGAAGTTGTATACCGGTTTTGCTGCATTTCCAGCTTGATTCTCGTCCTGCCTTCATTTAAGCTTGTCCTACAGGTTTATATTCAGATCTGGGGGAGTGTAGGATTACGATTAGCCTCTGTGATGCAAGTAGGTTAATGAGAGAGTTTCATAAGTTGCAGAGTCGACGATGGATCAGCGAATTCAAACCAATCATGGATGGCTGTCCAAATCGAGGAACAGTAGAGACTAGAGAGTCCTCTCCTGTATGTTTTTGAAATCATCTTTTATGAGTTTTGGATGTGTGTTGTGTCGGAGAAAATTGCCATTTGAGACTTAGCAGAGCTAGGTCACCACTACGGTATGCTGACTAATGCTCTACGAGTGAATTGGTCGGAGTCAATGATTGAGTGAATGGGTCGTATTTTATTGGAACGACTATTTTCAATTTATTTGAAGGAAAATTTCTAGCGTGGTGTCAGATTCATAGCACAACGAGGTGCATCTTCTTGCATTGATCCTCAAACTGAAGCCTTCCAGGAACACTTGAGATGCTAAGTACAGATCCTCATTCTTGGGATGTATTTATCGAGAAAGGCTTTCGCCCCCCTTTATATGTAAATCAATGATCACACACCCAAGGCAGGATACATAGACGCCGAGCGCAGTAACACCATCCCAATCACTACAAAAGCAACCGGGGTTCTCAACCATGAACATGAACACGCCAACGCGAAGAGATGAAGCCGCATAGGACGAACCGTGAGCTATAAGACGGCGCCTTCATGAAGGAAACAACACCGGAGCGCCGCCACCGCCCGACCCGAGGGTCAGAGTTTTCCCCTGGAGCAACAAGACGGACAATGAGGGCCGCGGCAGCGCCTTAAAGAACGGAACGAGCTTCTGTTAGAGTTGTGTCGAATATTGTGTACAAGGTAGGTTACAGTTGGACTAGGAGTTGTATTGTGTTTACATAGGATGTGGAGTTGTGTCCTATTAGGACACTTGTATCCTAGGCCTCTCATATATAGCGGGGTAGACACATGATGTAACCTATGCCAACATAATAGCACGGGCATGCGGGGGAGCCGGCGGCGTGTGCCGGCGCCCGGGCGGCCAGGGTGCGGTGTTGTGACGGTGTCACGGGGAGGAGCGCCCGTAGTCATGGCCCCGGGGATGTAGCCATATCGGTGAACCTCGTTAACAAATCTCGGTGTCGTTCTCGTGTGATTGCTTGGTCCTCGGATGATCAACGGTATGCCTCGGATTTATTCTAACAAGTGGTATCATGAGCAAGGTTACGAGGAGGCCGTGGAAGTTGATCTTGAGGAGAGGAGCGAAAAGATTCGTCAAATCGATCGTGCAGAAGTCGGACAGTTGAATCGGCGGCTGCGGAAGGTCGATGGTGCGGCGTGGTTCTATTCGGGTTCCTTGAAGTGATCGAAGGCATCAGGTTCGTGCAGCGTACTCAAAGGGCCGTCTCGGCGAGATCGATCAGATCGCGTACAGGCGGCGGCAACGTAAGGCAGTCGTCCAGCGGCGGCGGCGCTCAGGATCGTCGTTCGGAATCGACAGCGGTACAAGGGCAGGCGATAGAGCCAGGCAGGCAGCGATCGTCAAGGGCCATGCTCGATGGCAGGCGGCCCAAGCAGTGCTCAAGATGCTGGTGATGGGCTGTGAACAGTTGTGCTGACCACGGGGCGGTGTGTAGCCAGGGCTGGCAGGCCAGGCCCAGGCGCTGCGCTGTTGGAGGCGTGCCGCGTGTGTGCGTGCGTCGCGCGTGGGAGCTGCCCAGGCGAGATGTTGTGCCTTGCTGTGTTGCGGCTGTGCGTGGTGCGTATGGAGCTGCAGACATGAGTTTTGTTGAAAAAAGGAAGCGTCTGGACTAGTGATTGCTAGCGTTGGTTGGTGCTATTCATCGTGAGCAAGGAGAGGGAGAGGCAAAGTCAAGCATACATGGAGACGTGGTGGAGTTTTGGATCTCTATGACCTCGTGCATATGGAAAGTCTGCTAGATGGATTTCCTTATTGGTTCTCTTTGCTTGGTACACGTACAGATCATGTACGGGATGACAGCGGTCATATGCTGCAATTAATAAAGACGCGGAGTCACAGGTCCAGATGGAGATTGACTGGTTCGATCAGCTACGTGTAATCAAGTGTTGCATCAGGTCACGGATGGTATTTTCACATCATATGACCATGAAGTTGGGGGAAAACAGAGAACTTTGGTAATGACATTTGTGGGTGAATAATCTGCTGAAGCAACGAGATGCTTGATGGTGTAGCGGGATGCCAAGTCAATAAAGATGGACCATTTGCGGCGGATGGCAGCGTGCGTATAAGGCTTAGAGGAGTCTGGAGCATGTCGTGGTAGGGATCATGCAAACACATGGCGTCAAGTAATGCACGGAGATGTGCGAGCGGACACGACGCAGGGTGGAGTATGGTTGCAGTCGGATAGTTTCGGCTGGGTCGGACTGGACTGTCTGACGGACCAACATGGATGTTGGTCAAAGCAGAAGACGGCGGTGATTTCAGCGACGACGACATAGGAGCGTGATGCTGATGGTGGCCGACTTCTGGGGCGTGGCAACACGTGGTGCAAGCCTGGGGGCTTGTGCGGCTTCGACGGACTATGGCGCAGGGTTGATTCAAGACGGTGCACATGAGAGCTTGGAGTCGACAGGGCGCGGGAGGGTGGCACGTACAACCACCATGGAGTCATGTTGAAGGTGGAGTTGGAGTCCGATGAAGGACTACACTCTGTGCTGATGGAGGGGCTATGGCGTAAATGCATGGAGAGTCGAAGCCTATTTCAGCGGGATAGCGAGAGACACGTGGATCGGACTGGGGCCCAATGGTCTGATGGAGACGTGATACTCGGCATCGGTCGGTAATGATCGGTGGTTCTCTGCAGTGGGGGTTGAGGCAATGAGGGCTAGCTACCCGGGAGACTCGACCAGGACAGCAGAGGCTCGACGCGGCGATAGCGGCGAGGCGTGCGGTAAGCACGGGACACAGCGACAGGCCAAGGCACTGGTGGTCAGACATGTGGTCAGACAAATTGTGAAGGGGTGCTGAAGCAGTGTTGACGAGTACCGGATTCAAGTTGGTGACTGGGTCTATCGGTGCCGGTTGATGGACAGGAGTTGACCATGGAGAATCTGCGAAAGTGACGGAAAGTCTTAATGTCAAAAGCTGAGAGTGTACATGGCCGTATATTCCGTGGTGTTCAGTGCACATGGCAAAGTGCGAATGACATACACAGAAGGAGGCAGAGTGCTATAGCTGTGGGACATGCTAGAGACTATCCGGAGGAAGGTTGAGACAACTGTTAATTTGACTCAGGGTGACACAGGGCGACGGTGAAATTCCTTCAAGTTTCAGACAGACGGTCATGAAAGAGCGATGATGTTGAGTTCATGTAACTCTTATATGTGGCGTCCAATATGAGTTGTTCATTTTCATGCAGACAGTGGTCGGTGTGTGATGGCGTTGAACGGATTCTCCGGAAGTTGGAAGCAAAAGGTAGAGTAATGAGGAACTTAATTTTGCACGAGTGTTGATTGTGAAGAAGACAAGAAGGGACTATAGTTGCAGGTGGAGTCACATGGAGTCTGGGAGTAGCAGCGGTGCTCATGGCGTATCTCAAGTCCAATGTACATGGAGGTTCGACGCACAGACGAATTCAAGGTGGTGGAGAATATTCGCCAAGGTGGAGTTTGTTAGAGTTGTGTCGAATATTGTGTACAAGGTAGGTTACAGTTGGACTAGGAGTTGTATTGTGTTTACATAGGATATGGAGTTGTGTCCTATTAGGACACTTGTATCCTAGGCCTATCATATATAGCGGGGGTAGACACACGATGTAACCTATGCCAACATAATAGCACGGGCACGCGGGGGAGCCGGCGGCGTGAGCCGGCACCCGGGCGGCCAGGGTGCGGTATTGTGACGGTGTCACGGGAAGGAGCGCCCGTAGTCATGGCCCGGGGATGTAGCCATATCGGTGAACCTCGTTAACAAATCTCGGTGTCGTTCTCGTGTGATTGCTTGGTCCTCGGATGATCAACGGTATGCCTCGGATTTATTCTAACAGCTTCGCCGTCGCTGGTCCATCCGAAGATAGAGCTGGTTTTCACCCCGGCCAACACTCACCGCCACCGAACGCCACACCCCGGCTAACATGCCACCCACATGACCATAATCACTGGGCAGAACTAAGCCACGGGCTCTGCCCATGAGCACCGCACTACCACCGCCAGGGCCGCCACCCCGGCATCCAAGGCCTCGACACCACCTCACCCGACACCCGCCGCTACTCCAACTAAAGAGACAAATGGAAAGGCCCCACCTTTTGCACCCCTAGGCGCCCCCACCATCGAGACCCAATAGGCCGGCCAAAACTGGCTCCATCAACCTGTCCTGCTGCACCGAGCGCGAGACGAGCGATGGACCGCAGCTGGGAGAGGGCCAGCCCTTCAGTGAAGGTAGCGTCCGGACGATGGTGAGAGGAACTGAAGGTCGACACAGGCCACTCACCGACGGGCCAACGCCTGAGATGTCCAGCTGCCACTGTGAAACGACCTAGACCACCACCATGTCCTGGCAGCCCACATCCACGCCGGGACCCCGGGGGGTTGCCCCGCGCCGCCCTACCGACCGCACCACCCACACCCATGGACGAGGCCAGCCTAGTCGCTGGCCACCCCACCATGGCACGCCCCCACTTCAGCCACCTCCAGCACCCAGGGACCGCCGGAGACAGCCGGACCTCGCCCCCTCAGCCCCCTGCTGCACTCGTGGGCGCCACGGGCTGGGCTGTATTTTTATTGGTGATTGCTAATCGAGCATGAAGTACTCTCCATGCTGCAACCTGTTCGCTCAATAAGCAAGAGATCGATACCGATAGAAATCAAGTAAGCAAAAGCCTGCTAGCACCAGTAATGATTTATCTTTTCATAACCACCTAAGGAGCTCAATCGTTCAATCCTTCAATCAGGCCCCAGTTGCATTCATATATTACTATTATTCATGAACGTAACACAAAGGGTATGTGAACCCACATGTAGTAAGAACAAGAGCAAATCCAAGACTGGAAATCTCGGTACGAAATTCTCTGAATAAGCAAGAGAGTACACACCGCGGCCACCAGCTTTTTTTTCGAAAAAGGGTGTTTTTTATTGACTCATACAGTAGCATCGAGGGATACAATCATGATAAGTACGCCGGCCTCTGCATAACTAAGATGCACACAGCCAGCACAACACACACACACACACACACAAATGATCACGCCGGCAAAGCCAAAGTCATGCAAAGACCAAAGCTATGCCTAGGCGGACGAAGAAAAGAAAAAAAACCGAAGCAATGAAAACAACGATTGACGATGTACAACGGTGACCATCGGCCCCAGTCATCTCTTGACATCATAAAGACTCCGAGAAGGGTTCTCCAAAAGCGACGCCTCCAACAAAGGAACGACGCACAAGCGTCGCCGTCGCCAAATCCAACCACCAAGGGTCGGCTCACGGGTTTTCACCCTGAAGAGCAAATCTGAGCAAACTCCGAGCAATGCCGTCATCAGGGTAACGACGTAAAGAACGCCGCCATTGCCAGGTATAACCAACTAGGTCAGACCAGAGTTTTCACCCCGGAGCTCTAGATTGGGTACTCGAGAAGTACCACCCAATGGAAATCATTTTATGTTGTCTCCTCCACTTGCCTCGATCCCAATAGTTGCATGTGTGCACGGTCCTTACGGCGAGTGATGACCATGCCCGGACGAGTAGGCTGACGAGACTCGACAAGAGCCACTCGCCAACACTCGAAGAAGTCTTTGACGGAGATGAAGGAGAGCAGCACCATAAAATCCCTAGTTCGGGACACTCCGACTCATCTGTATCCGAATATGAACCTGTAAAAGTATGTAAAAAAGGTGCGATTAGCATCCCACTCTAAGTACTTCTCGTGACTTACAGTTTGATGGCGATAATTTGAGTGTTCTTATTAACCACTTCTCCCATCATTTGGATAGTTCAATGGAGTTGGCACAAACAGAAGGTGCAAGAACATGAATACCATGAGCTACTTCTTCTCAACTCTACTGCAACCACCCAATTTTAAGGGAGATTGCACCGAGAGGCTTTGGAGCACAGGTCATGCAGTGCACCCTTCAAATGCTGAATCTTTACCGTGCCTACTTAATTTGAGAAATATCTGTTGCTAATTTTTATATACGATATGGCCACAAAAATGAAAGAACAAAAAACCCCGATAATCTGACTTACTTTTAGACGGAGAGATGTTCTCTTGGATATTGATTTGATCAACGAGCACTCCATAGGAATTCAGTATCTTTAGAATTTTGTCAACCTTCTCATCTATTTCTCGACATTTGATCTCAACCAAACTAAGATGCTTCGAAGCCAAGAAATGCTCTGTATAATTGTAGCTTTGCTCTCTTTCTTCGACATGGTCATATGGCTTCAGAATTAACAAAAATTATTCAAACAATGCGCGCTTCAACTTAAACAAGACAAAGGCTGTCATGATTAGAAAACATGCATGCACCTACCTTGGACAGCCGAAGGCTGAGCTTCTCCAGAACGGGTGAGTGCTGGAGAAAGTAATGAAGTGGGGCAAAGTCAGGCTCTACACACCAATCATCGAGTGACAATATCTTAAGCTTGTTGAATGTAGTGCACCACTTGAAATCTTGTGTTCAAGTAAGCTGAGCGAGATGCAACTAAGCACAAGTTAGTAAATCCGATTTAGTAGTACAAGATTTTCGCAAAGTCACATTTAAAGTAGAGAAAACAGGAAACCTAGTGACATATCTACAAGAGATGTCATTGTTGATGCGGAATTTCACTTGAATCATCAATTTGAGGAGCTACGTCCTAAGAATTGACATTTGAATTGGATCCCTTAAACTCGCAACAATCAGTTAATGTTTATATTAAATAATTTTTATTTGCAGCGAGGGATTTCTAGTTGGATTTCCTAGTAAGTGTTTTCTTGATGAAACTTGAAATATATCGATTACACCTAATAAGTTAACTATTAATGGCACGAGCCACAACATATGCAATGAAAGCTACTTCCTCCGTTCCTAAATATAAGTCTTTTTAGAGATTCCACTATGAACTACATACGGATGTATATAGATGCATTTTAAGTGTGGATTCATTCATTTTGCTCCGTATGTAGTCCACCCAGTGAAATCTCTACAAAGACTTACATTTAGGAACGGAGGGAGTATAATTTATGCAGAGGAGCATGCATTATATTTATATACCAATTGAAGGTTAGCTACGAGCTCTAGATTAGTGACGCCTGACAAGCCTTCAAGAACCACGGGACCATCGTCGTCGTCGTCACCATCAACATAGTGGGGAGAGCGACAAACAGCAGAGGAGCTATCATGACCGCAATAGTAGCACCCAAAATCAGAGATACATGCTTTATCATTATAGTGGTCGCCATCAAGCTTGACAGACACCGTCAGCAACGACGGCATGGTCTCAAACAGTGAAACCCAGCCACCACCTCTGCGTCGGTTATAAACATTTTTCATATTATAAAATCTGTAAAAAGACTTATATTTAAGAACGGAAGGAGTACATATATAAAGAAAAGAAAAACGAGGTCCTCCGAAAGCAACCGGGGGTCCAACAAAATCACAGTCCAGTTTACAAAACGACTACGAAACCAGAGCCCCAAAATCTCAGAAAAATCCTAGCCCCACCCACTGGAAAAACCAATTCCCATCCTAGCCCCCAAATTCCAAATCCCCAATTCCGGAAAGAAAAACGTTTCGCGACGACATGCCGGCTGAAAACAGCACCGGTCTGGCTCCATCGCTCATGCACTGACTATCGGGCCCACGCACCGCTTATCACATCCAGTCTGGCAACCTTATCCCTTCTCCCTTCCGCGTCTTCTTCCTCACACACATCTCTCTCTCACCGCCCACTGCAGTCCCCAATCCTCTCTCTCTCTCTCTCTCTCTCTCTCTCTCTCTCTCTCTCTCTCTCCCGCACCTCTGCTCCTCCCCACCCCTTCCTCCACGCACCGTGCGGCCACCATTCGACAGCCGCCATCGCCGCAGTGTGAATGGAGTAAAAAAAGCTGCAAGCCGTGATGCGCCGTCGCTGCCGTTGGCCGGAGCGGAAGCATCGACCGACAGGACTACCGCCCGCGCGTGCTACAATGGTGACGGCAACTCGTGCTGCAAATGGGCCATGGAAAAGCTGCAACTGGCCGGCGAAAAAGCCACGACCGGCGCAGAAGATGCAATGGGTGTGCTGTCATAATGTTGGAACCGACGTCGAGATTTGCTTGAATCGGCTTCTCGATTTGTTGGAACTGGCAATCACATTTGCTGGAATTGATGTTGCGGGCGCATCATTTTGCTGCAACCAGCCGCGGAGATTGCTGGAACCGGTGTCCAGAATAGTTGGAACGGGCTTCTTCTTCGATGGCAAAAATGGTGACTACGGTGACCATGATGGTTTTTTTGCTTCTTTTTGTTGCAATCGGTATATTTTTTTCCTGCGACCGGTGATTTGTTTTGCTAAGCGGGAGCTACATGCACCGGGCTGCCCTTTTTTTTATTCGTTCACGGCCGAGCTGATTCCTGTGACGGCGACGAGTTTTCTTGCTGCAAGCGTTGTAGTTAGGCGGGTCTTAGGACGTACTTTTCGCTGACCATATATAGAATCGGGTGACACCCCAAAAAGGAAAACAAAAAATACAAGGGGCGGCGGGCACTAAGCCGTTTTTGCGCGCTTTCCCGTAGTTTTACCCTAAATATTGACAAGTCTGGAAACATCGTTGATTTTTATTTCGTGCCTAAGCTGTTTTTGGACCTTGTGAATCGTTTTGAGACAACTTCCATCATAGACAATTTTTTGAGTTTTTGGGTCCACAAACGCTCGTTGTCGTTCTAGAGATGCCAACCACGATAGGAGAGCACCCCTCTATGATCATGCTGGGTTTGATAAGTTTGCCGTGAACACTTCATTGCACCCGTCATGCACCGGGCTTCACCATGAAGGATCGCAACAAATGCTACACCACATGGACCACAATCATGTAGGGCGCCTAATGTCGTTGTTTTTTTTTGAAAAGGGGGGCGTCCCCGGCCTCTGCATCAGCATGATGCATACGGCCATCTTATTAAGCATAACATAGTTCACAAAGTATCCAAGTCTGAAAGTTGTTAACTAGAAAAATAGGAAAAGGCTCACACAGAGCCCGAAGGCTAGATACACAAGCTAGCCAAAGCACTAATACATCTCAGCCGGTTGGCTCCAAAATAGACAGGAAAACTAATTGCCTATCCTATTACACGACCGCCATCCAAACCGGCTGAAAATATCCCGAGCTACCGTCTCCCATCGGATAGCAGCAGTAACCAAAAGCTCCCTGGCCTCCGTCGGAGTGAGTAGCGACCAGGAACGGATAAGAGCCGTAGCTCTGAAGATAACCTGCAAAACATGGATATTTGTTGATCTGTTAAAGACGAAGTCATTTCTGCAGTTCCAAAGTGCCCACAAAAAAGCGCAAACCCCCAAGCGAATGTGTTTTGCTAACCCGGGCTCTACCCTAGTTAGCCATGTCCCAAACAGCATTTGAACCGCCCTTGGTGGGGTAATATTGAAAGCGACTTGAATAGTCGCCCAAAGAATTCTAGCTAGTGGGCAGTCAAAGAAAAGATGTTTAATGGTTTCACCCTGATCACAGAAACTACACCTAGTAGGTCCTGTCCAATTACGCTTAATAAGATTATCCTTTGTTAAGATCACCTGTTTATGTAGAAACCACATAAACACCTTGATCTTTAAAGGAACTCTGACATCCCACACATGCTTTGAAGTGGGAATCGAGCTAGAATTAATAACATCCACATACATTGATTTAACCGTGAATCCACCCGACCTAGTGAGATTCCAGCGAATGTATCAAAGTTGTTGAGATAGTTGTACCTGCATGAGTCTCCTAACTAGATGCAGCCACTCTTCCCAACGATTGCCCACTAACGATCTTCTAAACTGGATATCCAGGGTATCGAGTTAAGACCGATGCAACCATAGCATCGCTTTCAAGACTATACGATACAGGGACGGATCTCGGGATTGCTAGGGCGCCTCTCAAGCCAAGTATCCTCCCGTAATCTCGTGCTCGCACCATTACCAACTAAATGCGCTGACCTCTGAAAAAATGAAAGCTTCACTTTCATAAGCCCTTTCCAAAAGGGTGAATCATTTGGTCTAACCGACACCTGAGCCAAAGTTTTGGTTTGGAGATACTTGCTACGCAAGATTTGAGCCCACAAGGCGTCAGCTCCTGAGGATAACTTCCACAACCACTTACTAAGCAGGCACCTGTTCTTAACTTCGAGATTCTCAATCCCCATACCCCCTTGGTCTTTCGGCCTACAAATGATATCCCACTTCGCTAACCGATACTTTCTCTTAAGCTCACCCCCCTGCCAAAAGAACCGCGATCGATAGAAGTCCAGTCGTTTCCTAACGCCAACTGGCACTTCGAAGAAGGACAAAAGGAACATGGGCATGCTCGTGAGCACCAATTAATGAGAATTAAACGGCCTCCATACGACATGAGCTTGCCCTTCCAACAACTTAGCTTCTTCTCAAACGATCCTCAATACACTTCCATTCATTATTCGTGAGCTTACGGTGATGAATAGGAATTCCTAGGTAGGTAAAAGGCAGCTCACCCAAACCACACCCAACAACTGCTTGTAATCCTCTTGTTCCTCTTTGGCTCTCCCAAAGCGTAACAATTCACTTTTGTGGAAGTTAATTTTGAGCCCACTTAGCTGCTCAAACAAACAAAGCAAAGAACTTCAGGTTCCTAGCTTTTACCAAGTCATGCTCCATGAATATAATAGTGTCATCAGCAGATTGCAGGATGGATATCCCCCATCCACTAAGTGTGGCACCAAGCCCCTATTTGGCCAACTTCCTTGGCTCTCCCTAACAACACCGCCAACATATCGGCTACTATGTTGAACAGAATAGGGGACATCGGATCTCCCTGCCGCAAGCCCTTATGTGTCTGGAAGTAGTGACCTACATCGTCATTTACTTTTATACCAACACTACCCTTTTTCGTAAAGGTTTCGATCTGTCTCCTCCACCCCTCGTGGAAACCTTTCATACGTAAGGCTTGTTGCAGAAAAGGCCATTTAACTTTGTCATACGCTTTCTCAAAGTCTACTTTAAAGATGACTCCATCAAGCTTCTTAGAGTGGATTTCATGGAGCGTCTCATGCAACACCACCACCCCTTCAAGGATGTTTCTGTCTGGCATGAAAGCTGTTTGGGATTGCTGCACCACGAATCGCGTAATCTGTGTGAGCTCGTTAGTCCCAACCTTGGTAAAAATTTTGAAACCGACATTCAAGAGGCAGATAGGACGGAACTGCTCAATCTCGAGAGCGTCCGGTCTTCTTTGGAAGCAACGTTATCGCTCCAAAGTTCAAATGAAAAGTTGCAGCCGTCCAGCAAATAAGTCATGAAACATGGTTAGCAGATCCCTTTAATAATATGCCAACATCTTTTGTAAAACTCTGCCGGGAACCCATCCGGTCCGGGAGCCTTATTGTTCTCCATCTGAGAGATGGCATCGTGAACCTCTTTCTCTGTGAACGGCGCCACTAGCATGTCATTATCAGCAGCAGTTAATTGAGGCACATCCTCAATCCTGGACTCGTCGAGGGACACAGCGCTATCCTCCGGCGGTCCAAATAACTGCTTGTAGTAATCAGTGATGTAAAGCTTAAGGTTTTCGTGACCGACAATTGTGCCTTCATCTTGCTCGAGCTGAATTTTTTTTTTCTTTCTGTGTTTGCCATTCGCAATCAAATGAAAGAATTGAGTATTCGCATCCCCTTGGATTACTTTGCGAACTTTTGCTCTGAGCGCCCACTTCAGCTCTTCTTCGCGGAGAAGTTCCTTTAACCTCTTTTCCATCAACCTTACAAAGACAAATCCAAGAGTTGAAGAACAGTGATTCAGCTTTAACATCAAGGTATTGGATAATCTCCAGAGTCTGTCTTTCTCAATCTTATAAACTCCACTTAGATGTTTAGCCCAACCTCAAGAAAGCACCTCAAGTGCGAATCTTATTCTGCCATCTCTCGACAAAGCGATCTACCCTGGACTCTCTAGCCCACTCTCGGCAACAATATCCAAGAAACCTTCTCTCTCAAACCATGCCGCTTCAAAAGAGAAAGTATTCTTATTTCCCACATGCCTTGGCTCCCCGAGTCAACAAATAGCGTGTGTGGTCCGAAATCCTCGTGTGAGAGCTTGCACCGTGACCATAGGGAACTTCGCTCCCATTCGGTACTTGCGAACCCGATCCAACTTCTCATATGTCGGATTTGGTAAAGAGTTAGCCCAGTAAATTGTCTACCGAGAGTTCGATTTCTCTCAAATCCAAACTCTCAATGATGGTATTAAACATAAAGGACCATCGCCCATCAAAATTATCGTTATTCTTTTCATCCCGCCTCCTAATAATATTGAAGTCCCCCAACCAGGATAGGGAGTTGTTCGGACCATAAATTGAACCAGGTCAGCCAAAATTCTGGTTTAAGCTCAGGTTGTGCGCCCCATAAACCGCCACCAACACCCGCTAAACCCATCTATTTTGGACCTGACTCTGAATTTCACCGCAAAGTCGCCCATAACAACACTCCGGACTTCAAGGGAATCACATCTCACACCCAAAGAAGATGCCCCAGCACCTTCCTCTTGGAGGCGACAATGCCAATCGAATTCAACCCTCCCGACAATGTGTTAAGAAACCGAGGTGCAAAATTATCCCTACCAGTTTCAGAGAGAGCAATGAAATCTAAACGGTGCTCTAAAGACGCCTCCGCCGAAACCTACGCTTAGCCAAGTCTTTAAGACCTCTGCTATTCCGAATATTCCTTTCATAGGTCATCATGGAATTTTTGGCCTTACAATTCTAGCACTCCTGCATCATGGATGCAGGGTACACCTTCCGCTTCCACTTACGCTTAGGAATGTTATCACCGTAGCCGGTCCTCATAACCGTGCTCGGTTGAACATGAGCAGCATCGTCGCTCGATTTCATCCTCCTCAGGCTCGCAGAGAGAGGGACAAGATCCGCACATAATTTATCAAGTACCGTAACACCCAAGGCCTCGATCTCCGCATCATTCATAGGTTTTACTGCCGCTAGGTTTCTAATAGACTCCAAGGCCCGTTCCGCTTCCAAATCTAATAGATCATTAACCGAGTTTTCAATTTCCAAATTATTATTCCCAAGAGACACCCCCACTTGGTTTGCATTATTAATAATCTCATCCTTAGAGAAATGCAGAATGGAATTTGAAACATTAACTGACATACCTGTAGTGCTCTCCACATCACGCAGCTTGGCCGCCCGCATAGCGCACCTCTGCTGCAAATCATCCACCTCCGGAAGGTCCTGGAGACGAGAGCTCGTCCGCCTCCCCTCGGAAGCAGGGTCGCGGATCCCGCCGAACGCGATCACCTCCTCCCGAGTAGCGGCGCCCGGAGAAGGCCTGGGAGAGGAGGGCCTCGGAGGAGATGGGGAGATGCCTGACGGAGTTGGCACCAGAGCCTCCTGCCCTAGTCCGACCCCCCCAGCCGGCGTCGTGGCAGCCGCAGGGGCCACCTGCCCCTGACGCAAGTCCAGCTCGACCGGCGACCCCACCACCAAGGAGGGTCCCGCGAGACGGACCTCCAGGGCCTCCTGCCCTAAAGGTAAGCCACCGGCGTCGGACACCGGTGTCTGCGCCGCCTGCGCCGAAACAGAAGAGCGAGAGGGGGTCGTGGCCACCTGCCCCGACGCCCCTCCCCTCCGCGAGGAGATCGGGGACCCAGATCTCTCTGGCGACTCCCGAGGCCCCACCTCACGGAACCCACGATCACAGAAGCTGGCCGACCGCCGGGGTGACAGGCCAAAGTCCAGGACCGGGAGCGAATGCTCGAACACATCATCAGAGTCCACCCGATCACTCCACAGACGAGGCGGCGCCGACGCCGGTAGGAAAGATCCAAACCGCAGTGAGTTATGAGGTAAAGACGAAGCCGGGGACTGCTCCCTCCCAGCTCCGTCCTCCGGCTCCTGTGCAGCAGGCCCCGAACCATTGGGCTCCTGTGCTGCCTCGTCTGTCCGCTCCCCGGGAGCGCCGTATCATCACCCCATCGTGCATATCCACGCTGCTAGCAGCAACCTCAAAGAAATAACTCTGCATCCTCAAACTCAATATCAAGTGGGAACACCTCGCCTCTATAGGTCCAGTTGATGACGTCCGGGACATACTCAATATCCAGAATACTGACTCGCAGCCGAGCCACCCCCTGAGCTCTAGTGAACGCCATATCCACTTTCTCCGTCTTACCGACCATAATCCCCAAACTAGCCACCACACGCACATCAGAAAGAGCCTCAGACGGCGCCCCCGAGAAACGCAGCCACACCTGAGTAAGTGGTTTCCCCTTAGGCTCAACTTTCTTCCACTCGTGGAACTCCAAAATGCCTTTCGTGCCTGGCACCTTACACATCCCAAAACTCAACAAACGCCCAAGTCCTCAACAAGGAAACTCCACTCAAAACTCTATCCTCCATGGGTACGAGGTCCCACTGAAACTCACCCGAGCCAACTCCCTAAGTCTCGCACAACTGAGCACGAGAAACATCTCCTGTGTCACCTTGACCAAACCAGTAGTAAGGCTCGTGTGTCAACTGGGATCTCCTCGCCGCAGCAGACTCGAAGAACATCAGCTCCGCACAAGACACACCATATACAAGAAGAGCTGGAATGTGGTCCTCAAAGAAAGGACAATCCCGAAGCATGCGCAGCTTACCATAGGACTCGCATGGCTGGGCCACACACTCCATGATGAAGTGACCCTTCTCTCCGCACCGTAACAAAGCATCCTCTCCTTCTTCCGAGTGCATTTGAAGCCCTCTCAGATCAGCCACCGAACCACCTCAGCCTCCTTCGGTCCCAGAACCTCAAGAGCCGCAAGTGCATTTACCACCTCCATCGCCTGGGAAGGTAGCTCCTGCGGTGTCTGATCAGTCTCCATCGCCGCCCTGTCAGCGTCATCATGTCGAGGGGGAGGCGGTCTGCGAAACCTTCCGCGGCCTCCACCACGACCACGGTATCCGCGATAACCCCCTCTGTGCCTGTTATCAGGACCTGAGGCCCCCTCAACGAAGCCTCCAGCCGGCCCCAGGAACGGTCTCTCCGCAGACCCGTCACTCTGCCAAGCATAACCCCGACCTCCTCCTGCTGAAGATGAGCCCCGATGCTGGCCTACTCCATACGCATCATACCCGTCATCACCCCACTTGCCTCGAGGTGCATCAGCCGGTCTCCCACTGGTATAAGTCTGATTACTCTGGACCGGATTCTGCCCCGATCGATTTTGCGCCTGACGAACCGCCAGGTGAGGCGGCGGTGCACGCTGACCCCCGGACGGTGCAGCCACCGGAACAGCAGCGGCACCGGCAGCCACCGTGGCGCCCGAAGTCACGGCCCGCATACCAGCCGTCACCGTCGTCGGCGCGTTAACCGGAGCCACCGGCGCAACCGGGCGAGGAGCCCCACGGCCCGTCCCCAGAGCTCGCGCCGCGGCGAGGAGGACGAGGCCTCCCGCCCACCCCAGCCGCGTTAGCGCAAGATCGGTGGCTCGAGCGGCACGGCCGGTCACCGATGGCGCACAGAGCCCGAAGCGCCCGGCGCCGAACTGCCTCGGCGGGGCACCACCACGACCGCCGCACCAGCGCGAGCGCCGGCGGCGGCTGCAGTCCGCCCGGCGGGGCGCCCCGTCCCGACGCAGGTGGCAGCGACGGGCCACCCCTTCCAGCCCCGCCTGCGGGAGTAGCAGCAGTAGGGGGTCCCGCGCCTCGACCAGCCATGAGCAGCGGCGGGATCCTCCTCACCCTGCCCGAACCACAACGCGGAAACCCAGAAGATCCCTGGCGATGAACCCTAGCGGCACGAAGCAGCGGCGTAGGGTCGATCGACGTGCATGGCAGGATAACCTCACAGGGCCTTCTTAGATCGACATCCTGGGCCTCATACCCAGTTTTTTCCGGCCCACGTGCAACCAGGCCCAAAGGCTCCCGATCTGGCCCAGCCGCACCAAGCAGCCGAGCGATCGCGGCAGCCCTCGACGAGCGGATCGCGGCCGCCGTGGCCTCCATGGCCGGCGCCGGCGGCGGCACATTTCGGGTCAACAACCTCCGTCCCTTCTTCTTCCGAACCGTAATCCACGCATCCGGTCGAATGAGATCAAACACAGTTAGTTTCGGCAAACATACCTTGGGTAAAGGTCCCTTCCATGGACGAATCGCCGATGCCGCCGTCTTCCTATGCACGATCCGGCGAACGATCTCGATCTTCTCTCCTTCTTGCAGTCCCTCCCGAGCCAGATCATCCCTCGGAACCACCTTGTCCACCGTGGTCGCAACCTCCTCCTCCGAATAGCCTGAATGAAAAAATTCACAAATAAGGTCCGACGGCGTGGGGGAAGGCGGTGGCTCCTCCGGCGGCTCCGCTCCGTCCTCGTCCGCGTCATCTTCGTCAGCTCCAGCTAGAGCCCAGAAGCGCCCGCCCACCCGCCGGCGATCGCCGGCATCGGACGGGAGCTCCGCCGTCGGGCGCGGAGATCGCCCAGGATCGCCTCCCTGTCGCCCCGCAACGGTCATATCGCCCGGCCTCCTAATGTCGTTGTGGTTGGCGTTGGGTCATACACCGGCAGGAGGCACGAGAAACACTAGCCAAGGGGTCCGCGCGAAGAAAGAAAAACTCGTTGTTGTTTGATTTGGCTGGTAACCCGTTTTAGTTTAATTTTAATCTCGATTGTTTCTTGGCATTGAAAAAGAGACTAATGTTAGTCTCTTTTTTCTTTCTTTTTTAATCTAAAAAAGAAAAAAAGAAAAAGAGACTAATATTGTTTCTTGTGCATGTATTACGGGAAGAGAAATATTGTTGAGGCCGTGCTATCATAATCGACAGTCCCAATCCCCGATCTCAGAAAAAACCCTAGCCCCCAAGTCTCCAAGAAAAAAGAAATCGACTGAGTTTAGCCTCCTCCAGATCACGACTCCCTTTCCCATCCCCAGCCACTGGCGCCGCACAATGGTATGACCTGAGGCTACGCATCCCTCTGCTCTTGTTTCCATGGAGCCCATGGCGGCGCATCGGCGGCCAAAGTTCTCCGAGGCCGCCGGCGTCGACGCTGGTGGTGGCGAGGACCGGCTCAGCGCGCTGCCCGATGACGTCCTCATCCACATCCTCCTCAAGCTCCAGGACGCCCCTGTCGCCGGTCGGACCAGTGCCTCGCCCGCCGCTGGCGCCACGTCTGGGCTCTCTTCCCGGAGCTCAACTTTCCCGTCGGCAGTCACCACGACCGCATAAGGTGTATTTGTTTTTTCAAAAGTCAAATGAGTGCACGTTTGACCGAGTTTTTAAAAATATATATCAATATCCACAATATGAAATTTATATCATTTGATCCATCATGAAACGTAGTTTCATGTTTTATCTATGAGGTATTGCAGATATTATTATTTTATTCAATAATCTTGGTCAAACTTTCAAGTGGTTGACTTGCACGGAAATCAATACGCCTTATATTCTGGAACGGAGGGTGTACTTATTTTAGTGACAAGGAATCGAACCATCTTTTTGTATCGATCCTATACTGAAGCCTTCCAGGATCTGATAGTCTCTGTTTTCTGTTATTTTCTGCTCGGTGGGAGCTAATAATTGTTTAATTTGGTGATTGCTGATTAGCCAAGCATTACCCCAGTGATCATTCACACACACACTCTGCATGCTAGCTGTAACTTGTTCCCTCAACAAGCACTAGATCGATGCAGATACAAATTCAAGTGAAGATGAACAGTTTACCTACGGTTATACGGATACGGATATGGACACCACAATACGGGGATACGTCAATTTTTTGAAAATGTAGATACGGGGGATACGTTTGTATATATTTAATAAATACAAAAAGGAAATAATGATTATATGAAAATATGACAGTTTAAGGACACTTATAAGGTTATAGAAGCATGGAAAATGCACCATAAATATGATCCTAGTTCTCTCCAGCTGCTACAACTTTGATTTGAAGCTGCCGAAGGATAGGGTCGGTCACACTGGGCACTCGAGGTGGGGAAGAATGAGGCGAAAAATGGAGGTGGCTGTCGTGACTCGTGAGTATGGATGGATAGGCTTTTCCCGTGTCCATGAGGTATCCCCAAAGTATCCGAATTTATTTATTTATTTGAAAAACAGAAAATAGGGGGATACTTGTCCGATACGTTTTGAGAAGTATCCAAACGTATCCGAGTATCCGATACGCCTGATACGGCAGTTTCCAGAAGTATACGGGTAACTTAGGTCTACCAACAAATGTTTCTAACCATCCTGAAGGACCCGTTAAGTAAACCAAAACCCTGGTGATTTCAGCAACCAAAATCAGCTACAGGTTTGAGGCTAAGGCCTTGGAGCCAAGCTCCATCATTCAATCCTTCAGCCAAGTCCCAACTGTATTCATATACTACTTCTTTTATTGTTGGAAGGAACACAAAATCCCATAGCCACAACTGGGAATTCAGTTATAATTCCTAGGATAAGTACTACACCCTGGCCACCAACAAATCCGACTCATCTCGATCTGAATAGTGAACATGTAGAAGCATGTAAAAATAGGCGCAATTCGAACGCCAAGGCCTCTATCTCGTTGTGGATGTAATTGGAAATTATGGCCTCAACGGAGGGCCCGCACATTGGCCAACATGGTCAAATGAGTCTCCTCGTTAAAATTGGTGGGCCTACATCGGAGTGGCAGAATGGAAATTATGGCCTCAACGATGGGCTCCATATTGACCGGAACAGTCAATCGGGTCTCTTCGAGGTTGCATTGAAGTGGTGAAGCAGTGGGTCCTAGATGGAAGAGAACAGAGCAAAACGGCAAACCGACAGCAACTGGCGGACACGGCACAAGGTAGGGGGCATGAGTCACTCGGATCATAAGAGAAAAGATGAGCGAGAGAGACAAATTAGACAAACAGGTAAGTTATACTCACTTGGCGGTAACATTTAGTTGTTATATTGTGCAACTCTTGCTCCTCATTTTTACATATTCGAGAAAGGCCAGCTGTGACAGCCTGGTTTTTGCCTTCAACCTTTTTCCGGACTTTCAGTTGCATTTGCTTTGGATTTGGAGTTTCAAATCAATTCATATGGACTTGAACACTTGGGCTTACCCTTGATTTTCACCCAAGTGACCTCTCCACCTCTAACTCACTTTTCATTCTCTAAAAAACTTCCACAAAAGCCCAAGGAATATTTTTCATAAAAGAAGAATCTTCATTTTCTTCCCTGAAAATCACTTTAGAGAAGTATGCTCCAAAGCAACCCCTAGATTTCTTGCTCCTAAAATTCTGAATAAATTCACAAATATTCTTTGAACCCTAGGGCACCTTCCTGAGCAAAAATATTGCACAACTTTTTGTATTATTTTTGCTACAGAAAATCATTTCTATTCTGGACAGAATGATCACTTTCTACAGCAAGTACCATTTTCCTTGATCCATTAAGGCTGATTTTTCTTGAGCATCATTACCCTCCTAAGAAACTACTAACCACCAAAAATCAGCCCTAAACATTTTCTGTTTTGACCACAGTCAAGCTCACAAGTTTCTGTCTAGAAGCTTGACAACAAGAGAGCCACTCCCACAGTGCACCTGTGACCAAGCCAACTATGCAAAACGACCAAAACCACTAAAGACTAACTGCCAGACATGAATTTATGGCAAGTGGTGGCTCTATGCCAGAGTTCACGAGGTGACCACGCGTGTGCACGATGCTAACGTACTAGTCGATGCGCTCTGGATGCCGCCCAGCACTCTGTTCATCGCGTGCTCTCTTCCCCGGCTGCCGCACCTTGCCAAATCACGCCACCATCACCGTCTCGACGTCCTTAACTCCCTCCTGGTGCTCGCCGACGCCGGATCTCGCCGTAGCGAGCACGGGCACGGCGCGGCCAAGGCAACAGTGCGTCGGTGCCCCTGTGCTCATCGCGTACCGCGCTCCTGTGCTCGTCGCCGCTTATCTACAGCCTCCACGTGATCCCAGGCGTTTTCCCCCTCTCACACTGACGCCATTCGTCGCCGGGCGACGCTCTAGAGAGCTCTGGCGAGCTCTCATTCCCCGCCTCGGCCTCGGCTATAAATAGCCCCTCCCGAGCTCATTTATCTCCTCACTCACACACTCAGCACCTCACCACGACCGCGTAGGAAGCCGCAGCCTGGCCGGGCAGGCCTCTGGCCGCCATCCCCGTCCCGAGCTCGCCGGCGATCGGCGTCCTAGGCCCCCTCCCTCTCTAGAGCCTCTCGCACTCCATCGACTCCTTAGGCGTGCTCGTGGTGATCTACTGGAGCGAGCTGGTGCTGTTGGAGTTGCTGGACCGGCCTCACCTCGCCGGAATCATTAAGTCTGACGAGCCCCGTCTGCTGCCGCCGCTGGAGAGCTCCGTTCCGACCCCATCCGGCCACCTCTAGCTACGCTACGGGTACGGGAAGGTGCGCCTTGACTTCCTCTCCAATCCTATCCCTTTGGATCGCACCAAGGAGCCCTCCTTGCCGGTGTGCGCTCTGGCGGAGCCTCGCCATGCTCTGACTCTCTCCCCCTCCCCCTCCGACCTGACCAGCGGGGACCGCTGTCAGCCACTCAGGCCGCGCCTGAAGCGGTATGAGTGGTGGCGCCCGGGCGTTTTACTCCTTCGACTTCACCCCCCCCCCCCCCGTCTGGATTTTCTTTTTAATTCAAATTTAGTTTAAATTTGACCAGCTCTAACTCATATTGTACAAGTCCAAATGATTTGATTCTTTTTGCATTCGGTTCTTACAGGAAAACTCTAGCAGCACACCCAAGATGGGATTTTTCCTTGTTGCCTAGAATTTCTGGTAATTTTCAGAAGTGTTTTGACATTTTCTTTTTGGTCATTTGAATAATTTTCAAAAGGTGAAGCTTGTCTTGAAGGCATCCAGAAGGAGTGTGAAGCTCCCCTGCACTAAGGCAAGCCACAACAACATTATCATGGTGTCTTTGCAATATTCATGATTTTCTACTTGAATATATATATTATTCCTTTGCAATATACAGGCAGGTGCACCTCGACCTCCTCTCCAATCCTATCCCTTTGGATCGGGCCAAGGAGCCCTTCTCGCCGACGTGCGCTCCGGTGGAGCTTCGTCGTGCTCTGTCTCTTCCCCCTCCCCCTCCGACCTGACCAGCGGGGCCCGCTGTCAGCCACTCAGGCCGCGCCCTAAGCGGTATGAGTGGTGGTGCCCGGGCATTTTACGCCTTCGACGTCACCCCCTTGGATTTTCTTTTTAATTCAAATTTAGTTTAAATTTGACCAGAACTTTGACCAGCTCTAACTCCTATTCTACAAGTCCAAATGATTTGATTCTTTTTGCATTCTGTTCTTACTGGAAAACTCTAGCAGCACACCCAAGATGGGATTTTTCCTTGCTTCCTAGAATTTCTGGTAATTTTCAGAAGTGTTTTGACATTTTTTTTGTCATTTGAATTATTTTCAGAAGGTGAAGCTTGTCTTGAAGGCATCCAGGAGTGTGAAGCTCCTTTGCACTAAGGCAAGCCACAACAACATTACCATGGTGTCTTTGCAATATTCATGATTTTCTACTTGAATATATATATTATTCCTTGCATATAGTGTTAAAATAAATAATGCTTGTGTTATTTAGTTTTGTCATGATAAGAAGGCTTAGTTAACATAAGTGAATGTTTGAACAAGTGAGTGTAGCTTGAATAGTTGATCTAAGTAAGATTGTCATGACTATGGTGATATGATTATCGGTCTTATTTTTTGTATATTCATGCTAAGATAATTTTTGTTTGATTTATGCCAACTAAAGTAATGAGTATAAATACCAAGTAAGGGAGAACCAGAAATGTTGAAAGTTAAGTTTGAGCAAGTAGAACTTGATTGATGTTGATCTGTTGTGAGTTGTGATGCATGATATATGGTTGCATAAGCATGGCATATTTTGACTCGTGCATTTTATTTCAAGTTAAACCTGATGATAAATGAACTTGAACATAAAGTTGGTCGGGTCATGGTGCCACTGAATCGGGCTGACGAGTGCAACCACATTTGCCTTTATGGGGAGGCCGGTAGTCGTCCGTTGTCATGCCTGTTGTCGGTGCCTCCAACGAGGGAAGGTTATGGGCATGTGTTACCCTGGCCCGGTAAGCAGACATAACCTTGTGGACCCGTGTTGTTATGGTACCGAGTCCCCGTTTGGGACAGTTTGTTTGCCACGACGGTGGTAGTTTTGCCTTTGGTAGGCTGGGTCACCCATGACTAAGCCGAGTGGGGATTTGGTTGGAGTGGCCGTAAGAGTGTCATGGCAATGGGAGAGTTCTGTCGGAATGCCGTTGGTCCACCCGAATGGGAGTGTGAGGCCATGGATTCCGTGGTGTGGGTAAAGTGCGCTACCTTTGCAGAGTGTATTAATCTATTGATAGCCGCGCCCGCGAATAAGGGCTCAGTTCGTAAGTAAGTCACACCATGGATGAACTGTTTTTCATCAATCTTGCACACTAATCAACTTGCATTGCACTGGTTGGATGATGATGAAGTCAGTGAGGCTGACTGTTGTGGTATCATTTGTGATCCGGGAATGATCATGTTTTGGTTACGAGGTAACCAGTTGGACCAAGCATTGTTCCCGTTCGTGCTTCGTCGTGAGCACTGTTTCGGTTGCGAGGCAACCGGTTGGTAAGAGAGTTAGTGTGACTCAATGCACATGTTTGGTTTGACTGCATGAGCAGTATGTTGTTGTTTGCATTTAACTTCATTAAATGTCATGATGTTGTTTGTCATTATGGTTCTGTTTGTTGTGAGCTTGCAAGTACATTCAATGTACTGACCTGGCGTGTGATGCCAGATTTCAGGAAAGTCTAACTGGATCGGAGAGCTGCCGTGTCTAGACCGTGTCCACATCGGTCTCCCTGTGCTATGGAGTCCTTCTACGTCATTGTTCCTCTGTCGTGTAGATGTTGTGCTTGAGGCCCCTTTATGTCTACTAAATAATGTACATATTGTTCAGCCGCACCGAGTGTGCCGCTTGGCCTCGCAACTTGCTGTAATGTCACTTTATGCTCCCGCCAGTTTCAATAAAGCGGTCATTTCTGTACCAAGATGTTGTGTGTTGCCAGACGACATGATCTTTGGGTTGGCAATACAGGGTAAACCGGTCGCTCTGAGCCGGGGTGCCACAACGCTTGGTATCAGAGCCGCGCTGACTGTATGACACGCTAGACTACCGACCTGTTAGCTGGACGTTAGCTGGAGTAAAAGTTGAGTGCTGGTAGTGTTTGTAGCTGATTGTTGCATCGCATGCACTCATTTCATTTTTATTCCTAACCCACTAATGGTTGTGAGTGTACATGGCTCCGGTGCCGTATCCATGTCAGTTGTAGCTGATGCCGTACACCTCGCCACATCTCCTTCATGGCGTGTGGCGTCGACTGTACCCTGATACGTCTCCAACGTATCTATAATTTCTGATTGCTCCATGCTACTTTATCTACTGTTTTGGACTATATTGGGCTTTATTTTCCACTTTTATATTACTTTTGGGACTAACCTATTAACAGGAGGCCCAGCCCAGAATTGTTGTTTTTTGCCTTTTTCAGTATTTCGAAGAAACAGAATATCACACGGAGTCCAAATGGAATGAAACCTTTGGGATCGTGATTTTCAAACCAAACGTGACCCAGGAGACTTGGACCCTACTCCAAGCAGTGCCCAAGGAGGTCACGACGGTGGAGGGCACGCCCTCCTGGGCACGCCCCCTACCTCGTGGGCCCCTGGGAGCTCCACCGACGTACTCCTTCCTCCTATATATACCTACCTATCCCTGAATGATCAGAACAGGAGCCAAAAACCTAATTCCACCGCCGCAACCTTATGTATCCACGAGATCCCATCTTGGGGCCTGTTCCGGAGCTCCGCCGGAGGGGGCATCCACCACGGAGGGCTTCTACATCATCACCATAGCCCCTCCGATGAAGTGTGAGTAGTTTACTTCAGACCTTGGTCCATAGCTAGTAGCTAGATGGCTTCTTCTCTCTTTTGGATCTCAATACAATGTTCTCCCCTCTCTCGTGGAGATCTATTCGATGTAATCTTCTTTTTGCGGTGTGTTTGTTGAGACCGATGAATTGTGGGTTTATGATCCAAGATTATCTATGGAAAATATTTGATTCTTCTCTGAATTCTTTTATGTATGATTGAGTTATCTTTGCAAGTCTTTTCAAATTATCTTTTTGGTTTGGCCAACTAGATTGGTAGTTCTTGCAATGGGAGAAGTGCTTAGCTTTGGGTTCAATCTTGCGTGTCCTTACTCAAAGGATGTAAAGAGTTGCAAGGCACGTATTGTATTGTTGCCATCGAGGATAACAAGATGGGGGTTTTATCATATTGCATGAATTTATCCCTCTACATCATGTCATCTTGCTTACGACGTTACTCTGTTTTTACTTAATACTCTAGATGCATGCTGGATAGCGGTCGATGAGTGGAGTAATAGTAGTAGATGCAGAATCGTTTCGATCTACTTGTTTAGGACATGATGCCTATATACATGATCATTGCCTAGATATACTCATAACTATGCTCAGTTCTGTCAATTGCTCAACAGTAATTTGTTCACCCATCGTAGAATACTTATGCTCTTGAGAGAAGCCACTAGTGAAACCTATGGCCCCCGGGTCTATTCTAATCATGTCAATCTATATCACTTTATTTACTTGCTTTGTTTTTACTTTGCCTTTATTTTTACTTTGCATCTATCTATCAAAAATACCAAAAATATTATCTCTATCAGATCTCACTCTCGTAAGTGACCGTGAAGGGATTGACAACCCCTAACCGTTGGTTGTGAGTTCCTATCGTTTTGTGTAGGTACGAGGGACTTGTGCGTGGTCTCCTACTGGATTGATACCTTGGTTCTCAAAAACTGAGGGAAATACTTACGCTACTTTACTGCATCATCCTCTCCTCTTCGGGGAAATCCAACGCAGTGCTCAAGAGGTAGCATACCCTCACGGTGATGACCCAACATATCGGGTGTACCGGGAGCGTCTAGCCGACTCCGTGTATGAGTATCACGCTATGGTTACTCTGCATACCAGTTCGTCAACAGGCTCTTACACTCGTACCTCTCGGAGCGATTATGCATCCACCGCCGCTCAGGTTGTCTAGTATGCAGCATTCGAGATTCTTGTTGAGTTACGCTACACAGAGGCTCAGATGCAGAACCATCCAGGTTTTCGTTTCTACCCATCTTTACATGATGATGGTCGTGTTCGTTTTCATTCCGTTGATCCGGCGTCTGATAGTGACACTAGCCACCTTTCTCGATATATCATTGCTAGTTATCTTCTGATTCACGAGTTGGCTCGAGAGCTGAAACATGCTCGTTCTGCTTTAGCCGCCGCGAGATCCTACCCTACTCCACCTTCTACAGGATTTACTCCTTATATTGTGCCCAGATCTAGCTCGCCTATTTCTCCAGTTACTCCTCCGAGTAGCTCGGGCACCTCTACAGTGAACCCACACAGTGCTCCTGCTGAGTGGACGTCTCTTCTTGCTACCCCCACAGCTCCCATGATCCCTTCTCATCCCGCGCCTACCCTTGAGGGAGAGCCCTCGAGCCAGCGTCGTCGCGTTACATTTAACCCGGAGGTCTTGGTTGGCGTCCTTAGTTCAGGATCTGGGTCTGACTCAGGAGAGGATCCGCCAGCACCGGCGGAGTCTTAGAGCATCTGAGTATCCGCAGTAGTCATGTGATGTACGGATGTAGTTGTATGGGTTATGGTGTATCGTTGCATGTATGCGAGTAGTCGCACCAGTCATGATGTTTATCTTTCATGTATGAGTCTATGTATAATTATGTCGGAACTTTTTATTTGATCGCCGTGTTTCTTGTTTTATTCGTTTTGCTCTTTCGGGTTTCTCATTGCTTTCTTCCCACGTCTGAATGGTTCTCATAGCGGTTGCTCTCGTTGGAAAAAATAAACAGTAGGATGAGGCGGGGAGGCAGCAGCTCGCAGGCTGGTGAGGATGTCCCTATTCGTCGCTCAGCAAGGCAAGCAGGACACTCCCCCGAGCCGTATCCGCAACCACCGCATCCACCGCCAAATCCATCCTCCACTGAACAAATTATGCGCATGTTTGAGGAAAGGAGGAACAATGATCTAATTGAGTTGTTAAGAAGTGTACAAGCTATGGTTGGGCAGAATGAAAATCAAAATGGCCATCACTCCAAGCTATCAGATTTTCAAAGGACTAAGCCTCCCAGTTTCAGTCAAGTGGTTGGCCCTTTGGAAACAGATGATTGGTTACGCACCATTGAGAAGAAACTTGAAATTGCTTGCACTGAAGAGGCTGACAAGGTTCCGTTTGCTACTCACTATATTGAAGGGGCCGCTGCCATATGGTGGGATAATGCTAAAGCCCTGTGGCCCGTGGAAGAAGAAATCACGTGGACTCAATTCAAGGATCAATTTCTCAAGTATCATATTCCAGCTGGTGTCATGAAGATCAAGCAACGAGAATTTTTTGGTCTCACTCAAGGCAGTTTGTCAGTAAGTGAATATTTGTACAAGTTCAACTATCTGGCCCGTCATTCTCTTTATGATGTGGCCACGGAATAAAGGAAGATTGGCAGGTTCCTTAGCGGATTAAATCAACACCTCAGGAGTGTTCTCTGCATGCTCGATTTTCCAGATTTTCAGTCTCTGGTAAATAAGGCCCTCATCGCAGAAAGGGAATACAAGCCTGTGCAAGACAACCGACCCCCAAATAATGACAACAAGCGCAAATTTGAGCCAAAGAAGGATGAACAACCTATACAGAAGGCCCGTACATGGCAATAGACTCAAGTGGAGTACAGACCCAATTGGCAGCGGAATGTGAACAAGACCACTACTCAAGTCAAGAATGTCGTGACCAGTCCGGTACATGTGGAGTGTCAGCGCAATAATGCCTGCTTTAATTGTGGACAGACATGCCATTATGCCAGACAGTGTCCCAAGAAGTCAAATGCCCTGTTCTGACCATAAGTCAATCATATGGGGCCATATCATACCCAGCAGATCGTCCAAGGGCAAGTGCATCACCCCTCCATAGACGAGGCTCAGGAAAACCCTGAAGTCGTCATTGGTATGTTCTCTGTTAATAGCATACCTGTCGGGGATATACCCCGCGGTATAAACCGCCAGATGTATGACCCGGCTAGAGCTTGGTGACCCGCTTGGACCTGGCGGTTTACGATTCATCAGAGATCCGGTGGGCGGGTCAGATGGACGACAAGGCCCAAGGTCCAGTAGGTCGGTTCATGTGATAGTGGGCCGACTTTAAAGGAAAGCGTAAGGAATATTCCCTTACAAAGGAAGCAAGACTAGGACTCCACTTGTAAAAGAGTAATCCTAATCCTATTAGGACTAGTCATGTAACCCACCCTTCAACATATATAAGGAGGGGCTGGGCACCCCAAAGAGGGACAGGCTGAAACAATCTCTAGGGCTAGACACAACTAAAGGGGAGCCGGCCTATGCGGCATCTCCCTCATGAGCATAATGAGACCTAGGCACAAACAACATGTAGGGCTATTACCGGATGATGCTTCCCGGGGCCCGAAGCTGTCTAAATCCTCGTCTTGTGTGTTGCGTCTCTCTTCCCGATCAACCCCTCTCAAGCTACCACATAGATGCGTTGGCCTCACGACTAAGTCCTCACACTAGGACATCTGCCGTGACAATTCCACGATAGTTGGCGCCCACCGTGGGGCCTGCGCACGGTGGTGATGAGTTCTTGGAGGGATCTCTCCTAGGGTTCGAGAAGCTCGCGATTTTGTCGGATGAGGAAGAGCCGACTGAAAGTGCGTTATATCGACTAGAGGGGGGTGAATAGGCGATTTTTATGAATTCTTTCACTAAGGAATTTGCCGGTCAGAAAATTCCTTAGCGAAGAACTACTTGCAACAAAATAAGTACTCAGAAGTAAGCATGATAGAATACACGCATGGTCCTCATGATGAGATGAAGACAAACACAGAGTACAGAAAGCGTAAACACAGGATAACACAAGATGAAGACAAACAGACTGAAGAAATTGAACTGAGGAAATTGAGAAAGTCTTCAGTCAAAGTCTTCAAACACATATATGAACAATCACTCAACACAGTAATGAAGAAATGAAAGAGTTGAGGAAATAGAACCAGTAAGGTTGGTGAAGACAATGATTTGGTAGACCAGTTCCAACTGCTGTCTCTCGGTTATGCGTCTGTTTGAGCGGCTGAGTATTTAAACTCGAGGACACACAGTCCGGACACCCGCTCGTGAGCACGCAGCTCAGACACCAAGTCCTCACCATATTCTCCTTGAACTAAGGTCACACAGACCTCGTCCAATCACTCGTGGTAAGTCTTCAGGCAACTTACAAACCTTCACAGACTTCGGTCACTCGGCGATCCACAATTCCTCTTGGATGCTCTAGACCATGATGCCTAACCGTCTGGAAGAAGCACAGTCTTCAAAGGTAACAAGCGTCGGATCCACGCAGGATCAATCTCTTCAGTGATGCTCAATCACTTTGGGTTTGTGGGTGTTTGGGTTTGGGTTTTCCTCACTCGATGATTTTCGCCAAAGTCCCTGAGGATGGGTTGCTCTCAAATGACAAGTGTCAGTTTCTCTCGGAGCAGCCAACCAGCTAGTGGTTGTAGGCGGCGGCTATTTATAGCCTAGGGAGCAGCCCGATATGATAAGACATAAATGCCCTTCAATGATATGACCGTTATGTGGATAAGATATTTTGGGATAGCTGGCACGTAGCACAGCAACGGTCAGAAATTTGACTCTCAAATTCCTCAGTTCTATCATGTTCCGCACTGTGTAGGCAATCCGCACTTGGGAATTCCTAACTCCTCAGTCAGAACAAATTCCTCAGCGACCAGAAGAACTTCGTCTCTGTCACTGAAGAAATTGACTAAACTGTATGAGATTTCCAATGGCTTCACTCGAAGGGATTGGTAGGTGTAGGATTTTGATTTGAGCATCACATGGAAAATTTTCCTTAGTATTTCCTCGACCCCCTTTAACAGTACGGTGTTTCCTATGACTCAAGAAGAAGAGAAACAAAACTATGAAAATGAAAGTCTTCAAGCTTCATATTCCTTGCATGAATATCAAGTCTTCACAGACACACCAATTTCTTCACTTTCAGAGTCTTCATGAAAGTCTTTAGGAATACCAAAATCTTCAGTCGAAGATATTTATTTTTAGGGGTCGACTTTCTCTGTAAATATCAAACTCCTCATAGACTTATAGACCTGTGTACACTCTTAAACACATTAGTCCCTTAACCTATAAGTCTTCAATACGCCAAAATCACTAAGGGGCACTAGATGCACTTACAATCTCCCCCTTTTTGGTGATTGATGACAATATAGGTTAATTTTTCAACGGGGATAAACATATGAAGTGTAAGTACTCATATTGAGGAATTTGATTGCAAGATATAGAAGAACTCCCCCTGAAGATGTGCATAGTGAGGAATTTGCTTTTGAAGCAATGCACACTTGAAGAGTTGAATCATGGAGATCTCCCCCTATATCTTGTAATTCATGCATGCATTTGACATATAATATGAAGAATTTGAAATGCATGATGAAATATGGTGCCTGAAGAAATTCAGCATGTGTGCAATAATATTAACGAGGAACAAGCATGCAGAATCAGAGCACAGTGCATCAAAAGTATCAGAGCACCATCGGTTTTAAGATTACAACTCGATCCAATAAAAGTTTCAGAAGAGCGAGAGTTGTAACTTAGCAAAAAATGCCCATATAATAGACCCGCTTGAAGACTAACTCAGATTTCTCCCCCTTTGTCATCGAATGACCAAAAGAATCGAACTGAGGACTAACGCCCCTGAAGAATATCAAGTTGATGTAGGAGCGTCAGCGTTGTCGGGGTCGGTTGTCGTAGTAGGGCCTGCCGCAGTGTCGTCCAAGTCTTCATTTTCATCAGTGTCGCGCGATGAAGAATAGGAGCTGGCCACCAAGGAAGGAACCTTGACCTTCTTGAATTTCTTCGGTGGAGGTGCAGACCAGTCAAATTCTTCCTTGAGACCCATTCTCTTCGGATCTTCTGCGCTGTAGACATGAGATAGAACAACCCACGTACGGTTGAAGGTTTCATGGAGGTAGTATAGTTTTTTCTTTACTGCATTGTGTGTGGAGGTCATGTTGTAAAGAATTGAACCAAACTGATGCTTGACCCATTTATGATTGCGATCAACTTTCTGATGAAGACTGAGGAGTAACTCACGATCACCATCACCACAGTGCTTGTGGCTTGAGGAATTTGCTTGGCAGAGGTGTTGGTGGCAGAGTCATGTGTGGCAGAGTCATCATTGGTGGAGTAGGATGCAGCTTTGCGAAATTGACCATCCAATGGACGAATGCCTTCATTTATCACAGCAGATGCCTTGCCTTTGTCATCTGCTTTGGAAAATGTCTGTTTGAGGACTTCAATTGGAGGCAAGTAGCTGCCCTGGTTCAGAGTATCAGCCTTGTAATTGAGTGAAGACCTTGACTTGATGAACCTCATAATCCATGGTGCATAAGGCTTCAACTCAAATGGTGACATAGCAATATTTGCCAGAGTCCTCATGAAGAAATCATGGAAGTTGATGGGAACGCCATGAATGATATTGAAAAGCATATTCTTCATGATGCCAACAACTTCTTCATCATTTGAGTCATGGCCTTTGATAGGACTCATGGTCTTCGTCATAATGCGATAGACAGTCCGAGGCACATAAGTAATTCCTTCACGAGGAATTTGGTTCGTGGGGCCTGCCCTGGCTTCAAAGGCTTCATCAGCACTTGCATGTAATGATTTGTAAGCTCAGGTTCGTTGTAGACGCAACGAGCACCATCAAGGGGAGGACTGAGTGGGAGGGCACGAAGCAATTCAGTTGCTGGTGCCTTGTAGTGAGTATTTTCTGACATCCAGGCCATCACCCATGAGTTCACATCTTCAGAATTTCCTGTGATGTGCAGCATTGCATAGAATTGAAGAATGAGTTCTTCATTCTAATCACAGATGTCAGTGTAGAAATTCAGCAATCCAGCATCATGAAGAACACTGAGGACTGGCTCGAAGCCGAGCAGAGATTCCATGTCCACGTGAGGAATGTGTGCATGATCGAAGACTTTGTCTTTGTCGAATAGCACTGAGGAATAAAAATTGGCTTGACTAGCAGTCCAGAAACGCCTTTTCCTTATGCGAGCAGAATCATAGGGATTGTAGTCTGTGAAGAACACATGCTCGTTAAAGAAATCTGCACCCTTGAACTTTTGCTTCTTTGATAATGGATCCTTTGGCTTGGGCACATGAGTGTCAGTGAGTTGCATCACAACCTCAGGAATCGCAATCTCCAGTTCTTCAGGCTGAGGAATTTCTGGTTCCTCTTCAGTGGAAGTCTGCGTGTTTAAAGGATCAGCAGCAGTAGTTTCTTCAGCACTAGTGGCTGGAATTTCTTCATGCACAGACAAGGTAGGATGAGTTTCTTCAAAGCCCATTTGAACGGTTGGTGCAGGGGACTGAGGTATTTGTTGTATTGGGGTGAAGAGTGGAGAATTGGGATGCTGACTTTCCCAAAAGTCATCATTCATCACAGGCGTAGTGCATCCAATATCCATGTCTTCATCTTCAATTTCTACAATGCCAGCCTCTTCAGCTGTGAACTGAGGCATTGGCGAGGAAGCAACAAGTGTTGAAGGGATCACATCCACTTCAATTTCTTCATCAATCTGCTCTGACGAAGCAGCAGAATGATTTCCTTCATCAGATCCGCTAGGCATCACATATTCTTCACCAAAAGGAACAAGGTCCTTTGATGGCAGGGTGGAAATCGGAACAACATCAATTGGATTTGCAAGTGAGCTGGTCATAGGCTTCATTTTCTTCGGAGCTGAAGAATCTGAAGTAGATGATGCTTTCCTTTTCTTCACTGCAGCTCTCTCTGCAGCCTTGGTCTTCCTCACTGTCGGTGTCAAAACCGGCGGATCTCGGGTAGGGGGTCCCGAACTGTGCGTCTAGGCGGATGGTAACATGAGACAAGGGGCATGATGTTTTTACCAAGGTTCGGGCCCTCTCGATGGAGGTAAAATCCTACTCTTGCTTGATTAATATTAATGATATGGGTAGTACAAGAGTGGATTTACCACGAGATCAAGGAGGCTAAACCCTAGAAGCTAGCCTATGGTATGATTGTTGTAATGGTTGTTCGTCCTATGGACTAAAACCCTCCGGTTTATATAGACACCGGAGAGGGCTAGGGTTACACAGAGTCGGTTACAATGGTAGGAGATCTACATATCCGTATTGCCAAGCTTGCCTTCCACGCCAAGGAAAGTCCCATCCGGACACGGGACGAAGTCTTCAATCTTGTATCTTCATAGTCTTGGAGTCCGGCCGATGATGATAGTCCGGCTATCCGGACACCCCCTAATCCCGGACTCCTCAAGAGCCTGAACCAGGCTTCAATGATGACGAGTCCGCCAAGATATTGTCTTGACATTGCAAGGCGGGTTCCTCCTCCGAATAATTCATAGAAGATTGTGAACACCAGGATAGTGTCCGTCTCTGCAAAATAAATTCCACATACCACCATAGAGAGAATAATATGTACACAAGTTAAATCTGCTGACGTATTTTGTGGCGTGATGTCACACCACTACCAAGCCTTTACTCGAATCGTTTTTATTATACCACCTCAGCGCATTCAGCGAAGCGGTTTCCTTGGCACCTCTTGTCGAAGCAGAGATCATGTTCCCCTTATTCCGGGATTCCCATCAATACGGACGTGGGTAACCCAACCGCGCCATTGATTGTGGCGCTTGGGAGATAAGAGAGTTTTACCAGGCCGGTGGGGACGTATAGTCTCCGTCTGCCCATATATAAGGGGATAAGGATCCACCTCTTTACCTACGCCTTCTTCCTCCTTTGCTTATCCATCTTCGCGCACCCGAGCTCCAGCGCCCAAGTCCGCACATCTCGCCTCAACCTTCTCCTGCCATGTCCGGAGCGGCAGGCAAGTGGATGGCCTCCTCCATTATGGAGGGGCACATCGACAAGCTGCACGGTGCGGGATACCTATCCAGCGACATCGCGCACCGGCTGCCCGACGAGGGGCAGCTCATCCCCACCCCCAGGCCCCATGAGAGGGTCGTATTTCTTCCCCACTTCCTCCGCGGACTGGGCTTCCCACTTCATCCCTTCGTCGGGGGGCTCATGTACTACTACGGCTGGACTTCCACGATCCGGCGCCAAACTTCATCCTCAACATCTCGGCGTTTATCGTGCGTATGCGAGGCCTTGTTCTCATCCAGCCTCACTTGACTTGTGGCTAAAGACCTTCAATGTCAAGCGAAGGTGGTGAAGGGCGTCCAAACGGCGCGCGAGGCGCCATGGTGGGAAAAATGCCCAACGCCATCGGCTCGAGGGTGCCTTCGTGGAGTCCATCAAAGGGTGGCAATCGGGTGGTTCTACATCACCGAGCCGCGTGACCCTAAATGGGCAGCGCCCTCGAGTTCAGATCTGGTACCCCATGCAGCTCACCTCCGGAAAGAGAAGGGCTTGCTATGGGGTAGTTTGGAGGAGCCGACCAACTCCGATCTGTCTCTCTGCACTGGTGAACAAGAAGCTTAAGCTTGTCAACGTGATCCAGTCATGCTCGTCGCCGGATTCTCCCCGCCAGAACGGGCTTTCAATTTGTGGGAGTTTGATCCGCACAGACACGGACCTTGAGCGGGCTCTTCGACACGACGTACGAAGCTGCCTGGAGGGTGCTGTTCAAGGGCGGAGAAGCCCCCGCATCCGCAACTGAAGATCGCGGATTCAGCACGCAGCGCCCGGCCGGTGAGGTAAGCTATGTTATCCTTTATGGGACACTCATTTCTTTCATAGTTTGACTCTACGTGGGATCTAAAACTCCCAATGCCTTTAACAGGACTGACAGAAGACATCCGGACAGTTTAACTGTCCGGCTCCCCTTCCCGAAGACCCAGCGGACACCAGTTTTGATGGGGCTGCTGGTTCCGGCCATTTACGTGGTGCCGGAGAAGAAGGCCAAGAAGAAGGCCACGGGAACCCGAAGGAGTTCCCGACGCCATGTGGTATTGGATTCATCATCCGATGACTCCGAGGCGGACTCCTCCCCCGAGGAGGAGGAGAAAGAAGACTCTTCCCCAGCGGGGGGAGAGAAGAAGAGGAAGGCCTCCCCAATGAGGGGGGCCGAAGGGTCCAAGAAAGGACGGACCCTTCCTCTGGACTGCTTCGCCAACGCCGCCCCCGACGACGAGGAGTGGACCTCAAGGGCCAAGCCCCTGGCAAGATCGTAAGTGTCCGAATTCCTGGATGATTTATAATTTCTCTTTTTGCCACGTGGTGTCTGTCGGTGTCAAAACCGGCGGATCTCGGGTAGGGGGTCCCGAACTGTGCGTCTAGGCGGATGGTAACAGGAGACGAGGGACACGATGTTTTACCCAGGTTCGGGCCCTCTTGATGGAGGTAAAACCCTACGTCCTGCTTGATTAATATTGATGATATGGGTAGTACAAGAGTGGATCTACCACGAGATCAAGGAGGCTAAACCCTAAAGCTAGCCTATGGTATGATTGTTGTAATATATGTTGTGTCCTACGGACTAAAGCCCTCCGGTTTATATAGACACCGGAGGAGGCTAGGGTTACACAGAGTCGGTTACAATGGTAGGAGATCTACATATCCGTATTGCCAAGCTTGCCTTCCACGCCAAGGAATGTCCCATCCGGACATGGGACGGAGTCTTCAATCTTGTATCTTCGTAGTCTTGGAGTCCGCGGACGATGATAGTCCGCTGTCTGGACACCCCTAGTCCAGACTCCTCGAGCCCCGAACCAGGCTTCAATGACGATAAGTCCAGCGATATATAGTCTTGGCGTTGCAAGGCGGGTTCTCCTTCAAGTTCCATGTACCTACCAGCAGTGTCGGCTTTATCATAAATCTTGTGTTTCTCGGCTTCTACGCCCAATAATGGCCTTTTTCCACGCATCGCACGAATGCGAAAAGCCAGGGTGTCTTTTATGTTTCACCCCCTAGTTGTGCGAGTCGTCCGCCTACAAAAGAGGCAAAAATCCAGATCCAAACCACACCATCTTGACCTAAAAATCCATTCCATCATGGACCGTCGACGCGGCTCCTCTTCTCGCGCTCCCAGCCCACCACCAGGGGATTGGAGGAGGTGCTCTGTTCCGCACAACGAGCTAGTGAAGCTCCAAGCGGGGGGATATCTACCTCCGGCCTTCATGGTCCCGGTCCGAGCCGGGCTGGTTACTTATCAAGGTGGGAGGCAAGCGGAGGCTACCCCGAGCCCCAATAAAGGGGAGCGAGTATGCTTCGTCCCCTATCTGATAAGGGGACTCGGATTCCCAATACATCCGTTCCTCCGCGGGCTCCTGGAGTTCTACGGACTCCAGCTCCACCACCTCACGCCCGCCTCTGTCCTGCATATCGCGGGCTACGTAGCTCTTTGCGAGCTATTCCTGGGCATTGAGCCCCATTTTGCGTTGTGGAAGAGGCTATTCTGCGTCGTACCCCGTTCTCACAAGGGGTCCATATATCAAGTGGGCGGTGCCGAAATATGGCGCATTGCCGGGACCGGATACCCATCCGGTACTCCCAAGAAGGCGTCCGAAGACTGGCCTTCAGAATGGTTTAACATAGGCGACTTTCCGCTGCCGGACCCAGTCCGGATTGGCCTCCCGGAGTTTAGTGCTGCTCCTCTGAAGAAACGCCTCAACTGGCGCCCACGGAGCCCTCGATTGGAGGAAGACAAGAGCGTCCATTACTTGATGGGCCGAATAAGATTACTGGCCCATTCCGGGTTGACCATGATTGGAATCATGGCGACATGCATCATGCGGGGGGTACAACCATTGCAATACAGAGGCCACCCCATGTGGGATTTCAACGGGGAAGACGATGCCACCCGTCACGGCCGCGAAGGGCCGAATTCGACCGAGGACCTGGAGGGGATCCTGTCCAGCCTATACAAGGGGGAGAAGGAGGACTTCCTTCAAACGAACCCTTTGAATTGGTTTTCCATGAACAACCCAAGAGGATGGGTAAGCGAACAGTTTTAAGGGCTCAACCCATGCTTTCGAAGTTTAGGCTTCTTACATTGTGTCTTTGGTGCAGGATCTACGCCGGACTGTGGAGGACATGGTAAGTCCCGCTCCGCAACCCGAGGATCCGGAGAGATCCCTGGATCCGGCCTCCGAAGAGGATCCGGACATAAAGGTGGAGCTGATCGACAGGGTGTTTCACCAGCTCAGCATGGATAATGCTTTGGTCGCCATTACGGCGGACTACCCCGGACTGTATCCGGCTTCCCAGGTGACTGTGACCGAGGCCCGGACACCATTGTCTCTTCCTTGCCCATTTCTGACCTTCGCGAACGACGGTATTTTATAGGAAGCGCCTTCAAGGCGGGAAGCCAAGCCCGCGACGGCTGACCAACAAAGGTCAGCCCGGACCAGCAGGCGGAAAAGGAGCGCGACACGGAATGAAACATCGCCGCAAAGGTATAGCTCGTATTTGAATTTTCAGAGCGACGTTCCTAGGAAGCGTCTGAGTGCTCATGATCTTTATAGGAGAAAAAGCGCTCGCCGGACTGCGGGCGCGGAATTTGCCGATCCAACCTATGCCGGCCAGGCTCCAGCGCCCGGCCTGGAGGGGGAGGCAAGCGCAAGACGCGGGCCGGATCCTCCTCCAACGGAGGACACCGACAGACTATACGCCACCAAGTCTGAGGTGGAGAGCGCCATGAACCATAGGCGCCGCCGGACAGTTTTTCGTGAAGCGTGCTTCTCCCCTGAGGCATTGGACGCCTTTAACGCAGGGGACGCGCATCTCCGTGCCGCTCAAGATGGTTTTACCAGAGCCACGGAGTAGTATGTGAAAGACATACGGGTAAGGGAATTTTAATTGTTATATACACCAGTAGCCCCCGAGACTTAAAGTAGTTATGTCAACTGATTTAAGGATCAATTGAAACGCAGGCTCTTACCGAGAAGAATGCCCAGCTGTCTCAGGAGCTGCAAGAATGCAAGGCCCAACTTGAGGTCGCACTTGCTGCCGCAGGAGGAGGCGCAGAGACCCCTCCTGGTAACACATTTTTATTAATAAATATAAGCGCTGTGCAGCGTGCGCGTAAGTCTAATAGTGACATTGCAGGTACCGCCGAACAAGATCTGGATAGGCAAGGATTACTGCGCCAGCTAAAGGCCGGCGAGAGGGTGCTGAATAAGGTGCAGCAAGAAAGGAACAAGCTCCAGGATGCCCACGCCCAGCTCGGAGAAGAGCTGAAAGATGTTCGGGCCGAGCTGTCCGGCTCCGTTAAGGAGACTGAGCGGCTTCGTCGTGGCATCTATAGTAAGTGCTTGAGCGGACTCCTTTGAAAAGAAGAGTTCGGCGAGGAAGTCAATTGACAAATTATGTCTTGTAGGTATACTCACCGGTCGCCCCACGAAGGAGATGCCCGTATCAACGGGTGGTCAACTTCCCGAGCTGTTGCAGCTGCTCAAACGAGTTCGGCAGGCAATGAGCGGCGTCGTCCAGGCTTTATGGCCAGCTCTCTCCCTACCCGGGGGCCTTGGGGAGCTTATGGAGAAGCTTCAGGTCGCGGGCGCTTCCGTTTATGGAAGATTTCGCCTGCCGCCAAGGTGCCGTGGAGGCCTGGGCCATGGTGAAGACGCGTTACAAGAAGGCGGATCCCAACCACATGGCCGAAGTCGGACCGGTGGGGCCCGATGGGAAGGAGATCCCAGTGAGTTTAGTATACAACCAAGTAGAGTTGGCTGCCAAATTTTCCCAACGGGACTGTAAGTTAGACAGCCTGTTAGACGGGATTGAGGAGGAATACAATCAATAATTTTGATGATGTATGTTTTCCTTTAAAGTAACATGTGAAATGCCTTCTAGCCGGATTGTAGATCGTTTGTCTTTGTCGACCTTTTCGCTTCAACCTCGGGACCCTAGAGTCCGGAGTGTGTCCGAATACCTTCTTGGTTAAGAAACAACCGGGGTATGCATGGAGACCAGGTGTAGGGGTCATTAGTGCTTTATCAGACAAGTGCCCAACTAGTTATGTTATATTACATGGTTAGTAAGAAACATCTTCCAGAGAGAATAGTTCCGTTAAGGGTTCCTTTCCCTGGGAGGCATGCCCTAAAGTGCATGTCCGGACTGCGAAAAAAGCAGAAAAAACATTTGGGGGCGGATAAATGAGTAGGTAAGTAAACATCATCTTTTAAGTCACCGACCGAATATTCCCTTAAGAACGCTAGCTTTCGGCTTCACCCAGTTTGAGGTACACATCCGGCTGACCCGGCAGTAACAATCGCAGAGGTGCTCCCTTTACCTCCTAGCCGAACAATCGGGAACGTAGGGGTAAGCACAGGAGCCTGGCAACCCAGCTTGGCCAAAACTTAAGTCATATCGATGCATATAATGGTGAGTAAAAGGTACATGTGGAAGCTTGACACATGTGCTGGGCATGAAACCCTTAAAATTGAGCTTCTGTAAAAGAAGCCCCCAGGTATAATGAGTGCGGATGGCACATCAAGTGTATGTGAATAATGCGAAAGTAGGCCCTTAGGGGCTTTTTAGTAAAAAGGTTATGAAAAGAGAAACAAAAGACAGCCAAAGTGTAAAAATTTGGATGGGGGAAGGGGACAAACTCTTAGTCCGGCGCTAGGCATAGAATCTTCGGAGGCGGGCTGCATTCCATGGGTTCGGCTCGAGTCGGTTATCCGACGCATTTAAGTGAAGCACGCGCTCCGCCGGTCGAGGACTTGATCGATAATGAAGGGCCCCTCCCATTTGGGCTTGAGCTTGTCCTTTTTCTTGTCCGCGAGCATAGAACTAGTTCACCAATGTTGTAAGTCTTGGCCCGTGCTTCTCGCTTTGATATCTTGGGCCTGCTGCTGATAGAATGCGGAGCGAGCCTTGGCGGCGTCGCGTTCTTCCTCAATGTGTCCAAGCTGTCCTGCCGATCCAGCTCGGCCTCTCTTTCTTTGTATATCGCACTCGAGGTGAGTCATGAATAATGTCGCGGGCAAGACGCCTCTGCACCGTAGACCATAAAGAATGGTGTGAATCCGTAGTGCGGTTAGGCGTTGTCCGCAGCCCCCTGTGTACGGAGTCGAGCTCCTCGACCCAAGGCGTGTCGATTTAGTAAGTGACCGCACTAGTCGGGTTTAATGCCGCTCATTATTAGACCATTTGCTCGTTCCACTTGACCGTTGGTTTGAGGGTGATAAACTGAAGCGTAGTCGAGCTTGATGCCCATATTTTTGCACCATGACTTAACCTCGTCGGCCGTGAAGTTCGTGCCGTTGTCGGTGATGATGCTGTGGGGGACTCCGTAGCGGTGTACTACCCCGGATATAAAGTCTATCACTGGTCCGGACTCTGCCGTTTTGACCGGTTTGGCCTCTATCCATTTGGTGAATTTATCCACCATGACCAATAGGTACCTTTGCTTGTGGGTTCCCCCTTTAAGGGGTCCGACCATATCAAGTCCCCAGACCGCGAACGGCCAGGTAATGGGTATAGTTTTGCGGGCGGTGGGCGGCATGTGGCTCTGATTAGCAAAGAGCTGAGAACCAACGCATCTTTGGACTAAGTCCTGGGCATCTGCCCGGGCCGTCGGCCAATAAAATCCTGTATGGAATGCCTTTCCTACAAGGGCCCGGGCAGCTGCGTGGTGTTCGCCTAGTCCGGCATGAATTTCAGCCAGGAGGTTTCACCCTTCGTCTTCGGAGATACACCTTTGAAGGACTCCGGTTGTACTTTTCTTATAAAGTTCTCCCTCATGGACCTTGTAGGCTTTCGATCGCCGGACTATGCAGCGGGCCTCGGTTTGGTCTTCGGGAAGTTCCTGCCTAAGCAAGAAGGCTAGGAATGGTTCTGTCCACGGGGCGATTACTGCCATTATGATGTGGGCTGAAGGTGTTATGTCATCGGTTGAATCGCCGATTGACGCGGTTTTTTCCGGTTTGTCACTTCCGGGCTCCTCTTCCCATAGTACGGATGGCTTGAAGAGCCGTTCCAGGAAGATATTTGGAGGGACAGCATCACGTTTCGCACCGATGCGTGCCAGTACGTCGGCCGCTTGGTTATTATCTCGGGCTATGTGATGGAATTCGAGTCCTTCAAACCGAGCTGACATTTTTAGGACAGCGTTGCGATATGCTGCCATTTTTGGATCCTTGGCATCAAAGTCTCCGTTTATTTGGGATATTGCAAGGTTTGAATCCTCGCGCACCAATAGGCGTTGAATGCCCATGGAGACTGCCATCCGGAGACCATGTAACAGGGCCTCGTATTCGGCTGCGTTGTTGGAGTCCGTGTACATTATCTGAAGTACATACTGGACTGTGTCTCCGGTTGGGGACGTCAATACGACGCCAGCCCCCAGTCCGGCCAACATTTTAGAGCCGTCTAAATGCATAGTCCAATTGGAGTATGCGCCGTACTCTTTAGGGAGTTCGGCTTCGGTCCATTCGGCGACAAAGTCAGCCAAAACTTGTGACTTTATAGCTCGCCGAGGTTTGTAAGTTATATCGAATGGTAAGAGCTCAATGGCCCATTTTGCAATCCTGCCCGTTGCATCGCAATTATTTATAATGTCATTGAGTGGTACTTCGAAGGCCACTGCTATCGAACACTCTTGAAATTAGTGTCGTAGCTTCCGGGATGCCATGAACACTGCATACGCTATCTTCTGATAGTGTGGGTAACGGGACTTGCAGGGGGTTAACACAGTGGATATATAGTACACTGGTTTTTGAAGAGGGAATTTGTGCCCTTCTGTCTCCCGTTCGACGACGAGTACCGCGCTTACAACTTGATGCGTTGCTGCGATATATAACAACATTGGTTCGCCCAGATTGGGCGCAGCCAGGACCGGATTAGTTGCCGATATGGCCTTTATTTCTTCGAGTCCGGCAGTGGCAGCATCCGTCCACTCGAAGTGGTCGGTGCGCCTGAGGAGGCGATAGAGGGGCAACGCCTTTTCTCCTAGACGGGAGATAAAGCGGCTTAGAGCTGCCACGCATCCTGTTAATTTTTGTATTTGTTTGAGGTCTTTTGGAATGTCCAACTGTGACAGAGCTCAGATTTTAGCCGGGTTTGCTTCGATTCCTCTACCGGATACAATGAAGCCCAGCAGCTTTCCGGCTGGTACGCCGAAAACATATTTTTCCGGATTCAGCTTGATGTCATATGCTCGAGGTTGTCGAGCGTGAGCCTCAAATCGTCTACTAGAGTTTCGGCGTGTTTTGTTTTGGCGACTCGTCGCTCTCGTATCTCTCATTGTTTTGCCGATCTGGGTAGCCATGCATGTTTGAATCATGTGCTGATATGTTGCCCCGGCGTTTTTAAGTCCGAAGGGCATCGTGTAGAAGCAGAATGGTCCGTAAGGAGTGATGAATGTCGTTGCGGCTTGGTCTGCTTCTGCCATCTTGATTTGATGGTAGCGGTATCGTCGAGGAAGCACAATGAATCGTGTGCCTGCGGTAGCATCGATAATTTAGTCGATCTTGGGGAGAGGAAGGGATCCTTTGGGCAAGCCTTATTGAGGTCTTTAAAATCGACACAGAGGCGCCAGGATTTGTCCTTCTTTGGTACCATTACCAGATTTGCTAGCCAATCCGGATGTTTGATATCTCTGTTGAATCCGGCTTCCAATAGTTTGGCTAGCTCTTCTCCCATTGCCTGTCTTTTGGGTTCGGAAAATCGTCGAAGAGCCTGTTTGACTGGCTTAATCCTTTTAGGATGTTTAGGCTGTGTTCTGCCAACCTGCATGGGATTCCGGGCATATCCGAAGGATGCCAGGCGAAAATGTCCCAATTTTCCCGAAGGAATTCGCGCAGTGCGGCGTCTACTTCGGGGTTCAATTGTGCCCCAATGGAGGCCGTCTTTGTTGGGTCCGTTGGATGGACCTGGAATTTTGTTATTTCATCTGCTGGTTTGAAGGAGGTGGACTTGGATCTTTTATCGAGTATCACATCGTCCCTGTTCACCGTAGGCGCGGCGGTGAGTTCTTCTGCTGCTAAGGCTTGGATAGTTCCTCGAGGGCTAGTCTTGGCTGTCTTGTTTTCGGTAGCGGAGTGCTATGTCCGGATCACTAGCGAGAGTGATTATTCTGCTGGGCCCAGGCATTTTGAGCTTCATGTACCCGTAATGAGGTACTGCTTGAAAAATTGTGAATGCCTCTCGTCCTAATATAGCGTGATATCCGCTGCTGAACGGGGCCACTTGGAACGTGACTTCTTCGGATCTGTAATTGTCCGGCGAGCCGAACACCATATCGAGTGTGATTTTTCCGATGCAGCGCGCTTCTCGGCTAGGGATTATTCCTCTGAAGGTTGTGCTGCTTCGCTCAATACGGCTCTAATCGATTTCCATTTTTCGCAGAGTTTCCTCGTAAATGAGGTTTAGTCCGCTGCCGCCATCCATGAGGACTTTTGTCAGTCGAAAGCCGTCCACTATGGGACTAAGCACCAGTGCGGCTGGCGCTCTGGCTGTTCGGAATTTAGGCTCGTCGCTGGCGTTGAAGGTAATAGCTGTGTCGCTCCATGGATTTACTGTTGCTACTTGGTAGACTTCGGCGAGTCCGCGGATTGTTCGTTTTCGCATATTGTTTGATGCGAAGGTCTCAAGACTGTTGATACCGTACTGGTGTTGTTGGGGTGGTTTTTCGGGGCTAGAAGCTCCTCGCCAGTTTTGGCCACCTGCCGTAATACCCAACATGCTCGAAGGCTATGTGTTGGGACGGCTCCTCCTGTACTATGAAGCTTACAAGGTCCATTGATCCATCCCTCCAGTACAGTTCCGTGCCCTTTATTGGGTTTTTGCTTTTTCGTTTTTGCATCTGGGGCTTGAGTGTAAGGCACCCTTTTGTTGCGGACTGGGGTTGGGGCCGGATTATCCCAAAATTGGTTTCGGTTTTCCGAAAACTCTCCATCGCCTGATACTTCAGTACTATGGGCGCCAGATCGTGGCGTGTAATTTTATGACGATCGATGGCGTTCAATATTCCCTTGTCCGTGCAATTATTGCAGAAGATTGAGATTGCGTTTTCCTCTCGGCAGTCCTTTATCCTGTCCATAACCAGGAGGAATCTGGCCCAGTAGTGATGTACTGTTTTTCAGCAGGCTCTTGCCGTATTAGAGATTGATCGCATATGTCTCGGCGGGTAGGTGGACTAAAGTCCGGATCCCTACCCATCTTGGGGCTTAAAGGCCGAGGAGTTTCTGAATTCGAAAGCTTGGGTTGCTGGACACGATCCAGCGAGTCCAGAACGATGCATGGTTTTAAGTTCAATGCTCGATCGAAGTCCGTCCCTCCGCGGAAATCCTGCATGGAGGGTTCGGGAATCCGGACGTGACTAGTTTTCAATATAGGCAAAGAGTTGCCGTATTGCTCCTCTACCACTGCGACGTGGTGGGTGGCCTGGGGAGAGTTAATCTCTCTCAGATCGGTTTTAAGCCCAATCTGATTGTAGTCTGTAGCGACTCCCAGGGCGGCGATGCGATCCAAGAGCTCGTTAATAGATGAGAGCTCCATTGGATCCAACTGCTCGGCAGATTTCGAGCTGACGCGAAGATTGCTTCCGACGACTTGAGAAGTCATTGTCGAAGCGGTGGCCGGACAGGCGGTCATAAGAAAACCACCAAGATGGATAGTTTGGCCGGTGGCCAAGGCCCCTTTGGCTAAAACGCCGTCTTTGAAGACGGGTGGAGGCATCCTTCCTATCGGTGACGACACAGAGGAACTCTCAATGAAAGCACCAATGTCGGTGTCATAACCGGCGGATCTCAGGTAGGGGGTCCCGAACTGTGCGTCTAGGCGGATGGTAACAGGAGACGAGGGACACGATGTTTTTACCCAGGTTCGGGCCCTCTCGATGGAGGTAAAACCCTACGTCCTGCTTGATTAATATTGATGATATGGGTAGTACAAGAGTGGATCTACCACGAGATCAAGGAGGCTAAACCCTAGAAGCTAGCCTATGGTATGATTGTTGTAATGTATGTTGTCCTACGGACTATAGACATCAGAGGAGGCTAGGGTTACACAGAGTCGGTTACAATGGTAGGAGATCTACATATCCGTATTGCCAAGCTTGCCTTCCACACAAAGGAAAGTCCCATCCGGACACGGGACGGAGTCTTCAATCTTCTATCTTCGTAGTCTTGGAGTCCGGCGGACGATGATAGTCCGGCTGTCCGGACACCCCCTAGTCCAGGACTCCCTCAGTAGCCCCTGAACCCGGCTTCAATGACGATTAGTCCGGCGCGCATAATGTTCGGCATTGCAAGGCGGGTTCCTTCCTTGAATAATCCAGAGAAGATCATGAACACTAGGATAGTGTTCGGCTCTGCAAAATAAATTCCACATTCCACCGTAGAGAGAATAAAATGCACACTAGTTCAATCTGCTGACGTATTATGCGGCGTGACATCACACCGCTACCAAGCCACTGTTTGAATCGTTTTTTACTTTATACCACCCCAGCACGTTTAGCGAAGCGGATTCCTTGGCACGTCTTGTCGAAGCAGAGATCGTGTTCCCCTTATTCCGGGATTCTCATCAATACGGACGTGGGTAACCCAACCGCTCCATTGATGGTAGCGCTTGGGAGATAAGCGAGTTTTACCAGGCCGGTGGGGGACGCATAGTTTCGTCCGCCTATATATAAGAGATAAGGATTCACCTCCTCACCTACGCCTTCTTCCTCCTTTGCTTATCCATCTCCGCGCACTCAAGCTCCAACGCCCGAGTTCGCGCATCTCGCCTCGACCTCCTCCGAATATGTCCAGAGCGGGAGGCAAATGGTTGGCCTCCACCGTGAAGGAGGAGCATATCACCAAGCTGCGCAGCGCCGGATACCTCTCCAGCGATATCGCGCATCGGCTGCCCGACGAGGGGCAGCTCATCCCTACCCCTGGGCCTCATGAGAGGGTCGTCTTCCTTCCCCACTTCCTACGCGGACTGGGCTTTCCGCTCCATCCATTCGTCCGGGGCTCATGTTCTATTACGGCCTTGATTTCCACGATCTGGCGCCGAACTTCATCCTCAACATCTCGGCGTTCATCGTCGTGTGTGAGGCCTTCCTCTGCATCCGGCCCCACTTCGGCCTGTGGCTCAAGACCTTCAACGTCAAGCAGAAGGTTGTGAAGGGCACGCAAGCGGAGTGCGGAGGCGCCATGTTGGGTAAATTACCCAACGTGCTTTGGCTCGAAGGGGCCTTCGTGGACTCCGTCAAGGGGTGGCAATCGGGGTGGTTCTACATCACCGAGCCGCGCAAGCCCGCATGGGCGGCGGCCCCCGAGTTTAGATCTGGCATCCCCACGCATCTCACCTCCTGGAAAGAGAAGGGCTTGCTGTGGGGAAATCCGAAGGAGGTGACGGGACTCCGAGCCTGCATCCAGAAGCTGGTGAGCAATAAACTCAGGCTCGTCGACATGGTCCAAGTCATGCTCATATGCCGGATTCTCCCATGCCAAGAACGGGCATTCAATCTGTGGGAGTTTAATCCGGAACAGCACCAGGCGCTGAGCGGGCTCTTCGATCGACATCTGGCGCTGGAGGGTGCTGTTTATGGGTGCCGGTTTCGCATCCGCGATGGAAGATCGCGGTTTAGCTCGCAGACATCCGGTCGACGCGAGGTGGCGATTCAACCCCATTACGGGGCGCTTTCTAGTAATCGAATTGATTCTAAGAGGGTTTCATTCTTTCTTTTCCTTTGACAGGAATGGATGGAGAAGGCCAGGCAGCTTATCAGCCCGGCTCCCATGCCAGAAGACCCAGTGGACGCCCGTTTAGCAGGGCTGCTGGTCCCGGCACCGCATGTGGTGCCGGAGGAGAAGGCCAAGAAGGTGGCCGCGGGGACTCGGAAGAGTTCCCGCAATCAGGTGTCCGACGACGAGGCAGACTCCTCCCCCGAAGACGAGGAGGAGGAAGAGGACTCTCTCTCGGAGGAGGAAGAGAAGAAGAGGAAGGCTTCCCTAATAGGGGAGGCCGAAGGGTCCAAGAGGGCGAGGACTATCCCCCCGGACAGTTTCGCCAACACCTCCGTTGGCGAGGATGAGTGGCCTCCAAGGGCCAGGCGTCCGGCAAGATCGTAAGTATCCGGATTCTTGATATGCAATTTCTTTTGTGTCGCGTAGTGTCCTTCTAACGCCGCACTCTGTCCGTAGTCCGGCCGATGATGATCTCCCCGCTTCATCAAGCGGGTCATTGGCCCCGTCGGATGTGGATTCACTTCCGACCGCCACTACCCCCCGTGGCGAAGACGCCGAGGTGGGATCCCAGAGAGGGACCCGCTGGGAGGAGGCTCCGGAGGCGCCGTCGGGATGCCTCCCGGACTTTGTGCCGGCCTCTACATCGGAACCCGCGGTGGTTCCAGAGTCCAGTGAGCGGCCCCTTCGAAGGAAGGGCAAGACCGTGACACCGGCGACCTCCGTCCAACCGGAGGCGCCGGATAACTTGTTGGAGGTGCTTAAAGGCGCTTCCATCGAGGAAGAACACCGCACTATCATGAGTGCGGTGATTGAAAGGTTCAGCTTCGCTAAGAGCGGGCTGACCGAAGCTCTGCAGCAGCCTTTTAACAGCTTTGAGGTAAGAAGTTAAAGTTTATGTAATGTAATACGCATAGACAAGAGCCCCGATGCTCGGTTCGTGTTCGGAAAGAAAAAAGCGGTGAGGATCTAACAAGATATACAGGGGTTGCTAAAAATATGTCAATATGGGTTTTCAGGCTGCGCCTGCTGACCTCTGCCGCACTAACGGCGGAGGTCGATGTGCTGAAGAAGGATCTCGAGCGGTCCGAGCAAGAGCTCGGCCATGCCAAGAGGCAGCTCGAGGAAAAAGAAGGTGAGTAACACCACTTTGAGTAATTACCTTATAGAAAAGGGTTTTGGTTGCAATATTGTTAACAAGGATAATATGTGTATTGCAGGGGCCACTAATGAGGTAGCAGCCCTGAAGGAGGCTGTGTCATGACGAACGCAGATCTTGACATGGCTAGAGCGAGAAAAGCAGGAGGCACGGGTGGCGGAAGTTCGGCAAGAGCTCCGGGCTCTCATGGAAAAGCATGAGAGTTTGGGCGTGACTCAAAGACTTCGAGTCCGAGCTTGCCTCGGCTCGAAAGTGCCAAGTCCGCCAAGGCCGAGGCCCATAAGGCCCTTCAGGAGGTTGAGGATATAAAGAAGATAGCGGCGGGTAAGGCATTTTTCATGCAAAGCAGGCATGTTAATGTAAACTACCTGATACTTACCCGCATTCGGAGCTCTCCAGGGGCGTTTGCAGATCTGCCGTGCAGTGCGTCTGATGCCACCGCATTCTATCGTGGCGAGGAGGGGAGCTCGACGGAGAAGGTCTTCTGGTCTCAGTATGCTGTGGCCGGCCATCCGGTGCCCCCAAGCGACCAGCTGAAGTAGCTGGTCAAACTCCACAAGGTAGTTGAGGAGGCCATGAAGGGCCTTATAGTCCGGCTGTGGCTTAAACAGGCCATGCCTGGGAGCTACTTTGGCCTCGTGCGGCGGCTGGTGGATGCGTGCCCCTGGGTGGAGGTCATCAAGCGCTCCGCGTGTATTGAAGGTGCTTGTCGTGCCCTTGCCCGCACAAAGGTGCGCTGGGGCAGGTTGGATGCGGAGAAGCTTCTCACGGACCCACCACCACCGGGCAAGGAGTATCGCACGCCTGAAATGTATTATAAAACTGTCCTGAAGGGAGCCCGCGATATTGCGGATGAGTGCCCCAGAAATGTAATCTTTGAGTAAACTCGTTATGTATTATCCTTTGCGCTAAAACATTGTTCATGTGCGCATTAAGCAACGCTTGTTTCATTTAAAATATTACCTTCTGTGCGGCCGTTTATAAAATCTGAGAGATGTCAAGTCGTTGGCTTCAGCCCCCAAGCCACAAGTGCTGGGGTGTTCGGGATAAACTTGAGCACTCTTGTTCCTGTTTTTGGGTCCATCTAGGGAGGCGCTCAACACAACGAACAAGGCAACCGGACTTATAATGCTTGAACACTCTCACTTAGCCATAGAATTCTATAATTTTAAATGTCGGCGAAGCCCCTGGTATTCGGAAGACCGAATCCGGGGCGCTATCCACGCCTTCGTTGGACATTATCCGGAACTTCGCTCGAAGCGGCGTGAGTCTTTAAGGACCGAAAAACCTCTCGAACAGCGACCGGTCTCGCCTTATCATGCCGCCAGTTTTAGCTTTCTCCGAGGCGCTCGCCCGGCTCAACCGGGCGCAATCGCGATGGTTCTCCTAGTGCCACCTTAGCCGACGAGCGGGCGTAAGGCACCAAAACGTGGGGCCGGCAAACCCAACTATTGACCCAAGACATGATTCGGAGCCGATTCATATAATGCTATAAGTTCGGGGTGCCGTACTTATGAAAGTATTCGGACTTTATCACACCATAATTTGGGGAACAGAAGCCCCTGGTGTATTTGGCCGTACCAAAATATACGGGTGCAGGATGTCATGTAATGAACATACATATAAAGAGGTGATATAATTGCAGTCGAAAAGTGCTGCATTATTTATTAAAGTAAGTCTGCTATGAGTGCGGACTGATCAAATAGTGCGGTAAGCAAGGGATTTGGACTAAGTAAACATGTCCCCCTTCAGGGGTGAGCTGTGGATTTGGTGTATATAATCGAATTTAATGCTCGTAATTGAGACCACCTAGTGTTCGTCGCAGCTTTCTTTCGTCCCTGACTGTTGCATCATGAGTTCGGCAGGTTCATCGCCGGATAGGGCCTCTGGTTAACGGAGTCCTGTGTACACAAAGAAGAAAAATAAAAAATAAAAGAAGAAGGGGGGCACACTTGCGAGCCCCCGGTGTGGTCGAACCGCACTCTGGGTCCTTTGCGATCGTGCCCCTTCCCCTGTGCCCATGGTATCTCCAAAGCGTAATGATGTCTGCGAGTGTTGTTCTTCTTGCGATCGTCGCGGGCAAGGGTTGGGGCCGCATTACTCGCATGCTCGATCGCGCCAGTGGTCTTGGTTGGCATTGCTCGGCGCGTTTTTTTGTATCCGCCCTTTTACGGCGGACTCGAGGATTGCCTTAAAAGGCTGCTCATACGCCGCGAGAGCGCAGATGTTCCTCCGTTCGGAGGGCGTTCCCGTATTCCCATTGACCGTGATGACTCCACGAGGGCTGGCATCTTGAGCTTGAGGTATGCATAATGCGGCACCGCGTTGAATTTTGCAAGCGCGTTCGTCCGAAAGCGAGGCGTGATAGCCGCTTCTGAAACGGGACTATGTCGAAGATTAACTCCTCGCTCGGAAATTATCCGGGATCCAAGACCACTTCGGTGTTCTTGAGCTGTGCAGTTGGCTTCCACACCTGGTATGACACCTTTAAAGGTCGTCTTTGTAGGTTTAATCCTTGAGGGGTCTATGCCCATTTTGCGCACTGTATCCTGATAAAGCAGGTTCAGGCTACTACCGCCGTCCATCAGAACTCTCGTGAGGTGAAATCCATCGACGATTGGGTCTAAAACCAATGTGGCGAATCCGCCATGGCGTATGCTGGTCGAATGGTCTCTTCGATCGAAAGTGATCGGGCAAGAGGACCATGGATTGAACTTCGGGGCGACTGGCTCCATCGCATAGACGTCCCTTAGTGCGCGTTTCCTCTCCCTCTTGGGTATATGGGTCGCGTAAATCATGTTCACCGTCCGCACTTGTGGGGGAAAGCCCTTCTGTCCTCTATTGTTTGGCGGTCGGGTCTCCTCCTCGTCGTCGCTGTTTAGCCCCTTGTCATTGTTTTCGGCAATTAACTTGCCTGCTTGTTTGAACACCCAGCAGTCTCTATTAGTGTGATTGGCTGGTTTTTCAGGGGTGCCATGTATCTGGCATAAGCGGTCGAGTATTCGGTCCAAATTGGACGGACCCGGAGTGGTTCTTTTAAATGGCTTCTTCCGCTGACCGGGTTTAGAGCCTCAGAATCCGGCATTGACTGTCGTATCCTCCTTATCATCGCCGTTAATGCGGCATTTGTTTTTGTTTCGACGTGACCTGCCGTTGTTGTCCTTAGTATCCGGACTGCCAGAATTTTTACGGAGATTGTTGCTGCGAGCTAGCCAGCTATCCTCACCCGCGCAAAAGCGGGTCATCAATGATGTGAGGGCTGCCATGGATTTTGGCTTTTCCTGCCCAGTGCGGGCTAGCCATTCGTCCCGGTGTTGTGTTTGAAGGCTGCAAGGGCCTCTGCATCCAGACGGTCGGCGATTTGGTTTTCTTTGTCAAGAACAGTGTCGAAATTGTTTGGCGATTCATCCGCTGCTGAATAATGTGGCTTAGGTCATCGGCGTCGGTGGTCGCTTTACGCGTGCTCGAAGTTGTCGAGGAATGCGGCTTCCGTGTCTTCCAAAGACCCAATTGACTCTGCGGGCAAGCTATTTAGCCAATGCCGAGCTGGTCCTTTAAGCTTGAGTGGGAATTACTTGATGGCATGGAGATCGTCGCCGCGGGCCATATGGATGTGGAGAAGATAATCTTCGATCCAAACCGCGGGGTCTGTTGTGCCATATGGATATGGATGTTTACGGGTTTGAACCCTTCGGGGATTTCATGACCCATTACTTCGTCAGTGAAGCATAGCGGGTGTGCGGCGCCTCTGTATTGAGCAATATCGCGACGCAGCTCGAGAGAGCGCTGTCTGCTGTGTTCGGCCCGGCGGGGGTTATTGTATCCGGCGTGACGGTATTAAATCATGGGTCGTGGGCGCCCACGTGATCCGTAGATGGATCTGGATTGCCTTGCTTTGTCCTCAATATGTCTCGCAAGTCGGTAGCGTTCCTCTTGGCCGTACTTTTGGAGCGATGCCGGGTGCGGTCTTGGCTGGGGGCCTAGATGCCTCTCTGTCACGACCACGGGGTGGTCGGTCAGCCATATCGTGCGCTGGTGATTGGGGTATGTATGCTTCCTCCTCTAATCGGGGGAGCAGCTTGCGTCTTGGGTAACTTTTGGAGGGGCGTTCGAGTTTATACTCTTCGGCCGCGAGGACCTCGGTCCATCGATCGGCCAGCAGGTCCTGATCAGCTTGAAGCTGTTGCTGCTTTTTCTTTAGGCTATTTGCTGTGGCGATAAGCCTGCGTTTGAAATGCTCTTGTTCGACGGGATCCTCAGGTACGGCGAATTCGTCATCGTTGAGGCTTGCTTCGTCTTCGGAGGGAGGCATGTAGTTATGATCCTCGACCTCGTCGTCTGCCGCCTTCTCGTGAGGGCTTGCTTCTGCATCCTCCTGCGCTGAATCTTGCTAGAGGGGATTGTCTTCAGCACTCTCTGGGGTATTATTATCTCCTGTGCCGGAATCTCCATTCTTGTTGTGGCGGGATTTAGAGCGGCGCCGCTGACGCCGGCATTTGGGCTGCTTCTTTAAAGAGTCCGCCTCCGCTACTTCTTCGCCGTCCCCGTCTTTTGGGTTGTCCACCATATATATGTCGTATGACGAGGTGGTCTTCCAGTGCCCTGTAGGCGCTGGTTCCTATTCGTCTCCGGCATCGTCGTCCATAGCGTCGATGTCGTCGGAGTCGTAATCTAGCATGTCGGTTAGATCATCGACAGTGGCTACAAAGTGGGTGGTGGGTGGGCTCAGAATTTCTTCGTCGTCCGTACCCCAACCATCCTGGCCGTAGTCCGGCCAGGACTCTCCCGATAACGAGAGATACTTTAGCGAATTTAGGATGTCGCCAAAGGGCGAGTGTTGGAAGATGTCCGCGGTGAATTCCATAACCGGCGCCCAATCCGAATCGATTGGTAGGGGCGCGGGAGGTTCGGAGTCCGGCAAGGAGTCCGGCACCTCGGAATCACGAGTTTCGCGGGGGACAAGATCAATGTTCGGATCCATCACCGTGGAAGTTGAAGCCCCTGAGGCGGCGTCCATCCACCGATCCTCGATCTGGGCGATTGGCTCCGGACTGATGACCGAAGCGGATTCATGTGCGGCCACCAAGGCACTGTTCGGTGGCAGAGCTAGACCTTGCCCATCATAACAGTGCGGCACGCTCGGCTGCGGCTCGAGTCCGTCGAAGATCAAGTCTCCGCGGGCGTCGGTCGTGAAGTTTAGGCTCCCGAATCTGACCTGACGGCCAGGGGCGTAGCTTTCGATCTGCTCCAGATGGCCAAGCGAATTAGCGCGCAGTGCGAAGCCGCCGAATACGAAGATCTGTCCGGGAGAAAAGTCTAACCACGACAGCGTTGTTGGTTGAAGATTCCATCGGACCTATCGGTGGCAGCACGAGGAACTCTCAATGAAAGCACCAATGTCGGTGTCAAAACCGGCGGATCTCGTAGGGGTCCCCGAATCTGTGCGTCTAGGCGGATGGTAACGAGAGACGAGGGACATGATGTTTTACCCAGGTTCGGGCCCTCTCGATGGAGGTAAAACCCTATGTCCTGCTTGATTAATATTGATGATATGGGTAGTACAAGAGTGGATCTACCAAGAGATCAAGGAGGCTAAACCCTAGAAGCTAGCCTATGGTATGATTGTTGTAATGTATGTTGTCCCTACGGACTAAAGCCCTCCGGTTTATATAGACACCGGAGGAGGCTAGGGTTACACAGAGTCGGTTACAATGGTAGGAGATCTACATATCCGTATTGCCAAGCTTGCCTTCCACGCCAAGGAAAGTCCCATCCGGACACGGGACGGAGTCTTCAATCTTGTATCTTCGTAGTCTTGGAGTCCGGCGGACGATGATAGTCCGGTTGTCCGGACACCCCCTAGTCCAGGACTCCCTCAGTCCTGATGGAGGGCTCTCCTGATAACGAGAGATACTTTAGCGAATTCAGGATGTCGCCAAAGGGTGAGTTCTGAAAGATGTCCGCGGCCGTGAACTCCATGATCGGCGCCCAATTGGATTCGATTGGTAGGGGTGCAGGAGGTTCGGAGTCCGGCGAGGAGTCCGGCACCTCGGAGTCACGAGCTTTACAAGGGACAAGGTCGGTATTCGGCTCCATCGCCGTAGAAGTTGCAGCCCCCGAGGCGGTGTCTAGCCACCCGTCCTCGATCTGCTGATCGGCTCGAACTAAGGGTCGGAGCGGACTCATGTCGACCTCCAGAACCTTGTCCGGCAGCAGAGCTAAATCATGCCCATCGTGGCGGTCTGGCGGCGGCTCGTGTGGCTCGAATCCGTCGAAGATCAAGTCTCCATGGATGTCATCCGTGAAGTTTAGGCTTCCAAATCTGACCTGATGGCCAGGGGCGTAGCTTTCGATCTGCTCCAGATGGCCAAGTGAATTGGCCCGCAGTGCAAAGCCGCCGAACATGAAGATCTGTCCGGGGAGAAAAGTCTCACCCTGGACTACATTGTTGTTGATGATTGAAGGAGCCATCAAGCCTATCGGTGACGACACAGAGGAACTCTCAATGAAAGCACCAATGTCGGTGTCAAAACCGGCGGATCTCGGGTAGGGGGTCCCGAACTATTCGTCTAGGCGGATGGTAACAGGAGACAAGGGGCACGATGTTTTTACCCAGGTTCGGGCCCTCTTGATGGAGGTAAAACCCTACTCCTGCTTGATTAATATTGATGATATGGGTAGAGTGGATCTACAACGAGATCAAGGAGGCTAAACCCTAGAAGCTAGCCTATGGTATGATTGTTGTAATGGTTGTTCGTCCTATGGACTAAAACCCTCCGGTTTATATAGACACCAGAGAGGGCTAGGGTTACACAGAGTCGGTTACAATGGTAGGAGATCTACATATCTGTATTGCCAAGCTTGCCTTCCACGCCAAGGAAAGTCCCATCTGAACACGGGACGAAGTCTTCAATCTTGTATCTTCATAGTCTTGGAGTCCGGCCGATGATGATAGTCCGGCTATTCGGACACCCCCTAATCCAGGACTCCCTCACTCACATCTGATGCAGATGGAAGGGTAGGAGTTGGTGTAGGCGCAGGAGGAGCTAAGGTATTTGTTTGAATTTCCTCGGTATGGCGATCTTTGTTGCTCGACTTCTTCATTTTCTTCAGGCGCACCACTAGTGGATGCCCTGGCAATGTCTTCACCGGCTGGAATGGAGTCATCAGCCCTGGAACTAGCATTTTCATCAGCAGCCTGAAAGTCATCAGCGGTGCTGGCATGTTCTTCAGTTTGCTGAGTAGATGCTTCAGCTTGAAGAATTTCATGTTGCGATGGGGCTGCAACATTGGTGAACTTCTCAGTCAGTTTAACGAACCTGACTTTGGCTCCTTGCCAATCAGCATAATAAGCATTGAAATCATCGCTGAGGGCTTTGATTTCAGACGGGATCTTGAGGAGTTCATCAGTTGTCATTTTGACAACGTTTTTCCTTAGGAACTTCTCTTTCCTGAACTGAGCCTTCTTGATTTGTCTAGCCTTCTCAAATTTCCATTTCTCTTCAATGATGAAATGGGTCAGCATGTGACTTTGGCCAAGAGTCAAATGAAAATCAGGCATATGAGTGTTTGGGTCCTTGTGCCAGAGATCAAAGTAGTCGAGGATCGCCTTTGGATCCAAAAGCAGTGGCACATTTGTGCCTTTGGCTCTAGCGGCCCTTTCTTGCCTGTCTCTCATGATTTCTGCAAGTTCATCAGCATCAGCTTCATCGTCAGATGGCACTTGGAAGGCAACCTGTTTCCTCTTCAGATTTGGCCAAGGACCTCAACCAGCTGTTGCCTTTGTCTTCAGCAGAGTGGGGCCTGATGAAGAGTTTGGTGCAGCTGAGGAACTCGCTGAGACACCAGAGGCAATAGAGATGCCTGCAGTCCTTTGGCACGTGGCCAAATGTACAGGTGTTGAGGACTTTGCCGGAGCAACTGGTGACTTTGGGGGAGGAGCTGAGGACTTTGGAGGAGTAGGAGCAGCATGAGGAACTGGCCGTGAGGGCTTTGAAGAATCTGGCCGTGAGGGCTTTGAAGATTCTGGCCGTGAGGGCATTGCTGAGGAACTTGGCCGTGAGGGCACAGTTGGTGAAGCACTTGGCTTGTGAGCGGGCTTCTTTGCCATTGATTTTCTAGGCCTGACAGAGGCCTCAGTGGCAGCAGCAGTAGCAGAGTCTTCGTTGAATTTCCTCGCTGCTTCTTTGGCTTGTCTTGCCAACTTGGCTTGGCGTTTGGCCCATTCTTCAGGGAAATCCTCACCACGCTTGATGCTGGTGGGGTCAGCTTCTTGGCCAGGTGCCAATGGAGCTCTTGGACATGGAGGATTTAGAGCGAATTTCTTCATATACTTTGGAGTTACATATCTGTACTCCCTCCATTCTCTTGCCCATCTCCTTTCAATCCTCTGTATGCGCACCTTGCGCTGATTTTTGTTCTCCTTTCCGAACTTGGCCTCATCAGGTGTGCAATAGTCAGCATAGATGTCCTTAGGTATTTCAAACGCAGTCATGACCTCAGGCCTCTTTCCTCCTTTCTGTGGTTTTTCTTACCGTCTGCCATATTCTTCAGTTGAGGGATTTGAACAATCGAATTCTCTGAAGAAGTCTGCAACTTTTCTTCAAGGAATGCTGCAAATGAGTTAAGTTGATGAGAACCTAGTGATTCAGCAGCGGACATGAGTACCTATGAACAGAGTATAGTTGCGAGGAATTTGAAGAGGTCATATGCGTTCTCAGAAGATTTTCAAAAAGAACAAGTTTGAGGAATTTGACCAGATGAGTCTTGAAGAATTTCACTAAGCGTTCTTTGTCTTAGGTTACAGAGTTGTATAGATTGACGATCCACACAATTGAGGAATCTTGAAGATAAATGATGCTTAGAGAAACGAATCAAGAGCAGATGACTAGTGAGGTGTTTTGTGTGTGAGGATTTGAAGAATAAAACACCTTTGAAGATTTTGTAGAGAAAATTGGAATCAAAGAGGGCAGTAAAAGTAAATTTTAATTACCTTGATGAAGAACACGGCGAACTGAGAAGTGTAGATTTGAAGCTCGTAAGTTTAGATCTTGCACGCCCTAACTTGGCGGAGGAAGACAGCTACGGGGGCGGCGGAGTAAAGATTTCCGCGGCCGGCGCGAGTACGACGGCAACGAGGTCGAGGCAGTGAAGCTCTTCCTCACCGGCGACGATGGAGTAGCGGCGGCCTAGGGTTTGAGAAGCTCGAGCGAGAGAGAGAGAGAGAGCGGTCGAGCGGAGTAAAGGAAGTGAGGAAGGGGTGAGGGGGTATTTATAGTCGCAGTGAAAAACTGTTCGTTCGCCCGAAGATTTAGAACGAACGTGCCCCTGACCCTTCTCATTAGCTTGACATGTGTCACCCACGTACTGAAAAGTGGAGATCGTGTTAGATCGTGGGTGAATAGATAAGTCTATCGTGGGATACGGGACGGTTTGAGCGACAAAATCAAAAATTTGGATAAGATTAGTTTTAAAGTTCCGTTCGCAATTTCTTCAGCTCACAAGGACACAGTGAAGATTTTGAACGAGTTTCAAATAGAACGCACATGAAGAATTTGTGAATAGATTGGGTTGAGTATAGCATAGAGGGGGAAGGGTCCGATCACATTCACTTAGCAGAAAATGCAACTTGAAGAAATAGCCATAAGTGAATGATGTATAGGACATAAACCCATATATATAGCCAATGGAGAAAAACGACGGAAACAATGAAGATTTTGCAAAGTTGAAGAATTTGAAAAACTGAAGAATTTCAAAAATTGAGGAAAAACTCAAATTGAAGATTTTCAACTTTGGTGGTGGCGTGACCCACCGTATAAGAATGATGATTTCAGACACCGCGTACAATTGTCGTAGGGTTCTGAGAATCAAATTCTTCATTAATTTCTTCACACTTAGAGTGTTATTCTTCATTGATTGAAGAAAAACGTTTCTTCATGTGTTGCACATCTAAGTCATCAATTTTGCATAAGTGTTAGGATGAGTGTCCTTTTTAAAAGAACATTCAAAGATTCTAAGATATTTAGCTCAGATCGCAACTTGCTAAATCTCTTCTCATCCAAGGCTTTGTGAAGATATCGGCTAGCTGTTCTTCGGTCTTCACATGCTCAATAGAAATGTCGTCCTTCAGCACATGATCGCGAAGAAAATGATGACGAATCTGAATGTGCTTTGTCTTCGAGTGCTGAACTGGGTTGTGAGCAATCTTGATGGCACTCTCATTGTCACAGTAGAGAGGAACATTCTTCACGTTGATGCCATAGTCCTTGAGAGTTTGCTTCATCCACAACAATTGAACACAGCAAGAACCAGCAGCAATGTATTCAGCTTCAGCGATGAAGCGGTGATCATGATTCTGTTTCTTCGAGGACCAACGGACCAAAGATCGTCAGAAATGACAAGTACCAGATGTTGACTTGCGGTCCACGATCACCAAATAGTCGATTCAGAATATCCAATGAGATCAAAAGTAGAGCCCTTGGGGTAACATAGTCCTAGTGTTGGTGTGTGAGCTAGATATCGAAGAATATGCTTCACAGCCTTATGGTGTGATTCCTTCGGTATACCTTGTGATCGAAGTCAATACCATTTTCATCAGTGCATAGATGGCCATTTGTGGGCATAGAAATTTTGACTCCTTTGCAATCTTGCATGCCGAATTTCCTAAGAACATCCTTGAGGTATTTCTCCTGAGATATGAATATGCCATTGTGCTGTTGACGAATTTGAAGACCTAAGAAGAATTTCAACTCTCCGATCATAGACATTTGATATTCTTCACTCATCATATAGGTAAATTCATCACTATAACGTTGGTCAGTATAACCAAAGATAATATCATCAAGGTATATTTGGCACACAAACAGTTCACCATCATAAGATTTAGTAAAGAGAGTAGGGTCGAGTGAACCGGGTGTGAAGCCATTCTTCTTGAAGAATTCCTTCAAAGTATCATACCACGCCCGAGGGGCCTGCTTGAGGCCATAGAGGGCCTTGTTGAGTCTGAAGACTTTGTCAGGATTCTTTGGATCTTCAAAACCTGGGGGTTGAGCAACATATACTTCTTCCTCAAGCTTACCATTGAGGAATGCACTTTTCACATCCATTTGATATAAAGTGATATTATGATGGTTAGCATAAGCAAGTAATATGCAAATGGCCTCAAGTCTAGCAACAGGTGCAAAAGTTTCATCGAAATCAATTCCTTCAACCTGTGTGTAGCCTTAAGCTACAAGTCGTGCCTTATTCCTCACCACAAGGCCATTTTCATCTTGCTTGTGGCGGTAGATCCACTTTGTGCCAATGATATTATGCTTGCGAGGATCTGGACGTTTGACCAGTTCCCAGACATTATTGAGCTCGAACTAATGTAATTCTTCTTGCATGGCCTGAACCCCATCAGGCTCCAGAAATGCTTCATCTACCTTAGTGGGCTCTGTGATAGAGACAAAAGCATAGTGCCCACAAAAGTTAGATAAATGTGAAGCTTTTGAGCGGGTGAGAGGACCTGGTGCTTCAATGTCATCGATGATCTTCTCAACTTGCAGTTCTTTTGCAACGCGAGGATGAGCTAGTTGTCGTCGAGGAACTTGATCAACATTTTCTTCAGCACCATTTTCTTCAGCATTTTCCTCAGGTTCATTAGCTCGACGATCTTTGCATTCTGGAATGAATTCTTCAGTAGATTCTTCGGTAGGAATGACATCCTCAGTAGCCTTGAGCTTGATAGAGTCCTAAGGTGCTAGTTCATCTATCACAGAAGGTAGGTGCTCTCTTTGCGAGCCATTAGTTTCATCGAACCGCGCATCTACAGTTTCTACAACCTTGTGAAGAGCGATGTTGAAGACTCTGTAGGTGTGCGAGTGCTTTCCGTAACCAAGCATAAAACCTTCATGTGCTTTTGGTGCGAATTTAGCATTGTGATGAGGATCCCTAATCCAACATTTAGCACCGAAGACTTTGAAGTAACTTACATTGGGTTTCTTGTCAGTGAGGAGTTCATAGGCAGTCTTCTTGAAGAATTTGTGAAGATATACTCTGTTGATGATGTGGCACGCGGTATCAATTGCATCAATCCAAAAATGATGAGGCGTTTTGTATTCATCAAGCATAGTGCGAGCCATCTCAACAAGAGTTCTGTTCTTGCGCTCCACGACGCCATTTTGCTGAGGAGTATAAGGAGCGGATAACTCATGAGTAATACCAAGTTCATCAAGATAGTCATTAAGACCGGAATTCTTGAACTCAGTTGCATTGTCACTCCTGATGTGCTTGATCTTCACACCAAAGTTGTTGAAGCCCTCGAGGAAAATCGTTTGAAGACTTCCTGCACTTCATGTTTGTAAGTAACAATGTGTACCCATGTGTAACGAGAATAATCATCAACAATAACAAAGCCATATAGGGATGCATCATTTGTCACAGCAAAATAATGATTAGGACCAAAGAGATCCATGTGAAGCAATTGAAATGGTCGAGTGGTAGTCATGATAGTCTTTGCTGGATGCTTGGCCTTAGTCATCTTCCCAGCTTCACAGGCACCGCATAAGTGATCCTTGAGGAATTTGACATTCTCAATGCCAATGACATGCTTCTTCTTAGCAAGCATGTGAGAATTCATCATGCTAGCATGACCAAGTCATCGATGCCATAGCCAGCCTTCTGAAGCTTTTGCAAGTAAGCACATGGCAGGTTGTGGTCCTGTAGAGAAAATAACAATGTACAAGTCTCCTCTCCTAAAGCCTTCGAAGACTTTGGAATTGTCAGCTTCCATGATCACAACACAACGATACTTGCCAAAGACAACAACCATATCAAGATCACAAAGCATTGAGACAGACATGAGGTTGTATCCTAAGGACTCGACAAGCATGACTTTGTCCATGTGTCGATCCTTTGAGATCGCAACCTTACCTAGACCCAATACCTGACTTTTGCCTTTGTCAGCGAAGATGATATGCTTCAGATGTGACGGTGTTAAGGGAGCATCCATTAGTAGGTTCTTGTCACTAGTCACTTGATTTGTACATCCACTATCGAGGACCCACTCGTTTGCTTTGGGTTGATCATCCTGTAGATGAATTAGTGCAGCTTACAAACTCATATACTTCATCAGTGAAGAATATGACATCAGTATCATCAGGTCAATTTCATCAAGCAATAGCACAGATAAGCAGTGTGAGGATGTGTGAAATGAAAGTTCCACTAGTAGAAAACCACCAATCAGTCCCGGTTCGTAAGGGCCTTTAGTCCCGGTTCGGGAACCGGGACTAATGGGTCGTTACTAATACCTTAACCCATTAGTCGGTTCAAAACGAACCGGGACCAATGAGCCTCCACGTGGCCCTCAGGCGCCGAGGCGGTCGAGGGCCTTTGGTCCCGTTGGAGGCTCCAACGGGACCAAAAGGCGTCCACGTGTCTGCATTCCAAAGGCCTGGTTTTTGTTTTTTTTGAAAGGAGGGGGTTGGGGGTTTTGGGGGTTAATTTAGGTGTTTCGTTAGCTAGCTAATTAATAGAGAGTGTCCTCTCTTAATTATGTCCGTGCTTGCTCGGCGCCACGTAGTAAATATACATAAGTGATCGAGAGAACCATTCAAGATGAAGTTAGTCATGCATACCGAGAGAGTGATCGATCGACCTCTCCTTCTCGAGAGATTGGTCGAACAACAAGTTTCTTGGCTACATACATGTACAATCTATATAAGATCTCTTAATTACAAACCACTAGGATTTGAATTCAAGTTCCACATGGTATTCTCGGCTTTCTTGATGGCGTGATCAAGAAAGAATCCCGCCAATTCCTCTTGAATTGCTTTCATGCGATCTGGTGGTAGGAGTTCATCCGCATCTGCCAAGTCTAATTAATTTGAAGAAGGGGTTAATTAATACATATATATGAATGAAACTCAACAGAAATGATGGTGTAATAAAATGAAATTGCGAATATTATTGCTTACGCACTTCATATTGTCTTCTAGAGTAGCCCGCTTGTTTTTCAATGTCGCGTTGTGGATGAACTACGCACACGTAGTATCCACAAAATCATTCCTTCCTCCTGCCACAAGCACTTTACGAGAAATAGAGGTCAATCAAACTGATAATGAAGCATTATATAAATGGCATTGATGAAAGTATAGCTATAGAATCAACGGAGATGCGCCAATAGTACTTACTTTGGTATGTATATCGCAGCTCCTTGGCAGTCCGGAGCTTGTGCGGTGAACTGTTTCCAAACCCTGCAAGACAAAGAAAATATTTGTTATTACTTGAGATATCAAGAAATGAATAAAAGTTGCCGATATGGTGCGATAATGATCGATTGAACTTACTTGCTGAGCATGTCACCAAGTCCGCATAGGTGCTGGGATCTTTCCGTCTCGAGTCTAAGACGGTTACTAGTCCACGCCAAGCTTAATCTCCGTAAGAATATAGTGGTACCTACACGCAAGCATAACTCATCAATTACATTAACCTCGCTCGAGTAATAAGGAAAACCGAATATGCACACGATAGTAACACTCACGGGCCGTGGTAAGGAAAGAGTATGGTATCTTTGTTTTGATTTTTGATCAATGATTGTAGCAAGTTGTCCTCGGCCTCTTGGCGTCCTTTTCAACCAGAAAAACATCTATGATATTTGTGTTAATGAACCCAATATCATAGATTTCATTCTTTTGCACTCGGCGATCTTCAATCTGCATAATATATTGAGGATAATTAATTATAAATACATGCAATGAAAGAGCCGAGCTATATATAAAGACTAATGACGAAATAGTACTTACAGCAGTAGCAAAAGACCATTAATTTATCGAGGGCCTTTTGATTGAAGAACTCGAAGAACTCCTCAAATGGAATAGACAACAGATCATTTGAGACGAGGTCGTGCTCCTCTTTAATATTCAGATACAAAGTGTTCGTCCCCTCGGACTCTCTGCGCAGGTTTTCATGTACCAACTGTGGAATCTTCGCATCATTGTTGTCGAGACTTTTCATCTTTGACGAGAGGCTTCCCGTATCAGATCTGAATAAGTCCACCTCCATGAAATCAGGAAGTGCATCGTCGGCGGGTAATCTTCAAGATTGCCATAACCGCCACCGTCCCGGAGGATTAGACACATTCAGCGGGGGCACGATTGCTGTGCTTGTTCGCCGAGCTGGGCAATTTTTTTCCCTTTGCCCGTTGTTCTTTTGACCTTTTATCCCTAACAGTAGTTCCCACCGCTTGGCTTGGAGATATGTCTGCTCAAGAATGTCGCTCATAGTTGGTTCTCGGCGGAGACTTTGGTGGTTTCCTCGGGGCATCGAGTGCGCTTTGCTTTCACGGATCGACCTTCTCCTCCGGAGGTGGATGTATCTTTGCTTTAACCCTTCAAAGAACTCCTTCACTTGGCTCTGCACGATCGTATCGTTTTCCTCCTTGCTCCTCTCATACGGTAACTTCTCTACAGGCTTTAGAGGTGGACCGTGTCTGTATTGCCTCTCTCTTCTTGTGCTGCTAGGCGCCGGAGGAGCAGAGCGGAGCGGCTGCGGCGCCTGTCTTCCTTCGTGCTTGCTTACGAGGCGGAGGAGAAGGACTACGACGCGCCGGAGCAGCCGGGCGGGCGGGTCTCTTCCGCCCTTGCAAGCGGGCGGAGAAGGAGGAGGCGGAGTGCCGCCACGCCGGAGAAGGGGCGGAGTGCCGCCACGCTGCGTGCCTGATCTTCACTCGCCGGAGGAGGAGGCGGTGGAGGAGGCGGAGTGCCCGACTCGCGGATGAGGAGGAGGAGGCGGGCGTCCAGTTGAAAGGTCGATGAGCTCCTTCCGCCATAGGCATGGAGTCTTGAGCGAGAACCCAGCCTAGTCTCCCTTCACCGGTAGGGTGCTCAAGCCGAGGTCCTCAAATCCTCCGTTATTTCATCAACCATCACCTTAGCAAATCCTACGAATCGGCTGGCAGTGATAAGTTGTGCCGGGTCCACTAGGATAAACTTGGCCAACAGCAGCCTTGACCTTCAAATTCATGCATCGCGCCATAATGTGGCAATTTTGAGACTCCGTGATACCATCCACGGGATAGCTGGCGAGGCCGTCAAGACATGCTCCGGCTGAAGCAGCTCGGTGGAAGCAACGCTGCTTCTGCGCTGAGATGGCGGGGTAGCCTCGGGGGAAGCTTCGGCATGTCGTTTGTTGCGATCTGCTGCTTCTCGGTCCTCTTCTCGATCCTCTAGCCCCATTACCCTTCCAAGCAGCGCTGCATTTGGTCATGCTCCACTTTCTTCCTCCTCTCGTGGGTTTTGTAACCCCTGCGTCCGGAAAACCAACCTTCCACGGAGCGAGCTGGCGTGCCTCGTGTCCGTCCGTGGTGCTCGGGATTCCCAAGGGCCATTGTGAGCTCGTCCTTCTCCCTGTTTGGAAGGAACGTCCCTCGCTGCGCAGCAGCAATATATTGTCGAAGTTTCTTGACTGGTGTTTGCAGTTGCTCGTTCGTCCCATCGACACGCCTCATTACGAGGTCCAAGGTTCCGCCAGCCCGAAGAACCAAGTCCGCAGCGGTCCGCCAGCGATCGCCTCTCGGTTCGATCCCTTTTCAAGCAGATCATGCTCAGCCTTGGACCACTTAGGCGGGCTTTGAGGTAGCCACGACCCGTGCGATGGTGAAGCGTCTTCTTCGCAGCATTTTTCTTGTTTGTCTCCGACATCTTCTTACTCTTTTCCGATGTCTTGTGGGCCACAAATGCGGGCGATGATCTTTGATCTTCTCATATTTGCCGATGAATTCTGGTGTCTCTTTTTCTCGACAAACTGGTTCAGCTCTTTCCTCCACCTCCTCATTAGGCCAGCCATCTTCTTAAGAGCACAAGACTTGATTAATTGCTCTTTAACCGGCTTCTCCGGATCCTCCTCTGGCGGTAGGGTGAAATTTGCCTTCACTCATTCCAAAGATCTTCTTTACGCAAATCATTGACATAAGACACCTCGGGGTCTTCATCCTTAGCAGCTTATACCATTGCTGGATGCTGATCGGGATCCTTTCCTAACAAGAACCCCCGTGACCGAGCGAAAATGCCTTCTTTGTCCGGATGGGTTCAATCGGTTCGCCGTCGGTAGCGATTTCTATGATCTCAAACTTTTCATCCGAGCTCAACTTTTCTTGGGCCTCGTCTCCGTGCATCAAGTTGTGCTCGATCCGGAGGGCTAGAAATTATAAGGAAGAAAGACGACAGTATACTTAATATGTGTACATATACCAAAACAATGGATGCATCAATTAACTTGTCAACACGGGCTTAACTAATATATATATACCTGGCGGACTCGGTTCGGTGACTGCTCGGCACGGTCTCCTTCGCCTTGTACCTCCATTGTGTCACCGGAGCCATCATGAACATAGTCCTCCTCTTGTACCGGCATTAATGCAGGGTCGGCCATCATAATCATAGCCCTCTTCTTCATCCATCGACCAGCGGTGTCGATGAGAAATGACGCAACATCATCACTTCCATTTGCGATTATTTCCCCAACATCGCTTCGCTTTCTTCGTCTCGGAGTGCTCCATAGTTTCGCAAATATTGACAACATGTCAATTATTATTCAACATCGTTTTCTCTCTAGGGTTTGGGTGTCCTCGAGAGTTTTGGTTTGAGCGAGAGGGCCGAGGGGCTGCTGCAGTTGTATCTAGAGGGGTTAATTATATCGACAACGACGCGACATACATATACATATCGGGAGGGGTATCGGTACCACCCCTCGTGTTTAAGTTTCTTCTTTCTCCTTTCCTTTCTTTCTTCTTCTCCTCTTCTTTTCTTCTTCTCCCTCGAGAAAGGAAAATAATTAAGAAAAGGAAGAAAAGAGAAGAAGGAAGAAGGAAGAAGAAGAAGAAGAAAGAAGAAAAAAAAGAGGAGAAGAAGAAAGGAATAGAGGAGAAGAAGAAAAAAGAATTTTTTCTTCTATTTTTCTTCTTCTCCTCTATTCCTTTCTTCTTCTCCTCTTCTTTTCTTCTTTTTCCTCTTCTTATTTATTTCTCCTCTTCTTCCTCTCCTCTTTTCTCCTTTCTTCCTCTTCTTATTTTACTTCCTCTCATTCTTTTCTTCTTCTTCTTCCTTCTTCCTTCTTCCTCTTTTCTTCCTTTTCCTTATTTTACTTTCTCCTCTACACTAACCTAAAATGCACTAACCTAAAATCGATCGATATCTACTAACAACCTAAATATAAAATTAATACATATATGAAAAAACATATATAAACAAAAAAATGCTATATGAACATTATATTCATACATGCATACATATATAGCCACATCCATTCATCACATATATATATAGCTACCACATACATATATACATTATACATATGAAAAAAATGCAATGAACAAAAAAAATACACTTATTTAAAAAAATACTATGAATATGTACACATATATATACATACAAACACATATAACACACTTCTTCTCCTCTTTTTTTTCTTCTTTTTCTTCTTCTTCTTCTTCCTTCTTCCTTCTTCCTCTTTTCTTCCTTTTCCTTATTTTACTTTCTCCTCTACACTAACCTAAAATGCACTAACCTAAAATCGATCGATATCTACTAACAACCTAAATATAAAATTAATACATATATGAAAAAACATATATAAACAAAAAAAATGCTATGAACATTATATTCATACATACATATATAGCCACATCGACCATTCATCACATATATATATAGGTATACCACATACATATATACATTATACATATGAAAAAAATGCAATGAACAAAAAATGCAGGGGGCAGGGCAGGGGCGGGGCAAGGCGGCCAGCAGGGGGGGGCGGCGGCGCACCGCCAGCAGACAGTGGGCGCGCGAGACAGGCTGACAGGGGGCGGCGGCGCTGGCGGAGGCAGGGCGGCGGCGCGCCTGGACGCAGCCTTGCGGACGGAGGGCGCGGGAGCAGGCTATGCTCATGCTCCGGCGGCGACGGCGAAGGCGAGTAGCTCGACGCGTCGGCGGCGGCGGCGGCGGGCAAGGTGGAGTAGGGCGTCGGGCGGCGGCAATGACGAGGAGGAGCAGGGGGCGTCGGGGAGAAGTGGCGATTGGCGGAAACGCCAAGTGCTGCTTATAGCAGACATCCTTTAGTCCCGGTTGGTGGCACCAACCGGACTATCTGCCTTTAGTCCCGGTTGGTGCCACCAACCGACCAAAGGCCTCTTTTCGCAGCCCAAAGGCGGGAAGCTGCGGCCTTTGGTCCCGGTTGGTGGCTACAACCGACTAAAGTCTCTTTAGTCCCGGTTGGAGCCACCAACCGGGACCAAAGGCCCCAGCGCTGCCCGCGTCGGGGCCAAAGTTTAGTCCCACCTCGCTAGTTGAGAGGGGAGCGCAGTGGTTTATAAGCCCCGCTGCCGCTCCCCTCTTGAACTCCTTTAACTGCAGGCTTACGGGCCTATTTGCTCCTTCGTTGCCTGTTGGACCTTCTCTTCCATCTGCGGGCCTGAATCCTGGCCCGAAATAGGGATACCAGTCGTATTCAGGCCGTGGCGGCCCAGTAGGTGGCATTTTTTTTTCTTGCTTTATTTAATTTATATTGTTTCTACTTACAACAAAATACTTATTGTTGTTTTTTTGTTTTGTTTTCTGCATTATTTATTTTCTTTTGTTTTTGCTCTATTTTTAAATCTTTTTGCTTCTAGTTTTAGGAAAATTATAAACTTTCTGTTAGTGCCATTACTAATTTTCAAATTTGAAAACACTTTTTTTGTTTTCTTTCTTGCTTTATTTAATTTATTTTGTTTCTACTTACAACAAAATACTTATTGTTGTTTTTTTGTTTTGTTTTCTGCATTATTTATTTTCTTTTGTTTTTTGCTCTATTTTTTAAATCTTTTTGCTTCTAGTTTTAGGAAAATTATAAACTTTCTGTTAGTGCCATTACTAATTTTCAAATTTGAAAACACTTTTTTTTTGTTTTCTTTCTTGCTTTATTTAATTTATTTTGTTTCTACTTACAACAAAATACTTATTGTTGTTTTTTTGTTTTGTTTTCTGCATTATTTATTTTCTTTTGTTTTTTGCTCTATTTTTTAAATCTTTTTGCTTCTAGTTTTAGGAAAATTATAAATCTTTTTGTCTTGTCCTCCACTCCCACGATGTCCCTTTTTCCTGAAAGAACTATGTGGCGCTTTGGCTCATCGTATGATGTATTTGCTTCCTTATCTTTTCTCTTTCTCGGTCTACTGGACATGTCCTTCACATAGATAACCTGTGCCACATCATTGGCTAGTCTGAACGGTTCGTCGGTGTACCCAAGATTTTTCAGATCCTTGTTGTCATTCCGTCTTCGTGGGTCTACATGCACCGCCTCCCCGAGATTGACCCATTTGCACTTAAACAAAGGGACCTTAAAATCATGTCCGTAGTCAAGTTCCCATATGTCCACTATGTAACCATAATATGTGTCCTTTCCCTCTCGGTTGTTGCATCAAAGCGGACACCGCTGTTTTGGTTGGTGCTCTTTTGATCTTGGTCAATCGTGTAAAATGTATTCCCATTTATCTCGTATCCTTTCCAAATCAATACGGTCAAAGATGGTCCCTGGATAACAAGTACAGCTCCTCACAAACAGTCTGTCACCTCGACACGTGCTTCCAACCAACTGCTGAAAGTCTGATGTGTTCACATGTAATCCAGCGTCGACCGCTCCGGTGTTTGAAGCGCAGATCGTTCTTGTGTTCATCGACATACGGGTCACCAAGGTAGAGTTCTCAGAGAACTGTGTAGTGGGCTTGAGACCAAGAATATCCGTCCTGCATATTATTGAGTCCTTTCCAAGCGTGCCTTTTTCCATCTCCCCTCATACCGCGATTTAGGGAGACCTATCTTCTTAAGGCCAGGAATGAAGTCAACACAAAACCCGATGACATCCTCTGCTTGATGGCCCATGGAGATGCTTCCTTCGGCCTAGCGCGATTACGGACATATTTCTTTAGGACTCCATGAACCTCTCAAAGGGTACATATTGTGTAGAAATACGGGTCCCGTAATGACAATCTCGTCAACTAGATGAACAAGAACGTCGTCATGATATTGAAGAAGGATGGTGGGAACACCAGCTCGAAACCGACAAGACATTGCACCACATCACTCCTTAGCCTTGGTATGGTTTCGGATCGATCACCTTCGAGATATTGCATTGAGGAATGCACATAGCTTCACAATGGCTAATCGGACGTTTTCGGTAGAAGCCCCTCAATGCAACCGAAGCGATTGCGTCATAATCACGTGGCAGTCATGAGACTTTAGGTTCGAAACTTTTCTCTGCCATATTTATTATTCCTTTTATATTCGACGAGAAGCCGGTCGGGACCTTCATACTAAGCAGCATTCAAAGAAGATTTCCTTCTCTTCTTTGGTAAGAGCATAGTGGCGGGACCTTCATCTTGCTTTGGAGGCATGCCGTCTTTTTCGTGCAAACGTTGCAGTCCTCTCGTGCCTCACCTGTATCTTTTGTCTTCCCATACACGCCCAAGAAGCCTAGCAGGTTCACGCAAAGGTTCTTCGTCCGTGCATCACGTCGATCAAGAGCGGACCTCTAGGTCTTTCCAAAGAGGGTAGGTCCCAAAATATAGATTTCTTCTTCCACATGGGTGCGTGTCCCTCGGCGTCACTCGGAACAGCTAGTCCGCCGACCCTTTCCAAAGATTACGTGTAAATCATTGACCATAGCAAGTACGTGATCACCGATGCGCATGGCGGGCTTCTTCCGTGATCTGCCTCGCCTTTGAAATGCTTGCCTTTCTTTCGACATTGATGGTTGGTCGGAAGAAATCGACGATAGCCCATGTACACATTCTTCCCGCAGCTTGCGGTATATACTATCGATGTCAAGTAAACAGTGCGTGCATGCGTGGTATCCCTTGTTTGTCATCACGAAGGTTACCGAGAGCGGGCCAATCGTTGATGGTCACGAACAGCAACGCCTTTAGGTTAAATTCTCCTGCTTGTGCTCATCCCACGTCGTACACGCTTCCATTCCACAGCTGTAAAAGTTCTTCAACTAATGGCCTTAGGTACACATCAATGTCATTGCCGGGTTGCTTAGGGCCTTGGATGAGAACTGCATCATAATGAACTTCCGCTTCATGCACATCCAAGGAGGAAGGTTATACATACATAGAGTCACGGGCCGTGTGCTGTGATTGCTGCTCTGCTCCCGAAAGGATTAATGCCATCCGCGCTTAAAGCAAACCATACGCCTTGGCTCACTTGCAAACTCATCCCAACTTTCTCTCGATTTTTCTCCATGCGACCCGTCGTGGGTGCTCTCAACTTCCGTCTTTCTTACGGTCCTCACTGTGCCATCGCATCAACTTGGCATGCTCTCCGTTTCGAACAGACGTTTCAACCGTGGTATTATAGGAGCATACCACATCACCTTCGCAGAACCTCTTCCGGGGGCTCGCCGTCAACATCACCAGGTCATCTCGTCGATCTTATACCGTAATGCACCGTGATACCGGCATGCGTTCAGATCCTTGTACGCACCGCGTAGAGGATGCAGATCATTAGGGCATGCATGTATCTTCTCGCACCTCCAATCCTAGAGGGCATACGACCTTCTTTGCTGCGTATGTACCGTCGGGCAATTCGTTATCCTTGGAAGCTTCTTCTTCAATATTTTAAGTAGCTTCTCAAATCCTTTATCGAGCATGACATTCTCTCGCCTTCCATCGCAGCAATTCCAAAGACGGTACCTAGCTTTGTGTTGCCATCTTCGCAATTGGGGTACAACCCTTTTTGTGGTCCTCTAGCATGCGATCGAACTTCATCTTCTCTTTTGACTTTCGCATTGCGTCCTTGCATCGACAATGACCGGCGGAGATCATCATCATCGGGCACATCATCTGGTTCCTCTTGATCTTCAGCAGCTTCTCCGTTGCAAAGATCATCGTGCACATCGTCTGGTTCCTCTTGATCTTCGGAGCATCACCGTATTCAGGGGCACATAGTTGTCATCGTACTCTTCTTCTTCGCCGTCTTCCATCATAACCCCTATTTCTCCGTGCCTCGTCCAAACATTATAGTGTGGCATGAAACCCTTGTAAAGGGTGGGTGTGCAGGATTTTCCGGTCGAGTAAGACTTCAGATTCCCACATATAGGGCATGGACAACACATAAAACCATTCTGCTTGTTTGCCTCAGCCACTTCGAGAAAATTATGCACGCCTTAATGTACTCGGAGGTGTGTCTTGAACCGTACATCCATTGCGGTTCATCTGTGTGCATTATATATAATTAAGTGTGTCAAAAATCATTAGAGATCATGAATAGATAATTAATTAAGTGACCAAATTAATAGAAGTTCATCATCACATTAAAACCAAAGTACATACATAGTTCTCATCTAACAACATAAAGCTCTGCGAGCATCTAAATTAATTAAACCATACACCAAACTATGTAAAACATTTCAATGCGAAACAAATGCGATCATAATCGCAACCAATGTAACAACCGATCCAACGACATAATGATACCAAGCCTCGGTATGAATGGCATATTTTCTAATCTTTCTAATCTTCAAGCGCATTGCATCCATCTTGATCTTGTGATCATCGATGACATCCGCAACATGCAACTCCAATATCATCTTCTCCTCCTCAATTTTTCTAATTTTTTCCTTCAACAAATTGTTTTCTTCTTCAACTAAATTTAACCTCTCGACAATAGTGTCGGTTGGAATTTCCGGTTCAACAACCTCCTAGATGAATAAAATCTATGTCACGTTGGTCGGCATAATTGTCATAAACAATAAATGAACCAATAGTTATGAAAAGATAATATATACCACATCCGAATCATAGACAGGGACGAGGGCCGACGGGCGGATACCAAAACCATCGCACTATATAAGATGCAATAATAAAAGTAAGAAAATTATACAAGTATATATCTATCTAAACATACAAATAAGAATATTTTTCCTTTCGAAAGAAGATAAGAACAAGAGGCTCACCACGGTGGTGCCGCCGATGAGATCGGTGCGGGTGATCGACGACGTTGAAGACGGGATGGGGCGTGACGGACCGCTAAACCTAGACAAATATGGAGGAAAATGGAGCTTGGCGGTCGAGCTTGGAGAGGAGAAACCTTAAGTAGTGTGGCTCGGGCATTCCATCGAACACCTTGTGTGCATATGAGGTGAGCTAGAGCACCACCAAGCCCTCTCCCCTCGGCCAAAAAAAGAGCGGTGTGCTCTGCGCTTGCTGGGGTATATATAAACACCACCATTGGTCCCGGTTGGTCGTCTTTAACCGACTAATGGGTTCCTTTGGTCCCGGTTCGTGCCAAGAACCGGGACGAATGGTTGTTGGCCAGAGGCGGGGATCATTGGTCCCGTTCATCCTACCAACCGGACCAAAAGGTCGAGACGAACCGGGACCAATGGCCCACGTGGCCCGGCCGCCCCGGGGCTCACGAACCGGTCCGATGCCCCATTGGTCCCGGTTCGGATTGAACCGGACTAATCTGGCTGGACCGGCCTGGACCATTGCCCCTTTTCTACTAGTGTTCATTTCATCATGATTCGCTGCGTCCTTTACAGCCTTTGCTCAGTCTCCAAAGAAATTCTTTAGTCGTTTGAGCACGATCGAGACCTGACCTGCATAAGAGATTAGTTCTTTTTCTTCACCACCCACATCTGGAGGGGTGGCAAAGAATTCATCACTCTGCGAGCACCATATGAGAAAGGTGGCATGGACACCAGTCCACTTCGTTTCACATAAGAGGGGTTAGGGTAAGCATATGAATAAGCAGAGAAATTCTTCGAGGACTTATGAACATAATGATTTGAAGAATAATGCACATATTCATAGCCCTTAGCTCTACCTGCTGAAAATGTAAGGGTTAGTACGATGATGATCATATGAGGACTTTGATCCTTTTGAGGAATTTGATCCACGTGAGGAATTTTGTCCGTACGAGGACTTGGATCCATATGAAGAATTTGGTCCATATGAAGAGTTTGATCTGGAGTTCCTGTTCTTCACTGGTGGTGTCATAAGGACATTCACCTGAAGACTTTCAACATAACTTTTGGGAACCCAGATTTTCTTCATAGGGGAACCGTTCCTGCAGTTAGTGCCAACATATCTAGCAAATACTTCACCATTCTGATTTTTGAACAGTTTATAGTTGGAGTCAAATGACTCATCAGAAGAATGAGGAGATTCACATGTAAATCCAGATAAGTTAGATGGATCAACTGGAGGTCCCTTTGCAGCAACCCATGAGGTTTTGGGGTACTGCTCAGGCTTCCAATATGTTCCATCAGCATTGAGCTTCCTCTCAAAGGCAATACCCTCCTTCCTAGGGTTTCTGTTGAGGATCTGCTTTTTAAGCACATCACAAAGAGTCTGATGCCCTTTGAGGCTTTTGTACATGCCTGTCATATACAATTCCTTCAGCCCTGCATTGTCAGTGATACTAGCAATGTCCTTAGATGTGGAATTAGTGATAGCAGAGGCAGGTGAAGAATTTGTAATATTTGAAGCATTTGAACATTCAGGTGAAGAATTAGCAGATTCACGTTCAATGCACTTTAAGCATGGAGGATCAAATTCTTCCTGAGTAGCGCTGATTTGTTGAGCAAGTAATGAATCGCGCTCCTTCTGAAGATCTTCATAAATCACTCTTAGCTTCTCAAGATCTTGCTTTCTTTGAAGAAATTCATAAGAAAGCTTCTCGTGATCAGATAAGAGAGTTTTATGATGACTTTGAAGGTTGTCAAACTTAGACTGAAGTCTCTGAAGATTTTCAGTTAAGTCTTTAGTGCGGTCCATTTCATCACCCAACATATATCATCACTTTATAGCCTTTTGTTGTTTCACAGCAATCTTGGCAAGTTTAGAGTAGCTAGGATTAAGATTTTCATCAGATTCATCCTCACTTGATTCAGAGGAGGGGTATTTAGTTACCTTAGCAGCCTTTGCCATGAAGCAATAGGTGGGAGCGTAGTCGTCATTGCCTTCATCAGCGTTGTTGGTGTTGCCATTTTCTTCAGAGTTGAAGATAGACTTGCTGACAAATGCGGTAGCAAGAGCTAGACTTGCTACACCTGACTCAGACTCCTCGGATTCCTCCTCTTCCTCATGATCCTCAGATTCAGCCTCAGAATCCATTTCCTTGCCAATGATTGCCAGAGCCTTCTTGGAGCTGCTCTTCTTGTGGGATGAAGACTTTGAGGATTTTGATGATGAAGATTTTGAAGATTTCTTCTTCTTCTTGGCATCATCAGAACTGTAATCCTTGTATTTCTTCTTCTTTAATTCCTTGTCCCACTGAGGACAATCTTGAATGTAGTGACCAGGCTTCTTGCATTTGTGGCATAGCCTTCTCTTATAGTCACTTGACGAGGAATCACTGCTCCTTGAAGATTTTCCAAAGCGACCACGTCTTGAGAATTTCTGGAACTTCTTCACGAGCAGTGCTAGCTCTTGGCTCAATTCTTCAGGATCACCATGGCTACTACCAGAATCTTCACATTCAGATTCAGACACTACCTTGGCCTTCAGGGCACGTGTTTTGCCATAGCTTGAACCATAGAGATCTCTCTTTTCAGCAAGCTGGAATTCATGAGTATTTAGCCTCTCGAGGATATCAGCGGGATCTAGTGACTTGTAATCAGCATGCTCTTGAATCATCAGTGCCAGAGTATCAAATGAAGAATCGAGTGATCTCAGAAATTTCTTCACCACCTCATGGTCGGTGATGTCAGTGGCACCGAGCGCTTGAAGCTCATTTGAGATACCAGTGAGGCGATCGAAGGTTTGCTGAACATTTTCATTGTCGAGTCTTTTCAAGCGGTTGAAGAGATTGCAAAGAACGTCAACACGAGAGTCACGTTGAGTTGAGAATCCTTCGTTTACTTTGGAGAGCCTATCCCAGATAAGCTTAGCAGTTTCCAAAGCACTCACTCTACCATACTGCCCTTTACTCAGATGACCACATATGATATTCTTCGCTTGAGAATCGAGTTGCTTGAATTTCTTCGCATCAGCAGCATTCAGGGAAGGTGTGACTGAGGGAACACCAGTTTCCACAACGTACCAGAGATCGTTGTCAATTGCTTCAAGATGCATTCACATCTTATTCTTCCAGTAGGGGTAGTCCGTGCCATCGAAGGTAGGACACCCAGGAGAGACCTTGATCATACCTGCGGTCGACATAACTAGAACTCCAGGTGGTTAAACCAAAATCACATAGAACAAGGGAGTACCTTGCTCTGGTACCAATTGAAAGTGCGTTATATCGACTAGAGGGGGGTGAATAGGCGATTTTTATGAATTCTTCACTAAGGAATTTGCCGGTGAGGAAATTCCTTAGCGAAGAACTACTTGCAGCGGAATAAGTACTCAGAAGTAAGCATGACAGAATACACGCATGGTCATCATGATGAAATGAAGACAAACAAAGAGTACAGAAAGCGTAAACACAGGATAACACAAGATGAAGACAAACAGACTGAAGAAATTGAACTGAGGAAATTGAGAAAGTCTTTAGTCAAAGTCTTCAAACACAGATATGAACAATCACTCAAAACAGTAATGAAGAAATGAAAGAGTTGAGGAAATAGAACAAGTAAGGTTGGTGAAGACAATGATTTGGTAGACCAGTTCCAACTGCTGTCTCAGTTGTACGTCTGGTTGGAGCGGCTGAGTATTTAAACTCGAGGACACACAGTCCCGGACACCCGATCGGCGAGCACGCAGCTCAGACACCAAGTCATCACCATATTCTCCTTGAACTAAGGTCACACGCACCTCGTCCAATCACTCGTGGTAAGTCTTGAGCGACTTCCAAACCTTCACGCAGACTTGGTCACTCGGTGATCCACAATTCCTCTTGGATGCTCTAGACCATGACGCCTAACCGTCTGGAAGAAGCACAGTCTTCAAAGGTAACAAGCGTCAGATCCACGCAGGATCAATCTCTTCAGTGATGCTCAATCACTTTGGGTTTGTGGGTGTTTGGGTTTGGGTTTTTCGTCACTCGATGTTTTTTGCTCAAAATCCTCGGAGGATGGGTTGCTCTCAAATGACAAGTGTCAGTTTCTCTCGGAGCAGCCAACCAGCTAGTGGTTGTAGGGGCGGCAATTTATAGCCTAGGGAGCAGCCCGACATGATAATACATATATGCCCTTCAATGATATGACCGTTATGTGGATAAGATATTTTGGGACAGCTGGCACGTAGCACAGCAACGGTCGGAAATTTGACTCCCAAATTCCTTAGGGCTATCATGTTCCTCACTGTGTAGGCAATCCGCACTGGAGAATTCCTAACTCCTTAGTCAGAACAAATTCCTCAGCGACTAGAAGAACTTCGTCTCTGTCACTGAAGAAATTGACTGAACTGTATGAGATTTCCAATGGCTTCACTCGAAGGGATTGGTAGGTGTAGGATTTTGAGTTGAGCATCACATGGAAATTTTTCCTTAGTATTTCCTCGACCCCCTTTAACAGTACGGTGTTTCCTATGACTCAAGAAGAAGAGAAACAAAACTATGAAACGAAAGTCTTCAAGCTTCATATTCCTTGCATGAATATCAAGCCTTCATGGACACACCAATTTCTTCACTTTCAAAGTCTTCATGAAAGTCTTCAGGAATACTAAAATCTTCAGTCGAAGATATTCATTTTTAGAGGTCGACTTTCTCTGCAAATATCAAACTCCTCATAGACTTATAGACCTGTGTACACTCATAAACACATTAGTCCCTTAACCTATAAGTCTTCAATACACCAAAATCACTAAGGGGCACTAGATGCACTTACACCAACAAGTTCGTTGTTTTGTGATCTGGAACATGATTAAACTTTGGAGCCAACAAACTCAAGAGCTCACGAGAAACTAGGGTTTCGACTTGTGCACCGCCGGACGCATCTTTGGCATATTGCCAGTTCAAGGGCGGATACACAAGAGCAATCTGGCGAAACCAAGCTGTCCCGATCAGCGGTAGTCACAACATATATGAGATTGGTTCGGCCATAAATCAACGTTGGAACTTGGAAGAAAAAAGAAACAAAGGACAGCGACAAGGCGTCGACGACCAGCGTCCAAGTTGACAGCGGCAAGAAACCAACTTTGTCCAGATTCTAACTCGGCCCGTGTCATTAAAAGGAAACTAGGATTGTGCAACGGTCCGTGAGATGCGTCGTGAGTCGCCGAGACCGACAAGTTCTTTGCTGCCGATTCAACGCATAAGCAGTGATGGAGATCGATTCTTGTACGGGCAGTCCGCCGAGGTAGACACAAAGTTTCCGCTGCGCCCTGCTGTCAAATCGCAAGTAATCTCTGTACACACGCGCTCAAAAGCCATCCAGCAAATCTTGCAACAGTAGTGATGTCACATCTCTGAAGCTACAGCCCCGCCCCACGTGAAGGACCAAGCACCAATGTTTACGCAAGAATCAAAAGCTAATATTGGACTACCCACAGTGGGAGTAACATAGGTGGTAACATCACACTTATCTAGGGAAAATAGATGCTGTGGCATGTAATTAATGAAGAAAGAGAGGTATGTGATAACATAGCTAGTTACTGTAACATCACACGTATCAAGAAAAGATGAGTCTACAACCTAATAAATGAAGTGATGCATGACAAAACACATATGTTACTACCCACTGTGGAGGTAGTAACATAGACTAGTAACATATGCATGTTACTACTCTAAGTTACTACCCATTGTGACTAGCCTTACTGCTTATTGCTACATGGGAAGGACAAAGACATATGCGCCAAAGATCCCTCACGTGAGTTTACTAATATGCTAGTTGATATAAAAAAGAGAGGAGGAAACAACCTACGACCCGGATATGAACTCGGTTTCGCCAGGATCCGCATTGTCAACCGCCGACTACGCGGCGCTCGCGTCTGAGCCGCCATATCGCCGGCCGTCTCCGCTTCTACGGCCTATCAAGTCGTCGTCGATTCCGTGTCAGAACTGCAGTGGCCGCGTTGAACCGCTCATATCGCGCGTCGAGCCGCCCTGTTGCCTTTGATCCGCCGGTTGCTGCCTCTGAGTCACCCCGAGCCACCGGCGGTCTCGCGCCGGCCTACTTCTGCGCCTCTGCTGGCCTTGCTTTGAGCCGCCCGCGCCTGTAAAATGTAAACCGCCGTTTTCACAGGTGTCGATGTCAAAACAGTGGATCTTGGGTAGGGGGGCCCGAACTGTGCGTCTAAGGTCGATGGTAACAGGAGACAGGGGACACGATGTTTACCTAGGTTCGGGCCCTCTCTATGGAGGTAAAACCCTACTTGATGGATATGAGTATTACAAGAGTTGATCTACCACGAGATCGTAATGGCTAAACCCTAGAAGTCTAGCCTGTATGACTAGGGTAATGAATATCTCTCCTTTCCGAACTAAGTCCTCCGGTTTATATAGACACCGGGAGGATCTAGGGTTACACCAGGTCGGTTACAAAGAAAGGAATCTACATATTCAGTCGCCAAGCTTGCCTTCCACACCAAGGAGAGTCCCATCCGGAAACGGGTGCAGTCTTCAGTCTTCGTATCTTCACAGCCCATCAGTCTGGCCCATGGCCAACGGGCCGGACGCTCGAGGACCCCTTAGTCCAGGACTCCCTCAGTAGCCCCTGAACCTGGCTTCAATGACAAGGAGTCCGGCGCGCAAATTTGTCTTCGGCATTGCAAGGCGGGTTCCCCTTTCCGAACTCCAAGATAGTCTCCGGACGGATGATTGTATCCGGACCTGCCACACACACACCATACACAACCGTAGAGAGAATATAATACTCCACGAGTCCAATCCGTTGACAACTTTTTACAACATGACATCATGTCCACCCGGTCACAATTTGGAATCGTTTTGTGTCTGCCGCAATACGTTTCGAGACCCGGTTGCCATTGGCACGTCTTGTCAAAGCAGAGATTGTGTCCCTTTATTGCGGGATTCTCATCAATACGGGTATGGGTAACCCAACCGTGCCGTTTACACGGGCCTTGGGAATAGGCGAGTTTTGAGGTGAGTGGGAAGGCGCTTGATATTCGCGGCCCTTTATAAGCGGATAATAATTCACCCTTGTCTACTTACGCCTTCTCCTTCCTCTGCCCTTCCATCCTTCAGCTCCAGCGCCCAAGTCCCCATTTTTCTACATCTCCGGAAAGCATCCGACCATGTCCGGATCCAGAGGCCAAGGCAAATGGATGGTCTCCTCTATCAAGGAGAAGGACATTACTGAGCTTCGGGCGGCTGGGTACTTGGCGAAGGAAATCGCCCACCGTCGTCCAGCTCAAGGGCAAGTTGTCCTCACGCCGAAGCCCAAAGAGAGGGTGGTATTCATCCCTCATTTCCTTCGCGGGCTAGGGTTTCCACTCCACCCTTTCGTCCGCCGGCTGATGTACTATTATGGGATAGACTTTCATGATCTATCCCCGAACTCTTTCCTTAACATCTTAGCATTCATCGTCGTGTGTGAGGCCTTCCTCCGCATCCAACCCCACTTCAGGCTGTTGCTCAAAGTCTTCAACGTGAAGCTGAAGGTAGTGGACGGCCAGCACGCGGAGTGCGGGGGAGCCATGGTGAGTAAGCTGGCCAATGTCTCCTGGCCAAAAGGCACTTTCGTGGAGACTGTCAAGGAATGGCAGAAACAATGGTTCTACATCACAGAACCCCGCGGCACAAACTGGGCCGCGGCCGCCAAATTTAACTCCGGTGCTCCTATGTGACTCACCTCCTGGGTCAAGAAGAGCCCGAACAGGTGTTCGCCAGAAGAGCTGATAGCGCTGCAGACGCACGTTCAAAGCATGGTGGACAAGAATGTCAAACTTGTCGATGTAGTCCAAGTGATCCTGGTTCGTCGGATCCTGCCTTGCCAAAGCCGAAAATGCCCCCTTTGGGAGTTTAATCCGAGGAGGCACCCAACCCTGGAGAGGCTCTTCGGAACGACCCACGAAGATGCCTGGAGGTTGCTCTTCAAGGGCGACGAGATCCCACCAGCCACGGATTCGGATCGTCGGCACGACATTAACCATCCTGCCAGCAAGGTAAGTTTCCATCGCTTCCCCTACTTGCTTGCCTCAAGGAGGATATCTGAACATTTACTGTCATTGCCTCTTCAGGGATGGATGGCGAGGGAGAAGAAGATCCGATGCTGCCCGCTACTCAAGAACCGTCATTCCGCATTTAGCAAAGATCTTTGGTGCGGGCGCCCTATCTGGCCTTGAGAAGAAGTCCAAGGGGGTCCAGAGTGGCCCCTGTTGCAAGTGCGCTTTGGACGCGATGTCCGAAGAGAAGACCCGCTCCTCCGCCGCTGAGGATGACGACGATGAGGAGGAGGAGAACAACTCTCCCCCTAACGAGGGAAGGAAGAAGAGGGCGGCCTCCACAAACCTGGAGGTCGGGACGTCCAAAAAGGGGAAGGGCTCTTTTGCGGACAAATCCGCGTGGGACATCGACAACACTCTGGAGGGACACCCCTGCACCAAGGCTCAAGCTGCTTCGTAAGTGATATCACTCCCGCATACCCATATGTCCAGCATCTCCATTTCAATGTATTGACATGGTTAATTATGCTATCGCAGTCCGACCCACAACAGCTCCCAGCGATCCTCATCAAGAGGTTCGTTGGACTCAAAGGAGATGGCCAGCGAGACACCGCCAGCCGCCTACTCTCCCAAGGCCAAAGGGAACGACGAGGTGCTCTCCCAATAGACCTTCCCAGGCCAGGGAGAGGATTAAGAGGCGCCCGAAGGCGAAGCCCCTGTCGCCGAACACCAGGGGGAACCAATCCCCCGGGAGACTGGGGAGGAGGGCCGTACTCAGTTCGGCCCTCAACCAGACTTGATTCCAGAGAGCGATACGGCTCTGGAATCCGACCCGCAACCTCCTTCGAAAGATGGGGGTATGCCTATTCCACCGATGACCCCTGTCCAACCAGGGGCACCAGATAATCTGCTGGAAGTGCTGCGAGGCACTTCCATTGCGGATGAGCACCGTGTTCTTATGAGCACGGTGATTGAAAGGGTTCAGTCCGTTAAGAGCGGACTAAACGAAGCCTGCAGCAGCCTGCTGACAGGTTTTGAGCTAAGCGATGCAAAAGGAGAAAATCCCAATATTGATAGTAGCCCCTGAGACACTATCCGGTGTTCGGAAAGAAAAGCCGGACAGAGGATCAATCCTTTTATTGCAGGAAACTAACTAAATTTGTCTGGAATAAATATGCAGCGTCGCTGCTGGCCGTGGCCTCACATGCTGCCGAAGTCTCCGATCTGAAGCGGAGGCTGGAGCAGGCCGAGGAGGAGCTCGGCCAGGTGAGGAGGCAGCTCTAGGAGAATCAAGGTATGTGATAACCCGGGAAATATTCGAAAAGAGTAAAATATATATTTACCAAAGTGTCATGATATGTATAGGAGTGACGACCGAGATCGAGTCCCTGAAAAAGGCACTGGGCGAAGCCGAGGGGAAGGCAGTCAAGGAGCAAGCTGCCCATAAAAAGCTCAAGGCCCGGGTCAACGAGGTCCAGCAGGAGCTCCAGGACGCGGTGAGGAACTGCGAGACCTTGGATCGCGATGCGCCCGCTCGAGAGACCGAACTCGCCAAGGCTCACCAAAGCACGGAGGTAGCCCGGAATGAGGCCCAGGGCGCCCTCCAAGAGATTCAGGAGGCCAGGAAGATCACCGTGGGTAAGGCATTCAGTATGCAAAGCAAATATGCAAAAAGGAATTATCTTTTGCTAACCCGGATTCGGAGTTCTCCAGGGGCTTTTGCTGATCTGCCGCGAAGTGTGTCCGACGCCGCGGAGTTCTTTCGAGCCGAGGAAGGGAGTTCCCACTACTAGGGAAAACCTTATACACAGAACTTTAGCAGTAGCGTGGGTCAAAAAAGCACGCTGGTGCTAATTAGCAGTAGCGCGCCTGAGGAAACCGCGCTGCAGATAAAGATCTAGCAGTAGCGCGTCTTGCTATAAACACGTTACTACTAAAATTCCCACGGCTTAGCCGATAGGCTACACATAGTAGTAGCGATCTATGACGAACCGCGCTACCGCTACTTTATTTGTAGCAGCGCGTTTTAATATAAACTCGCTACTACTAAAGGTTACAAAATTAAATGGAAAGAAAATGGAAAGGTAATTGAAAATGAAAGAAATAGAATAAGGTGAAAGGAAAAAAATAAAATGTGCAGAAAACTAAATGAAAAAGGGGGGAAAAGAGAAAGGAGTAGCAGTAGCGTGTATCACAGAACACGCTGTAGCTAAGATAGCTGCAGCGCTTTTCCTGGAACGCGCTACTTCTACTTATGACTTAAGCACGGGGTTCGTCCTTCCCCACGCGGCCACTTCCCCCAAATCCAACTCTCTCCACTCTCGCCACCACCGTCGCCCGTCAGCTGCCGCGCCGCCAGCTCGGCCGCCCAGCATCTCCTCACCCTCTCGCAGCCCCGACCCAGATTCAACGCCCCCCTCGACCTCAACGCCGCCTCGGGACCACGACCTCGACGCCACCGCCATCCGCCCAGGCGCCCGAGCCCGACCCGACCTCGACGCCACCCTGCCCTCCTCGTCAGGGCACCCGAGGTGAGCACGCCCGCTCCTCCCTCTCCCCTACCTCTGCCTAGGGTTTCTTTATATTTTAGTTGCATCAAATTAGTTAGGGTTCATGTAAGAGTGGAAACAAATCAGATGCGGCTGCGGCTCAAATGAGTTAGGGTTCATGTAAGGGTGAAAACGAATCAAATTTCTAAGATGGATCATAAAACGAGTAAAATTTGACCACTTATTTCACTTTATAGTTGGATAATTGAAATATACGCTACAACTTTCCACCCCTATAGGTTCATCAAATTAGATGGTAATTAGGGCAGTAGTTCCTAGGTACTAATTAGTTAGTAAGAACTAGGTGCTAATTAGGTACTAGAATATTTTTATTTATAGTAAGTTTCTTTTTAGTAAGAACTAGTTGAATTAATAGAACTAGTTAGTAAGAACTTGTTTCTATTTTTTAGTTAAAGCAATTTTTCCCGCCTCGACGTGGACGATGCTTATCCCGCATCCTCATCGCCGAGTCGACGGAGGACGACACCTGCTTGACCATATCAGCCATGTCCGGGACTGGGCTCCCACTACTAGGGAAAAGGCTAGCAGCAGCGCGGGTTTTAGATGTATCAGTAGCGCGGGTACCCGCGCTACTAATAAGGCGCTAGATCTAACTCATAGCAATGAAGCGTGCGCACCAGCCATCTGCTACACAAGTGTAGCATCACCGGTTAGAGGAAGCTCTCTCTCGCTAGTAGCGCTTAGCGCTCTTTGGCTGGACGTACTCGCTATTGAGGCGCTGCTGCTAACTTTTATACACTCGCTCTCGCTAATTTAAGTAGTTTTTTTGGCATATTTGTTTTGTATTTGAACAGGCTTTGTAGAAGAATCTTTAGCACATAGAAATGTCATCATGATACACATACAAATGCATGCGAGACCACAAATGTAATCATAGCATGTACATACAAATAGTCTCATCATAATCATCATCCAACACAAAGTGATATCTTGTCATCATCTCGAAAATAGCAATACATGCAAGTCTCGAATACTTGCAACTACAACAACGTCATCCATCTAAACAAAGGTATACGCAAGAAGTGCTATCACTATGAGTGAGAGCGAACTATGCACGATACATGAGGTGGCGATTCTGAGTCCTCTCTCGCTAGCATGAACCTCAAGTAACTAGCTTCTCCTTCTTGTGCCTTTTGAAGTTTTTATGGCTGGCGCCGTGAACCCATTCACTTGCGCCTGACACTCATGCCACTCGTTGTACACCCCCGGAACCTTCCCTTTGTACACGACATAGCATTTCCATCTCGCCATCAAGAAACTAGGTACCTGTTAGAGATGCATGTTCATGAAGAGGATGTACAATCATATATATGCAACAAAATATACTAGAGCAACACCGAAAAAGAAAGGGTTAGCAACTAGATGCAACATATACAGTACGCAAATTAATCAATTAGAGGTACGCAGGTCATCGTACGCAAACTAATAAAGTAGCGTTACGCAAGTTCGGCAGGGACCATGGACATCACAAAGTTTCATCGCTACAAAAAGTATACAAGTTCAACCGACACATATCATCATCATCGGCATCATAAATCACTAGAAGTTCCATCCTTCCATATCATTGAGGACGAACCCTAGCTTCTTGAACGGCGTGCGGTCTAGACGTTGCATGCCTATGCGAGTTCGGACGTCATCTCGCGATATAGGGCCGTGGTGGAACATCCCCTTCTCATCGACGACTTCTTTCATGATGATCGTCGCAATGTCGCTTTGGATGCGAAAGAAATCATCTCTAAGTTTATAATTCGCTTCTCCATGAGATTCTAGCCACTTGTGGATATGATCATCATTGCTGCTGTTAATGCGAAGCTTTTGGTAATCCGTGTTGAACTGAATCATGAGATGTATGATGTAGAATCCATCCTTCTTGCTTGGTTTTGGGACATGGATGCAGGAGAAGTTAGTTTTATGCGCGAAACCCATCTTCTTGTTCCTTTGTTTCTTGATATGCACATGGCCACCTCTAAAGCTGAAGCCTTGAGAGCATCATCTAGAATATTCATTATGTGGGTGTAGTCCTTTTCTCGTAGTCTCTGGAAGGGTCAAAATACAGCGTGGGAGACTTGCGGTAAAGAACGATAAGGACGGCGCTTGTTGCTGCGGGGAAAAAAACCTCAAATTATTCCCCATATGAGAGAGAAGGAATGATTGAAATGTACGAAAGGGTTGTCCGGAACTGACTTACTTTGGATGATAAGGCACGAGGACAATTTCCCGGTCCTTATTCTGTACCATGAAGTTTTGTAGGTACTCCCTAGCAGTTTCACGCTCAAAGTCGCCGAGACTCAAGAAAGACTCGTGCATGTAGTACGGACCCACCACACAGATTTGCGAGACTTGTTCACTCTTCATGACGGAGCTCATATGTAGCGCAAAAAGGCGGACGATAGTAAAATCAAGCCGTCTTGTTAGAAACATCTCAAAGATAAGGTCAAACCGCAGGAAGAACACCTCCGCGGGCCGTGTGTCGACGTAGAACTTCTCCTCAGGCACACGAGCCGCGTATGTCGGATATCCTGGATCCTTTGAGGCTAGTAGGCTTTTCTCGATCAACAGACATGGTCGTGCGCCTCACGAGATCCCGATAGTGCCTCCAGCAGTTTCGGCGGTAGCATCGGCTCGCTTCGTGAGATGGAACATGACCGCACCTTTCACGGGTACACGCCTTCGAGAATGCATCGTCTGGCTGCTGTGTGCTCGCTTGTTTGGAGGCGCTTACCTTCCCGATCTCTTCCTCTCCTTTTCTTGGGCACACCTTCCGCACCCTTCCATAACCCCTGCCCAAGTGTTCCCGGGCTAAGCATCAGACGACCCTCGCGCCCGGCTAGTTGAGCCTGTGTTGAGGCGGCATCTTCGTGTGTGTCTTGTGAGGATTTCATGAAGAGAGACTTTTGCAATCCATGGTACGACCCTGCCCGGCATATCATCCATATCCTCATTAGCAAGTGATAGCCCGATTTGTCATATGGTTGACTCATCATATCTATGTCACATCATACACGCTTGTATTGAGGTAATCCATAGGGTCGACCTCCGTCTCATCATCCATTCTCTCGTTCTCTGAGAGAAATTACATCAGCCAAGATTATTGCACCCCTTCATCATGTCGTCCGCCGCTCTCACCCGGCACTACAGAGCTGGTAATTGCGTGGCGGGGTGGTGGTCTCCGCACATGCTTGTTGATGTGTGATAGTTATTGGTGTGCTCTCGGCGGCTGCATTTAATAAGATTCTTCGCCATAGCAGCACCCAACCCTTGCAGCTTCCAATCCGCGGCGGTGTCTCGTCGTCCGCTCCCACATGCTTTGTCGAGGAGGCAACCTCGTGTCCCGATTTCACACCGGTCAAGCTAACCTCAAGTGCCCAGTGAGATCGGCTGGTTGTGGAACGTGCGTTGAGAGGGGTCCATTATCATCCCCTTTCCCACGCCCACCTTCTGGCCTTTGATCAAGTAGAGTATGGTGCACGGGTTTCTTTCGCCTGCAAACACATATGTCTGTGGCGTAAAACAACCGAAAGGCAACAAAAATGGAATATTATCTATATATATATATATATATATATATATATATATATATATGTTGGTGCGACATGTAATTACCGTGACGGCGTCGAGCTCAGCCAAAGACGAAGGCCCACCTAGCGCTTCGAGACCGAGGACAGGCTGCTATGAGCGGAGCGATCTGCGAGAGGAGGCCCGTTGCTTGAGCAAGTGATGGTGCGATGGTCTTGTTGTTCATGGAGTTGCTCATGATTTAAACCGGGCATCGGGAAATCATGTACCGCCTTGTCTCGGATTTTCCTTTGCCTAGTTGATGATAATCGAACCAAGTTAGTAGCAAAATCATTTCTCTGAGCGATTCTGACTGCATTGACCGCTGTTGTAGCAACTCATATTTGTCCTCGGCTGCTTTTTTCGTCCTCAGCTGCTTTTTTCTCGACCGCAAGCTTCACCTTTGCGTCGATGTCCACCTGACTAAACTTCTTTTTCTGCTTCTTGGCCTCCGGGCCGTCGTTGTAAAACACTTTCCACGTGGCGCCATCTCCAGCGCCGTGCACACGACCATATTGCGGCCGCTGGTCCAACGGGAGTCCCTTAAGTTCGTTCAAGGCCGGGTTGAGAGGGGTGTCCCACTTGGGCCTCATCGGAGAAGTAGGGCTTTCGGCTACAAGCCGGTGTTGCTTCTCTAGTAGTTTAATCAATTTCCTCATGATCTTGTCCGTGTAAAAAACCTTTTTCTCCTTGTCCCACTTGTAGCGAGCCCTGATGAAGTCATGCTCCAAGGGGTTGGTGAACTTTATGAAGGGTCCAGGAGACCCGCGGCTTCACGCTCGCGTCCTCCTTATCCCATATGGGCCTTTTACCGAGGTAGCCACGGCTTCCGAGGCGATGCTTCCCCGTGTTCCTTTGCTGAAGGCTTTTGAATTTCGTAGCCTTAGCCTTGGCTGCCTCGGTAGCGCAAGTGTCCTTGAACTTTTCGAACTCCTCTTCCGTAAGTGTCGGATTTTCCTCCAGAATCTTGGACAGGGGTTCATCAGCCTCAATAGCTCGTTTCACCCTCCCTTTCCAGGAGGCCAAATCATTGCTGAACATGCCCATGGCATGATTGTTAATCTTTTTCATCTTCGGATCATCCCATGGTTGTTCTATGTTATCATCCCGGTCGGGGAACTTGAATCTCTTGTGCAACTTCGTTAGGACACTACTAGGAAAAGGGCTATAGATAGGATTGATTCTAATGGCGCACCGTGGATACAGTGCGCCACTACTATATACTAATGGCGCACCTGTTCCTGATGCGCCATTAGAGTGGAAGACACTAATGGCGCACGACGGACAGCGTGCGCCATTAGTATGATTTTTTTTTCCATTTTCCCTTACATACTAATGGCGCATGAGGTAAACAATGCGCCATTACTATATATAACTTCTAATGGCGCACCGGACGGGATGTGCGCCATTCTCAGATCCCTCCATCTCGATCTCGATCCCCTCCATCACGATCTCGATCCCCTCCATCTCGATCGCACTCAAGACCTCCCGCTTAGCTCCACCCATCGCAACCTCCCCGCTCCACCGCCGAGCACCGGCCCGCCCCCACGCGCACCAAGCACATTTTGAACATATTTTTATTTTTTTTACTATTTTTATAAAAAATATTACACTTATTATAATTTAAACAAGTTTGATAAACACAAATAAATATAAAAACAGCATTTAAAATGCATAAAAATATTATTGTTATGATTTAAACAAGTTTGAACATATTTAAACTCAAGTTTGAACATATTTAAAATGCATATTACTCTATCCCCCTCCATGTCGATCTCGATCCCCCCATCTCGATCTCGATCCCCCTCCATCTCGATCGCACTCAAGACCTCCCCGCTAGCTCCACCCATCGCAACCTCCCCGCTCCACCGCCGAGCACTGCCCGCCCCACAAGACCAAGACATTTTGAACATATTTTTAATTTTTTTACTATTTTTATAAAAATATTACACTGTTATAATTTAAACAAGTTTGATAAACACAAATAAATATAAAAACAGCATTTAAAATGCATAAAAATATTACTGTTATGATTTAAACAAGTTTGAACATATTTAAACACAAATAAATATAAAAACAGCATTTAAAATGCGAAAAATATTGGGGAGCACAGGAATCGAACCTGTGGACTCTGTGTGTGTGTCTTTGCGTCTTGACCACCGGGCTAGTGGGTGGGTTCTATTGTAGATAGGGTTAGGTGGTAGATAGGGCTAGTGGGCTAGATTAGAACAAAATTCTAATGGCGCACTGAGTGCTGGTGCGCCATTAGAGTAGTCGATTTATGGCGCATGATATGGTGGTGCGCCATTAGAAAGTTTCCCACACTAAATCCCAAATATCTCTAATCTCTCCCGCTGCCCCCGTGTTCGCCGTCCCCTCGCCGCCCCTCGCCTCCTTCGCCGTCCCAGGAGCCGAAGCGCCGCCTCGCTCGCCCCCGAGCCGAGCACCGTCCCCCTCCGCCGCCACGCCAAGCCTGCTCCCCCTCGCCCCACGGCCCCGCTGCGTCAACCTCCCTCCCGGCGCGACAGCTAGGGTTCCTAGTCCGCCATCACTGCTGCCCACCCACAAGGCGCGGCCCAGCCCGGCCGAACCCTCCATCGCCCGCCTCCACCGCCTCCTCCTCGACGCGCCACCTCCTCGACAAGATCCTCCTCCTCGATCGCCACCTCCTCGACGCGCCTCCTTCTCCTCGACGCGCCGCCTCCTCGACGCGCCGCCACCCGCTGCCTCCTCGACACCGGCGTCCTCCTACGGCAGCCTGCCGTTATCCCACAGGTGATTCCTCACCTCTCCCCCCTTCCCCTCCTTCCCCCTACGGCATGCTTCTGTTTTCTGAGTGTATAGATTGCCATGTTTCCCCCAAAAAAGGGTTCAGTGTTCTTCAGTGTTCTTGCTAGAGTTAACTGAAAATGTTCAGTGTTCCAATCAGAGAAAACACTGCTACGCAAATAGACAGGTAGCACCCAACTGAACATCTGCTTCGCAAAACACTGCACTCCACTTACACATGGTATTTTTCTCGCAAATAGGACACCACACCCACAAGCACATGGGCTAGTATCATTAGCAAGGTCTTCTGTGTAAGTATATATAACAGCAGAACTTGTAACAACAAGTATAAGTAGCTATTACCCAAAGGTCAGCCAGACCAATGGGAATGGACAGAATTAAGTAACCAACTCCGTGAACTAGAGTAGCATATTCAGTTTTGTATACCAGCGGTTAATGGCCAGCAAGATCTCAGAGATTGCATATACAGATTTCTTGAACAGTGCTATTAATTACAAACAGAGCAATGTTGAAAATGAAACAAAAGGAATTGGAAAACCAGAAAGATAGGCATTACATTGTAAGTAAGCTAAGATAAAAAGTGTTTACTTTAAGTAATTATTTACAACAAGCATTGTGTAGGAAAATGTCATGCAGGCTGTAACTTGAACTTGAAGAACTCCTTAGATAGTTTTTAGTCTCCTTATACAAAACAAGCTGAAGTTTGAAACCTATTTCTCCTAAGGCATACGTAAAAATTGCGGATAAGTAGACACCAAAATTGCAGCCATGTCAAAGTGTCATTTCATTTGGGAGCAGTAACTCTAAGAAAAGGAAGTGAGTTGAATTGCAAAAAATGGAAGGTGAAATGAAAAGAACATTGCTCTATGTGAAAACTGTTTGTGCAATCTACAAATATGAAAAACTGTATGTGTTGTCATAGGTGTTGTCTGTCAAAACTATATGTGCAATCTCCGAACAATTACGCTTATGTGAAAACTGTATGTGCAATCTCCAAATGTATCATCATAATGTAGGTGCTGTGTTGTGTGATTCTTCATTCTGAGAACTTCAGCTTTTTCAACCTGCTGGACTATATGTTCATTGGTACTACTTGTGATGTTTTGCTGTACTACTTGGGAATTTTGTCAACTTGATTAACTTCCGTTCGGCCCTTGAGTTTGCCGGAATGTTGATTAACTTCCGCTCCAAATTTGGTACTCCATATGTCCTATTTTCAGCAAAGGTCATGCTGAAATTTTCCGTGAATTTTAGCATGACTTTGCTAAAATAGGACATATGGGGTACTTGCGACTAATGCATGTTTTATGATCTGTTGTAAGGGTACTAATTGGTCTCTTCGCTGCTTATCGAGATGGCGGAAGCAGCCACCGCCGATCTGCGACACCATGATCTGAGTTGGATGCTTCCAGTTCTTCACTATCATACTTGAGGCTTCAGCTGGATCCATGACGCTGGTATATAAAACGAGAGATCTCCCTTCACCCATCTCATTATGATATCATTGTTTGCTACATCACTCATTTTCCCAAACTGCAGAGGCTGCCCGATAGGTTTATGAACATGCCGATGGGTGAAGATCCGCCAAATAATGTGAAGCTGCGACAGTCGGGCAGCGGTTTCGCAGCAATGGGATGTGCAACATGCGATCAAGAAGGGCCACATTTACTTGTCTCGTGGGTGGGAGAACTTCTACCGTGCCTCACGACCTGTAGCTGGGGTACTTCCTTGTCTTGAGTACGACGATGACGCCAACATGCTCATCGTGAAGGTGTACAACAAGACTATGTGTCGCATGCGATACGCCGATGATAATGCCGCAGCGTTCGCCTCTTCTTATTCCTCTACATTTGGCTTTGTCTCACATCGATTGTTAACGGTCATTGTTGCATTTTGGACAGGTAGGAGCAGCAGAAGAGCGACATCGCTACAAACCAAAGCGGCGAATGACTATGGTCAGTAGCGAAGCAAAGAATGATTCTCGTCAGAGCGAAGCAAGCAGCGATTCTGCAACAACAGATAGACAACAAGAAGGATGATCCGGACTGGAGTGCAGGAGAAGAGGAGCAGAGGAGGATGAGGAGCTGCATCATGACGATGGGCATCAGCCGAGGATGACCTAGCGCTGGTGGTGGTGACCAAGGGCAAGAGATGGTGGTGGCTGACCATGGGCAAGAGATGGAGGTGGCTGAGGATGACCTAGCGATGGTCGTGGCTCAAGGTGGCCTCGCGATGGTGGTGGTGCTCGACAATGACCACGCACCGGTGGTGGCGCCCGGCGATCCCACACCGGGCGACATGACCACGCCAATTGTGGTAGAAGACTACATCCCACTACCTCCACTCGCCTCCACCGCCTCGCCGCCTAGGCGCATCGTGGAGATGAAGGAGAAGAAGGAGAAGAACTGCCTACTTTGTCGTGTATGTCGATCTCCTATAGGTTAGCTATCCAAAATGATATATATATATACTTAGTTACCTATGTTATCTCTAATATGCTTAGTTTCCTATAGGTTAGCTTCATTTTACCTAAGTTGGCTCTAATATACTAACTTAGAGCTTATATGCTTAGTTTCCTATAGGTTAGCTCCAAAATAACTTATGTTAGCACAAAATGATCAAGTTTACATAATAAGCTTATAGTCTTTTTCTTAATCTTCTTCTTTTCCAAAATGACATAGGTTAGCTTCATTTTACCTAAGTTGGCTCTAATATACTAACTTAGACCTTATATGCTTAGTTTCCTATAGGTTAGCTCCAAAATAACTTATGTTAGCACAAAATGATCAAGTTTACATAATAAGCTTATAGTCTTCTTCTTATTCTTTTCTTTTCCAAAACTCTTCTTATTCTTCTTCTAGTGTTCTTCCTCTTCTAGTATTCTTCTAGTCTTCTTCTTTTCTTCTTCTAACTTCTTGTTTATCATTTTGCAGATTTGATTTAATTGACTAAGCTTGCGTGGATGGGGTGCTTCTTTTCCATTTGTGTTTTTATTTTGTATCAATGTGAAACTTTTGTGAATTGATGGATAACGGTGTTGGATGAACAATGTGAAACTTTTGTAACGACGGAACTATGTGTTGGCTATGTATGTATATATGATGAAACTTGTGTGTTGGATATGATTGCTATATGGATGCTTGTTGTATATATATATGTGTTGAATATCTCATATGTGAAATAGTGACCTGAGATTAAGAAGAAAAGAATTAAAAAGTTGTTACTAATGGCGACTACAATGTGCTCTACTGTAAGTATAGCAGATTATAGTGGCGCACCGTGAGTAAGATTAATGGCGCCTTACATGCGCCATTAGAGTACCAATTCTAATGGTGCATTGGTGGTGCGCCATTAGAAAAAAATTCTAATGGCGTGATGCCAGTGGCGCACCAGCCATGCGCCATTAGAAGGCAAAACCAGTGCGCCACTAGCATGCCTTTTCCTAGTAGTGGGAGCAACTGCGTCAAATGTTATTTACTCCTTAAGTAATCATCGTTGATGCTCGCACATTCCCGTAGGATGCATCCTACTTGGTTCCCATAGCACTTGCGAGGTTCTTCCGGCTCTAACGGCTCAAACTTGCCAGGTGCCATCTTTGTGATCACAAGTCGTCCAATCCCTAGTTTGTTAGGTTTTCGTATCCTCTTCTTCTTATGCTTCCTCTTTTCGGTAGCGGCATCGGGGCCGGTACCTTCCCCACCGGTACCTTCCCCGCCGGTACCTTCCCCACCGGTCTCGGTGCCGCCATCGGTGCCGGTGCCGTCGGTGTCGATGTCGGCGTCAGTACCATCATCGAGGCCGACCTGCAAACCTTGCTTAGCAGTCAAATAGTTGAGGTACTCTTGTTCACCCTCATAATCCATCTCGTCTGCATCTTGGTCAGAAGGCCCAGTTTCTTCATTGTTCGACATGTTTCCAATGATTAAGTGGCCTCATTTATTTCTAAAAGTATGAATAAATGAGAAATGACATAAAAAGAAATCTATGTGCCAGCACTCGATATGCCAACTATGTAGCCCAAATCATGCATTTATTCACGGGAAATTTCGGCATGACCTTGATGGATATGAGTATTACAAGATCTCCTCGACCCTTCCATAAAATCGTTCAGTTGTGCCGTTGTCGCTGCCGGTCATGCATTCCATCATCACCCCTGAGTTCTGATCATCGTTGTCCATATCTTTTGCCTCCGTGTAGAATGTGTATCTGTTGATATCATATGCCTGATAGGTTACGAGGTTGGGCGAGGGGCCATGTGCTAGGGCGTATATGAGCAATCCGTCCTTAGAGCCCTCCTCCGGGGGATTAGCAATAATATGCTCTTTGAACCAATGCAGGAAAGTGGAGTTGTTCACTCTAGTAACTTCGGCGTCCGTCCTGCATACCCCCCGGTCACGATACTTCTTTGCGATAATTTCTTTGTGCAGTGCCACGAAAGGATCTACCTCATCTATGTGTTCTAGCACTACTAAGTTTGCTTTGTCAAAGTCGCTGCATCGATCTGAGTATGCCACGTGCAGTTCCTCGCGCATCGCTGTAATCGACCATCTCCTTCGAGCCTCCCATCGTGCTTGTTAACGGGCAAACCAACACTAACACCAGGCGGCTGGTCTGCGCCATATAGAAAATTCTCACAGAAAGAGATGCACTCTTGTGCCAAATAGCCCTGGACGGTGCTTCCATCCGGATGGGACATGTTACGAACGAATCCTTTGATGATCCCATTCATCCTCTCAAATGGCATCATGTTGTGCAGGAATGACGGCCCCAGGTCTGTTATGTCATCCACAATATGGACACACAGATGCACCATCACGTCGAAGAACGCGGGCGGAAGTACATCTCAAGCTCATTCAAGATCACAACGATCTCTTCCAAAGAGCCTTTGGAGCAGCTTCACACCGATCGACATTCGAGATGACGCCAAAAAGTTGCAGAGACCAATAAGCGTGTCACGAACGTGCTTGTCCATTATCCCTCTAAGGGCAACAGGTAGTATCTGCGTCATCATCACATGACAGTCATGAGACTTCATCCCGCTGAACCTTTTCTTGTCCGTGTCTAGATATCTGCTTATCTTGCCACAGTAACCGGAACTAACTTTGACTCCGGTAAGGCACTTAAAGAATTGATTGATCTCAGCCTGACTTAAGGTGAAGCAAGAAGGGGGGCAATAATCCTCTTTCTTTATTTTCTTGCCCTTCTTCTCCTGTGCCTCTGTCTCCGTCTCTGTCTCGTCTGACATTTTACGGGGCGGCAATGTGCAGATCTTCCCTGATTTTCAAATCTTGCAAGTCTTTTCTTGCCTTCGGCCCATCCTTGGTCTTATCCGGCATGTTCATCAGTGTTGCGAGCAAGCTCTCAAGGACATTCTTACAGATATGCATTTGAACAAGGCAATGAGGTGTATCCAGTTTGTGCCAGTACTCCAAGTTCCAGAACATAGACCTCGTCTTCCATACCTTCAGCAGCGGCTCCGGCGCCTTTCTCATCGTCTTTCCCGGCGCGGGGCACTCCTTCCAGTTTTTCAACAGCTCATCGATTTCGGCACCGCTCTGCTTACGTGGAGGTCCTCGATGCTCAGCGTGACCATTGAATAGATCTCCACGGTTTCTCCACGGGTCGTCCTGTTCAAGCCATCTTCGAGACGTTGTATCATCCATGCACCCGCCATCTTTCCTTGACGTTAACTGCTGAGACGTTGTATCATCCATGCACCGCGTGCATCCGCAATATCCATGGCACACCTGGCCTGCCACCTATCCGTAACCGAGATAGTCCTGCACTGTCGTGATCAGCGCGGCTCTCATGTTGAAATACTCACCTTTGCTGGCGTCCCATGTCTTGGCCGGTGTTTTCCATAACATGTCTAACTCCTCTTGAAGTAGCCCCAGATACAAATTAATATTATTTCCTGGTTGTTTTGGCCCTTGAATAAGCATGCTCATGTGAATGTACTTCGATTTCATGCACAACCAAGGGGGGAGGTTGTACATCCATACAAACACGGGCCATGTGCTATGGTTGGTGTTCTGGTTGCCAAACGGATTCATGCCATCGGTACACGCGCCGAGCACGATGTTCCTTGCATCACATTCAAAATACCGATAGAAGATGTTCAACACTCTCCACTGGCTTCCATCCTTCACGTGTCTCAGCTTTGGATCATCTCCATCGTCGGGCTTCTTCCTCTCCGCGTGCCAGCGCATTAGCTTTGCTTCCTTGGGATCTACAAAATACCTCTGGAGACAGGGAGTGATCGGTAAGTACCATACAACTTTCCGGGAACATTTCTTCCCGGCCTTCTTGTATCGAGAAGCATTGCACACCGGACATCTTGTTTTTTCCGCGTGCTCCTTCCGATAAATTATGCAATTGTTGATGCATGCATGGTATCTAACGTGTGGCAGATCAAGAGGGCACACGATCTTCTTGGCCTCATCAACACTAGTAGGACATAGATTACCCGCGGGAAGAACATCCTTTAGGTACTTGAGATGCTCATCGAGGCTAGTGTCGGTCCATTTGTTTTTAGCCTTCGTCTTCAGGAGTTGGAGCGTGAAACTCAAGCGGGTCACCTCAGGATTGCAACCATCATACAATGGAGTGTTCGAGTCTACCACCAGTTGCTCCAGCTTAGCCTCCTCTCTAGAAGCAGCTCTCTCGAAGATTGCGTCTCCTTGCGAAGCAATGCTTGAACATGAGGGTCCCGCACAATTGAACATAGTACCGATTTAACTCTGCTGCGTGGAGTCCATGTCGTTCTCTCCGCCGCCATGTCCGCCCTTCTCCTCCGCCATGTCCGGCCCTTCTCCGCCGCCATGTCCGCCTCTTCCCGCTGCCATTATCGATCATCTCTTCGTCTTGCCCGTGTCATCATTGCCTGCCCACAAGATCCTCAACATCGTCATCCTCATCTACAATTATCCACCGAGTATAGCCATCCATGAAACCAGTCATGAGCAGTGCGCTTCGACACGACCATCGTCATGGGGGTCGAGCCAAACTATTCCTTTGCATTTTCGACACGGACATAAAACCTCTGTCCGGTTATTTTCTTTCATGTCCCGCACCGTCGACCGCAACCAACTGTCCACCATCGCTCCACCGACCATCGCCAACTCTGCACGGTAATAATAAACAAATTGATTATAAAAATGCATGCATGCATCAAAGTCATAAAAAATTTGGCATGACCTTCCCTAAAAATAGGACATATATGGATCTAGAGTTTGCCGAATTAGCCAAACGGAAATAAATCGACATTTCGGCAAAACATAGGCAACTCAAAAGCACAATTTACAAGGCCAACTCATGCCACACACACAATTTCCGCAAACATATCACACACACACATTAACATATTTCCATTTTGCAAAAGCATGAAATTTTCATCAGCTCTATCTCGATCGAGATCGAGCACACAGTGGAGATGATGTTGTAGGGAGATCAAAAGTGCAAAAAGCTCTTCTTAACAAAGATAGATCTAGTTAGGGGGCAAATAGGTCACTTAACTAAATCCTACATCTACCTAACTACCTAATTTGGGAGGAGACAACTTCAACTAGTGGAGGGGGAAGGAAAAAGAGAAAGGAGATGCATTAATGGAGGTGGTGTAGTTATGTAGGAGTAATGAAGAGAGAGAAAGGTGGATAGAAGAGAGAGAGTAATGGGGGAGAAGTATTGAGGAGAAGAAGAAGAGTGAGAGTGGGAGCATGTGGTGGAGGTAGGGGAAGGGAAGAGAGGAGGGGAGGTAGGGGAAGGGAAAGAGGAGGGGGGAGGGAGGGACGGTGGGGAAAGGTGTTGGGTTGGTGCGGGTTAGCGATGGCGCTGGGATCTAAAAGCAGCTGCTGCTAAGGATTTAGCAGCAGCGCGCTTTGGGATGCGGCGCTACTGCTAACTGGGACAAAAAAGTGTGGCAATTTGAAATTTACCAGCAGCGATCTCGGAAAAAGTGCGCTACTACTACATACTTAGCAGTAGCGCGGTTCCTGTGACCGCGCTACTGCTACTTAGAGTTAGCTGAACACCGCGGGTCGATATTTGTAGCAGCTGCTTTAGGCCGAAAGGCCATCTTGCTAAATCCTTATCAGGCGAGTTTACGTAACACGCGCTACTACTTGTTAGCAGCAGCGCTCCTTTTTGAACCGCGCTGCTGCTAAGATTCTGTGTATAGGCTTTTCCGTAGTAGTGTCCGTCGGGGTGGTACTGGGAGCCGCTACCTACCGGGGGGCGCAGGTTGGTGAGGAGCCAGCCTGTCGTTGACCCGAACCTTCTTTGGTGGCGGTCGCGTGGGCCAGTGACGATCCAGAGGCTCGAGGACTCCGCGGAGGTGGTGCGTCACCATGTCAGTGAGGAGGACGCGCACGTCCATCGCTACTTGTTTGCGTTGGAGCACAGGTCGTTCTCCAATACCTGGCAGGTTCTCCGGGGATCTCATTGGAGCTATGATCCCGTGATGGTTCCTTCTCTGTGGGTGTCCACCGCCTGCACCGATACCCGTCGTGTGCTAGGGTTTTAGTTGTATTAGTGATGTTATATGTATGACACTATTCGTGATGTATTAGTGATAATATTCGACGATGTACGTACGCATGAGATGATTTACTTTTGCTTATTGAAAGCATGCTAATTTGAGTCCTATAAGATATTTTGAAATGTATATCTTGTGTTGCTCAATATCCTAGTGGCCGGTCATGTTTGCAGGTTACACCTCCGAGTGGCCTATGTTTTGCCGGAGTGTTGATTCATTTCCGTTCCGGCAAATATCATATGCTCGATATGTCCTATTTTAGCAAAGGTCATGCCGGATATTTCCATGAATTTTGGCATGACTTGTGCCAGAATATGTAGGAAATATCGAGTGCCCCGGATTTGTGTGTTGAGTATCTTGGTAGTTGTCTTCGATCGATTTTCAATTAATGTTTTAACTACGAACATAGGAAATGTCCGATTTACGAAAAGGATTTCGGTATTTGCAAATACTACGAAGACGAAGCGCTGCTTTGTCGACGGAATCTTCCTAGATGATGATAGGCACTTCAGCATCAAGCTGGACGAGAACTTCGAAGTGGATACAGTAAGTCACAACGACAAGTCTTTTTTCGTAATTAAGCATGACATCTGCTTCATTTGCTTCAACTTATATTATTTTTACTATTCTACTAGCGTATCCCCTGCCATGCAAGAGTTTTTGTATTGGATAAGATAGGTTTCAGTCATAGTACGGAGGAAAAGAAAGTTTACTTGAAGACCAAGCATGGTTATATTTTCCATGCAAAATTATACAATTCAGATGACTACACCTATTTTGGATGCAAAACATGGCGAGCACTATGCAAGACTTATGCATTTGAGCCTGCTATGGTTATCACCTTTGATATTCGTCCGAAAGATGATATTGAAGGTAATACCGACATCTGGGTTGATGTGCAGACGCCTCCAGTTATACCATTATGTAAGTTTCTCAACCATATTTATGTCTTTGATATTGTTTATTCAAAAATAGTTGACAACTAATTTGTATTGTCAGCTTATTTCGGTGCAAGCAAACATGTCGAACGCTTGGTAGACAGGACTGTATACTGTCCTGGGGCTGAACTCAACTGCGAGGAGCTTAGTCATTATGTTTCATGGCTTGAGGATCATGATACTGTCAAGACAAATTTTCTTCCTGCATTTAGAAATGTTAGTACTGAAAATGTGCGACCAATAGTGTTCGTAATGAACTACGGTCACATCTATTTAGGAAGGATGGTAAGATTTTTACTATTTGTCATCAGTGCATCTTTTCCATACATTATTTTTGAAGCTAAACTTCATTGCTAAGTATGTTACCATACGATGTTCTTCAACAAGGACTCCCAATGAATGTTGTGCCTTATGGGATCGAGACTAAAGGTACCATGAGTATTATCATCTTACGGCCAAGATATCCTACAGATTACTTTAGTGCATTCAAGGTTAGCGACGGATGCTTAATAGTGCAAGACTGGACCAAATATGTGATGGGGGAGCGCAGAGAAGTACTAGGGGGTAGCAAACAGATGCGCTACCCACGATTAGGAGACAGGTTCATCTGCATGCTCCAGCTTGATCAAGGAGGAGAGCTATACATGTTTTATATTATTTTACCTAAGAGAGAGCAGCAGGAGTGATTAGCTAGCTAGAAATGAGTTTGAGGATGATGATGTGCTACACTATTACTATGATGATAAAATAGCTAGTGTTGGTGGTAATGACTATGATGATTATTATTAGCTAGTGTTAGTGGTGATTAAATAAATATTGTTGGTGGTAATGACTATGATGATGATTAAATAGCTTGTACTGGCGGATTAGATTCAAATGGAGGCAACATGTGGTGCACATCGAAAGTACTACTAGTCCAAACTATATCAAGTTTGGATTAGTAGTATACTTTTGACATGCACCACATATTGCCTCCACTTGAACCTAATCCACCTTCATTTGACACACTGTTATGGACATAATGATGTAAACCTCATAACTGGTATTGTACCAATATTTGTACGATGGCGCATAAATACACTAAAATAATTACTAGTAGCGATGGACAGAAAACACGCTGCAAGTAGTTACCTTAGCAGTAGCGTGGTACTGAACAAACGTTGCAGCTATTTGTCCTAGCAATGAGCGCGTCTGGGCACGCTGCTATCGCTAAGCAATAGCTGTAGCGCATTATTAGTAGCGCGCCTACCCGCGCTACTAGTGAGCACAAAACCAGCGCTACTGCTAGGGTTTTCCCTAGTAGTGTCCACGGAGAAATTGTTCTGGTCGCAGTATCTTGTGCCAGAGCATCCCGTGCCCTTCACCGATCAGCTGAAACAGCTGGTGGAGCTGCATAGGCTTGCTGAACTAGACATGATGGATTTGATAATCTGGCTATGGCCAGCCGAAGCTATGCCCGGCAGCTACTTCGGACTCGTGAAGCAGCTGGTGAACGCTTGTCCTCGGCTGGACTTCGTCAAGCGATCGGCCTGTGCTGAAGGTGCGTGCATGGCCTTCGCCCGTTGCAAGATGTGGTGGGCAAAGATGAACACCGTCGAGATGGCTAGGGGGCTGCCAGAGGGCAAGGAGCACCGCACACCCGAGTGCTATTTTGCGAATGTCCTAGAAGGGTCTCACATTGTGGCAACGCAGTGTGGGCATGACATTATTTTCGAATGAATACATTTGTGTTGTCTTTGCCTTGTGTGGTGAAACAAGGTCGGTTTGTAATATAATGCTTGTTATGTTCTAATTTTTTCCTCCGGTGCGGCCGTGTTGTATGGAATCTGAGGGTTGGCCAGTCGTCGGCTTCTGCCCCCATGTAGGTAGTACGGGGGTGTTCGGGATGGAATCTAAACAATCTTGATCCAGTTGTATGGTCCTTGAAGGAGTTGTTTAGCGCAACGAACCAGACAATCAGACTATGCGGCTTAAACGCCCTCACTTAGCCATAGGAGTTTTACAATAAAACATAGACGCAGCTCCTAGTTTGCAAACAAGAGTGCTATGAGCGTCTGATCGGGAAGTACCAATCCTTCGCATAATGCGGGAGAAATCTCCAACGATTTGTAACCTCCGAACAGCTGACCAGCTCTCGCTGCATCATGACAGTCAGTTTTCGGCTTTCTCTACTGAGGTGCTCCTTTGGATAAACTAGGGCACAATCATAGTAGTTCTCCCTTTACTACCTTAGCCGATATAGCGGAACGTAAGGTAGCAAGCATAGGAGCCGGCCAACCCAACTATTGACCAAAGACATGATCTGGAGCCAATACATGTAATTCTTACTTCGGGGTAGTCCCGAACTATATTATAAAGAGTGTTCGGACTTTGTTGTCGTATTGTGGGGCGCCTGGGAGCCCCTGGCAAATATGAAACGTAGAAAGTGTACGGGTGCTAGAAGATAAGTTATTAAAGGAAAACAGAAAGAAAGCAGAGGTGATATCTTGGCCCTTAAACTTGAGCCACAAACCGTTTCCATTATAATTGGGTTAATGCGTCAAAGCGCATTGATACAAATGGTGCGATAAGCAACTGGTTGTTTAACATGCCACGACTGAAGGCGAGTTGCATGTGGGTCCTGACAATAGGTAGAGTGGTCGTTTGAACTGACCTCTAGAGCTTTCCCTATACGTCTGTGCTTCTTGCCATCCTGGTATATTTATCCTTTGACAGGACCGGTAGTCGGGCCGTCAAAGAAGCCCTATGTAAAAGAAACCTGGAAAAGGAAAAAGGAAATAGTGAAAGTATATGTGCGTCCGGGGTCGGTCAAGCCGAACTGTAGATCACAAGCCAGCTATGCCTCCATCGATGCCCATGGGATTTCTAGTGCGTAATTATGCACGCGTGGTACGAATGCCACTACCTGATCGGGGCTGGGACGGAGGCCAAATTGCTAGTCGAGCTCTTGATGAGCCGTGATGTCCTGGTGCAGCATAGTCCGGACCCTCTTTACGATGTCCAGGGGCTCGGCAGCCGGATTACGGTTCTGCTTGAGAAGGCCGCTTTGTGCTTCTGCTGCTAGGGCGGCGGTGTGCTCCTCTATACGGAGGGACCATTCCGTGTTTCCGTTGACCGTTATGACGCCGCGTGGACCGTGCATCTTAAGCTTAAGATAAGCATAGTGCGGCACCGCATTGAACCGAGCGAATGTCGTCCGTTCGAGCAGTGCGTGATAACCACTGCGGAATGGGACGATGTCGAAGACTAACTCCTCTCTTCGGAAGTTGTCGGGGGATCCAAAGACAACCTCTAGTGTGATTGAGCCCGTACAGTGGGCCTCTACACCTGGTGTGACTCCTTTGAAGGTAGTCTTCGTTGACTTGATCCTTGATGGATTAATGCCCATTTTGCGCACTGTGTCTTGATAGAGCAGATTGAGGCTGCTACCACCGTCCATGAGGACTCGCGTTAGGTGGAATCCATCAATGATTGGGTCCAGGACTAGTGCGGCTGATCCGCCATGCCGGATACTGGTCGGATGATCCCGACGATCAAAAGTGATCGGTCATGATGACCATGGGTTGAGTTTTGGGGCGACTGGCTCTATCGCATAAACGTACCTTAGTGCGCGCTTGCGCTCCCTTTTGGGGATGTGTGTAGCATATATCATGTTCACCGTTTTGACTTGAGGGGGAAACTTCTTCTGTCCCCCTGTGTTCGGTTGTCGGGGCTCCTCGTCGTCGTCCTTGCTTTTTGATCCCTTTTCCCTGTTCTCGGCGTTTAATTTGCCGGCCTGTTTAAAAACCCAACAGTCTCTGTTGGTATGATTGGCTGGTTTTTCTAGGGTGCCATGTATCTGGCACGGGCGATCGAGTATGCAGTCCAGGCTGGATGGTCCCTGATTGTTTCTCTTGTATGGTTTCTTCCGCTGGTTGGACTTGGAGCCACTGAATACGGCGTTGACTGTATTGTCGTCGGTATTATCACCATTGCTTCAGCATTTGTGTCTGTTACGTCAGAGCTTGCCGTTGGTGTTATTAACCTCTGAGGGGACTGCCTCGCTGGCTGTGTTTTTGCTGCGAGCCAACCAACTATCATCAACCACGCAAAAGCAGGTCATGAGTGCCGTGAGGGCTGCCATAGATTTTGGCTTTTCTTGGCCGAGGAGGCGGGCGAGCCATTCATCGCGGATGCTGTGTTTAAAGGCCGCTAGGGCTTCAGCATCCGGACAGTCGACAATCTGGTTCTTTTTAGTTAGGAACCTAGTCTAGAACTTCCTGGCGGACTCCCCAGGCTATTGAACTATGTGGCTTAAGTCATCGGCGTCTGGTGGCCGGACATATGTACCTGGGAAGTTATCGAGGAAGGCCTCTTCCAAGTCCTCCCAGCTGCCAATAGAATTTTCAGGCAGGCTGTTTAACCAGTGCCGAGCTGGTCCTTTAAGTTTTAGCGGGAGGTACTTGATAGCGTGGAGGTCATCTCCCCGGGCCATGTGGATGTGGAGGATAAAGTCCTCGATCCATACCGCAGGATCAGTTGTCCCGTCGTATGATTCAATTTTCACGGATTTGAACCCTTCGGGGAATTCATGGTCCATTACTTCATCCGTGAAGCAAAGAGGGTGTGTGACGCCTCTGTATCTGGCCGCATTGCACCGTAGCTCCGATTGAGTTCGTCCGCGGCTATCAGCTCGGGTGTGACTAGGTTTGTCACGTCCGAATAGGTAGCCATCATCACGTGTCGAGGGACATCTTCGCGATCCATAAATTGATCGGTATGTCCTGCTCTACTATCCAGGGTCTGCCGGAGGTCATATGTATGACCCCGAGCCATTTAGTCTCTATTTTTATGAGGCGGTAGGGCAGGCTGCTGTTCGGCCTGAGCTGCCGCTCTATCCCGACCACGTGGTGGTCGGTCCGCCGCACTATCCCGGCCGCGTGGTGGTCGATCAGACGCATTACACGAGGGATGTATGAGCTCCGGCGCCTCTTCATCGAACTGGGGTAGCAGCCTTCACTATGGGTAACTCTTGGCAGGGCGTCTGAGGCCGTATTCTTCGGCTGCCAGGACATCAGTCCATCTGTCAATGAGTAGATCTTGGTCAGCTTGAAGATGCTGCTGTTTCTTTTTCAGGCTCCTTGCAATGGCTATTAGCTGAAGCTTACAGCGCTCCTGCTCGAGAGGTTCCTCAGGCACGATGAAGTCTTTGTTGCCGAGGCTCACCTCCTCCTCGGAGAGCAGATGGTAACTACCATCCTTCAAGTCTTCTTCCATTGCCTGTTCGTCAGGGCTGACTTGCCCATCTTCCCGATGGTCTTGTTTGGCAGTTTGTTCATCAGGTTCTTCTGTGTCTTCGGCACCATCCAGAGTGTTATCGTCTCCTGTGCCAGTGTTGTGGTCCCAGCTGCGGCGAGATTTAGAGCGGCACCGCTAACGCCGGCGCTTTGGTTGTGTTTTAGGAGGGTCCTCCTTTGTGGGGTTTTCCTTGTCATCACCACTATTATTTTTGGCGTATCTACCATGTAGACGTTGTATGAGGAAGTTGCCGTCCATCGTCCGGTGAACGGCGGGTTTTGGGCCTCCTCGTCTCCGGCATCGTCGTCCATACCATCGATGTCTTCGGAGTCATAGTCAAACGCGTCGGTTAAGTCTTCGATAGTGGCTATGAAGTGGGTGGTGGGTGGGAAGCGAAATTCTCCTTCATCATCAGCCTCCAGTTCGAACCGGACATAATTCGGCTGTGAGTCCCCCTCCAAGGACAGATTTTTCAACGAATTTAGCACATCACCCAAGGGTGAGTGTTGGAAGATGTCTGCGGTGCTGAATTCAAAGATCGATAAACGATCAAGTTCGGCGTCCGCGGGCTCACATGGTTCAGAACTTATAACCAGTGACGAGTCCGGAATTCCAGTGACATAGATATTGTGTGAGGTTAAGTCCATGTGCGGCTCCAACGCCGGGGAGTCTGTGGCCTCCGTGGTGGCGTCGAGCCTTCGATCTTTGGATGCCACAGTGTGCTCTGGATCTAAGGCCAGAGTAGTCACATGAGCTATCTCTTGGATGCGGTCTTATGACAGATTTAGGTCATTTTCGTCAATGTGACTAGGAGCGGTCGTTGCGGTCTCGAATCCGGCGAAGATCGAAACTCCACGGATGTCTGCAACGTAATTCAAGATCCCAAATCTGACCTGATGACCAGGGGCATAGCCATCGATCTGCTCCAGGTGGCCAAACGAGTTGGCCAACGGTGCAAAGCCGCCGAACACGAAGATCTGTCCGGGAAGGAAGGTTTCTCCTTGGACAACATCATCGTTGATGATTGAAGGGCCATCGAACCATTTGGGGACGGCACAGTGGAACTCTCAATGAAAGCCCCAATGTCGGTGTCAAAACCGGCGGATCTCGGGTAGGGGGTCCCGAACTATGCGTCTAAGGTCGATGGTAATAGGAGACAGGGGACACGATGTTTAACCAGATTCGGGCCCTCTCTATGGAGGTAATACCCTACTTCCTACTTGATTGATGTTGATGGATATGAGTATTACAAGAGTTGATCTACCACGAGATCATAATGGCTAAACCCTAGAAGTCTAGCCTGTAAGACTATGTGTAATGAATATCTCTCCTTTCCAAACTAAGTCCTCCGGTTTATATAGACACCGGGAGGATCTAGGGTTACACCAGGTCGGTTACAAAGAAAGGAATCTACATATTCGGTCGCCAAGCTTGCCTTCCACGCCAAGGAGAGTCCCATCCGGACACGGGTGTAGTCTTCGGTCTTCGTATCTTCATAGCCCATCAGTCCGGCCCATGGCCAACAAGCCGGATGCCCGAGGACCCCTTAGTCCTGGACTCCATCAACAGGCTCCTGAATACTGCGGCCGCCTCCACCGGCGAGTGACCAACTCCGAGCCGTGTGGCGCTCTTCTAGCCTCAAGCGTCAAGCCACCATACTAGTGTCCACTAATCATCGCTGGGACCACGCCTATGATTGACTCGCCGTTCGCACGGCTTACCGTGTCTGCGATTAATTCGCCCGTCTGCACCGGCTTACAACGGCGCTGCCGACTTATCTGTCTGCTACTACGGTCGACTCGCCCATGATTGATTTCAGCTTCACGGTGGTGATCATCAACTCCGCGGTGGATATTTTCTGGCCTAAAGTATCAGGTGAAATCCATCCATTATATTTTCATATTATATATTGATTTCTTTAAAAGTGCAATTACTCTGGCCTGCAATGTTTTTGATGCAGGATATTGTTCACTACATCAACACGAGGTGGTTGACTCGCCCGTCCATGCGGCTTACCACGCTCATGATTGCCTCGCCTGTTTGCGCGGCTTACCGCGCCCGCAATTGACTCGCTCGTCCGCGCCGGCTTACAACACCGCGGCCGATTCATCTGTCTGAGCCGCCTCTGATGTTGCGGTCTTCTTTTCCGTCCATCTCTCACGGTCTGGTGTACATCAACACACCGGGCCGCACCTGTCTGCATGAGCTATTTATTGAGTATGAGCAAGTCACTGCTTGGGTAGCCCGTTTTTTTCCAACAAATTCGAGGCAAAATTATCATGTATTATCAGCTGCCGTCTGCACTGGATGGCTCAATGGGCATGCGCACAAGTCGCCGCCACTACAGTTTGGTTAACTTCAAACAGCCAGTTGGAAGGAACCATTGGCCGAGTTGCTGACATGGCTCATACGGGATCATTTATAACGCGCAGCAGTCATTTCAACATTCTGTGGATTCACATCGCGCTATCAACACCAATGATATACACCTTCTGCTATGGTCAAATATGGAGAATCTCAAGCCAACTCCTCGAGTCGTCTTGAGACTTGGGGGCTACAATGGCATGACTCGGCAAAATTGGCCGGTTTCAATGCATTCAAGAACTCCGGGTCATTGGAGGGAAAAATAAACCGGCCCCGGAGATTACTGCTCTATCGATGAAAATTTAAAAGGCCGTCAGAAAAATTCCGGCTCACAATGATGCTTCCGGTTTACAATCTGGTTCAAGGGAATTCCCGTCTCCCACACAGCGCTGAAGCCCTCAATATCAGGTTCAAAATCCGGTTTAAGAGGAAATTGTCTCCCACAAAGCTCTGAAGCTCTCAAATCCGGTTTAAAAATTCCGGTTCAAAAAGAATTATCTCTTGCAAAGTTGAGTTCTCAGGAAAAATTAAAGGTTGCCAAAGAGAGCTTGCTGCCATGATGCGCGGTTCAAACACAGGTACCCTGCTCCAATGGTCACTTGGGGGCTTCCTGTTCAAACATAGGTGTATTCACCAAAGAGAACATAGCTGTCGGTACCATCTTGATCGGCGCAATGCCAAAACTTATGGTCACTTGGGGGCTCCCTATTCAAACATTGGTCGTATTCGAACCAAAAAGAACATAGCTATCGGTACCCTCTTGATCGGCACAATGCCAAACCCACTAGGGGGCTTTTTGATCGTATTCGAATCATAGCTTAACCCCTTTTGGGTGCGACTTTGATCGTATTCGAATCACAGTCATTAAAAAACTCTCAAGGTCATTTGGGGGCTTCCTGTTCAAACATAGGTCATATTCGAACCAAAGAGAACATAGCTGTCGGTACCCTCTTGATCGACGCAACGCCAAAACCACTAGGGGGATTCCCGATCGTATTCGAATCCTAGCTTAACCCCTTTTGGTCCAACTTACTGATCGTATTCGAATCAGAAGCCTCGCTTTTTTCACTTTGTTTGACTTAAGTTTTTTGAAAACAATCTTTTGGGTTTGTCTTGAGACTTTTTGTTTATAACTGAAGCATACATGTGGTTTCGATTAACCCGGCTTGACTTTGGATGATAAGCCGCCATCATATGACAATCATAAACATTTGGAAGTTTTGGCTTCTAAAGATTGGGTTATTACCCTTACAGCACAGGTATCATAAGCCGGCAGTACGATTCAATATCACAGGTATGATATTATTTATACTTGATTATGTTTAAGTCGGACCTGGCTTTTGACGTTAAGTCGCCAGGGCATATATTGTTTAAACTCTATGGAGGATTTGCAGAACTATGACTTATATAAATGCTTAAGTCCAAGCACATCATTAAAATTGATGCTTCAAAAGGATTATCCGTTCTTGATTTTCTCAAAGGCTATAAGTCGCCGGGTTATAAAAATTCTGGCTTATAATGGAGGCGTATTAAATTGCCATCGGTCAAGAGCCACCGGGTATTTAAACTCCAGATTTACTTGTCAACAGATAAGGTATTCAAAGTCGCTTTGGCGCAATGGCTATTATTTTATCAATGGATATGGTTTATTCTACAATGGCAAGAATAATCCCGAGTCGCTGCAGGTTTACGACCTGGCACTTGGGGGCTACATTATTCAAATTGAGATTACATCGAATATGCAAGTCCCATGTCACTGCCAGCATGCACCATGGCACTTGGGGGCTAATGCAAAGTCATTTTTTGCTCAACTTATTGAAGACCCGACTCATCACATTCTAAATGAGCCAGCCCTTGGGGGCTACCAATTGCTCCTATCGAAAATTTAAGGTACACAAGAATTAATTCATTATATTAAAAGATCCACTACTCAGTTGGTAGAGTACAAAGCTCTTAACCTTGTGGACATGGGTTCAAGCCCCATGATGGAAATTACATCATGATGTTATTATCAATGAATCATATACAAAGTCCCAGCTCAGTAATTTCTTACTGAGCCGGCCCTTGGGGGCTACACGTTGCTGCTCAAGTTTACATGATCATATTTACAAAGTCCCTGCTCATTATTGCATAATGACCCGGCCCTTGGGGGCTACACTGGTTGAAATTTTTATGAGCATAAGGCAATTACAAGTCCTAGGTTGCTGCAAGCATGACAACCAGTCACTTGGGGGCTACAGGTAATATGCATATAAGGAAGGAATATCTCCAAAGTTATCAGTATTGAGTAAGTCAGGGATCATACTATCAGTCTTGGCCTAAATAACTCAAGAAGATCAATTACATGACCCGACGTCTGCAACAGTTATGACCCGACATCATTTGTTTATAACCCGACAATTTTGGCAATCATAAATGGGCAAGATCTACATCTTTAAGCCGGCTGAATATCAGTTGAATATTTCAAGACCAATATTTTTGTCAAATCAGAGCATTGAAGGCCGACTCAAATGGATTATTTCTTATAATATTTCTTTACAAGAGCAGATGTCAGCAAAAGGATTATGAAGCTGGCCTATTGACCCGGATTTTCCAGGAGAAAATGTCAAGGACTTAAGGATGATCAGGTGCCGGCTTACAAGAATTTTTAACCCGGAGCACAATCTGTCAAATTTGTTCTGGTGTTTATGTTGCAGGATCGGTTTAACATGGATAAATCCAAATTAAACTGGGGGCTAATGTCGGGGATATACCCCGCGGTATAAACTGCCGGATCTATGACCCGGCTGGAGCTTGGCGACTCACTGGCGACCCGCTTGGACCTGGCGGTTTATGATTCTTCGGAGACCCGGCGGGCGGGTCAGATGGACGACAAGGCCCAAGGCCCAGTAGGCCGGTTCATGTGATGGTGGGCCGGCTTTAAAGGAAAGCATAAGGAATATTCCCTTACAAAGGAAGCAAGACTAGGACTCCTCTTGTAATACAGTAATCCTAATCCTATTAGGACTAGTCATGTAACCCACCCCTTCAACATATATAAGGAGGGGCAGGGCACCCCAAAGAGGGACAGGCTGAAACAATCTCTAGGGCTAGACACAACTAAAGGGGAGCCGGCCTATGCGCATCTCCCTCATGAGCATAATGAGACCTAGCCACAAACTACATGTAGGGCTATTACCGGATAATGTTTCCCGGGGCCCGAAGCTGGCTAAATCCTCGTCTTGTGTGCCCGATCAACCCCTCTCAAGCTACCACATAGATGCGTTGTCCTCACGACTAAGTCCTCACACTAGGACATCTGCCGTGACAATTCCACGACAATACCCGCAATAATTTTATTCGACTCTGGGGCTTCCCACTCTTTTACTTCTCAAAGTTTTGTTGCCCAAAACAAATTTCCTTGCTCGCTTTTGGGGGAAACTATACTGGCTCAGTCCTCGAGATCTGTGCTCAAAAGCAATTTGGTCTGCCAAAATTTGGATAGGTATCAAGGGGGTCCGTTTTCCGACCGCTTTGATAGTAATCGAGTCTGCCAAGTTGGATGTTATTTTGGGAATGAACTGGTTGACTCAATATCAAGTATGCATAAACTGTGCGACCCGAGAAGTCACCTTGGCAAATCAGGAAGGGCAGACTACAAAGTTCTATGCTCGCAGGAGTATACCCAAGAAAGAAATGGTCTTCACCGCTGTGGCAAATGAGTTGGGATTAATTCCTATGGTCAGTGAGTTTCCCGATGTATTCCCAGAAGAATTGCCAGGCATGCCACCGTACCGTGAGCTTGAGTTTGCAATTGTCCTTGTGCCTGGAACTGCACCATTGTACGAAAAGTATTATCGGATGCCTTCCTCCGAACTCGTGGAATTAAAGAAGTAGTTGGATGAAATGCTACAGAAAGGATATATCCGCCCCAGTTTGTCACCATGGGGATCACCTGCAATATTTGTAGACAAGAAAGACGGTGGTCTCTGGATGTGCGTTGACTATCGTCAGTTGAACAATGTCACCATCAAGAACAAATACCCGCTACCAAGGATTGATGACTTGTTCGATCAACTCAGTGGTGCAAAAGTATTTTCCAAGGTTGATTTAAGGACCGGATATCATCAACTAAAAATCAAGAAGGAAGATATTCCTAATACTGCGTTCACTACTCGGTACGGTCTCTATGAATATACAGTCATGTCCTTCGGCCTCACAATTGCCCCCGCTATCTTCATGTTATGATGAATAAAGTGTTCATGGATTTCCTGGACAAGTTTGTGGTGGTTTTCATCAATGATATTCTCATATACTCCAAGAGTAACGAAGAACATGCGGAACATCTCCAAGCAGTCTTACAGAGACTCCGTGACCATCAGCTGTATGCAAAATTTAGCAAGTGTGAATTTTGGCTCAAAGAAGTCGGATTTCTGGGGCATGTTATTTCAGCAGAAGGTATCGCAGTGGATCCTAGCAAAGTGAAGGATGTGCTTGACTGGGAAGCACCCACGACCGTAACCCAAGTCCGGAGTTTCCTTGGATTAGTCGGGTACTACCGTTGGTTCATCGAAGGATTCTCCAAAATTGCCAAGCCAATGATAGAACTTCTCAAGAAAGACAAGAAGTTTGAATGGACTGAGGATTGCGAGCAGAGTTTTAATGAGCTAAAAACCATATTGACATCAGTACTAGTGTTGACTCCCCCAGACATTTACCGCAGCTTTGATGTGTATTGCGGCGCATCCAAACTGGGCATTGGGTGTGTACTTATGCAAGACGGCAAGGTGGTAGCTTACGCATCTCGCCAGCTACGACCTCATGAAGGAAACTATCCTACACATGATTTGTAACTAGCCGTTGTTGTGCACTCTCTAAAAATTTGGAGACATTACCTTATTGGAAAAAGATGTCAAATATTTACCAACCACAAGAGTCTCAAATATATATTCACTCAGCTAGACATAAATCTTCGACAGTGAAGATGGCTCGAGTTGGTCAAAGACTATGATGTGGAGATAAATTACCATCCGGGAAAGGCCAACGTAGTTGCTGATGCCCTCAGTCGCAAGCCTGCCAATTTGAATGCCATGATGGAGTCTTTGCCTTCAGAACTTCAACAGGAGATCGCACAGCTCAACTTGGTTATTATAAATGTCGGCCTTGCGAATGTTTTGGAAGTAACCCCTACGCTAGAAGAGGAGATTCGCATAGCCCAAGCTAAAGACAAGAGTCTGCAAGGATATATCCAAAATCTGCAAGGAGGCCAGACCCGGGATTTTTCAAGGGACGCCCTGGGTACACTCAGGTTCCGAGGAAGGATATGCGTACCTGATCTTGCAGATTTGAGGAAGAAATTTTGGGCAGAAGCATACGAATCCTCATACTCAATACACCCAGGCGGTACTAAAATGTATGAAGACCTTCGACAGATATTTTGGTGGGATGGAATGAAAAGAGACATCGCATATTTTGTCGCTTGTTGTGACATTTGCAACAAAGTAAAGGCGGAATACCAAAAACCCGCCGGACTTCTCCAACCCCTACCCGTCTCACAATGGAAATGGGGTGATGTCTGCATGGACTTTATCACCGGTCTACCCCGCACTCACCGAGGCAATGATGCTATATGGGTCATAGTGGACACGCTGACTAAAGTGGCTCACTTCATTCCTATCCGCACCTCCCTTCGTGCTGATCAACTTGCGCAATTATATGTAACCCGGATTGTCAGTTTGCATGGAGTGCCAAAAACAATCGCTTCAGACCAAGGTTCATTGTTTACATCCACATTCTGGTCCCGACTCCATCAAGCTTTAGGGACCGCTCTCAAATACAAAACCGCCTACCAGCCACACACAGATGGTTAGACTGAGCGGGTAAATCAAATCCTTGAAGATATGCTTCGAGCATGTGCCTTAGACCATGGACCCAAATGGGAAGATTGTCTGCCATATGCAGAATTCTCATACAACAACAATTTTCAAACCAGTTAGAAAATGTCACCCTTTGAAGCTTTATACGGCCGAAAGTGCCGCACTCGGTTAAATTGGTCTGAAACCGGAGACAGCCGTATCTTCGGTACTGATCTAACGCTGGAGGCAGAGAAACAAGTCAAGGAAATTCGAGATAGATTGCAACTGGCCAAGTCACGACAGAAAAGTTATTATGATGCCAAACACAAACAAATCAGTTTTGAACCTGGTGAACACGTGTATCTCCGAGTCACCCCCATGAAGGGAGACCCAAGGGAAATTGTCACCAAGGTATATTGGTCCGTTCCCAGTCATGACATGAGTTGGCACGGTTGTTTATCAGTTGGAATTGCCACCCGAATTGTCGGATGTGCACAACGTGTTCCATGTATCACAGCTGAGAAGGTATATTTCACCACCCGAGAAGTGGACTGATATGTCAGAAATTGAGTTCGCCAAGGATTTAACTTATGAGGAAAGACCATTCAGAATCTTGGATGAGGCAGAAATGGTCACACGCAGCAAAGCGTTAAAATTTCACAAAGTCCAGTGGGAGCATCACACCGACGAAGAAGCAACCTGGGAAAGAGAAGAGTTTTTAAGGACAACCTACCTAGAATTGTTTTCCCAAGCAACCGAATCTCGAGGACGAGATTCATCTTAAGTGGGGGAGGTTTGTGACAGCCTGGTTTTTGCCTTCTCCCTTTTTCCGGACTTTCAATTGCATTTGCTTTGGATTTGGAGTTTCAAATCAATTCATATGGACTTGAACACTTGGGCTTACCCTTGATTTTCACCCAAGTGACCTCTCCACCTCTAACTCACTTTTCATTCTCTGAAAAACTTCCACAAAAGCCCAAGGAATACTTTTCATAAAAGAAAAATATTCCTTTTCTTCCCTAAAAATAACTTCAGAGAAGTATGCTCCAAAGCAAATCCTAGATTTCTTGCTCCTAAAATTATGAATAAATTCACAAATATTTTGGACCCTAGGGCACCTTCCTGAGCAAAAATATTGCACAACTTTTTGTAATATTTTTGCTACAGAAAATCATTTCTGTTCTGGACAGAATGATCACTTTCTACAGCAAGTACCATTTTCCTTGATCCATTAAGGCTGATTTTTCTTGAGCATCATTACCCTCCTAAGAAACTACTAACCACCAAAAATCAGCCTAAATCCTCTCTGGTTTGACCACAATCAAGCTCACAAGTTTCTGTCCAGAAACTTGACAACAAGGGAGCCACTCCCACAGTGCACCTGTGACCAAGCCAACTATGCAAAACGTCCAAAACCACTAAGGACTAACTGCCAGACATGAATTTATGGCAAGTGGTGGCTCTATGCCAGAGTTCACGCGGTGAAAACGCGTGTGCACGATGCCAACGTGCTAGTCGACGCGCTCTGGATGCGGCCGAGCGCTCTGTTCATCGTGTGCTCGCTGCCCCGACTGCCGCACCTTGCCAAATCACGCCACCATCACCGTCTCGACGTACTTAACTCCCTCGTGGCGCTCGCCGACGTCGGAGCTCGCTGCAGCGAGCACGGGGATGGCGCGACCAAGGCAACAGTGCGCCCGTGCCCCTGTGCTCGTCGCGTACCGCGCTCTTGTGCATGTCGCCGCTCGTCAACAGCCTCCGCATGATCCCTGCCGTTTTCCCCCTATCTCACTGACGCCATTCATCGCCGGGCGACGCTCCAGAGAGCTCCGACGAGCTCTCGATCCCTACCTCGGCCTCGGCTATAAATAGCCCCTCCCGAGCTCATTTATCTCCTCACTCACACACTCAGCACCTCACCACGACCCCGTAGGAAGTCGCAGCCCGGCCGGGCAGGCCTCTGGCCGCCATCCCCGTCCTGAGCTCGCCGGCGATCCCCGTCCTAGGCCCCCTCCCTCTCTAGAGCCTCTCGCACTCCACCGACTCCTTAGGCATTCTCGTGGTGATCGACTGGAGCGAGCTGGTGCTGTTGGAGTTGTTGGACCGGCCTCACCTCGCCGGAATCGTCAACTCCGACGATTCCCGCCCGCTGCCGCCGCTGAAGAGCTCCGTTCCGACCCCGTCCGGCCACCTCTAGTTACGCTACGGGTACGGGCAGGTGCGCCTCGACCTCCTCTCCAATCCTATCCCTTTGGATCGGGCCAAGGAGCCCTCCTCGCCGACGTGCGCTCCAGTGGAGCCTCGTCATGCTCTGTCTCTCTCCCCTCCCCCTCCGACCTGACCAGCGGGGCCCGCTGTCAGCCACTCAGGTCTTGCCCAAAGCGGTATGAGTGGTGGCGCCCGGGCATTTTACGCCTTCGACGTCACCCCCTAGATTTTCTTTTTAATTCAAATTTAGTTTAAATTTGACCAGAACTTTGACCAGCTCTAACTCCTATTCTACAAGTCCAAATGATTTGATTCTTTTTGCATTCTGTTCTTACTGGAAAACTCTAGCAGCACACCCAAGATGGGATTTTTCCTTGCTTCCTAGAATTTCTGGTAATTTTCAGAAGTGTTTTGACATTTTTTTAGTCATTTGAATTATTTTCAGAAGGTGAAGCTTGTCTTGAAGGCATCCAGAAGGAGTGTGAAGCTCCTCTGCACTAAGGCAAGCCACAACAACATTACCATGGTGTCTTTGCAATATTCATGATTTTCTACTTGAATATATATATTATTCCTTGCATATAGTGTTAAAATAAATAATGCTTGTGTTATTTAGTTTTGTCATGATAAGAAGGCTTGGTTAACAGAAGTGAATGTTTGAACAAGTGAGTGTAGCTTGAATAGTTGATCTAAGTAAGATTGTCATGACTATGGTGATATGATTATCGGTCTTAGTTTTTCTATATTCATGCTAAGATAATTTTTGTTTATTTTATGCCAACTAAAGTAATGACTATAAATACCAAGTAAGGAAGAACTAGAAATGTTGAAAGTTAAGTTTGAGCAAGTAGAACTCGACTGAAGTTGATCTGTTGTGAGTTGTGATGCATGATATATGGTTGCGTAAGCATGGCATATTTTGACTCGAGCATTTTATTTCAAATTAAACTTGATGATAAATGAACTTGAACATAAAGTTCGTCGGGTCATGGTGCGACTGAATCGGGCTGACGAGTGAAACCACATTTGCCTTTATGGGGAGGCCGGTAGTCGTCCGTTCTCATGCCTGTTGCGGTGCCTCCAACGAGGGAAGGTTATGGGCATGTGTTACCCTGGCCCGGTAAGCAGACATAACCTTGTGGACCCGTGTTGTTATGGTACCGAGTCCCCGTTTGGGACAGTTTGTTTGCCACGACGGTGGTAGTTTTGCCTTTGGTAGGCTGGGCCACCCAGGACTAAACCCAGTGGGGATTTGGTCGGAGTGGCCGTAAGAGTGTCATGGCAATGGGAGTGTTCTGTTAGAATGTCGTTGGTCCACTCGAATGGGAGTGTGAGGCCATGGATTCCGTGGTGTGGGTAAAGTGCGCTACCTCTGCAGACTGTATTAATCTATTGATAGTCGCGCCCGTGGATAAGGGCCCAGTTCGTAAGTAAGTCACACCATGGATCAACTGTTTTAAATCAATCTTGCACACTATTCAACTTGCATTGCACTGGTTGGATGATGATGAAGTCAGTGAGGCTGACTGTTGTGATATCATTTGTGATCCAGGAATGATCATGTTTTGGTTACAAGGTAACCAGTTGGACCAAGCATTGGTCCCGTTCATGCTTCATCGTGAGCACTGTTTCGGTTGCGAGGCAACCGGTTGGTAGGAGAGTCCGTGTGACTCGATGCACAAGTTTGGTTTCACTGCATGAGTAATATGTTGTTGTTTGCATTTAACTTGATTAAATGTCATGATGTTGTTTGTCATTATGGTTCTGTTTGCTGTGAGCTTGCACGTACATTCAATGTACTGACCTGGCGTGTTACGCCAGATTTTAGGAAAGTCTAACTGGATCGGAGAGCTGTCGTGTCTAGACCGTGTCCACATCAGTGTCCCTGTGCTATGGAGTCCCGCTACGTCTTTGTTCCGCTGCCGTGTAGATGTCATGCTCGATGCCCCTTGATGTCTACTAAATAATGTACATATTGTTCAGCCGCACCGAGTGTGCCGCTTGGCCTCGCAACTTGTTGTAATGTCACTCTATGCTTCCACTAGTTTCAATAAAGCAGTAATTTCTGTATCAAGATGTTGTGTGTTGCCAGAAGACATGATCTCTGGGTTGGCAATACAGGGTAAACTGGTTGCTCTGAGCCGGGGTGCCACACTAGCTTCCCCAATTCCTCTGTTTTGGAACTTGGACGCCTGCCAACTTCTCAATTTTGGCTCCGTGGAGTTAGGGCGAGAGAGTGTCACACCGAAGCAACTATTCTCTCTGTGGGTTTGTTGACAGCATGACGTGTGCTGAGACTTCTTCATGTAGATGGTGTGTGAGCGTGTATGCAAATTAACTCTCAAGAAAGTAAACTGTTTCTATTAGCGGGTGCAAGTGATGCCGTCCTAGAGTCAAAATTCACACATATTTCCGGTGTAGAGAGCGTTAGTAAAAACCAGCGTTCTTTGCACTTCTTTCAGTGATGGAGTCATGGAATTATCTTTTCATCGTTTTAGCATGCCTGGACCAACTCATCTGGTTCAAGTAACACAACCAATGTATGAGTTATAATTCACTTTAAGGCACTAATCAACACGCTAGAGTTATACCTATGATAAACACAAGCCCAAAGTGCGGCTACATTCTAAGACACAAATTAACACGCTACAAACACATGCCATAACTGCAAATTCGGGTCGTTGTAATGTGAACCATGTCCCGAGTGATATCAGTCTTGCACTTTGCAAGTCTCAACTGCTTTGCAGTGTAGCTGATGATTCAGACTGTGCAGCAAGGATTTAGAACATAATACAGGGACTCATCTAGCCAGTGTTCGGAACATTAGTCCTCAAGTACATTATTACCTGACATGCACCTCCATGAGGATAGTAGTCTAGTAGGGCATGCCATGCTTTAGCAGAAGCCAACCAACATGGGTAGTGAATAAATAAATGTAACACAGAACATCATAACATGTTCCTGAAAATTAAACGGACATATATATGCCATGAACCAAAATTACAAAGCAAATAAGATAGCTTCATGTTCAACACCTAACCAAATCCCATTTGCGCCCATGTTTCTAGTTTTGTGGATTGAATTGAGAAGGTCTTAACTCGACGACTGAAACTTTTGATAAAGGTCCTCTGACGAAGCAGAAAGTTAAATTCATAGCAACGTTCCAAATGTTAATCCGACTCATCCGTATCTGAATACGAATAGTCTGACTGCTCGGAATCTGCATATGATCCTGTGGAAGTTTAAAAGGAAAGTGGAATTAGTAAGACTAGTGCCCCACTTGATTTTTATGTTGTGAAGCAAGAAGAACGTCATGACTTTAACAACAGAAAACAGATATCAAGTTTTGTCTTGTGTTTTAGGTACTTGGTAGTTCAATTAGCTTGAAAAGTATAAATTGATAAATTTAATAAATATATATGGGACTGCTAAATTTAAAAAAAAAAATCACCGAGACTAGTAATTTGTCATACTGTCAGAAGACCCTTTTTTCATGATTCATATCATTAACACATTTAGCTGTCCAATTATTTCAAAGAACATAGCGAAACTTCAAACATACAAGGGATGGGAATGTAAAACTTCGAAATGTCGAAAGACTTATAGTTTGACTTACCCTCAGAAGACCAATTTCCTTCCTTGACGTTGATTTGCTCATGAGGTACTCCATAGGCAACCAATACCTTCAAAATTTTGTGAACTCGCTCATCATTTGCCTGACATCTGATCTTGACAACCCTAAGATGCTTCGATGCCAAAAATGGTTCAGTTGAAACATAGCTTCCGTCTGTTTCTTTAGCATGTTCATCTGGCTGTAGAATTTACCAAAATGGTTCAACAAAGCAAAAGCAACTTCAATAGGTCAAAAGTCAAAACAAGTTATACTTAAAAATCATTCATACAAATATACCTTAGATAGTCGGAGGCAGAGCTTCTCGAGACTTGGTGACCTCTGGAGAAAGTGGAGTAGTGGACCAAAATCAGGCTCTACACACCAATCATTGAGTGACAAGGTTTTGAGCTTGCTAAATGCAGTGCACCGCATTAAATCTTTCCTGAAAGAAAGCTGGGCAAGCACAACCATAGTATGTAGGTTCAATAACATGCCGCTTCAACAATCATATATAGTATGTATGTCAAATGAGAACTTGAGGTTGGGTGGATACAATGCGAAAAACATACCGCTTGAGGCTCGGATATGAGTTCTAGATTAGTGGCATCTGACAGGCGTCCAAGAAGCAAGAAACCATCATTGTTGTCTTTCCTAGTTGAAGTCCAGTCAAACTTGATACATGCTGTTTGCAACAGCGGCATGCTCTCAAACGAAGGAACCAGGCCACGGCCGCCGGTGAGCTCTAAGTAGACGAGGCTTGGGACATAAATGAGAGCACGAGGTTTCTCCTGATAGCTATAAAAATCGTAGTGCGTGATACAAAGACATCGCACAGATTGTGACGATATATTGACGTCAATCAGTGAGGAGCATCGGTTCATCTTGACGGTCTCCAGGTTGGGACAGCTCGATAAATCCAGAGGGTATTCTCTCCAGAACGCCACGCCGTCGAGCTCCAACGTGGTCAGATGGCGGGAGGCGATGGGAGCCAGCAGCAGAACACGCTGTATATACATAGACTCGTGTTGGGCGTCTAGATCATCGGGGTCATGGTTGCTGAGTCGAAGCAGCCGGACGTGGCACGACATGGCGTACCGGATCCACAGATCAGTGTACCGGGAGGGCTCGTCGCGGTCGCTGTTGTCATGGTGCGGCTCGCCGTCGTCCTCGTACTCCTTGTAGGCGGAGATCTCGCAGGCGTGGAGAGGCGTCCGGTTGCGGAGGGCGATGAGGTGGTTGACGAAGTCATTAAGCTGACGGGCGGTCTCAAAGGACTCGAAGCCGCTGATCCGCAGGGCCCGCGCGGACTTCCACTGGTGACGCCAGCGGCGGGCGAGCAGGCTGGTTTCCACGGCGTCGCGCGACGGCAGGAACGACAGCACGTGCTGGAGGATCTCGTCCGGGAGCGCGCCTAGGCGGTCTGCTCCGCCGCAACTAGTGGCCGCAGCCATGTCCAGGTCACGACGGATCCGCAAGGACACGGCGGCGCCCACTGCCGCCGCACGAGATGAGAAGAGAAGCGCCTGAGATGTGGTTTTAGCTTCTCGACTCTCGAGTGGGCCGTGAACCGTAGTTGCCACTTGTGAGGCCATGACCTAGGTTACAAATATCGCCAAACCCTATTTGGCGCCTGGTTTATTCAGGCTGGGTTTCTCTGGTTTGTGTTTTCACCGGTTTTGCTCAGTTTTTCTTTTTCCCTTTTTCATTTCTTAATTCGCATTTTTAAAAATTTCAGCCAAATCATGCCTACAGGTAGCCTAACTTGGCCTCTGTCAACCATTAAAAGGAAAATAACTGGGCTACATCGGGATGGCCGTTTTGCCTCTAGGGGCATATGCTAAACTCCCTGATGAACAGTGAATTCAAAACAAATAATCCCTCCGATTTTTAAATATAAGTTTTTGTAGAGATTCTACTATAGACTATGTACAGAGCAAGACAAGTGAATCAGCACTCTAAAATGCATCTATATACATCCCTATGTGGTTAATACTACAAAGACTTATATTGAGGAATGGAGGGAGTAGTAAATAAATTTTCAAAATTAAGAATTTTTTTAGATGTTCATGGTAGTGTAACAAACATTCTTGATAATTTTTATGTGAAACAGGATAGCAGTGTTTCATTGGTGAAACAAAATTAAGTGTCACATTTGGAGGTAGCAATTAAAGTTTGACTTTTTTCACAGGTCAAAATGCTTAAGCTGTCTCTCTAAAAAATTGTAGGTAGCATTTGGGTGTTATAATGAACCCATACTTTTTTGGGTGTGGCAATTTTTTTAATATAGTTTGCACACTAGTGTGCATTGGAGCTAAGTTTAGGTGTCACAATGAACACATATTTTTTTGTACATTTTATTAACATTGGCAAAATACATTTTTGACGCGCAGAAGCATTTGCTCCTTAGAGCCAATTAGATCTCCGAGCTACATCGACGCACCGTATAAAGTACTGTAGAAAAATTTATTGTATCAGATCTTAGCGTTGCGACTGAATCTCTTCTGTAGCACCTCATCTGGACCGTTCATGTCCACTCTTGTGCTAAGCAATGAACGAAGTCAGCATAGTGTAGCCGTCAGTCACTTGGCTCTTCCAAGTCACACAATCCAAGTCAGACAATCCACAATGAAAAAAATGTACTATGTACACATGAAAATGTTAGTACTATTTTTTTGCGTCAATGTTCCAAAGACTGAAGTCATCATCACCGTCCGGCATAAAGCCATCGATAGCCAAAAGCCCAAATTATAAAATTCAAGCTTGCGAAAAAACATAACTTAACAAACCAAACTGTGTCCGTGTCTGTGTGCGCGCGTGTTTGTGTGTGTGTGTGTGTGTGTGTGTGTGTGTGTGTGTGTGTGTGTGTGTGTGTGTGTGTGTGTGTGTGTGTGTGTGTGTGTGTGTGTGTGAAGACGATGATTCGAGAGTTTATGATAGTTTATGTTTAGTGCTGCCTGGTTTTCATCCCAGCACGTGTTTCCATCGGGAGAACCAAGCTTTTAATTTCGGAAACAAAATAATTTCAGGCCTCACTAAAATATGCAAAATTTCATAAATTTCACATGTTTCAGAAATTATTTCGGATTTTGAGATTTCTAATTTTACTTAATTTTAATAAATTTTAAGATAAATTGAATTTATTTTGAAATCAGTTTGAATCTGCAGTGAAATTTCAGGGTTAAAAATATTTCGGACCCCACTGAAATCTTCTCTCTCTTTGGACGATCTTCGTCGGCTTTGGCGCACCAATGTGTCACACCGGAGAGATGAAGAGACATGGGAGGAGACCACACATGCAGCTTGCTTGCTTCTTTTCGAGACTGGCGATGGGTTTCATGGAGAGAAGAAAAGACGGCGCATATTGCACACCGCAGCCTGGCCTGCTCCAGGTTGCTGATAATTTTTTTATGGGCAGAGAAAGGAATTGTGGGATAGCAAATGATGATTTTTTAAATGGGATTCAGCATATTGTATCTCCTTTTGGTTCTAGTTTTACAACCGAGAAATGATTCTTGAATGATTTTCTTCTGTTTGCCGCCTGTATAACTGATTTTCACAAACATGAGAATCATTTCCCATGCAATAGAGAAATCTGGGGACATTTTGTCTGTGTGGACAGCATAGCTACAGTGTGCGGGACGTGCACGTGCATACGTGCACCACCGCTGGACGTGACAACATCAGTCTTGCACTTGGGAAGCCCCAACTGCTTGCAGCATAGTAGATGATTCAAGTTGCGCATCTATGTTTGCACCATGGAATTTGTCTATTCTATACAACAAGAAAGGAGAACATTTGGCTCCGGATGCCACCTCAAGTGCAGTATCAGGAAATATGTTACTTGGGAGAACATGGGCGTTCTCATAGCTCAGCGATTACTGACCGTCGGATCGGTTTTTTGATGCGTCCTGGACCGTTTGATCTCCCTCCTGATCGATATCGGCCATCGGATCGACCCGGTGACACTGCTACACTGAACAGTCGGCTTTCCCTCGTTTTACAGCGTTTTTCCACACGCCGCGATATGGCCCTCGTCTCGCTGCTGGGTGGCCCTCTCTTCTGTGGGCCACACCTGTCGGTCGCCGTGCCTGGGCGTGGGTTGCGTATGTCGATTGACTGCGCGGGCGGTAAATATCTCCTCCCCCGCCCGTGCCACCGCCTGTTAATTCGTCGCCCCGCGGAGGGTAATTTCGGGATTTCATTTTTGTGGCGCTGCGTGTCGCCCGTGGATTGGTCGCGGCCTGGCTACTCCTCCTCCCATTCGCCTCGTTCGTTTCCCCTCCGCCGCACTGCTCCTCCCATTCGCCCCGCTCGCTTCGCCTCCGCCGCTCGCCCTTTGTCGCTCCCCCTGCGCTCCTGCGCTGGATCTCGTCCTCCTCTAATCGTCGTTCGTCCTCCTCGGTGTGCCGTTCTCAGGTGGTCTTCCCCCTTCTCTCTTCGCCTATTCTATTCGCCTCTTCTCTTACGTTTCTGCCTGTCTTGCAGCTGGGTTAGTGGCACGGCGGAGGATCTGTCTTTGGAGTCGCCGGAGAGGCCTTTGAGATGGCCCAGGTAGTTATTTGATCAGTTGTTTGCCTGGGCGTTCGTGTTGTGTTGTGCGGGTGCTGGACTGATTTTTTCCCCATGGATCTGCTTAGGTTTTGCTGGTTGATCCGTCCTGATTAGGACCTGTCCGTGGTTCTGGTTATCTAGCTGGTGGGTCGTGCCGCTGTTGGTGTACGGACTGTCTCGCTGGTTTCCTTGCAAGTGATTCCTCTCTCTCGCCTGGCCTTCGCCATTCCGTATATGCTGTAAAGGGATATGTGTTGTAGTCTGGTAGTTCTTGGTGTTTTTTCCAACACGGATATTGATGATAGTTGCAGTCTGGTGATAGTTGCGATATGGTGATTGTTGTTGTCTTTTAGAAGGGCTTTTGCTTCGCTTCATGGTACAGGGTGTGGCCATTTGTTTTGTCTGCTTCCTTATATGCAGACAAGATAGCAGTACTGTCATGGAATTTCAATTTTGTATTTTCTTCTGCTCGTCCAAACAATATGGCGTTGCGATAATGGAGTTAGCATCCTTATTGGTTGGCGTATATGCTCTTATGCCGCGCGCTTGCAGCTGAGTCGTATGTGTATTGCAAGGTCACATGTGTAGTTCAGTACTGTACATACTGCAAGGGAAACTATATTTAAGTTCTGTTTTCTTATTTAAAGGGCCTGCAGCCTGAATCATGAAGGTCTAACTTTTGTCCTTGCTTGATGTTTTTTTTTGGTGTGGAGTTTGCTCATTTTGGGTTCTTTCTTGTGTTGGCAGGATGTTTGCCGTGAGTTGTTCTTATGTGCACATGTTAGATGTCGTTGCCTCACGGTGTCGTTTGCCCTTTCATTCGTACTTACGAGAGGTCATGGATGATGGGGTCATAATCGGAGGGGTGGAAATAGAGGTCCATGTCCTTGGAAGCGACGCCTTGACTGTGAGGAGGTTTTTCTGGTCCCAGGACGGTGTGGGGTATCTTTCTCTTTACAATGATGCTGCTTTCCAGGCCATTTGATTTTTACAGGGTTTGTATGGGTTCGTTGTCTTAGATTACATCTACCATGGTATGATGACCTATCAAGAGCTTGCACGCTCCGCGGTTGTTTTAGCAGCCTCGCTGGTTCGATCTTCGGGTTCTGTTGTTGGTGGTGATGCATCTGCTGCTGTGGGTGACGTCAATGCTGCTTCACGGCGGCAGATGCTACATGCTGGGTTGGTGTCTACAGCCTGCAGCTTCTAGATGTACTTCATGGATAGGTTGTGATATCTTTGGGGTTGTTAGCTGGTAGTTGTTTCTTTACTGAGTCTGTTTGGTCTACATTCAGATCGTTGTGTATGTACACTATAATACATGGTTGTTTGTAACAACGTGTGGATGGTAGTTGTTCCTTTATTCAATATAATTCTTATCCTTTGCTTGATTATGTTGCTGGTGCATGTCTGTGATGTGGTATACTTTCTATACTTGAGTGCCTGATGTTATGCTGTGTGCAGTTACATGGGTCCAGCTTCTTATTTGTCCAGTGTTAGGGACGATGTTGTCTGGTTGTTGACATGCCTCATGCTTCGGTTGTGTCTTGGGGTCAAGGCGTGTTTGAGGCTGGTACTGGGTTGATAGGTGGTCGTGGTCGTGGGCGTGGCCGTGGGCAGGCTGCTACTGGTCGTGGACGGGGCATCGACCGTGGAGGTTCTAATACAGGTTGTGCCCCTGTTTCTGGTCGTGTCTCTGGCCGTGCGGGTGCTGCTCGGGGGGTGCCTGGCGCTGGAGCCCAGCCAGTTGCCGGGCGTGGGGGTGCTGCTCTGCGGGTGCCTGGCGCTGGAGCCCAGCCAGTAGCCCGGCGTGGGGGTGCTGCTCGGCGGGTCCCTGCCGCTGGATCCTAGCCAGAAGCCGGGCGTGGGGGTGCTGCTCGGCGGGTCCCTGCTACTGGTGCCCAGCCAGTAGCCGAGCGTGGGGGTGCTGCTCGGCGGGTCCCCACCGCTGGTGCCCAGCGAGTAGCCGGGCGTGGGGGTGCTTCTCGGCGGGTCCTTGCCGCTGGTGCCCAGCCAGTGGCCGGGCGTGGGGGTGCACCTGGGCCTGCCACCCCTGACGGATGTCCGTTGATCCCTGGGATTGCTCAATGTTATGTGCCTCGCCGGCTCGTTGAGTTTCCTTCTTCTGGACGTGTGTGTAAGTCCCTGTCCATTGGCCTTTTTCGTTTCGTTTCTTAGGTTGCTGTGACAGTTGCTTCACTCTCGTGATGTTTGTGACATGGTTAGGTGATGGTTGGTTTCCTTTCGTGAGCTCTGCCATGGCGGCGGTTAATCGCAGAAAACGGAAATTGTGCGTTCAGTTTCGGCGAGCTCGCTATGAAGGTGCATGTGGATTATTAGTTTTCTTTTTTCCTGTTTTCTATTGATGGGCGTATGGTACCTTAACTGGTTCTGCATTTCCTCTTAGAGCGTGTTGTCGATGGCCCCTTGCCAACGGTCTGGCATGGTCACTCTGTTTATGTCTGTTCAGAGGTGACTGGGATAGATCGCAACAAACGAAAAATACGAAAAGTGTCAATTAGATTGCGTCGTCCTGGAAGCGAAGGTGCATGACCATTCTTTGTTTGTTTCATAGTTGTTGTTGTTTGCCGTACGGTTTCTTATTTGGTTTTGCGTGTTTTTCTAGAGGTTGTTGTCAGAGGGGCTTTGCCCAAGGATTGGCAAGGTTATTCGGTCGGGTTTGCTGAGTCCCTTAAAGGTACTTGCTGACACTATATCTTTCCTTTGGTTATGTGATGATTGTCTTTCTTTTACACTCGGTCCGTGTCTGATGGTATTGTGCCTTGGTGGCTGTTAGCTTGCTATGCAGATAGGTCGTATTGTGGCCCTCCTGATTTCTTGTGCCAATACTGTGGTGCTTCCTTCTGGTTTGGTGAGTGTTCTAAGTCAAGGTCTTCATGGGTACAGCGTAAGATGGTTTACAATCGTTGTTGTAAAGGCGCAAAGGTCTATATCCCTCCCTTTAAGGACCCTCGGCCTATCTCCGGGAGCTCCTTCGATTCGATGGAACTTCTCGTGCTAAAAAATTCATCCGGGCTACACGTGAGTATAATTGTATGTTCGCTTTTACTTCAATGGGTGCTACCATTGAACGTTCGTTTGGTGGCAGCCGTGGACCTAAGGTATTCAAGATCAGTGGTCAGGTGTCTCATCGTATTGGTTCGTTGGTGCCGAGCGGTAATGATACTCCTAAGTTTGCTGAGTTGTACATACATGACCCTGCTAATGAGATTAGGCATAGGATGAATGCCTTAAATCCAGACGATAAGCCCACCGTGGATGTGGATGAGAGCATTGTGGTTGGTCTTAGAGATATGCTTAATGAGTCTAATCCATTGGTTCAGACTTTTAGGGAGGCAAGTAGGATGATAGAGGGCCGTGGTGATGAACCCATCGAGGATATCTCGATTCGTATTATTGGGCCTTCGGAGGGTGATAGTCCACAGTTTAGCATGCCTACAACCACCAGGCTTGCTGCTTTAGTCGTCGGTGGTGACTTTACGTTAGATGAAGGAAATATGCCTTAGAGGCAATAATAAAGTTATTATTTATTTCCTCATATCATGATAAATGTTTATTATTCATGCTAGAATTGTATTAACCGGAAACATGATACATGTGTGAATACATAGACAAACACATAGTCACTAGTATGCCTCTACTTGACTAGCTCATTAATCAAACATGGTTATGTTTCCTGACCATAGACATGTGTTGTCATTTGATTAATGGGATCACATCATTAGGAGAATGATGTGATTGACATGACCCATTCTGTTAGCCTAGCACTTGATCGTTTAGTATACTGCTATTGCTTTCTTCATGACTTATACAAAGTTCCTACAACTATGAGATTGTGCAACTCCCGTTTACCGGAAGAACACTTTGTGTGCTACCAAACATCACAACGTAACTGGGTGATTATAAAGGTGCTCTACAGGTGTTTTCGAAGGTACATGTTGGGTTGGCATAATTCGAGATTAGGATTTGTCACTCCGATTGTCGGAGAGGTATCTCTGGGCCCTCTCGGTAATACTCATCATCTAAGCCTTGCAAGCATGTAACTAATGAGTTAGTTATGAGATGACGTATTATGGAACGAGTAAAGAGACTTGCCGGTAACGAGATTGAACTAGGTATTGGATACCGACGATCAAATCTCGGGCAAGTAACATACCGATGACAAAGGGAACAAAGTATGTTGTTATGCGGTTTGACCGATAAAGATCTTCGTAGAATATGTAGGAACCAATATGGGCATCCAGGTCCCGCTATTGGTTATTGACCGAGAATGGTTTTAGGTCATGTCTACATAGTTCTCGAACTCGTAGGGTCCGCACGCTTAACGTTTCGATGACAGTTTTATTATGAGTTTATAAGTTTTGATGTACCGAAGTTTGTTCGGAGTCCCGGATGTGATCACGGACATGACGAGGAGTCTCGGAATGGTCAAGACATAAAGATTGATATATTGGAAGCCTATGTTTGGACATTGGAATGGTTCCGGGTGAAATCGGCATTTTACCGGAGTACCGGGAGGTTACCGGAACCCCCCGGGGGTTAATGGGCCTACATGGGCCAAGAGGAGAAGAGGAAGGAGCCGGAGGGGGGCCGCGCCTCCCCTCCTAGTCCGAATAGGACAAGGGAAGGGGCGGCCCCCTTTCCTTCCCTCTTCCTCCTCTTTCCCCTTCTCTCCTACTCCAACTTGGAAAAGGGGAGTCCTACTCCCGGTGGGAGTAGGACTCCCCCCTTGGCGCGCCCCCTTAGGCCGGCGGCCTCCTCCCCCCTGGCTCCTTTATATACGGGGGCAGGGGGCACCCCATAGACACACAAGTTGATCTACGGATTGTCCTTAGCCGTGTGCGGGGCCCCCTTCCACCATATTCCACCTCGGTCATATCGTCGCTGAGTTTTAGGCAAAGCCCTGCACCGGTAGAACATCATCATCATCACCATGCCGTCGTGCTGACGGAACTCATCTCCGGAGCTCGGCTGGATCGGAGGCCGGAGATCGTCATCGAGCTGAACGTGTGCTGAACTCGGAGGCTCCGTACGTTCGGTGCTTGGATCGGTCGGATCGTGAAGACGTACGACTACATCAACCGCGTTGTGATAACGCTTCCACTTACGGTCTACGAGGGCACGTGGACGAACACTCTCCCCTCTCGTTGTTATGCCATCACCATGATCTTGCGTGTGCGTAGGCAAATTTTTGAAATTACTACGTTCCCCAACAGTGGCATCCGAGCCTAGGTTTTATGCGTTGATGTTATATGCACGAGTAGAACACAAGTGAGTTGTGGGCGATACAAGTCATACTGCTTACCAGCATGTCATACTTTGGTTCGGCGGTATTGTGAGATGAAGCGGCCCGGACCAACATTACGCGTACGCTTACGCGAGACTGGTTTCATCGTTACGAGCATTTGTGCTTAAAGGTGACTGGCGGGTGTCTGTCTCTCTCACTTTAGCTGAATCGAGTGTGGCTACGCCTGGTCCTTGCGAAGGTTAAAACAACACCAACTTGACGAACTATCGTTGTGGTTTTTGATGCATAGGTAAGAACGGTTCTTGCTAAGCCCGTAGCAGCCACGTAAAATTTGCAACAACAAAGTAGAGGACGTCTAACTTGTTTTTGCAGGGCATGTTGTGATGTGATATGGTCAAGACGTGATGCTATATTTTATTGTATGAGATGATCATGTTTTGTAACCGAAGTTATCGGCAACTGGCAGGATCCATATGGTTGTCGCTTTATTGTATGAAATGCAAAGACCTTGTAATTGCTTTACTTTATCACTAAGCGGTAGCGATAGTCGTAGAAGCAATAGATGGCGTAAACGACAACAATGCTACGATGGAGATCAAGGTGTCGCGCCGGTGACGATGGTGATCATGACGGTGCTTCGGAGATGGAGATCACAAGCACAAGATGATGATGGCCATATCATATCACTTATATTGATTGCATGTGATGTTTATCCTTTATGCATCTTATCTTGCTTTGATTGACGGTAGCATTTTAAGATGATCTCTCACTAAAATAATCAAGTAGTGTTCTCCACGAGTATGCACCGTTGCCAAAGTTCGTCGTGCGAGACACCACGTGATGATCGGGTGTGATAAGCTCTCGTCCATCTAAAACGGGTGCAAGCCAGTTTTGCACACGCAGAATACTCAAAGTTAAACTTGACGAGCCTAGCATATGCGAGATATGGCCTCGAACACGGAGACCGAAAGGTCGGCGTGAATCATATAGTAGATATGATCAACATAGTGATGTTCACCATTGAAAACTACTCCATCTCACGTGATGATCGGTTATGGTTTAGTTGATTTGGATCACGTGATCACTTAGATGACTAGAGAGATGTCTGTCTAAGTGGGAGTTCTTAAGTAATATATGATTAATTGAACTTAAATTTATCATGAACTTAGTACCTGATAGTATCTTGCTTGTCTATGTTTGTTTGTAGATAGATGGCTCGTCTTTGTTGTTCCGTTGAATTTTAATGCGTTCCTTGAGAAAGCAAAGTTGAAAGATGATGGTAGCAATTACACGGACGGGTCCGTAACTCGAGGATTATCCTCATTGCTGCACGAAGAGTTACGTCCCGGAAGCACCGCTGGGTGCGAACTGCTTCTGATGCTGGCCGACGACGTTAAGAACGTCTGGCGAGCAAAGTCGATGACTACTCTATAGTTCGATGTGCCATGCTTTATGGCTTAGAACCGGTCTTCAACAACGTTTTGAGCGTCATGGAGCATATGAGATGTTCCAGAGTTGAAGTTAATATTTCGTGCAAATGCCCGGATTGAGAGATATGAAGTCTCCAATAAGTTCTATAGCTGCAAGATGGAGGAGAATAGTTACGTCGGTGAACACATACTCGTAATGTCCGGGTATAATAATCACTTGATTCAATTGGGAGTTAATCTTCCGATGATAGTGTCATTGATGAATTCTCCAATCACGCCACCAAGCTACAAGAGCTTCGTGATGAACTATAATATGCAAGGGATGAACAAGACTATTCGAGCTCTTCGCGATCTTTGAAAGCAGCGGAGGTAGAAATCAAAAGGAGCATCAAGTGTTGATGGTCAACAAGACCACTAGTTTCAAGAAAAGGGCAAAGGGAAGAAGAAGGGAACTTCAAGAAGAACGGCAAACAAGTTGCTGCTCAAGAGAAGAAACCCAAGTCTGGACCTAAGCCTGAAATCGAGTGCTTCTACTGCAAGCGATCGTCACTTTGAAGCGGAACTGCCCCAAGTATTTGGCGGATAAGAAGGATGGCAAAGTGAACAAAGGTATATGTGATATACATGTTATTGATGTGTACCGACTAGAGCTCGTAGTAGCACTGGTATTTGATCTCGGTTACATTGCTAATATTTGCAACTCAAAGCAGGACTACGGAATAAGCGAGCATCGCCAAGGACGAGGTGACGATGCGCGTGGGAAAGCGGTTCCAAAGTCGATGTGATCGCGGTCGGCACGCTACCTCTACATCTACCTTCGGGATTAGTTTTAGACCTGAATAATTGTTATTTGGTGCCGGCGTTGAGCATGAACATTATATCTGGATCTTGTTTGATGCGAGATGGTTATTCATTTAAATTAGAGAATAATGGTTGTTCTATTTATATGAGTAATATCTTTTATGGTCATGCACCCTTGAAGAGTGGTCTATTTTTATTGACTCTCGATAGTAGTGATACACATATTCATAATGTTGAAGCCAAAAGATGCAAAGTTGATAATGATAGTGCAACTTATTTGTGGCACTGCCGTTTAGGTCATATCGGTGTAAAACGCATGAAGAAACTCCATACTGATGGACTTCTGGAATCACTTGATTATGAATCACTTGGTACTTGCAAACCGTGCCTCATGGGCAAGATGACTAAAACACCGTTCTCCGGAACTATGGAGAGAGCAACAGATTTGATGGAAATCATACATACAGATGTATGTGGACTGATGAATGTTGAGGCTCGTGGCGGATATCGTTATTTTCTCACCTTCACAGATGATTTGAGCAGATATGGGTATATCTACTTAATGAAGCACAAGTCTGAAACATTTGAAAAGTTCAAAGAATTTCAGAGTGAAGTGGAGAATCATCGTAACAAGAAAATAAAGTTTCTACGATCTGATCGTGGAGGAGAATATTTGAGTTATGAGTTTGGTTTACATTTGAAACAATGCGGAATAGTTTCGCAACTCACGCCACCCGGAACACCACAACGAAATGGTGTGTCCGAACGTTGTAATCGTACTTTACTTGATATGGTGCGATCTATGATGTCTTTTACCGATTTACCACTATCGTTTTGGGGTTATGCTTTAGAGACGGCCGCATTCACGTTAAATAGGGCACAATCAAAATCCGTTGAGATGACACCTTATGAAATGTGGTTTGGCAAGAAACCAAAGTTGTCGTTTCTTAAAGTTTGGGGTTGCGATGCTTATGTGAAGAAACTTCAACCAGATAAGCTCGAACCCAAATCGGAGAAATGTGTCTTCATAGGATACCCAAAAGAGATTGTTGGGTACACCTTCTATCACAGATCCGAAGGCAAGACATTCGTTGCTAAGAATGGATCCTTTCTAGAGAAGGAGTTTCTCTCGAAAGAAGTGAGTGGGAGGAAAGTAGAACTTGATGAGATAATCAGTATCTACTCCCTTATTGGAAGGTAGTTCATCACGAGAACCGGTTCCGTGACAACTACACCAATTAGTGAGGAAGCTAATGATATTGATCATGAAACTTCAGATCAAGTTTCTGCTGAACCTCGTGGGTCTACCAGAGTAAGATCCGCACTGAGTGGTGCGGTAATCCTATTCGGAAGTCATGTTACTTGACCATGATGAACCTACGAACTATGAGGAAGCGATGATGAGCCCAGATTCATAAAATGGCTAGAGGCCATGAATCGAGATGGGATCCATGTATGAAAATAAAGTATGGACTTTGGTTGACTTGTCCGATGATCGGCAAGCCATTGAGAATAAATGGATCTTTAAGAAGAAGACTGACGCTGATGGTAATGTTACTGTCTATAAAGCTCGACTTGTTGCAAAAGGTTTTCGACAAGTTCAAGGGGTTGACTACGATGAGACTTTCTCACCCGTAGCGATGCTTAAGTCTGTCCAAATCATGTTGGCTATTGCTGCATTTCATGATTATGAAATTTGGCAAATGGATGTCAAGACTGCATTCTTGAATGGATTTCTAGAAGAAGAGTTGTATATGATGCAGCCGGAAGGTTTTGTTGATCCAAAAGGTGCTAACAAAGTGTGCAAGCTCCAGCGTTCCATTTATGGACTGGTGCAAGCATCTCGGAGTTGGAATAAACGTTTTGATAGTGTGATCAAAGCATATGGTTTTATACAGACTTTTGGAGAAGCTTTGTATTTACAAGAAAGTGAGTGGGAGCTCAGAGCATTTCTAGTTTTATATGTTGATGACATATTATTAATTGGAAATGATATAGAATTTCTGGATAGCATAAAGGGATACTTGAATAAAAGTTTTTCAATGAAAGACCTCGGTGAAGCTGCTTACATATTGGGCATCAAGATCTATAGAGATAGATCAAGGCGCTTAATAGGACTTTCACAAAGCACATACCTTGACAAAATTTTGAAAAAGTTCAAAATGGATCGAGCAAAGAAAGGATTCTTGCACGTGCTACAAGGTGTGAAGTTGAGTCAAACTCAATGCCCGACCACAATGAGAAGATAGAGAAAATGGAAAATGTTCCTATGCTTCAGCCATAGGCTCAATCATGTATGCAATGTTGTGTACCGACACTGACGTATGCTTAGCAATAAGCTTGGCAGAAGGTACCAAAGTAATCCAGAGTGGATCATCGACAGCGGTCAAGAACATCCTGAAATACCTGAAAAGGACTAAGGATATGTTTCTCGTATATGGAGGTGACAAAGAGCTAGTCGTAAATGGTTACGTCGATGCAAGCTTTGACACTGATCCGGACGATTCTAAATCGCAAACCGGATACGTGTTTATATTAAACGGTGGAGCTGTAAGTTGGTGCAGTTCTAAACAAAGCGTCGTGGCGGGATCTACATGTGAAGCGGAGTACATAGCTGCTTCTGAAGCAGCGAATGAAGGAGTCTGGATGAAGGAGTTCATTTCCGATCTAGGTGTCATACCTAGTGCATCGGGACCAATGAAGATCTTCTGTGACAATACTGGTGCAATTGCCTTGGCAAAGGAATCCAGATTTCACAAGAGGACTAAGCACATCAAGAGACGCTTCAATTCCATTCGGGACCAAGTCCAAGTGGGAGACATAGAGATTTGCAAGATACATACGGATCTGAATGTTGCAGACCCGTAGACTAAGCCTCTCTCACGAGCAAAACATGATCAGCACCAAGACTCCATGGGTGTTAGAATCATTACTATGTAATCTAGATTATTGACTCTAGTGCAAGTGGGAGATCAAGGAAATATGCCCTAGAGGCAATAATAAAGTTATTATTTATTTCCTCATATCATGATAAATGTTTATTATTCATGCTAGAATTGTATTAACCGGAAACATGATACATGTGTGAATACATAGACAAACACATAGTCACTAGTATGCCTCTACTTGACTAGCTCATTAATCAAAGATGGTTATGTTTCCTGACCATAGACATGTGTTGTCATTTGATTAATGGAATCACATCATTAGGAGAATGATGTGATTGACATGACCCATTATGTTAGCCTAGCACTTGATCGTTTAGTATACTGCTATTGCTTTCTTCATGACTTATACAAAGTTCCTACAACTATGAGATTGTGCAACTCCGTTTACGGAAGAACACTTTGTGTGCTACCAAACGTCACAACGAATCGGGTGATTATAAAGGTGCTCTCTGGTGTTTCGAAGGTACATGTTGGGTTGGCATAATTGAGATTAGGATTTGTCACTCCGATTGTCGGAGAGGTATCTCTGGGCCCTCTCGGTAATACTCATCACCTAAGCCTTGCAAGCATGTAACTAATGAGTTAGTTATGAGATGACGTATTACGGAACGAGTAAAGAGACTTGCTGGTAACGAGATAGAACTAGGTATTGGATACCGACGATCAAATCTCGGGCAAGTAACATACCGATGACAAAGGGAACAAAGTATGTTGTTATGTGGTTTGACCGATAAAGATCTTCGTAGAATATGTAGGAACCAATATGGGCATCCAGGTCCCACTATTGGTTATTGACCGAGAATGGTTTTAGGTCATGTCTACATAGTTCTCGAACCCGTAGGGTCCGCACGCTTAACGCTTCGATGATGTTTTATTATGAGTTTATAAGTTTTGATGTACGAAGTTTGTTCGAGTCCCGGATGTGATCACGGACATGACGAGGAGTCTCGGAATGGTCGAGACATAAAGATTGATATATTGGAAGCCTATGTTTGGACATCGGAATGGTTCCGGGTGAAATCAGCATTTTACCGAGTACCGGAGGTTACGGAACCCCGGGGTTAACGGGCCTACATGGGCCAAGAGGGAGAAGAGGAAGGAGCCAGGAGGGGCCGCGCCTCCCCTCCTAGTCCGAATAGGACAAGGGAAGGGCGGCGCCCCCCTTTCCTTCCCTCTTCCTCCTCTTTCCCCTTCTCTCCTACTCCAACTTGGAAAGGGGAGTCCTACTCCGGTGGGAGTAGGACTCCACCCTGGCGCGCCTCTTAGGCGGCGGCCTCCTCCCCGTGCTCCTTTATATACGGGCGCGGGGGGCACCCCATAGACACACAAGTTGATCTACGGATCGTTCCTTAGCCGTGTGCGGTGCCCCCTTCCACCATATTCCACCTCGGTCATATTGTCGCGGAGTTTAGGCAAAGCCCTGCGCCGGTAGAACATCATCATCGTCACCACGCCGTCGTGCTGACGGAACTCATCTCCGGAGCTTGGCTGGATCGGACGCCGGAGATCGTCATCGAGCTGAACGTGTGCTGAACTCGGAGGCTCGTACGTTCGGTGCTTGGATCGGTCGGATCGTGAAGACGTACGACTACATCAACCGTGTTGTGATAACGCTTCCGCTTACGGTCTACGAGGGTACGTGGACGAACACTCTCCCCTCTCGTTGCTATGCCATCACCATGATCTTGCGTGTGCGTAGGCAAATTTTTGAAATTACTACGTTCCCCAACATTAGAGGCGTCTTCTCGGGATATTGTTGTTTGCAGTCATTTCGATGGTTTGCAGCGGATATCTTCTCTGAATACTGCGTTCATGCCTCTGCAGTACCCGTTGCTTTTCCCTTATGGTGAGCGAGGGTTCCAAAAAGATGTTCCCCACTTAGCTGTTCCTGAATATGGTGATGATGATGGGGATGTAGGTTCTAATCTTCCACCTGGGAGTCCATCCGTTGAGGCGTCCTCTTCGTATCCTTTTGGGGGTGGTGACTCAGATACAAATAGTCGGAATAGGATGACCATGCAGGATTACTATCGTTTTGTGTGCCATTACAAGGGTGATCAGCCCAATCCATATATATGTTATGGTCTCCTCTCCTCTCAGTCGGTTGTCGATGTGCGTGCATGCATTGATGAGAATAGACTGTGGTATATCATAAGAAACCAGGACCTGTTTAGATCAGAGCACATGCAGGGTATTGCCGATGCGGTAGGTGATGGGTGTGTTGATGGTGATGCTGTTGGGAAGAGGACCATCGTGCCTTCCAGTCACATGGGTGGTCGTCGTTACTTTAACGAAAACTTCCATGATGGCCTTGCCGTTTGTCGAGTGCACGGTGCACCAGATGTATTTACCACTTTTACTTGCAATCCTAAATGGCCCGAGATCACTGCTGCGCTGGAGCCGGGGCAGACGCCTCCTGATAGGGCAGATGTTATTGTAAGGGTCTACCACATGAAGCTTGCTGATTACTTAGACGAGATCAAGTCAGGCCGGGCTTTTGGCCCCATTAAGGCTGGTACTATATATGCTGTTGTGCTTTGTGCATGGTCATTGTTTCCTATCAGTTCTTTACTACTTCTGCTTGGTTATTTGTCTAATTTATCTTTCCTGTTTTCCTTTCCAGTGTTGTACACCGTTGAGTTCCAGAAGCGGGGATTGCCTCACGCGCATTTACCTGTCTGGAGGAGAGGGGGCAGCGGTGAGATCGGTGTTGAGAATATTAATTCACTAATATCCGCTGAAATACCTTATGCATTGCTTGATCCTTTAGGATAAGCTTTAGTTTCCGAGTTTATTATGCATGGTCCCTGTGGGGAAATGATTGGTAAATGCGTCTGCATGAAAAAGGGTGTTTGTTCTAAATTTTTCCCAAAGGATTTTAGAGATAATACTGTCGTTGATGCCAATGGGTTTGTCTTATATCGACATCGTGACGACGATCGAAGGGTATACAAAAATGGTCATTACCTGGACAATAGGCATGTTGTTCCTTACAATATGGCAATGCTCAAGAAATTTTAGGGCCATATAAATGTAGAGTGGTGTAATAAAACTCAGGTTATGAAATACCTCTTCAAGTATGTCACTAAAGGTGCTGATTATTCTAAGGTCATGTTAGAAAGGTTAAAAAAATTGACTACAACTGGGTGTCGTACGGTAGATGAGGTTCAGGAGTATTTGATATGTCGGTACATATGTGAGTATGATGCACTGTGGCGCATATTTGGGTTTGAGATACACTTTAAAATGCCATCAGTTCAAAGGTTGACTATTCATATGCCTGGTATGAATAATATCTGCTATCGTGCTGGTGCTGACCTCACGAAAATTGTTGGTTCTGACTTCTTGCAAAAGACTATGCTTACCGAATGGTTTGTTGCGAATAATTTGTTTGAAGATGCCCGGTCATTGACTTACTGTGATTTCCCATCTGCTTGGACCTGGGATGCTAAAAGTAGATCATGGCATCCAAGGGGTAGGGGTGAAAAGATTGGTCGCGTATATTATGTGCATCCTTTGAGTGGTGAGTTGTATTACTTACGCATGCTTTTGATGATTGTTAAGGGGGGCTAGGTCTTTCGAATGTCTCCGTACATATGCTGGTCGTCTTTATCACACCTTTAAAGAGCCTTGTGCCGCACGTGGTTTACTAGGGGATGATAGTGAGTGGTACACAGCGTTTGATGAGGCGGTTGTCTGGGGGTTTGGGCATCGCCTTAGGGAGTTGTTTGTGACTATGCTCATGCACTGTTCTATCAGGGATGAGCTTGGTTTTTTTGAGCGGTACTGCAGTAGCATGTACGATGATATCCAACATAGGCTGCGCCGCGCCCTAGGTAATCCAAACTATGTTGTTCCTCCTGAGAGACTGAGGAATCTGCTTCTTGATGAGTTGGCCGATGTTTTTTTGAAGCATGGATCTGATATAAATATTTTTAACTTGCCGTCACGTTCCGGTGAAGGTGAACATTCCGATGATAATCGTCTCATCCGTGAGGAATTATGTTATGATGCACCTGCTTTGGCTACACAATCCTTAGTCATGTTTGATAGTTTAAACGAGGACCAACTGGTTGCTTACATGACGATTGTACAATGTGTTCAGTCGGGGGAGCCGGGCTTTTTTTGTCTCTGGGCACGGTGGTACTGGAAAGACTTACCTGTGGAGTGCAATATGTGCTTTCCTTAGGAGTGAGAGGAAGATAGTGCTAACTGTTGCATCGTCTGGCATTGCGTCGTTATTACTGCCTGGTGGGAGGACTGCCCATTCTCGCTTTAAAATACCGATTCTCCTTGAAGATAATACGCAGTGTGATATTAAAAAAGGTTCTAAGCTTTGTAAGTTAATGATGGTAGCTTCGCTTGTTATTTGGGACGAGGCGCTTATGACACACAGGAAGTGCTTTGAGGCTGTAGATAGAACATCGCGTGATGTCCTCTCTGTGGGTAATCCAAACCTTGCGGATGTTCCGTTTGGTGGGATAGTGATGGTCTTGGGTGGTGACCTTAGACAAATCTTACCGGTCGTTGAGGGAGGTACTAGACCTCAGATTGTTGATGCGGCGATCACAAATTCTCCGCTGTGGCGCTCTGTTCAGAAGTTGTCACTCTCTGTTAACATGCGCTTTGTCTGTTCATGGTGTGGATAGTCAGGCACAGCAGGATGTTGCCTTATTTAGCAAACGGGTTCTTGATCTTGGTGAAGGAAAGTTGCCTGTTACAAGGCGAGGCGATGATGTTGAGGCTTCTTGGATACAAATTCCAGGCGACCTATTGGTTTGTACAGATGGTGATCCAATATCTGCTATTGTTTCTTATGTTTACGGTGATTTCTCTCAAAACTACATGAACTCTGGATACTTGCAAGAAAGAGCCATTTTAGCACCCACCAATGACCATGCTGATGATATTAATGATCATGTTCTTAAGTTGGTTCCTACTGATAGCAGAGACTATCTGAGCGCTGATTCAATTGACGACTCTGTAGATTCTGTTAGGGACAAGGATATTTACTATCCAATTGAGTACTTGAATTCAACTTTGATTATAAATTTCCCAAACCATAGGTTGACTCTTAAGGTTGGTGTTCCGATTATGCTTCTTAGAAACCTTAGCCAGGCAAATGGTTTATGTAATGGTACACGCCTAATTGTGAAAGAATTGGGTGATCGGCTTATCGAGGCTGTTATTATGACTGGCTCACATGTGGGCGATACCGTTTATATCCCTAGGATTGAGTTATTAGCAAAGAAGGGTAACGCACCCTTCGTGCTTAGGCGTCGCCAGTTTCCTGTTCGTGTGTGCTATGCCATGACAATCAACAAGAGCCAAGGACAGACCATGTCTGCTGTTGGTATATATCTTAAGGGTCCTGTTTTTACGCACGGCCAGCTGTATGTAGCGGTTTCTCGTGTTACTTCGAGAGCTTCTTTGAAAATCCTTATATTAGATGCTGATGGTAAGTGTGGATCTGAGACCAAGAACATTGTTTTCCCTGAGGTCTTCCGGGCCACGGGGATGGCCTAGGTTTGTGTATGATGGCAGTCTCCATTTTTTTGGTCGTTGGCACATGCTTTTGGGAATTGGCTAATGTTTTGGCAGATGACTTTTGTGTTACTCTTGTTACATATATGGTCCTGTGCGATGTGGGTTATATTCTGGGTTGTACTACCATTGTCTATATTTGTGGTTTGCCTTATGTCGTCCGAACTTACTTAGTTTAACGGTAGTGCTATATTTTGGTGATGACCCCTGTGTTGTAGATAGCGATGGCTGGTTTGCAGGGTCTTGTTGTGGGGAACAGAAACCCGATAGTCCATGTGTATGTCTCGCGACACTGGCATCATCGTGGGACCACTGATAATGGTCCTATCAAACACACTGACATGGTCCTTCTGGATACCCGGGTATATGACTCATCTGGCTCTGTCCCCTGTGCTGTTTCTGGTTTTCTTCTGGCTTTTTCACTTGGTAACTGATGTATGTTCTTTCTTGGCAGGGCAACCACATCTATGCTGAGATCGGTGAGAATCTTGTGTCCAAGTTTATGGGTAAACTGAAGGAAGGATGTGCATATGAAATTTCACAGTTCTTGGTGTTCCTGAACAAGCGTTACTTCAAGCCAATTGATGCAGTACACATGATCAGGTTCAATAGGTTCACCACGGCCAGTCCTAATACCGACCCAGAGGCTCAGTTTCCATTTTGCACCTACTCACTCACTGAACTGTCACGCCTGCCTGCCCCTCTCGATGCACCTGAATTCTTCACAGGTGTGTTATCCAGACTATCGTTGTATTAATGTGTTTGGTGTGTGCACCCGTAAGCTGACCTCCCTTTCCCTGGTTGTTCAGATGTACTTGGAGTTATCACTGGTGCGCCGCTGAGGAGATTGTTCATGAGGGATCATACTCAAAGGTATGACTCCTATGTCAAAATGTACCATTCATGTTGATTTGCATTTACCCTCTATGTGTTGTTTTGCTCAATTGCCATGTGTCTTCTTTTTTATAGGAGCTTGCCACTCCTGAAGCCAATAAGAATCGTTCTTCACCAGCTTCTGTCAACAAAAGGTACGAGAATCCTTCTAGCAAAAGTGATCCAGGATGCCATACATTAACACTTTTAGATGGATGATATGACTTTGTCAAATTTGTGACCTGCAGTGCCACTACACATATGGTGGCAGCAAGTGGTGTGCCTAAGTCTGGGCTGTGTAAACCTCTGTTTTCCGATGGCCGTGCTCAGGTACATCCTTTCATTTTCTTGGCGGAACTTCATTTAGATCTCTCTACGTACTTGCTTGGTACTCGGTTGACACGATGTATCTATTTATGCCTTCTAGGGGCCTGCAAAGATGGTTGGCGGCTTCGCTGTTCTCGGTGATGAGCTTGCTGGTGCCTCAAGGTGTATGTCTGGTCTGAAACAATTGCTTAGCAGTATATGCATAATTCTTGCCTTCTTTTACATACTGGCTATTTGTCGTTGAAGCAGATCAACCGAAGGACTGGTGGAAGATGAAGACGAGGCTTCTGCGGCCAAAAGGGCCAAGCTGTAGATCAGCCGCCCTTACGCAGGAAGTTCTTTTGGTGTGCTCGCTAGGTACCATCTTTATCATCGGCTACCTCTTGTGCTGTACGTGGTTTGGTTCTTACCTGAACTTGTGTTTTTTACAGGAGCATAGGGCGGTTGTTAGGTGTGTGCTCGAAATGATGGCCCAGCAGATGGACGACTCGATGTGGGTTAGATGGTGAAGCTTCTCTTTAGGTCTATCGCCCCTTTTGTCGTGCCATGTTGTTTATGATGTGATGTTCCGGTCTGCCAGTCTCAAAAAACTTGAGTCTGCTGCTTGTGGGTGAACATTCGCTGTCGGTATTAGGATCAGCGTTGGCCTTTGCTATTGTGTGGTGTTTGCTTAGCTTTTGGTTGCTGGTGAATGTAAAGAGAAGCTTGGCTATCTTATTTAGTATGCCCGTTGTCCATGCTATGGTCTATGTTGATGTATGCGGTCTTTGTGAATTTGGGTTATACCTATTGCCCATTGTGAATTAATCGTGCTATTCGAACTGGTTCTGCTGCTGGATAGATTGCCTAATCAAATTTAACTGGCAGTTGTGGTGCCCCTCGATGTTGTTATGGTTTGTATTTGTGTTTTACAAGTCTTTACAAACTTCTACTCTGTTCTGATGGTCCTTTCTTAATCTATTTATTTTCCTGTTATAGTTGTCTCTCCAATTTAAGTGATTTGGGATTTCGGTATCTGCCTCTGATTTGTAGAGTTAGAAATTTGTTGTACATCACTGTTGGTGTATGCGTCTCTTACAGATTTTAGCATATATCTATTTTACTAGACCGTTTGTTCAACAATTTTCTCTCTACTTCTACTATTTGTAAATATGTCAACTCTTGGGTGTAGAATTTTAGTATACATAAGTTGCTATTCTGTCTGACATCTATTTATAGCTCCAGTTCATTCAGACGTTGTTAGTCCCATTTAGATACATGGTGGTAATATCATGCTTTCATTGCCCTTTTTATCGTCTGAATAGTAACTTGAGTTACTAATAACTTAACATTACACGCTTGACCAAAACGTTCGGACAGGCACCCTCGCGCCAAGGCGCGTTGCCGATCTAGTTACCTAGTATGCACCTCCATGAGGCCAATAGGCGCATCTCCTTCAACAGAAGCCAGCCAGCATGTGTAGTGAATAAGTAAAACACATGATATGTAATGTGGAACATCACGATATGTTCATGAAAATTAAACATGTATATGCCATGAACCAAAAGTACAAAGCAAATAAGATAGCTCCATGTCCAGCACCTAATCAAATCCCAATTGCACTCATCCTTCTAGTTTTGTTGATTGAACCGAGGAGGTCTCGACTTGATGACTTGAAATTATGCTAAAGGTCCAAATGTTAATCGGACTGCTCTGTATCTGAATATGAATAGTCTGAATCTGTATATGATCCTGTAGAAGTATAAAATGAAACGGCAATTAGTTGGATTATTGTACCACTTGGTTTAAATTTTGTGAAGCAAGAACATCATCTTTTTAGTCTTTTCGTTTTCTTAACAATATGAAACTGAAAAAAAGGTCTTGTCTTACGTTTTATGTATTTGGTAGTGCAATTAGCTTGATAAGTATACAATCCTAAAATTTGTAAATATACTCCTGCATGGGATTGCAAAAAATTAAAATGATCACCAAGATGGATAATTTGACTTACTATAACAAAAGAACATTTTTTCCTTGATACTTATCATTTAGACATTTACACAAATTAGTTGTCCAATTAATTCAGAATAGCATTGCTCAACTTCTCACATATATAGGATGGGAATGCAAAAAATTAAAAATCTAGGAAGACCAATAATTCGACGTACCGTCAGAAGACCAATTTATTGTCTTGACGTTGATTTGCTCACCAGGTACTCCACAAGAACTCAGGACCTTCAAAATTTTGTCAACACGCTCATCTTTTGTTCGACATTCGATCTCGGCAACTACGAAATGCTTTGATGCCAAAAACGGTTCTAGCGAATTGTAGCATCCATCTGTTTCTTCAACATGCTGATATGGCTGTAGAGTTTACCAAAACGAATGAACGTTGCAACTGTAATTTCAACAGGACAAAATATATTTTATAATAGGAGAACATACACATACATAAATATATTATACCTTAGATAAACGGATGTTGAGGCTCTCGAGATTTGGTGACCGCCGTAGGAAGTAAAGTAGTGGGCCAAAATCAGGCTCCACACACCAATTATTAAGTGACAAGGTTTTGAGCTTGCTAAATGTGGTGCACCGTTTCAAAGCTTTCATGAAAGCAAACTGGGCAAACACAAATTCACAACATATGAGATCATGTCAAATGAAAGTAGCTAGAATTCCAGTGGAATGGATATACAAACAGTATACCGCTTGAGACTTGGCTATGAGCTCTAGATTAGTGGAATCTGACAGGCGTCCAAGGAGCAACGAACCACCCTTGTCGTCCTTGTTGGAAGTGCCGTCAAGCTTGATAGATGTTGTTAGCAACGACGGCATCTTGCTCTCAAACACCGGAACCAAGCCATAGTTGACGGCCAGCTCCAGGTAGACGACGCTTGGCACAGAAATGAGAGCCCGTGCCTGGTCAAAGCTACGAAAATCGCAACCTATAATGCTCAGACATCGCACGGATTGCGAGGATATATTCATGGGACCGTCGCGGCGCAAGAACTGGAAGGAGCAGCGGTTCATCTTTAGAGTCTCCAGGTTTGGGCAGCTCGAGAAATCAAGAGAGTAGGAGCATTCACACGAAAGCACCAAGCCGTCGAGTTCCAAAGTCGTCAGATGCTGGGAGAAGATGGGAATGGCAAGCAGAACATTCCGTATGCATGCCTCGTGTCCAGCCTCAAGATCATTGGGGTCATGGTCACTAATCCGAAGCAGCCGGGCATTGCACGACAAGGCGTACCTGACCCACAGATCGATGTACTGGGAGTGCTCGAGGCGCTCTCCGTCGCTGTCATAATACCCCTCGCCGTCGTCGTCGTGCTCCTTGTAGACGGCGATCTCGCACTCGCGGAGAGGCGTCCGGTCGCGGAGGACGATGAGGTGGTTGACAAAGTTGTTGACGTGGCGGGCGCACCTGAAAGAGTCGACGTTGGTGACCCGCAGGGCCGGGGCGGACTTCCACAGGTGGCGCCAGCGGCGGGCGAGCACGCAGGTGCGCACGGCGTCGCGCGACGGCAGGAACGACAGCGCATGCCGGAGGATCTCGTCCGGGAGCGCGCCTAGGCGGTCTACTCCGCCGCCACCGGTGGCCGCGGCCTTCCCAACGAAACTTCGACGCATCCCGTCGAACAGGATCCGCGAGCTCACGGCGGCGCCCGCTGCCGCCGGACGCACGAAATGAGGACGGAGGCGCCTAGGGTTTTAAAAGTCTCGAGTGGGCTGTGGACCGTGGTTGTCAGCTGTCACTTGTGAGGCTACGAATCTAGCCTCCAGTTGGGCTGGCCCACCTACGGATTCGCGTGATGTTTTCATTTGCTGCTGCTTCCTGCGGGGTTTTTTTTCTTCGTTTTTCTTCTGTGGTTTTTTGTTTCAGGTTTCTTCACTGTTTTGTCCGGTTTTCAGTGGTTTTGTTCTTTTTTTTCCTGTTCTGGTTCCTTTTTTCGTTTGAGTTTTTCCTTTTTTGTTTCTTTTTTCTGTTCCTATTTATTTTCTTTTTTCTTCTTTTTTTGCATATATAATGCAAAAAGTTCACCGCGTATTACAAAAATTTCCATCATGCATTATAAATTTGTTCTTTACTTTGGGAGAAGGCGATCCGAACAAAGATATGATGAATGCAGCTGTGGACCGCCACAAGGGTGAAAATGATTGGGAGGATGGTATTGAGAGGGAGCATACGATAAACAAAGCAATACCCCCTGTATCTGAATCTTCGTCATTGGCTACTAGTCAGCACTGCCCGGATCAATGAATGCTATGAGCTGGATTTTTTTTTTTTGCGAAACAAAAGATCTTGCATTACTCAGCACAGTTTACAGGATTACATTCTCGTTCTACAATATCTCAGACTACTTCCGGACCAGAGCCAAGCCAAACAACCGTTCGGTGTTGTGTTCTTCCAAAATTAGCCAGGGAATGACTAGCCAAATTACAGCATCGACGAGAATGAGTAATGCAAGAGCTTCTTTCCTCCATAAGACTGATGATCTCCTTCACAATGAACGAAAACTTGGACTTGTTGCTAGAACCTCCGACTATCATCTGGACTGCTTGAAGACAATCCGATTCTATATCAAGAGGCAGCATGCTTCATCGGATTGCAAGTGAAATCCCCTCTCTCAAAGCTAGCAGTTCAGCTTCAAGAACATCATTACACCCATATATATGTCTATAGGAGCTAAAAATTATAGACCCCTCATGGTCCCTCAATATCATTCCACAACCTGCCTCCTCTCCTAACACCAAAGCGTCTGTATTTAATTTCACCCGTCCAACACTCGGCTTCGCCCACAGTGCATCTGCAGCCACATCTGTCTGGAGTCTTTTATGGCTCTTCTCAAGGCCTATATTCAGCATCGCTTTGCCCTTGATCGGGTCATCGCTAGGGTTGGAATTAATTGTAGATAAAGAGGAGAGGTAACTGGACAGGAAAACAGACAAAAACTTCCATTGGTGGCGGCCTTTTATGGTGCACCAACTCGTTTCGAACAAACCAAATCCTCCAAAACAGCATCATCACAAAAGCTTTGCCTTCCTCATTTGTTTCAGCTAGAAGATGGATGACCAATCAGGCCCCACATGTTTTAGCGTGGTCCTAGAAGGAAGGTTCCACACCTTTGCCATCAATTTCCATAGGATCACTACATGATTGCAGGAGCAGAAGACATGGAACGAATCCTCATCCTCTCTACCGCGCACTGGGCATAAAGGCGAGACTTCCAACTTGCGTTTAACTTTGTTGGTCCAGTTCGCTAAAGAATCAGTAGCTATGAGCTGGATATATCAAGAGATTGGGAATCCTTGGTTAGTTCGAGAGCTTCGCAAGGTGGTGAAGCAGGAAGGCTCCAACTTGTTGTTTCTCATGGAAACCAAGATAAAGGGAAAGAGGGTAGAAGATTTGAAGTTTTTTTTAGTTTTTTCTAATTGTTTTGTTGTCGATAGTGATGGCCTTAGTGGAGGTGTTGGACTATTTTGGTCCAAGGAAGTTGATGTCGCATTGGAAAATTACAGTGTCTCGCATATTAATGTAACAATCCAGAAAGATAATAATATTTGGAGGTTTACTGGTTTCTATGGGGAGCCACGAGTGGTGAATATGCATCACACTTAGTGCTTCATGATGACTTTGTTTGCTATTGAGCATGAGGTTTGGATGTGTATGGGCGATCTTAACAAAATTATTCATGTCGATGAGCAGTTTGGTGTCAATGCTAGACCGGAGAGTCAAATTATCATTTCAGGAAGCCATGGAAAATCGCTCACTCCAAGACTTGGGGTGACGAGGTGTTCATTCACATGGCATAATAGGTATTACCGTGCAACAAATGTTAAAGGTAGGCATGATAGAGTTATGGTGAATGCCCAATTTTTGTAGATGTTTGAATTCGCAAATGTAAAACGCATTAGCAATGCCACTGCTATGTGTTGGCTCAACTCAGGACATCGGCGTCTAGCAGTTGGTCTCGAGCAGCACATTCATTCCGCTATGAGAACTACCCCACGCGTTCATGCGGGAAGGAGGATAAAACTAATTCAAAAAATAGGCGTTATAGAACATCTGTTCAATAGAAAAATAAGTGTTACAACACTTGTAATATAGATACATGAGTTGAAGCCTCGATTTAGGAATCTTCCTCTCTAAAAAGAAGTGGCATTCTCGTAAGCCACACTGGTCGATGGGAGAAAGGATTGGGTATAAGCATATAATGTATCGATTGTTATTTGATAAATTTGATCAACTCTGCAATGAACTATCCACAAACAATAGACATAGGCTATATGGGTAACCATTTACTAATCGCTTCTTTTACTCCAATATAAAAGAAATCACTTATGTGTCATTTAAATTTATGACATGAAAATCATGGATCAAAAATATGTTGCTATGCGAATTCAATTAACCTATGTGCTTCTCTTCCCTGCCAAAAAAAAAACAGTTATGGAGGTTTGTATCACTGCAGCAAGTTTTCTATATAGGCTTATGTACATACGTAGGGGATCAGATGCTTTTGCTATCCCCGAAAAAAAGATGCTTTTGCTACCAAATAATCCATCTGTAAACAAATATAGGACGCTTTAGATCACTAGGGAGTAGAAGTTTGTGTGAGTAGAAGTTTGTGTGTTGAGAGTGAATATGAAAATCAAAAAATTAGTAAAATATCATACTTGTACATACCAAACGGACCAGATGGTTATACCGTACAACATGTACAACAATTCAAGAACTAGGATTAGGTTGCACAACGGGAACCCGTAAATCATTGTCATGTCCTAAAAATAATACATGTCTCTTTTTTTTGCGGGAGAATAACACATGTCTCTTATCCAAAGAAGAATATCCTCTGAAGAAACAACACATCGAAACGTGAGGATCATGGCTTGACAATTGACTATTGCACTACCGTAGCCGAGCGGAATCAGATGAACACGAAATTGAGATAAAAAGAAAGAAAAAAGAAGAACTTGGAGAATATGGAGAAGAGGCATGCGTAGCTGATCTGTCACCATCTTGGGAATGCTCATCTGATCAGGCATGAAGCGACTCATAGCAAGATACCGGTGAATCAATGAAGCCAATGCGATAGAAAGATTTCAAGCACGTTTAGTTCCCCTCGCAGGAGACCCATCTGCCTGGTTGTTGCCATGCCCAAAGCCCTGGCTCCATGGCTGGCCCCTTCTCACAATTTTTTTTTGAGGAACTGGCAGGAGCGCTGCATTTCAATTAGAAGAAAAGACGGTGGTACAACAATTTACACGAGTTAGCAGGAAAGAGGGAAACCAGATCGGTCACAAACAGCATACGGACTACTCGCTAAAGAGAAAACAACTAGATTTGTGCTAGTGAATATGCGCCAAGGCTGGTTTTCCCACTTCTCGGTAGGTCATGTTTTTTGGTGAATACGCGGCAATTCCTCTCCTTCCAAATGTTCCAGAGCGAGTATATCATGATCCCACTATGCTCCCTCACACTCCGCTCGGAGGCCGTCGCGAGGAACACATCACACCATAGGTTTACAGCAGAATCGGTGTTAGGCGGGCATGGAATGGTCATCGCCTCAGAGGCATTGACATTCCTCCATACCTCCTGCGAGAAAGGGAAATCTCGACATAGGTGCGCGATAGTCTCATCGGATGCGAGGTAGAGGTGACAGATCGGATTGTGAGACCATCCACGAATAGTCAAATTCTACGCTGCGAAGCTCCCCCTCACAACTTCCATCCATGTCTCGTACTCAATCTCCTCCAGTCCATGCACTCTATCACCACATTCCTCCTTGATATGGCCTAGGACCCAGTAGACCTCGCAGAAAAATCCTATCTTTTCATAGTTGATAGGCATATCTGGTGCGAAGCTCTCCCACTGTAATTTTAGCCCGCACCCGCACATACTTCTCTACATAGACCCTTAGAGGGTTCATATCCACACTCTTGATATGTCCAATTCTATGTGCAAGTTGATCAGCAATTGGTTACGAGTGGTAAAGGTCGTGCCCGTACTTGGGTTCTATCCAATACCACATCTCTCGGTTTTCCCTTGCCATCATACTCCTCATGATCACTATTAGACCCCTGAACATCCACGGTTTTCCCCTACACACTTAACATTTGGTGACGATATAAGTATAGTTGAGTCATTATGGTGGTTATCGAAGTTTGTTCGGAGTCCCGGATGAGATCCTGGACTTGACGAGGAACTCCGGAAGGGTCCGGAGGTGAAGATTGATATATTGGACGAAGAGTATCGGAGTTCGGAAGTGTTCCAGGGGCACCGGGTTATGGCCAGCATGACCGAAAGGGGTTTCGAGGGGCGCCGACAAGTGTTGGAGGGCCTCATGGGCCAAGGGGAGGGGGCACACCAGCCCACTAAGGGTTTGTGCGCCCCTCTCACCCCATCTCACGTAACGAGGAGAGGTGGGGCGTCCTCCTGAGGGCAGCCGCACCCTTTGCCTTGGGGGCCAAGGCTCCTAAGAGGTGGGGGGGGGGGCAAAACCCATCTAGGGTTTCACCCTAGTGCACTACTAGGAAAAAGGCTACTAGTAGCGTGGGTTTTTTTGGCTATCAGTAGCGTTGGTGCCTGCGCTACTGCTACGACGCTACAACTAAATTTTAGCAGTAGTGCGTTTTTTACCCCCACGCTATAGCTAGTTGTGATAGTAGTAGCGTGGATTGCACACGCGCTACTGCTAATAGCAGCAGCACAGGATGCTGCCCCGCGCTACTACTAACTAATTAGGATTTTTTTTAAATCCACAAATTCCATTTTATGCTTTTGAGATGTATACAATTCAATCAGCATCTTAATTAACTGGACAGACAACACAAATGTTTGCTTTTGAGATGTATACGCTCCAAACATCAATTGATCACTTGCATTAACTAGTAGATGGTGCATTGGGTTGGAGATGAGCCGCAGCCACTGGCATCCAAGTTGCCTGATCCACTCGCCGTCCACAGATCCAAGCTAGGTAGGACGAGATCTACCACAAAAAAACACGGGGCTCCCTTGTTAATTTTTCTGTCACGGAGCATGAAGAAGAGTGAGACGACCGACGAGAAGAAGAGGGGGTTCACTATTGCTGGTCGGATGGGAGACAACCCGGACGGGGGATGACATGAGCTGCGGGGAGGGAGATGCATGCTGAGTAGCGTGTCAGCCGCGTCCTCGCTGGTGGCGGACGTGTAGGTCACCGTGAGCTGCTGCACAAGGAATGGCACGACCTCCGCGTCGGCCAGCGGCCGGCGTCCGCACCTCGCGGGCGGCTAGAGAAGTAGTGTACCTCCCGCTCTGAGCTGGGTGAGGGGAAACCTTGGCGGTGGCCGGATCCAGTGGTGGAGGAGGATGAGGATGCAGAGGCCAGATAAGGAGAAGATGTGGGGAGGGAGAGACCGAGGCGACATGACACATTGGTATTTTATAAGTACACGGTTGTAGTTACAGCGCAGCCAGCGACAAAATAGTAGTAGCGCCGCATGTTTCACCTACGCTACAACTACAGCATGTCCGGATGGTCTACTTAGTAGTAGCGTAGGGCTTATAACCCGCGCTGCTACTATCAACTTAGTAGTAGCGTGAGATTTATACCCCGCGCTACTACTATGGCTGATCCCGGGGGTATGGTGGGAATCACTTAGTAGTAGCGTGTGATTTATACCCCACGCTATTACTATCAACTTAGTAGTAACGTGGGTTTATACCCCGCGCTACTACTAATTAGCAGCAGTGCGGCCCATATACCCCTCGCTACTGCTAAGCTTCTATCTATAAGGTATTTCCTAGTAGTGGTGGCCGCCGCCCCCCCGGGGAAACCCTAGGGCGCCTCCTCCCCCTTCCCCCTACATATACAGAGAGGTAGAGAGAGGGCAGCCGTACCCATCTATGGCACGATGATGCCCTCCCTCTCCCTCATAGCATTCTTCCTCTCTGTAGTGCTTAGCGAAGCTCTGCCGAGATTCCACCACCACCGCCGCCACCACGCCGTCGTGCTTCCAGAGGACTCGAGCTACTACTTCACTATCGCTCGCTGGCTCAAGGAGGTGAAGGCGTCATCGAGGCGTACGTGTGTTGAACGCGGAGGTGTCGTTCATTCGGCACTTGGATCGGGAGTTCACGGAACGGATCATGATTCGTGAAGACGTGTTTCTTAACGCTTTCGCTTAGTGATCTACAAGGGTATGTAGATGCAATCTCTCCTCTCATAGATGTCCATCTCCTAGATTGATCTTGGTGAGCGTAGGAATTTTTTTGTTTCCCATGCAACGTTCCCCGACAGGTTTTGACCTGGCGTGGACTATGGAGGTGAGGCCCTGAACTGGGGCATGAATCCACTAGAACTTTGGACCGTCCCCTAATAAAGCTAACTGCAACCATCTACACATGTTTCTCAAAAACAAAACCATCTACACGTGAAAATTTTGCTAAAAAGATAGCTACATGTGAAAATGTTAGAATTTCCTAACAGAAAAGAAAATGCCCGTCCCCTTCGTATCACAATTAGTGCCAGTAAGACTTTGAATTTGCGGCAAAATTTCATTTGGCTATATCAAAAGACACCGGTGGCCGCCATCCAAAGATCGAGAAAAGGCGATGAGAAGAAGGGTTGGACATGATGAAGATGACCGCCACCTCCGTCTACAGGGAGAAAGCCTAGCATAGGTACCACCTTCATGTCACGACAATGACGCACAAGTGCCCACCCGAATTTGGAAAAAAATTGATGATGCACACACCGCCTCCAGATCCAATACCATCAGCACTGCCGAGCCAAAGCAATGTAAAACTGAAAACCTTAATTGATAAAATTCTCTCTCTCTCTCTCTCTCTCTCTCTCTCTCTCTCTCTCCCTCCCTCCCTCCCTCCCTCCCTCCCTCCCTACCTATAGGGTGTTGATTACCAGATTATTAGAAACGTGTTCTCTCTTTGTTTTGTTTCTTGTCCCGTGGTAGTAACTTTCCTATGTGTGTGAATCCATGACGCAAGATTTTGGCATTGCTTCGGGCTTGGATGCCTGAACATGCTTCGGATGCTCGGCGGCGGCTTTGGCGACCCCTTCGTCGCATGATAAATTTGCATGTTTATGAAAATTGTCCGGTTGATATTGTGGGTGACTCGGTGACTGACGAATGCCAGAGGACATGGCAGGAGACGTCATCGGACCCATGTTGCATGCGCTTGTCTGCTTCATTTTTTAGACAATGGGTTTCTTTATTTTTCACAGGGAGACGAACAAACGATGCAGATTCCACACCGCAGCTTGCTTGCTCCAGGTTGCACATGATTTTTTTGGGGGGGGGGGGGGGGGAGAGAAAGATATGGTGGAATAGCATTTTTTTTAATGTGAGTCATCATACTCCCTCCGTTCCTAAATAATTGTCTTTCTAGAGATTTCAACAAGTGACTACATACGGAGCAAAATGAGTGAATCTACACTCTAAAACATGTCTACATACATTCGTATGTTGTAGTCCATTTAAGATGGCTAGAAAGACAATTATTTGGGAACGGAGGGAGTATAATATATGTCTGTGGTCCCTTTTTACAACTGAGAAAGGATTCTTCAACAACAAAAATCTGTGCTGCCCACATAACTCATTTTCACAAACATGAAGAATCATTTCCACGTAATACAAAATTTTGGAGATATTTTTGTATCTCAACATCATAACTTCAGTATTGTGTGTTGGGCGTGCACGTACCGCATAGGCATGTGTGGTTCGATGAACCGCCTGATTGTATACCGCTGGACGCGCCAATATCAGTCTTGCACTTAGGAAGCCTCAACGACTTGCAATATAGTAGATGATTTAGGTTGTGATTAATGTTAAGAACACTCCTTGGGTTTCTTATGTCAATACAATGAGAAAAGATGACATTCTTCTTTGGATGCCACCCTAACTGCAGTATTAGTTGCTATACACCTCGATGAGGCCAGTAGGCATGCTGGCTTTGAGCAGAGAATCTAATTAACATGTGTAGCGAATAAATAAAACACATGATATGTAATGCCGAACATCATCACATGTTCATGAAATTTAAACGTGCATATGCCATAAACCAAAAGCACAAGACAAATAAGAAAGCTCCATGTTCAACACTTAAACAAATCCCGATTACACTCACATTTCTAGTTTTGTGGATAGAACTGAGAAGGTCTCTTTGCTAAAGGTCCAAATATTCATCTGATTACTCTATATCTGAATACGAATCGGAATCTGAATAGTTTGAATCTGAATATGATCCTGTGGAAATATAAAAGGAAAGGGCAATTAGTTGGACTCGTGTACCACTTGGTTTAAATCTTGTGAAGGAAGAACATCCTTCTTTAATGATATATCAAACTGATAAACAATTCCGGTCTTACATTTTACATATGTAGTAGTTCAATTAGCTTGAGAAGTACACATTGATAAAGTTAATAGATATACATGGGATTACAAAATATTTAAAAACATCACCAGGACTGATAATTTGAGATACTATCAAAAGAACCATTTTCTGCTTCCCTGTATTGAACTGAAAATGTCTCGAGACTTGCAAACTAATAATTATTATTTCTGCTAAATGTTCACTTGTTGCTCTGAATACGAATAGTATGTCTACTCAGAATCAGAATATAATCTTCTAAAAGTATTTAAAAATTGTGCAATTAGTTGGAATTGCATACCACTTGATTCAAATATTGAGAAGCAAGAAGAGCGTTATTATGTTAACAGCACGAAACTGATAGGATGTTCTGGGTTATTTTTTACGTGTTTGGTTATTCAAATAACTTGATAATTATACATTGCAAAATTTTATATTTATACATCTGACTGCAAAGTTTTAAAAAACACCAAAACTAATCATTTGACGTACTGTCATAAGAACATTTTTTCCACAATGTTTTTCATTTACACATATATTGTCCAATTAATTTTAGAAAACGGTTGCTAAACTTCACACATATATGGGATGGAATGCAAAAAACTTAAAAAATTACAAAGAATAGTAATTGGACTTACTGTAGGAAGAACTTTTTTTCTTGATCTTGATTTGCTTAGCAGTTACTCCACATGAACGAAGGACCTTTACAATTTTGTGCACACGCTCATCTTTTGCCCAGCATTTAATCTTGACAATGCTGAGAAGCTTCGATGCCAAATATTGTTCTGTCGAATCGTAACTTCCATCTGTTTCTTCGGCATGTTCATACGGCTGTACAGTTTACAGGATTGAATTAATAATGCAACTGAAACTTCAACATGAAAAAATGTATAATACTCAGAAACATACACACATATATACCATGGATAGCCGGAGGCGGAGCTTCTCGAGACTTGGTGACCGGCGGAGAAAGTGAAGTAGTGGGCCAAAATCAGGCTCCACACACCAGCCATTAAGTGACAAGGTTTTGAGCTTGCTAAATGCAGTGCACCGCATTAAATCTTTCCTGAAAGAAAGCTGGGCCAGCACAACCATAGTATGTAGATTCAATAACATATATGAAATGAGAACTTGAAGTTCGGTAGATACAATGCGAAAAACATACCGCTCGAGGCTCGGATACGAGTTCTAGATTAGTGGCATCTGACAAACGTCCAAGAAGCAAGAAACCATCATTGTCATCCGTAGTGGAAGTGCGGTCAAACTTGATACATGCTGTTTGCAACAACGGCATGCTCTCAAAAGAAGGAACCAAGCCACGGCCGCCGGTCAGCTGTAAGTGGACGAGGCTTGGGAGATAAATGAGAGAACGAGGTTTCTCCTCATAGCTATAAAAATCATGGTCGGTGATGCAAAGGAGTAAATAGCATAAAACTACTACTTTACAGGCTAGGGTTCCAAAAAACTACCGGTTTTTAATTTTTCTCAGATAACTACCAAATGAGCGGCCGGCTGTTTCAAAAAACCCTAATCATAGAGTGCTTTAAAATTGATCGCGATTATGACAGTTGGGACCCGCATGTAAGAAAACCGTTAGTTTGACCGTTTGTTTGACTGTTAGCTTACATGTGGGGTCCACATGTCAATGTCCCTTTGTCGTATTCTAAAACAAAAAATATGTTCTTTTACACATTTACAGACAACCCCTGTAAGTTCTCAGAAAAAAACAATCGGGTCCCTGGATGTTTTTAGAAAAAGCAATCAAGCCCCAGGATGTTTTCAGAAAAAGCAATCGGGCCCTTGAGGATAACTCGCCCACAGACGACGCCGGTAGCTCGCCGGCGGCCAGCTCGTGGGCAAGGCAAAACGAGGCGGCTCGGCCGCCGCGTTCCTCGGCACGAGCCGGGCGACCGACTGGGTGGCTGGGTTCCCCGCCGACCGCTGACGCTGCTCCTGGTCATGGCGCGCAGTGGCCCGCAGCGGCCCGTGCTCCTTGGCGCAGCGGCTGAGCCACTGGCCATGGCGCGGCGGCTGAGCCCCTGGGCCATGGCGCGGCTGGTGTCGCCCCGTGCTCCTTGCCCTAGTTGGTGGCGGCCCATTCCCATTCACGCAGTTGGCGGCGACCCTTGCTCCTGGGCGCCGCGGGCGCGCTCCTGGCCATGGCGCACGGATGGCAGCGACCCGTGCTCCTGCGCTGCAGCTGCTCCTCCGCGCGGCCTTCGTTCCCGCCGTCGTACTTGTCTTACCGCGAGACGGATGGTGGAGGTGGCCGTCGGCGAGTGGGGGTAGTCGGGCAGGGGGAGGAAGAAGAAAGAGCCAGAGGAGAGAAAAGAAGATAGAGGAAGAAGAGACAACTTACATGTGGGTCTCACATGTAAGGTAACAGTCAAACAAAACGGTCAAACAAACAGAGTGTTTAGGGATGGGCCCGACCTGTCATAAAACAGTTTAAATCGCTAGCAACGAATGTTTGGGGTTTTTTAAAACAGCCGACCGCTCGCCTGGTAGTTATCTGAGAAAAATTAAAAACCGGTAGTTTTTTGGAACCCTAACCTGTAAAGTAGTAGTTTTATGCTATTTACTCGATGCAAAGACATCGCACAGACCGTGACCATATATTGATGTCAATTAGTGAGGAGCATCGGTTCATCTTGACGGTCTCCAGATTGGGGCAGCTCGAGAAATCCAGAGGGTATTCGCACGAGAACATCCACTGGTGGAAAAAAGGCCTTTGGTCGCGGTTCGCAACTGCCATTAGTCGCGGTTGCGCAACCGCGACCAGCAAAGCGCGACTAAAGCCCACCACCTTTAGTCGCGGCTGCTTAAGAACCGCGACTAAAGGCCCGTCCACGTGGGCGCCAGCGGCCGTCGGGCGGAGGACCTTTAGTCGCGGTTCTTCGCCAACCGCGACTAAAGGCACGCCGCAGTTTAGGGTTTTAGCCCCCTAAACCTGTTTTCTGTTTAATTTGTTTTGTTTTATTTCTGTTTTCTGTTTAATTTGTATTGTTTTATTTCTTTTGTGCTTTATTTTAATTTTGAAGGAGTTTCATATATTCTACGGTACTACATACATGCATATGAATGTACAATTTCAAATAAATTTGAAATTAGAACCAAAAAAATTCAAGAGGAATATACAATATATATTCAATATCATCGGATGACCATATACAATTTTGAACAAGTTTCCATACATGATTTAATCCATATAAAGTTCTTCGTCCTCGTGATAGTGTTCTCCTTTAGGATGGAGGACTTCCTGCAGAACCATCCAGCTAGTTCCTCTTGAAGTGGTCGGAGCGAGCTTACGGACTAAGCGTCCACCGGAGGTTATTCCTCTGAGCATTGGTATCACTCGGATCAACCCGCTCGAGGTGTATCTCGGATCATCTCACTGAACAAAGTATGCACATAGATTGGTCAACGGTGGCTGAATATCCCGATCTTAGTCTTTACCCTTTTGAATTCTAGGTCTTTTTGAATTCACCGACCTTTGTATCTACGAACCGTCTCCAAACCCTACGAGGCAAAGAAAATTAAATGAACAAGAGAGTTATTAGTTACTTGATATTAGGAAATGAGCGAAATAGGCCGATCGATATAGGCGCAAATGAATGAAAATAATTACTTCGCAACATTTTTACGATGTCGGCCCAAAGCTTTGGATCCTTATCCGAGAGAGTCGTGGGCGAGACATTACGAGGTGTTAACTTTAATTACTAGCGAGAATCCGGTGGAACTGCGGACACGATACATGCACATCGTCATGCATAACTCATCGATTAGCCGCCACATACCATGCATGGAGTAAACAAAAGAGAATGTGCTCAAGATGCGAAACACTCACCCAAAATGGTAAGGAAATAGAATATCACTTTTGAGTTCCTGCTTTGTAAGAAACGCCACAGTGCGCCTCCACGTCGTCGGGTAATGCTTCAACACAACATCATTAACGATGTGTGGGTCAATGAACCCAACATCATGGATGTTCCTTACTCGCATTCCTTTTCTTCATTCTCGCATGTATAATAGAGGACACAACAATATAGTTAGGACATATATATAGTGCGAGCAATATGAACGAGATGGGGTAGAAATTAATAAATCACTTACGTAATGTAGCAACCGATGATAGATTTGTCGAGCTCATGCAGATTGAAAAGCTGGAACAATTCACTCAGTTCAACTTGTACATAGTAATGTTTGAAGTGATGCTCATGTCTAACTTCCGCATAAATATAATCTTTGGCGTTTTTAATTTTATGTAACCCTTGTACCAATTCAGCAGACGTTTCATTTGGTCGGGTAGATCCTTTTCTGCGCAGTTCGACGAGAGGCCCATTCTTGACATATGTAATTACTACCTCCTTCACGGCAACTCATCAAGGCCTAATAGTTCACGAAGAGTAATACCTAAGTTGGCGCTTGTTCTCGCACTCGTTCTGATCAATCCTGTCTCTGCCGCAGCTTGTATGATCTCGGGGCATCCGGACGAAGGCTTCCACTATAAGCGGGCAATCGATTGTTTACTTTGTTCCCGAGCTGGGCAACTTGTTTCCGCTTTTATACTTCGGCCTTCTCCGCTCTTTGTTCTCCTTGAACATGAGTGCCTGCTTTTAAGTTCACGTGCATAGTCGGTGGCGATTCTTGGCGGCTTGGGACGGTGTGCTCAAAATGACTTAGCCCACTTCTTTTCTTGATCGAAATATCTTGGCTTGGGCTCGGGCTCTCTTTTCTTCTTGCAGTCCGCCTTCCATTTCTCCAAATCAGCGATCGCGCCGCGTCGACTTCCTCGGCACCTCGTTCCCAAGGCCTTGTGGGAGAGGCTTGATGATGGCTCCGGTACCTTTGTGGTCTTAGGTACATAAGGGTCCGGGTTAATACTCGAGACTTCTTCCTTCTTTGCCATAGGTGGATTGGGGCGGCGTCGATCACCCGCCGGACGAGGATCGGGGCGGCGGATGATCACCGCCGGACGTTGTGGATCGGGGCGGCGTCGGCTGATGTGGCGGAGGTGTAGGTGAACCGCCGCCACCACCACCACCACCACCACCACCGCCACCGCCACCACCACCACCGTAGGGGGTGGACTTGTTGTCCTTGGCGCCTCGCTGAAACTTGATAAACTTCTTTTGCCATAGAATGTAATGGCGCTTGACATCTCAAGTCTTTTCTCCCCTTGGTGTAGCAATTTCAATCTCCGTGTCCTCAAACCCTTGGACTATGTCCTCCACCGTGACACGAGCATAGCCATCTTTAATGGGGTTGTTGTGGTGGAGTGCTCGAGTAAACATGGTAAAGCACTCGCCGATGGCTACCTTCACGGACATGTTCCCGATAGGATATCTGAGATGACATTCTTTCATCTCCTTTATATAAATCCACGGGTAGCGAGGAGGCTCGGTGCAGTAATTTCGACCACCGAGGCTCCGGTGCAGATAATTTCGATCGTCGGTGCATCTGCACCAGCCGGTGGGGCCTCCGTGGAAGCCACGCTGCTTCTACGCTGCTGGCTTCGAGATCCGCCGGATGATCTTCATCTTGCACCGAGCTGAATCTCTTTCGCTACTAGTACACTCATGGTTTTCTTCATCACTTCCATTTCGATGCCAACCGCCCCACAACATCTGCTTCCCGATCCATCTTTCTCTTACGGCTTCAGAATCGTCACGGGTCATCGCTCGGGGAACCCTATTTTCCACGGAATGTGCCCCATGCCTCGTACACGTCCTCCGTGTTCGAGATTCGAGGGCTTTTGTCGGTAGCGTCGTTCTCTCTGTTGAACTTGATCTTCCCTCTTGAGCATCCTTCATTGCGTCAATAAGGGCTTGGGTGGGTTTAATTAATTTGCCACAGTAAACACACTCCCCGTCTCCGGGTTCGGCGTTCCCCATGCCCGTACCACCAGCTTTTGGCCCTTGGGTCCCATCCCTCCGCACTGGACGGATTCCTCGCGCCCTCAGCTCGTTCTCCATCTTCTCGAACCTAGGCACCCAAATGCGATACCCTCCGGCCCCATAACATGATTGTACTCCTTCTTAGCCGCATTTTCCTTATTTTGTTTCGATATTTGAAGGAACTGCTCCGATTTCTTTTGCTTCACAAATTCGGCCAATCATCTTTCGGTTTCTCATATTGTCCTACTGAAATCCGAGTCTTGTTACGCTTGACAAAGTCACGGGCTAGATTTTGCTTGAATTTCCGAATCGTCGGCCATCTTATGAAGAGCAAACTGTTTGACTTTCCTCCTCCTCTCCTTGTTTTCCTCAATCTTGTTACCCTCCTCATCGAATTTGTTGTATTCGGAGGTAGAGCGAAATGTTCCATAAGCTTCTTGATGCAATCTTTTTTGTTCTCTTATCGACAAAAGTGAAACCATCAATTCGTGCCTTCTTTGGCTCATTCCACTCTCGACGGTGATCGAGGCGTTGTCTCTAACAATGGCTCCGCATTGGCTGATAAACTTGGTGGCGTTCTTCACGGGCTCCAGCTGCTCTGCCGGTTGCAAAGTCGACAACCCGGATGGTGCATGTTTCTCCTGGTTTCATTGTCTGGTTGCACCACGCTTTGTGACGGCGTACTCGATTGTTTTGACGATCCGGCGAGGGCTAAAATAAGAAAGAGAGTCGCGCGTTAGTACACACATATTTATTCAAATCAGTTAGTTTGTATCACCAGAGGCTCAATGTATATATATACCTCGGCGCGGAGGTGGTTGCTACTTCCATTTGAAGATCGTGCTTTATCGGCGTTTCTTGACATCATCTTCTTGACGGCGCCCTTCATCTTCACCGTCAAGGTTCGAGATAAGAAGAGATATCATCTTCTTCTTCTCCGGTCGGCACATATTGAATATCGCCGTTTATGATGCCGAACATATGTGCTTCACCGTCCGGATCATAGTTGTCCATAATCGGGTCACTCTATCGTCCGACATTATGTCATCCTGAAAACATGTAGTAAAACAAATTAATTAAGTGAAGAAGGGGCGGTGGCGGTGGCGGTGGCAAAAGGAGGCGAGGAAGGGTGGGAGAGGTGTCGCAGATGAGCGCAAGACGGGGCGGGGTTTAGGGTTTAGGGTTTTAAGTTGGCCGGTTTTCTTTGGCCGGTTTTCTGTTGTTTTTTGGTTTTTGGGGTTTAGGGTTTTAAGTTATTTACCGTTTTTGTTAAACTAAAACTAGTTAAAATTAAAAAGAACAAAAAAAAGAAAAAAAAGAAAAAAATTCCTTTTTCCTTTTTCCTTCTTCTTCCTTTTCCTTTTCTTTTCTTTCTTCTTCTTCCTTTTCCTTTCTTCTTCTTTCTTCTTTTTCTTCTTCTTCCTTTTTCCTTTTGTTTTTCTTTGGCGGTTTTCTGTTGTTTTTGTTTTTGGGGTTTAGGGTTTTAAGTTATTTACCGCTTTTGTTAAACTAAAACTAGTTAAAATTAAAAGAACAAAAAAAAAAAAAAAAAAATTCCTTTTCCTTTTCCTTTTCTTCTTCTTCCTTTTCCTTTTCTTTTCTTTCTTCTTCTTCCTTTTCCTTTCTTCTTCTTTCTTCTTCTTTCTTCTTCTTCCTTTTTCCTTTTGTTTTTCTTTGGCGGTTTTCTGTGGTTTTTTGTTTTTGGGGTTTAGGGTTTTAAGTTATTTACCGTTTTTGTTAAACTAAAACTAGTTAAAATTAAAAAGAACAAAAAAAAAGAAAAAAAAAAAATTCCTTTTTCCTTTTTCCTTTTTCTTCTTCTTCCTTTTTTTTTTTTTCTTTCTTCTTCTTCCTTTTTCCTTTCTTCTTCTTTCTTCTTCTTTCTTCTTCTTCCTTTTTCCTTTTTCTTTCTTCTTCTTCCTTCTTCTTCTTCTTCTTCTTTCTTCTTCTTCTTTCTTCTTCTTCTTTCTTCTTCTCCTGGATGCAAGGCGCGAGGGGGACGGCGGCAGCATGGCACATGGCATGGCGGCAGGCGGCGGCGCGGCGCGGCAGGCGGCAAGGCGGCGTGAGGCGTGGCGTGGGCAGTGCGCAAGGGCAGAGGGCAGGCGGCGCAGCGGGGCAAGCGGCAAGGCCACGGCGGGGCGGGCGGCGGCTTGAAGGCAGCGTCGGGCGTTGCCAGCGTCGGCGTCGGCGTCGATCGGCGTCGAGCGGCGCTCCGGCGTCGGCGAGGCGACGAAACAGTGGGAATCGTCGAGGCGAGTATTTATAGGCCCCCACTTTAGTCGCGGTCGGGGAGGAGGGCGACTAAAGGTACCCTTTAGTCGCGCCCTCCCCCGACCGCGACTAAAGGGTTTTTTCCTCTCAAAGGACCTTTAGTCGCGGCCGGGAGGAGGGCGCGACTAAAGGGTACCTTTAGTCGCGCCCCTCCCCCGGCCGCGACTAAAGGTCTTCAGGCTGGCGCGGTGCGGTGGGATGTTTAGTCCCACTCGCTAGCCGAGAGGCCTCGGCAGTGGTTTATAAGCGGCTGCGCCACCACTTCGAGCTCCTCTCAAATGCTGAGCTTACGGGCCTATTCATTACTATTAGCTCAGGGCCTATTGGGCCTTCTGCGGGCTGAATCTCGCCCATTAGTGGGTTTCTAGTCGTATTCAGCCGTGGTGGCCCGATGGGTGGCTTATTTTTATTTTTTGCCTGTTTTTGTTTTCATTTTTGCTTTATTTATTTTGTTTTGTTTCTACTTACAACAAAAACTTATTTATTTTATTTTATTTTATTTCTAATTACTTATTTATTTTACTTTATGATAATTATTTTTGCTATTAAAGTTTCTAATTACTTATTTATTTATGTTATTAAAATCTTAAAAATACAATTATATATCAAAAAAATCAGAAAATAAAACTAATTCATTTTAAATTCTTGTTTTTCTTCTGTTTTTTTCTTCCTTTTTTCTTCTTTTTTTTCTTCTGTTTGTTTCTTCCTTTTCTTGTTTTCTTCTTTTTTTCTTCCTTTCTTCCTTTTTCCTTTTTTCTTCTTTTTTTCTTCTGCTTGTTTTTTCTTATGTTTTTCTTCTATTTGTTTTTTTCTTCTGTTTTTCTTTTTTCTTCTATTTGTTTTTTTCTTCTGTTTTTTCTTCTGTTTTTTTCCTTTTCCTTCTTTCTTCTTCTTCCTTTTTCCTTTTAAAATCAGAAAAATAAAACTAATTCATTTAAAATCTTAAAATACAATTATATATCAAAAAATCAGAAAAATAAAACTAATCCTTGAAGGTTTGACAAAAGGTTTGATACATCATTCAGTTCATCGACCAAATACAAAGTTTGGTACAATAAATTATTACACATCAATTCTTCCTTGTGTCCCTCGCTTGCTTACGATTGTCTGTATCCATGGAGCATCCTCATCATTTAACTTAATGCTTGGGTCGGTGTTCACTTTGAAGGGCGGAATTTCAGCAAACATATTATAATCTTGACATGTCATCTTGTCCTCCACTCCCACGATGTTTCTTTTCCTGAAAGAACAATGTGGCGCTTTGAATCATCGCATGATGTCTTGATCGTTTTCTTATCTTTCCGTTTCCTCGGTTTGCTACTCATGTCCTTCACATAGAAAACCCGAGCGACATCTTTCGCTAGGACGAATGGTTCGTCAAGGTAACCAAGATTGTTGAAATCCACCATTGTCATTCCGTATTGCTGGTCCACCTTTACCCCACCTCCCGTTAGCTTGAACCATTTGCACCGGAACAAAGGGACCTTAAAGGAGGGTCCATAGTCAAGTTCCCATATCTCCTCTATGTAACCATAATATGTGACCTTTTGCCCATTCTCGGTTCTTTGCATCAAAGCGGACACCACTGTTTTGGTTGGTGCTCTTTTTATCTTGGGCGATCGTGTAAAATGTATTCCCATTTATCTCGTACCCTTGGAAAGTCGTTATAGTCGAAGATGGTGTCTTGGCCAACATGTACAAATGATCTACAACATCATTGTCATTCATTAAATGTTTTCTCAACCAACTGCGAAAGTCTCCATGTGGGCCTTCCTAATCCAGATTCAGGCTTCCCGGGTTGTCCGAGCGTAAAATATTCTTGTGTTTCTCAAAGCACGGAGCCACCAAGTTGGAATTGGTCAAGACAAAGGTGGTGTGCTTGATCGAGAATGGCGTCCATACATATCGTTGATTTCCTTCCGATCGTGCCTTTTCCACTTAGTCTCCCCTCGTGCGCGATCGAGGAAGACCAATCGGCTTAAGGTCGGAACAAAGTCAACACAAAACTCAATTACCTCCTCATTTCCATAGCCCTTGGCGATGCTTCCTTCGCCTAGCACGATTCTGAACATATTTCTTTAATACTCCCATGAACCTCTCGAGGGGAACATATTGTGTAGAAATACAGGACCGAGAACGGAAATCTCTTCGACTAGGTGAACCAGGAGGTGCGTCATAATATTGAAGAAGGATGGCGGAACACCAACTCGAAATCGACAAGACATTGGATCACATCGTTCAGAACCGTGGTAGAACTTCGGATTGATTACCTTCGAGAGATTGCATTGAGGAATGCACATAGCTTCACAATGGCTAATCGAACATTTTCCGCAGAGCCCCTCAAAGCAATCGGAAGCAATTGCGTCATAATCACGTGGCGGTCGTGAGACTTCGTGTTTTGGAACTTTTTCTCCGCCATGTTTATTATTCCCTTTATATTGGGCGAGAATCCAGACGGGACCTTCATCTGCTCGGGCATTCAAAAAGATGACCTTCTCTTCTTTGGTCGAGCGTAGGTGGCACGACCTTGAAACCATTCCGGATGCGGTCATCGTGGTCTTTCAAACGTTCTTGGTCTGCCGTGCTTCCTTTGTATCATTTGTCTTCCCATACACGCCCAAGAAGCTTAGGAGGTTCACGCAAATATTCTTCGAACGTGCATCACGTCGATTGCAGAGCGGACTTCTAGGATTTTCCAATATTCTAGCTCCCGAATATAGATTTCTTCTTCCACATGGCTGCGTGCCCGTCGGCTCCCTTCGAACTGATTGTCCGCGGGACCCTTTCCAAAGATGACTTTCAAATCCTTGACCATATCAAATACCTCGGCACCGGTCGTTCCGCGAGCTTCGCCGGTGATCTGCCTTGCCGTTGTAATGCTTGCCTTTCTTTCTTCTTGGATGAATTTTGGAAGAAATCGACGATGCCCAAGGTACACGTTCTTCTTACAATTTGGCAAATGTACACTTTCGGTCTCATGTAAGCGGTGCGTGCATGCATTGTATCCCTTATTTGACAGTCCGAAAGGTTACTAAGAGCAGGCCAATCGTTGATGGTTACGAAAAGCAACGCGTGAGGTCAAATTCCTCTTGTTTGTGCTCATCCCACACGGACACCACCCACAGCCGTAAAAGTTCATCAACTAATGGCCTTAGGTACACATCGATGTCGTTGCGGGTTGCCGGACCTTGGATGAGCACCGGCATCATAATGAACTTCCGCTTCATGCACAACCAAGGAGGAAGGTTGTAGATGCATAGAGTCACGGGCAGTGCTATGGCTGGAGCTCGCTTTCGCCAAAAAGGATTCATGCCATCCGTGCTTAGAGCAAATCTTATGTTCCTTGCGTCGGTACAAAATCTGTGAACCATCCGTCGATCTTTCTCCATTGCGTTCCATCTGCGGTGTGTCTCAACTCCCGTCCGACTTACGTTTCTCTTTGTGCCATCGCAACAACTTGGCATGCTTTTGTTCATGAGCAGACGTTTCAACCGTGGTATTATAGGAGCATACCACATCACCTTGGCGGGAACCCTCTTCACGGGTTTCGCCCTCAACATCGTCACCGGGGTCATCGACTCGATCTTATAACGCAATGCAATGCATACCGGGCATTCATTCAAATTCTCGTATTCACCGCGGTAGAGGATGCGATCGTTGATGCATGCATGTATCTTGTAACCTCTAAACCTAGAGGCGTATAACCTTCTTTGCTTCAGACGCGTCTTGGCGGGCAACTCGTTATCCTTTGGAAACATATTCTTCAACATTTTCAGCAAGTTTTCAAATGCCGAGTCAGCTACACCTGCCTCGCCTTCCATTTCAGCAAATCCGATTGTGCAGCCCAGCTTTTTCGCACCATCATCGCATCCGGGTACAGCGCCTTTACGTGATCCTCTAACATGCGATCCAAATTCTCCCTCTCCTTTTCGGTTTAGCAGCGTCTCCGTGCATCAAGAATGGTCCGACCAAGATCATCAGCGGGATCATCACGTGCCTCTTCTTCACCTTCCCTTCACCTTCACATCCTCCATGAAAGTATCACCGAAATGAGCAAGATAGCTTTCATCGATGAAATCATCCCTTCTTCATCTTCTTCCATTATAACCCCTCTTTCTCCATGCTTGGTCCAACAATTATAGCTTGGCATGAAACCCTTCAAGCGGATGCATGTGAACAACTCTTGAGGAAGAGTAACCCTTCTCATTCTTACAGATAACACATGGACAGATAACAAAACCCCCGCTTGTTCGCATTAGCCACTACGAGGAAATCTTTCAAACCCGTAGTGAACTCACGGAGAGTCGGTTACCGTACATCCATTGCCGATTCATCTGCATTATTATAATATAAAATATATAATTAACCATCATGCATTTGTTATGAACTACACACATGCATATATTGACACATCAAAGGTTCATCAAGTTGCTAACCGCGATCGAAGAGTGTGGCTCCAACACTTCATGTCATGTTTGTTTCATGCTCTTGGGGCATTTCATCAAACACCTTATGTGCATAAGAGGAACCAAAAGCAAACCTACACCCACTTGTGAAGAGAATGGCTCCAAATGGCTAAGTGTTGGCTGCTGGATGGGTATATATAGGGAGGGCTTTAGTCGCGGTTGGCGAATGCCAATCATGACTAAAGGTCTTCGAAAACCTTTAATCATGGTTGGCCCGCCAACCGCGACTAAAGCCCTCACGTCACCACCGGCCACCGAGCCCAGGCCCAGCCTTTGGTCGCGGTTCACCTCGAAATCCGCGACTAAAGGTCCCATTGGTCGCGGTTCCTACAGCTTCGCGACTTATGGGCTGGACGGAAAGCCTGTTTTTCCACTAGTGATCACGCCCTCGAGCTCCAATGTCGTCAGATGGCAGGAGGCAATGGGAGCCTTAAGCCAAACACCCTGTAGATACTGGTGCTCAGCCTCTAGATCACTGGGGTCATGGTTGCTGAGTCGAAGCAGCCGAACGTTGCACGACATGGCGTACAGGATCCATAGGTCGGTGTAGCGGGAGGGCTCCTCGTCGTCATAGTGTCGCCCCGCGTACTCGGCGATCTCGCACGCGTGGAGAGGCGTCCGGTCGCGGAGGACGATGAGGTGGTTGACGAACTCGTGGAAACGGTGGGCGCTTTTGAAGGCATCGACGTCGGCGACCCGCAGGGCCGGGACGGACTTCCACTGGTGGCGCCAGCGGCGGGCGAGCAGGCAGGTGCGCACGGCCTCGCGCGACGGCAGGAACGACAGGGCATGCTGGAGGATCTCGTCCGGCAGCGCGCCTAGGCGGTCTGCTCCCCTGTCGAACCCCCGATGCATCCCGTCGAAAGGTGACGAGGGCCGAGGGATACGCGAGCTCACGACGGCGCCCGCTGCCGATTCCGCCGCCGCACGCACGCACGAGATTATTTTTTTTTAGCGAAACGCACGCACGAGATGGGGTTTAACGTCTCGAGTGGGCCGTGGACAATTGTTCTCACTTGAAGGCCATGGCCTGGGCCACCAATCCATACGAACTTTGGCCCATGCTCAAATAAAGATAACTTACACATGTTATATTACTACTAGTACAATGCCCGTCCGTTGCCACGCGCAAAATACAGAAAAATAAATCAAACTGATGACTAAGTGACATGAGTGAAGTCCTACGAATATATCATCTTTTATCAATTTCTTTAGCAGATACTATAAGAGCAAATATGCATCGGTCGCCTGTTTTTTATCGGTGGTAAAATTTTGTGATCATCGTCTTCTTCCTCCTCTTTGTCTTCCTCCTTCCGTCCCAATGACCCATCCTCCAATGCTGGTCATGGCCGATGTCAATATCATGTGCCACCCTACCCGAGCCACCTTAAGCTTCTTCGTCGGTTCACTCTCTGTTATATTAGCCAGGGATGGAGAATCTTGTACAACGCTCCTAATATCACTGGACATGAATAGTGCTATGCTACAGTCCATAAACCTAGCAACATCGGTTCAAGGACATTCGTGTTACCACCGTAGTGAATCAAAGACATTGTACTAAAATGGAATTTACTATTTACAGTATAATGCTATATTTTTTGGGCACCATTAAGCAATTCCAACAAAGACGTGAAGAGGTACTCACAACCAGGTAGATATTTTTATGATTTAAATTCCATACACCTTCAATACAATTCTGAAATTTGTTCACATTTTTCTCGCGGGGTAACAAAAATTTCAACAGTCGAATCAAGGCATTGACAACATAATATTTATAATGATTATAAATAATGTACATCCCACCTTGTTAATTCAAATAAAATAAACTGATCGCTGGATGCACTTAAGACTTTGTAAACTCAGACAACAGAAAATAGTTATTAATGATACAGTATAGCATGCAAACTCGATAGTAGAAAATAATTTAAAACCTCAAGCAAATCTATGTCACTTTCTCAGTCTCAACTCCATACAGACTTCGGATGAACAAAAAGAATAAAACAAACTTGGACAGCAAAGGAGGATATACTACTTAATTTGATGTAGCAACTTCTATAAAGCAGATGGTATGTGAAAACATGAAGAACAAGAAAATTCTACAGTAAAGAGTTTACAATGCTTGGTGCTCTTTTATACTTGCCCACTTTGAATATAAGATGACCCGTCAGACAGTAAAGAGTTTACTATGTTTGGTGATATTTTGTTCATACGTTGTCGACAGCAGTAGGAGCGAACCGACGGCACCAACGCAACCACTTCCCTTGGCACCTTCATCAGGGCTCAAGGAGGATCGGGATTGAGGCACCCAGAGTTGCGGGAGAGTTGGTACGATGAAGGGGAGTAGCCACATGAAGGTGGGGCATGGAAGGACCGAGGAAATGGTAGTCGTGGCCATCACCACACGCTTCTCTCTCTCTCTCTCTCTCTCTCTCTCTCTCTCTCTCTCTCTCTCTCTCTCTCTCTCTCGGCGTGCCGGTGTGCGGGGCGAAATAGGACACGGCCCCTTCTTCACCCAGTTCGAGCAACATGCACCGTTGTCGTACTCTGTCAACTCTTCATCCCTCCCTCTCTCCTCTATATCTCACCAACGGCACCGGTAACATAGTGGAGGAATGTATTGATGACCAGCTAGTCCACAAGAGAGCTCCAAATATCGTTTCCTTTAAGAAATATTTCTTTCTAATATTTCAGTCACACGTATTTTAATTACTGTAAATACCAATGCATTTGTAACATGCGCTAGGCATGAACATTAAGCCCTAGTCGGGCAAACAAATACTCTAGTAGCCAAGTAATAGTAGTCCATCCAGCAGCTTTTCATCGATAAAAAAGTAGTAGCCATGGGCAAGTGTGTGCCTTATCTTAGAGCATGTCTAACAGAACCCTCAAAAACTCAACCTTCAAAACCAGTTTGAGGGTTGATAAATTGTCGTTTTGAAGGCCGAAAATCGCTGGCGCAGATCAGTGCCCTCAAACCAACCCTCAAAACAATATTCTGTTTTGAGGGTTGGTTTGAGGGCACTGATCTGCGCCCCGGCCTTCAAACCCTCAAAACTGGATAGCAAGTATTTCAACCAAATTTCATACAACAAACATAACAATAATCAACAACAAATCATTATTCTAGTTATGATTACAACATCAAATAATTGTTTAAAGCTCACAACAATCATTCTACTTATAGAAAAGTAAAACAAATATCCCTTACAACAATGTTTGTATCACAAATAGGACATGGAATGAAATAGGACATGTTTGAATCAAATAGGCCATCATTGGCGACTGCCAAGTAGCTGCCAGTGGTGCTCGACCAGATCATTGCGGAGCTGGGTATGAGTGTTGGCATTTTCAATATCCCGATGTGTTTGAAGAAAAGCTTGAATGCGATCGGGGTTCCTCTCCGGTTGCACTCGGGTACCAACATTATCATAGAAACATGGCAAGTTTAACCCCCTCTCATCCTCGAGTATCATGTTGTGTAGAATGACACAACACTTCATGATGTTCACAAGGGTTTTCTTGTCCCAAAAACGAGCTGGACCCCGAACAATGGCAAATCTTGCTTGCAAAACACCGAAAGCTCTCCCAATGTCTTTGCGGGCTGATTCTTGTGCCCTCGTGAAATTAGCTTCTTTTTGGGATAAGGGCATCCCTCTGTTCTCTTTAATGGACTTCACAAGTGTTGCCCACTCAGGATAAATGCCATCGGTGAGATAGTATCCCATTGTGTACACATTGTCCATGACCTTGTAATTGCAAGTTGGATCATCACCTGAAGCTAGTCTTGCAAATAAAGGGGAACCTTTGAAGCACATTGATGTCATTGAGTGTTCCAGGAAAACCAAAATATGCATGCCAAATCCATAAGTCTTGCGATGCCACGGCCCCAAGCACAATGGTAGGATCATGGCTTTTACCGCAATACATTCCATGCCATGCCTTTGGGCAATTTTTCCATTTCCAGTGCATGCAATCTAGACTACCAAGCATGCCCGGCCATCCCCTTTTTTCATTTGTCTCCATCAACCTCTTTGTATCTTCCTCATTGGGAGCCTGAAGATACCAATCACCATACAACCGGATGACCATCTTGGCAAACCTACGCACGGACTCGGTGGTAGTATCTTGGCCAATGCGAAGATACTCGTCATAGTAGTCAGCGAGTATGCCATACGCGAGCACCCGCATTGCAGCCGATATCTTCTGGTATGCACTAAATCCCATGGCACCGGCAGCATTTCTATGGCGCGTGAAATATTGCGAGTTGGCCTCGCAATCTTTGACGATTCTCTCAAACAAAGTGTGACGCATGCGGTACCTTCTACGGAAGAGGCGAGGTGGGTATGTCGGTACCTCTGCAAAGTAGTCTTGCATGAGTTGCTCGTGGCCGAGTGCGCGGTTCCTCTCGATACAAAGGCGCCCTATCTGCGACCCCTTTCTCTGATCCAGCAGCTTGTTGAGATCCTCAACATCTTTCACGGCGAGAATGGCGACCATCATCTCCGTGTCATTGTCTTCTAGCAGCTCCTCGATCTCCGAATCATCCGAAGATAACCAATCGGAAAAATCCGACATCTCCATCTATTGTCAACAAATTAAACAAGCAATTAGACAACAATTAAGCAACGGAAAAGAAACAAAAAAATGAAAAAAGACTTACCGAGTGGCTCGGGCGGAGGCGAGCTCGGGCGGAGCCGGAGTTGAGGCGTGGAGGCGGGAGGCGAACGGCGACACAAGCAGCGGAGGCGGGGCGGACGGCGGCGGGCTCTGCGGAGGCGGTGGCGGACGGAGACGCGAGCTCGGGCGGGCGTGGAGGCGGGAGGCGGACAGGGGTCGCTCGGGCGGGCGGGAGGCGGATGGCGGGAGGCCGGGGCGGAGGCGACGGCAGGCGGGCAGGCCGGCGGCCAAATCGAGGCGGGGGGTGGGCAGCGCCAAATGGGGGCGCGGGGCGTCTGGGGCGACGACACAACAGGGAGGCGCAAGGGGTGGGGGGGCGGCGGCGGCTGAATCGGCGATGCCGGCGCCGGCGGGCCGAGGTCGGGTGGAGGAGGAGGGAGGAAGGTGGGGAAATTTCCCTCCCACGCGGACGTTGACCGAGTGAGGGTTCGGTCCGGAAAATTGGCACAAACCCTCACTGCTACAGGTTGGCCTCGAACTTGAGGGTTCGGCCTGGAAAAAAAATTAAGGGTTTAAAGATTTGAGGGTTCTGATCTGCACCCTTTTTTCAGCTCAACCCTCAAACTGGCAGTTATTTTGAGGGTTTGACCAGTTTGAGGGCTCTGTTAGACATGCTCTTACCAAGAAGGCCATCGCGCGGCCTCTTCTCCATCCATCTCCTCCGCAGTCTGTCACCCCCTTCTCCTACCTTGGTCCTCCACCTTCTCCTACCTTGGTCCTCCTCGCCTGCGTGCGCCCTCAGTCTCCCCTTGCTCGCCGTCGCCCAGCTGGGTTCACCGGCGAGGTAAGTGAGCTCTGCAGCCGCGCCTCTCTCCCACTCCTCTCTAACCCCCCTTCCGTCATCTGCGCCCTGCCGGAGCGCCATGGACGTCCCCTGCCGCCTCCTGCTGGCTATGGGTCGGCGTCCAGCACCACTACCTGGCGCCGTCCTACTCCGCCATGGCCTCCCCCTCATGCCGTTGTTGTGCTTCTGGCCCTCGCTGATGGCTTCCTCCTTGCCTATGCACACCTCCGAGCCGCCCCGTTTCTGCCTTTCATGGGCGATTTTGTTGATTCCTTTTTCCGATGCCGTTTCCTCTGTGCCGATGCTGAGTTAATTTCTTCAGGGGTCGTTTGCTGATTTCTTTTTCCCCTTCCCTCGTTCCCATCCTGATTTCAGGGCCACTTCTTGATTCTCTAGGCTGTAGGTATATAAACCGGCCAGATTAGATGTAAAGGAGCAAGGTGCGATTATTTTGACTGTAGAAAGGACCCTCCTCTAGCGTTGCCGGCATAAGTGACGGGCCATGAAGTTGCACAGGGATGGGCCAGGCCAAAGCAGCCCAACGCAGCAAGCGTGGATGTGAAGGCAAAACGGTCGGACGGACGAACGAACATGCTATTATTACCACTTCGTTTATATTATGATTTTGTTTATACGAATCGTAAAAGCGTATTACGACTGGGCGGAAGCGTATTACGACTGGGCGGAACCCCGAGATTACTATACCATTTGTTTGACGTCAATGTCCAGAGAGTGCACCATCGCCAGAGCTCAAGTCGTGGATAACCCAAACCTTAAATAAAATAAATTTGAACTTGCCAAAGACCCTAATCTAACAAACAAAACTACTAAAGATGTGCAGAACGAGATCTCGGGGTTCCTCTCCCTCCCACCACCACCGGAGCGGTTGATAAAGGTGAGGGAGCTAGGGTGACACCAATGCCTGCGTCATCATCTCTTTTCCTCCCCCCGCCCCTCCCCCCCCCCCCTCTCACAAGATGGGGCCCACAATAGCTTTTACCTCGGTCCAATTAAAATTATATTGAACCTAAAGGACAACTAGCTGGACAAGTCAATGCCTTGCTTTATGCAAGACAGATTATTGAATCGCCAGCAGGGAGCTAGTAGTGGGTCGGCCCAATAACCATGTCGTTTGGTCATGCTGATGTCGCACCCCTATTTTTTAATGCTTGTAACATTCAAAAAAAATGTATGTGACATTTCATGAAAAATCACACATTTCAAAAAATGCACTTGACATTTAAAAAATGCTATACAATGTAAACGAATGTTCTTATAATTGAAAAAAATGTTTCACATTAAAAAAATATGTTATATTTTTAAAAAGTGTTCCCGCATTTCAAACAAATGTTTTTTGACATTCTCTGAAAAAATATCCAGTGTAAAAACATGCTTGCATAGTTAAAGAAAAGGTTTCGACATGTATTTTGAAAAAATCAACATGTATTCGAAAAAAACAATAAAGTATTTGGAAAAATGCATTCATGTATTTAAAATTTAAAAAAATACAAAAATTGTTTTAAATGTATACAAAAACTGTCCAATGTGTATGAAAAAAGTAGACATCCAAATAAATATTAAAAAATATTTATCATGTATTGAAAATGTTAAAATCAAATAAAAATGTTTTTGGTGTATACGAAAAAAGTATAATGCTTATGGAAAAAAATAGGAATGTGTAAGCCAAAACATATGAAGAAAACTGTGGAAAGAAACAATGACAACCAAAGAGAAAAAAATAAAAAAAAACGAAGGAAACCATAGAAAACATGAAGAACCAAGAAAAAACGAGGGCACCTACAATATTGGCCAGGCCTAATAACGTTGCCATGTTGGTGAGACATGTTACATTTCGGACATACCCTATGAGCACGTCCAAGAGATTGAGTCGACACATCATCTTGAGATTGACCAAGTCGTCCCAGACGTCTTTGTAGTCGACGGGATTGTCTTCTCCCACTAAACATACATCGTGGAAGGCCTGAAATAAATCCAGGAAATCGCTGGATTGAGGGCCCTCTTTTTCTCGCGACGGCTTGGGTGGGAGCAGCGACTCCACGTCCACAAACATGCGCAAGAAGAATGTAAAAACAACAAGACTATTATAAAGTACCTCTAGATTTATTGTGATGTAAATGATCTTATATAAGTTTACAAAGAGAGTAACAGTGAATTAACTACCGCTTGAAATAAGCGAATAGCTTTCTTAAAAAACAATCAACAACTCCAAAAACAATACTAGACACGTCCGTCGCGGAGATGTACTAGACGCCTCCTCAACGGCTTGGGTACTTCAGTAGTTTTTCTATCTTTTGTAAGGCGAGAGGCCAACTTGGCTGCTCACCTATGTGCTAAACAAGCTAGTGTAGCTCGTAGGAGATGTCTCTAGATTAACTATATTCTAGACTTTCTCGGCGATTGTATTGCCCGCGAGCACATTACTCCTGAGTAATAAATAACGCTCTGAATTACGAAAATAAAACGGCTTGGGCACAATCCTCCGTTGCGTGAGAAATTTACGTGCATGCATGTGGAAATTGTTGTTGGTATTGTCAAAAGACATCAGGACATGGGAGAACATACGTACGGAGGCGACGGGTTCAGCGAAGAAAACGCCACTGGGCACTCAAAGCAGAAACTCTTCGCAGTCGCCTGGAGATGGCAAAGTGTCGGAGGAGGCGGCGGGGCTAACTGCGCGGTTGGGAGGCCTTGTGCTGACGGAGAAGGAGGCCGCTGGCTTCGTCTTCAAGGAGCCTTGAGGGGAACAAGCTAGGCCGGCAAGGTGGTCAGCGATAGGGAGAGCTTTTACGTAAGGACTAATGAATCAGCGAGCTCTAGAGATGGCGATGTCAAGGGCCTGGGGTTTACACAAAGAGGCAAAGTTCAAGATTATTGGTAGAAACATGTTCATGGTGAATTTAGGAAGTGAAGGCAACTGGAAACATGCTTTAAACAATGGGCCCTGGCAGTTTGATTTCAATATTGTGGTGCTTAAGGATTATGATGGGGTTACTAGACCGTCTGAGATGACGTTCGATACCGTGGAGGTTTGGACTAGGGTTGTTGATCTACCACTAAACAAGCGTTCGAAGGAGTTCGGCGAAGCACTTGGGAATTGGTTAGGTGGAGTGGTACGTGTGGATGTTGAGAAGGATGGGTTTGCAAAGGGGCCGAACTTGCGATTCCGAGCAAAACTTTCAGTGCATGAGCCGTTGGTCGGGGGTTTTATCTAAAAAAGTGGAGGATGATTTAGAACAAACTTGGTTTGACTTCACTTATGAGAAGATCTCGCACTTTCGTTTCGAGTGTGGACGGCTGGTGCACAATGAGGGGGGTGCATCCCCCCGGTGGAGTTGGACCAACAGTGGGGCGAATGGCTTTGGGCCTCGCCGGGCAGATCGGGCTTGATGAAGGAAGGACCCTACAGAGGGCCAGCCAGCAGTGCCAACAACTATGGGAGCGTTAGATCGAGCGAGGGGGACTTGAGCAGGAGGAATGCAGGTTTTGTACGTGATGTCCCAACGAAACGCAATCTCAACAGGGAGTTTGATGGGCCTGTTGATTCCCGCACTGGCGGGAAAGAGCATGAGTATGGTGGTCGGGGTGAAGTGACCAGCCCCAACAAGCAGCAGCACGGGCCGCGGAGGCAGCAGGCAAGGACCTGCGGGATGAGTTGGAACAGAGGAGGGAGAAGAATATGCGCAATGACTTGAGGCTCCGACAAATGAATAGGCAGGCTGAGTTAAGGTCGCAATATAAAGCTTATGCATCCAGAGAGCATTATGGGGGAGTGGGGGGGGGGCAGCTCCAGCCAAACCAGAGAAAGAGAAAGGAAGAGGGGCTACTATGTGAGGAAGCCGAGGCCGGAGCATGATGTACACAGGGCAACATGGAGTTCGAGACATGATGACAACATGGACAGGAAACGAAGGCTGAAGCAACGTTGGGTGGTTAAGGGGGATACTGAGAGGCAAGTTGGTAACGATACTTTCATTCGCGACACAAGGCAAAAAACGTCTACCGTGTTTGACCGTATCTCAGAGCAGCATGACACATCGGCAGACCCTGTGAGGCAGGGCCGCCGGTCCCAATGAACATATTGGCCTGGAACTGTCGAGGACTGGGGTTGGACTCGATAGTGGGCGAACTACAAGACCTGATACGGTCCTACAACCCAACGGTGGTGTTCTTATGTAAAACAAAGAAGAGGTCGAGAGCTATGGACAGACTTAAGTGGAGTTTGGGGTTTACAAGCGGAGTTGCGGTGGACTGCCAGGGGGGCAGTGGAGGTCTAGCACTGTGGTGGAGAGATCATGTCCAAGTCACGATTAGGCCGTGGAGCCAATACTTTATTGATGCGGAGGTTATTTGCGAGGGTAAATCCTATAGAATCACTGGATTCTATGGGGAGCCATGGACGGAACTCCGGAAGAAATCGTGGGATGTGATCCACTACTTGAGGGCACAAGATAATCTTCCATGGATTTGTTTAGGCGATTTCAACGAGGCTTTGTTCCAGACAGATCAACGGGGTGGCAACCTGAGGAGTTTTACGCAGATGGAGGACTTCCGTGACTGCCTCGCCGACTGTGGCTTGGCATACTTAGGATTCTCGGGCTACCCCTACACATGGGATAACAAGAGAGATGGTGCAGAAAATATCCAAGTAAGACTTGATCGTGCTACATGCAATGACGATTTTTTGGCCATGTACCCGGAGACGACGGTGGAGCATATACTGACTGAGGAGGCGGATCATCAAGCCCTCCTTGTGTGCGCTTCGGAGACAGCTCCACGTAGTAACCGAGGGGGGGGGGGATAGACCATTCAGGTACGAGGAGGCATGGACGCGGCACGAAAAGTACGAGGACATGATCAAACAGGCTTGGGAAATGGCGGAAACAGGCGAGCAGGGTTTGGTGGCTGCGTGGTGCCGACTGGGAGCTATGACGGGCTCCATGCAACGTTGGGCCAGGGAGGTGTTCAGCTCGATACGGCGACAGATTAAAACACTCAAGTCGCAGCTCCTTGATGCCAAAACCAGGGAGCTCTCGACAGGATCCTCATTGGAGGTCAGTTAGCTAGAGGAGCAGCTCCGAGAGATATATGCGCAGGAGGAGATAATGTACAGGCAAAGGTCACGGGTGGACTGGTTGTGCGCCGGTGATTAGAACACGCGATATTTTCATAATAGGGCTTCACATAGAAAGAGGAAGAATACGGTAAAAGCGTTAAAACGCGCTGACAGATCTCTGTTCCACGGCAGCTTCTTTGTATGAGCACCTTTTCACTTCTGATGGTTCTCAGGGGGCGCATGCACTTTTACAGAATGTTGACAACCTTGTCACAAATGAGATGAACGAGCTTCTGTTGACACCGATCTCGGACGACGAGATTGAGAAGGCACTCTTCTAGATGGGACCTACTAACGCGCCGGGACCGGACGGGCTACCTGCCCTCTTCTACCAGCGACACTGGTCGTTGGTAAGGGACGATGTCTGTGGGGCGGTAAGAGATTTCCTCAATGGGGTGGCGGCTCCAAATGCTTTCAATGCAACGGTTATTGTTATGATCCCAAAGTGTAGCTCACCGGAGCTACTATCTCAGTTTAGGCCTATTAGTTTGTGTAATGTTATGTACAAGATCGCGACGAAGGTTCTCGCCAACAGACTGAAAACTATTCTTTCGGTTCTTATTTCTGAAGAGCAGAGTGCCTTTGTACCGGGGCGCTTGATCACTGACAATGTTCTCGTCGCGTATGAGTGTGTTCATGCCATTAGGAAGAGGAAGAGAAAGAAGCCGCTTTGTGCAGTCAAATTGGACATGATGAAAGCATATGATAGAGTGGAGTGGGATTTCTTGCAGAGGATGATGGAAAAGTTTGGCTTTGCAGATGGCTGGATTTCAATGATCATGAGGTGTATAAGGTCTGCTACCTTCACGGTGAAGCTCAATGGTGGTTTGTCTAGGGGTTTCTCCCCATCCAGGGGCCTTCGACAGGGCCACCCCTTATCGCCCCTATTTATTTCTCTTTTGTGTTGAAGGATGTTCGGCCTTGCTCAAAAAAGCACAAGAAGAGGGAAGCATCAAGGGTGTATCGTTTGGGAGCACTGGCCCCAAGGTTACACACCTCCTTTTCGCCGATGACAATATTGTCTTTCTTGAGGGGGACACATGATAGTATGGTGGCGGTACATGAAATTTTGTTAAGGTATGAGGAGGCTTCTGGGCAGCGAGTTAACTTACAAAAGTCATCAATCTTCTTTGGAAGGGGCCACCAGGATGATGATAAGATGGAGATCAAGAATGCATTGGGGATTCAAACTGAGGCTCTCAGTGAGAGATACTTAGGACTACCAACACTGGTTGGGAAGTCCAAGGAGGGCACCTTTAATACGTGGTAGAGAGCTCGAAAGGCAAAGTTGGCGGATGGAAGGGCCAAGGGTTGTCGAAATCGGCAAGGGAAGTGTTGATAAAATCTGGACTACAGGCTGTACCGAATCACACCATGAGTTTTTTTCAGCTACCAAAGAAGATGTGCCGGAACCTGACTACGATTTCTTCAAAATTCTGGTGGGCAGCAACGAACGGTGAGTGTAAGGTACACTGGATATCTTGGCAGAAAATGTGTGCAGCAAAACGGGATGGAGGCATGGGTTTCAGAGACCCCGAGGCTTTCAACCAAGCTTTACTTGCGAAGGAAGCTTGGAGAATTCTTCGAGTGCCAACCTCACTGTGTGCAAGAGTGCTCAAGGCGCGTTATTTCAGTGAGGATTCGATCCTAACAGCAACAGCCCCCGCTTCTGCGTTGTATACCTTTCGTAGTATTCTTCATGGACGGGATCTACTACGTGAGGGAGTTATCTGGAGGATTGGTGATGGGAGCAGCATCAATATTCACCACACCAACTGGATACCGCGAACAGGAGTGACCAAAGTGGCTCACTTGCTCATGCCGGATGGAAGGAGCTGGGATCTGGACAAGTTGCACGCTATGTTCTCTAATGATGATATGGATGACATAAAGCAAATCGCTATTGGCGGCCCGGGATGTGAAGATTACCCTGCATGGAACTTTATAAAGAACGGTGATTTCACGGTAAGGTCTGCGTATCATCTAAGGATGTCATTGAATAGATCGAGGACCGGACGGCCGGAGGCCTCGAGCTTGGTGGCAAAGAATAGAGGTTATATGGCGCTGTGGGACACTAGTGCGCCGGGCAAGGCGAAGATCCATATGTGGAGACTGATACGTAATGGTTTAGCAGTGGGAGCCGAACTTCATCGCCGGCGAATCAAACCCGGAGTTTTCTACGTGGCGTGTGGGCGGGAGGAGGCGGTCTTTGCACCGTTTTGGACTGGCCACACTCGACATCTTTGATCGGCAGCTTCTTCACTCGGAAAAGGGAGTTTTGGTGGCAACCCCGCCAAGTCTGATCGACTCCCAGAGTGCGCTATCTAGCTGGCTTCTAGGGTGGTTTGCTGCAGCTGCGGATGATGAGAGGGCGGCAATGATCCAAGCGTCCTATGGGCTCTGGTTGGCGCGCAATGAGGCAAGGGGCGGTAAGAGGATAGCCTCTCCACATGAGATCATGGGCACTGTTATTACTCACATGAATGAATGGAAGGAGGCCCATGCAGAACGGGTTCGTCAGGCGGTGCAAGATCAAGCAAAATGCCCCCCCCCCCCCGACATTGGCTGGATCAAAGTAAACTCTGATGGGGCCGTGTCAAAAGGTGGCGACAAGGGAGGAGCCGGGGCCATTCTTAGGGATCATGATGGTGCGTTTAGAGCTGGGCTATGTCACTTTGTCCGTGGCACGGCTGACCCTCAGTCCATGGAGATTTTCGCATGCAGGCGAGCTCTCCAAGTGGCGCAGGAGATGAATGCTGAGAAGGTGCACGTAGAGCTGGACTCTCAGGGTGTGGTGCGGATGCTCAACAATCCACACAAGGAGCTGTCGAGCGCTGGGCCGTGGATACAAGAACTTAAAGCAATGTTTGCTTCTTTTTCGGAGTTTAAAGTGTCGTGGATTCGTCGTTCTGCAAATGTTGTCGCACATAGATTTGCTAGAGTCGGTGTTGGAGATGAACTATGTAAGGTTTGGCTAGGGGTTACCCCAGACTTTGTGCTAGACGTTATTTCGGATGAGATTCCGAATGCTTATGATTGAATAAAGCGGCAACATTGATCTAAAAAAAAGACATGGGAGAACATACTTTGAGACTGAGTGGCTGACGATGGGAATTTTCTTTCGCGGGGAGACAGAGAGACGATAAAGACTCCACGTCGCAAGCTTTGCTTGCTCCACGTTGATGACGAATCTTATTTTTAAGTGGAGGGAGGATCAGAGGAAGAGACAACGGTGGAATATCAGATAATGTTTTCTAACGGGAGTCAGTCAGGATCGTATCTTTTCCCGCTGGTTTACGTCCTACTCAGAGAGACGAGGCGACGACGGCTCTCTGAAGATGAAATAAGGTTCTTCCAGCCTAGTCCCCCGTTCCGGTGGTTGTTTCTAGTATCGTCGGAGGGCATGTGGAGATTTGTTTCCAGCGTATCTCGCAGGATTCGGTCGGCGTTTGTCTTCGGTGGATCCAGGAGGATTCTGTCTTCGTTCGTTTGTGTCTGTGCGTCTGCAAATTGGATCCTTTCGGTCTACGCTTCTCTTTATCGGTGACGGTTGCTGTTCTGGTGCGCTGGTCCTATGGGCCCTTACTTAGCACGACGACTTCCCTAATGTCTACTACAACAAGGTTTGCACGGCTCCAACGAGAGGCGCACCTTCGGCTCGCTCCAGTGTTTGTAGTCGCCACTAGGTGGTCTACGGATTTGGATGCATTTTTTTTTTACTTCTGGTGTTCTTGGTACTATTTTGAGAGTAGATGAATAGGTTGTGAGTTTTTCTTGTAAAAATATATATTTGCGTACAGTAATTTCTTCAGAAGAATGGCTCTTTCGGTCAAATTAGTCCTGCGGGGGAGAAGATGACCCCTTTCTCCGCGGCAGTGAGAAGGGCCAAAACACGAAATTTTGCCGAGAGCGGGGGCAGCCATGGAGGAGTCTCCCCCATCCGGATCTGGATCCATCTCTTCTCCTCTCCCGTCGGCGACGAATCCTAGCTACCTACTGCTACCTCCGGCTTTATTGGTTTATTGGTCCCTTAGCTCGGACCAGTCCGGGTGCGAGAGGCCACCGGCGACATGGCTGCGTGCGGCGGCGGAGCACGCGAGGCGAGCGCTCTAAAATCGGGTCGGATCGAATCGGATCCCGTCGCCGCGCCCGTCCCGCTCGCCGTGGCCGATGACCGCGTCGGCTGGGTCCGCGCCCCTCTCCGAACGGCGGCGATGACGACGGCCGGCCAGGCTCCCGACCGGCGGACTCGCCGGGTCGCCGCTCCTCGGGGCCAGCCCCTCCCGCCGCGCCCCGCGCATCGGCTTGGGGACCCCTAGGCAGGCGATGCCGCCGGTGCCGGGGGGCGTCCGCGGCGGCGCGGGCTGGGGACCGACGGCGGGGCCTATGCCGGGTTCCCGTCGAGGGCTTGGTCGTGCTGGCGCCGGATCTGAGCCGCCGTCGATGGAATCTTGGAAGCTTGGCTGCATCTTGCTTCGGATTTGGTACTGTCACCATCTCTCTCTCTCTCTCTCTCTCTCTCTCTCTCTCTCTCTCAGATTCACACGCGCTCTTTCGCTCCCTCGGTGTCGACGCGCGCACCTGAACCAAATCAGCCGAGCTCTCGTTGCCGCATCGCTGACCCGCTGTCCCGGCGGGCGCCGCGTCAGTTCCCCAGCGCTACGGTACCGCAGCCACCGCCATTCCATTGGCTTGGATTCGGCTGTGGCGTGGGCTGGGAACCGTGATGTCTGATGGGTCGTCCGTGCGGGGGGTTTGGTCGGTCGAGGCCTGGCATACGTATGCCACCATTGTACATGCCCTGAGCAGCTCCTGAGCAGGATGGATGGATGCAGGCATGATATCATGTTGCTTGGTGTGCAGAAGGCGACGATGATGTTGACGACTGTGGCTGAAATAAGGTGTCTTGAGCAAGACAGCCTATAGCCAGCAGCCAGCTATACTATTAACCATGCTCTGAATAGAATCGTGACTGCGGTGGAGTTGCCCTTAGAGCCCACCCTTACCTCTCTTGCAGCCTGTTCGATTCATCGCTGATGTTGGATGTTCTGTGCCTCGGACGGTCATTCAGATGAGTGATAACCAGGGCAGGTCTCTTACACTGCGATGGGTAGATTATGCAGCAAGAGATGTGAGTGTTGGGTTTGAAGATGTAATGCAAAACTGAGCCATCTTTTGCTTACGGTCTTCGTATCCTCTCTCTCTGTGTCTTCAAGCCCTAAACCAAATCAGTCGAGTTCTCATTGCCGACTCGCTGACCCATCGGATGGGTGGTCGCTGCGTCAGTTCCACGCTGCTACGGCGCCGGCCACCGCCATTCCATTGCCTTAGATTCGGTTGTGGCGTGGGCTGGGAACCGTACGGTGTTGTCTGATGCGTCGTCCGAGCGGGAGGTTTGGTTGGTCGAGGCCAGGTAGAGCAGTTCCGGAGATGGATGGATAGACGGATGGACGGATGGGTGTATGCATGCCTGCATGTATGTATATCATGGTCATGTTGCTTGTGGTTCGGCGTCCTTTTGGGAAAAAACGAGGGGCGATGATGATGCGTGTGGCTGAAATAATTATGTCTTGAGCAATCAAGACAGCCGTGACGTATGGGTACTAAATAGGGCCCAAATGGGTGCGCCCACGTTGGAGATGCCCTTAAGAGCCCACCCTTACCTCTCTTGCAGCCTGGTCACTTCATCGCTAATGTTGGATGTTCTGCGCCTCGGATGGTCATTCTGATGAGTGATAACCAGGTCGGTTCTCTTACACCGCGATGGGTAGACTTGTGAGCGTTGGGCTTCAAGATGACACGCATACTGAGCCCTCTTTGCTACGCTACAAATACTCTTTTATATTTGTGAACGGAGGGAGTATCTATCTATCTATCTATCTATCTAACTATCTATCTATCTATCCATATCAGGGGAGATGATGGTCAAACTTGTCTGACATAAACTCTTAGATTATTCGAGGAGCTGTGGGTATCAAAAACGCGATTTCCTCTCTTTTGGGACCTTTTCATTCTCACCGAATATTGACGGCTCTGTCTTGGATGGTCATTCTGTTGAGTAATAACCAGCAGAGCTTGACTTCAATGGTGGGGTTTGATCTGGTCAAGGAAGATGGTGGAGTTAGTATGATCTATCAAAGGCGAACCTGAGCCCTCCTACATCTGATTCATAAAAAAAGTTAGATCATCTTATATTTGTGAACAGAGGGAGTATCTATCTATGAGGGGCGATGATGATCAAACATGGCTGATATAAACCTGTCTTCGATTATTTGAGGAGCTGTGGGTATCAAAACCGGCTCTCCCCTCTTTTGGGACCTTTTCATTCTCACCGAATATTGGCGGCCCTGTCTTGGATGGTCATTCTGTTGAGTGATAACCAGCAAAGCTTGACCTCAATGGTGGGGGATGATCTGGTGAAAGAAGATGGCGGGGCTAGTATGATCTATCAAAGGCGAATCTGAGCCCTCTCAATGCAACTAATACTCTGCGCTCCCACATCCAATTCATAAAAAAGTTATTATGTTTAAAGTGATAAATTGTCGTGGTGTTTGGTTTGCCTTCTCCTGATTTTGTTGTCCATGGAGGGAACCAGTTTTGTGCATTCAGGCTTTGCTCAAGCTCGTCACATTGTGGTGGTCCTAGTATTGGTAGTGGTTGAATGTGTTTACTTCCTTCTTTTCATGGGGTTAAATGTGTGAAACATGATCAGCAAATGTTTGCCCTCTTTTCGTGTTTGTGCATGTCCTCCTTTATGTCCCCATTAAATTTCTAGTGGTTCTTATGGCAGTGATGTAAATTCAAGTCTGCAAGTTTTCAACATTTTTTCTACTGTTTTGGCATATCACAGCAACTGCTAACTGGCCTCTAAGAATACAATTTGGCTGGTTTGTTTTTTTGCTGATGACCATTCTAATGCTTATGGACGCCAATACGTGGAAAACCACAAAAATCTTGTGTTGCGAAAATACCATGACTATCTTTACCTTTTTGGGAATTTGTCTTTCTTGCCGGCTTGTATCCATGTATGAGGGTTTGGTTTTGGTTTTAGTTCTTTCGGTATGCAAAGGACTGTTTTGCAAGGTTACATTTCGGCCTTTTTTTCCTACCCATTTTGTTGGTTTTGCTGTATGTCAACCAGTTCTGTTGTTTTAGGAACAGTACTCACATTTTCCTTCTGTTCTCCATTTTTCTTGAATGGCTATGATAGTTCTGCTTTCCCTTGGAAAGTTTTCGAAACTATCTTATTTGGTGTGGGGTCAGTTTTCTTCTTTCAATTGCTATTTGACTTTTGATAATTTCATTCTTCTACTGTACTGTATCCACTTATCAGTTACTAGTATTTTCGGATAATTTTACTTCTTTACTGATTTCGACTTAAAGGTCATATAGGGCAAGTTCAGATGCCAACATTACTGTTTCCTTCCTGTCATGTCCATGAATGGCTGTGATGATATAGCTTCCCTGTGAGAGCTTCTGTCTAACACCTGAACTGATTCAGTTGGTGCTAAACTAGGAGGGCTTGTGTGACAACAAGTAACCAGTTTAGCGGCTAACTATAATTCTTAAATGTTGGAATTATGAATACACTTAACAGTGTGTGGAGAGACAGACAGACAGACAGGGGGGTTCCATGGTCCCTCTACCAGAAGTTCAGTTATGGTGTTGAGCTGGGGGTATATCTGAGCCATTTACTTGTACATGTCCCAACTTTTGTGCCCACCAGATCACGATATTGTGTTTGTTTCTGCTTTCATTGATTCTTCTGTGGTTTATGGTCATCTTGCATGCCCTTTGACTACTGGCTTCTCTCTGTTATTCTGTTTGTGGGATTTGTGCTAAGTTCTGTTGATGGCGATGATGAGTAAGGCTCATTAGAGGTGTATTGAGTTCAGATACTATCACTTGTTTTTACGGGTATGGTTTTGGGTTAGGGTTTTGTGTGACTAGGTGGAAGCATGCAAATCAGGACGGCTTGCTTTCTGCGAGCAACCATTTGAATGCTGAAATGTCACACAGGGGTGTAAGGGCATCTGCAGCACGGATCACCAAGTGTATTGGGTACCGAGTGGGTTTTTGAATAAATACGACCTCTGTTTCTACATTTTGTTGTTATGTATATTTTTGAATATTATTGGTTTGATTATTCTCAATCTATCAATGATTTATAGCAGTATTGGGATCTCACTGTAATATATGTTATAATCTACGGCACTTACAAGATATGCTCATAGCGAACTGGATTTTGTGCTATTTTACACTTGCATACTCAGAGTGCTTTAATTTGCTGGTGCATCAAGAGGTTCTGTTTTATTTGAATAGAAAGCAATCCTGTGTGCTGAGGGCCCTGGGAAGCGGCAGAGGGCTTCACATCTTTTGTTCAAACTATGCCATTATTTGCAACTGTGAGTCCTCTGTTAGTTGCATGTTGTGTTTCTTTGCTCGGCGTTCCCGTTTATTCGTTCGTGCATTTTATTTGAACTCAAGTGTGCTCTACATCTTTGATCTCCTATGTAGTTAATTCCTTAGCTTTCTAGGTGAGTTCTGATGATGCTCTCTCTCTCTCATGTATTCTGGTGAGGTAATAATAAGTGCCTTGGGGCAGCAATAAAGCAATTTTCTTTATATGGCCGCCCTTCTCTGTACTGATGCATGTTCAAGTTATATATACTCCCTCCGTTCCTAAATATTTGTCTTTCTAGTGATTTCAACAAGTGACTACATACGGAGAAAAATGAGTGAATGTACACTCTAAAATATGTCTATATACATCTGTATGTGGTAGCCATTTGAAATCTCTAAAAAGACAAATATTTAGGAACGGAGGGAGTATAAGTGTTGGTGGTGCTGTAATTCATATGATCAATCTGGTAACATGCTTGTCACATTTGGATGCAACAGAGTGCCAGTGCGTATGAGCATTGAGATGGCGAGAGCAGTAATTGCCATGCCAGTGGCTTGGAATGTAATTTTGATAGCTAATGTCAGTGGATTGGCTTTATGCATTAACCCTCAATGTAACTCCCAAGTTATCATCGTCAACATCTTCGAGAGGGTGATCCAGAGGTCCCAGTAAATATTTAACATAACTATTTGTACAATACACATTTTCAGAGTTTCCTGCTATGGTCATGATATGGGCTGTTGACTTACAATCCAACGACCATGTTCGAGCAACTCCAATGCGGTGACCCAGATGTACACACGTTTTGTCTGCTTTTTGTCCGTTTGGGTCGGCCGAGCAGACGGCCGCGGCCACTTTTTTTATTTGGGTTGGCTGGTTCGTTCAATGGGTGGGAGACCCAAACCTGTGAGCGGCATTAAAGAAAAACTTAGTAGACACGCGACCGAAAATACGCATGATTAAACGTAAATGGCCAATAAACTTGTCGCCCAAAGTCCATTTAAACTTTAATAAAACTTAAAAAAAAGTTTGCTCCGTCAACATGTTGCCTTGCCGCCCAAAGTTCACTTAAACATTAATAAAACTTGAAAAAAAGTTTGCTCTGTCAAGGCATTGCCCTAGGCGTCGTCCTCCTCCCCGGGGGCGGTGAGGTCGATGAACACCGGCTCCAGCCCAGCCCAAGGAAAGGTGGTATCCCACGTCGCACGCGCTGCCTCCACCGTCTGTCCCGCTTGCTGTGGGGGTGGTGGTTGCACTGCTACTGCATGGGCGCGCTCCTCCTTTGCCTCCCGCGCCAAGCGACGCTCCAGCTCCAATTGCTACTCGCCGTCGGCGCGCGCCCTCCATTGTTGGAGGTACGCGGCTTCCTGCTCCGGAGTCCCCCAAGCCACACGCGCGGCGCTGACCCACTCATGGAGCTGGTCGGTTCACTAGTAGACCTTCGGCTGGTGCTTCGTGGACTGCGGCTTCGGCTCGGGAAGAACGCCCTGCGACGGCAACAGCAAAGGGAGGATGACGAAGTCGCCGGGGTGGTCGCGGACAACGCGAGGGCCTCCTCCATGCCAACCCAGCGCGTGTCCTCCTCGCGCTGGCTCTTCTCCAGGGCACGTTGCATGGAGGCCTACACGGCTAGTAAGTCGCATGCGCCTCCTCCTCCTCCTCCGGCAAGACGTCTGGCGGCGGGGAATGGGAGGGTGCTGGCGTGGTCGATGTGGATGCCGCGCGGGGTACTCCTCCTCGTGCTCTAGCGCAAACCAACGCTCCTAGTTGGGTAGTCTGGTGCGTAGGTACGCGTCGCGCGCTGATCCGACGTAAGGAGCTCGCGTCGCCGGCGAACATCCTCGGCATGCGCCCTCGCCGAGCACGGCACCGCCGGAATGGGGATCCTTTGTGGGTCCAGATGCCAACTGTGCGATAGGCTTACGTCTGGATATTGCAGGGGCGACGGTACTGGCAGTGTGGACTGGTATGTACAACCCCTCCCGCGGTGGCGAGCCACGGCGAGCCGACAACGGCGGAGAAGGAGGCGCGTGAGAAGAGCTCGCGCCGACACTGAACTTGCCCTTATCCTTCCCATTGAAGAACCCCATGGCTGGCTGGCTGGCTGGCTAGGGTTTCTGATTGCCAGCGAGGGAGCAGGCGTGGCCAGATGTGGACGAGCGGGGGAAGTGGATGAGGTCGGCCCTGCCACACGCTTGCATTAAGAAGGACGGGCACGCGACACTTTCACCCACTGCCAGGCGGGCCCGAGATAGGTGGGTGCGTTTACTATGACCGCGTGCGGTGGTTGGGTGGACGATATGTGGGGCCGCGGCGGACATCTAGCGAACGCAAAGCAGGCCTAAATTTGGGTCAGAAATTGGTCGGCGCGGACATCTAGCGAACACGTTGGTTGAGTCGGAGTTTTTGTCCGCGGGTGACCCAAACAAACACACGCGGCACGAGATGGGTCGCGCTTAGAGCATCTCCAACAGCCGCGCTATAGCGCCAGCATAAAAACTGATTAGCAGCAGCTGCTACTGGTTTAGCGGCGGCCTTCTTGCCCTCCCAAAGAACCAGCGCTAAAATGGGCGGCAGCAGCGCTCGGCTCGCAGCGGCAGCAGCCCGCTCGGCGGCGCCAAAAAATGCAGCGCGCACAAAACATTTTTTTTAATTTTCGAACGCATAGATAAAATTAAAAACTAGATAGATTGCATAATAAATAACGATACAAAGGTATTTTACATCGATGCAACTAGATAGATAGTTCGAAAGCATAGATAAACTACGGCGCAACTAGATAGAAACTACTCTACGTCGCTATCATCCTCGGTGTCGTCCGAGGTGTCTAGCCAGATGTTCAGCCACCGATCATCGTCCGTGCGAAGAACGACCGCCCTCTCTTTGCAACGATGTCGGATGCGCATTCGCTAACGCGCCTTCGGCGACGCCTTTCCAACCGCTTCTCGCGGTGCCTTTGCGTGTCCTCCGCGGCGCCTTGCCCATGAGGGCTGCTTTCGTGGCGATGTCCTCCGGGTGGCGGCGCGCCACTCCGCCATGACCTCTCGTCCTCTGGCGGCGAGGCGGCGTTGCCGCTTCGGCGTGCTCGCCGCGGTCTTCCGTTGTGTCGCGAGCGAGGGCGCGATCGAGAGCTTCTTTGGGCGTGTACATCTTGAAAATTCATCGGCGCGTGCGCGGCGTATAAGCGCCACGCCGCCGCGTCATCTGCGGCGGCTTTAGCGCGCTGTCTCAGACGTGTCGAGGCCGAGCCGGAGTTCGCCGGGCGTATCTCCGCGATAGCGACGCTTCTCGGCGGGCAGGGCATATGGCGGCGCGTCCGTGGCGGGCGCGGAGCAGCGTGAGCGCGTCGGTGGCGAAGTATTGGAGCGACAGACGCTTGTCGGTGGCGGTGGCCGAGCAATGAGCGCGTCGATGGCGAAGTAGCGTGGCGTGGAAAACGAAGAGAGAGAGAAGGTCGCGAGAGAGCCGTGGCCTTAGCGCCGCATTTTATAAGCGCTAGCCGAGCGGTCGCATAAAATATGGCGCATGTATGCGCGCTTTTGCATGCATAATGCGTTCCTCAGCGTGATTTTCCGCCGCCACGGAAATAAGCAAGAAAACGACCATGCCGCTTAAAGGCTGCGTTCTGCATGGCGCGCGTCGTTTCGCGCGGCCGTTGGAGATGCTCTTAGGGCGTGACATGCTGTCACCGGGTCTCTGTCCCAACACGACACGTGCACTCGGTGTAACTCTAGTGCGCTAGTCGCCACTCCCCTCCCCTCAAGCTGCCTGCCTTCATCCTTCTTCCCCTCCCCCGCTCCCATTCCCCTTCCCCTTCATGCATCGGAGTAGAGTATTATCTTTGCTAAATGACCCCTTCTCTGGTCCTTATTTACAGCATCTAACCATATCTGACCCGACCCGCCGGCGCCGAACCCTCGGACCACTCCGGCTGCGAGAGGCCACCGGCGGCATGGCTGCGCGCGGCGGCGGACCATGCAACGCGAGCGCTCTATCCATATCTCACCGAATCCTGCCGCCGCGCCCGTCCCTCTCGCCGTGGCCGATGACCGCGCCCCTCCCCAGACGGCGGCGATGATGGAGGTACCCGCCGGCCCCGGCCAGGCTCCCAAGCGGCGGACGCGCCGGGTCGCCGCTCCCTCGTGGCCAGCCCCTCCCGCCGCGCCGGGTCGCGCATCGGCTCGGAGGCCCCTCGGGGCTGCCGCCGGTGCGGGAGCCGTCCGCGGCCGTGCGGGCTGGGGACCGAGCGGCGGGGCCCGTGGTGCGCTCCGGTCGAGGGCTTGGTCGGCCCGGCGCGGGATCTGAGCCGCCGTCGATGGATTTTGGCAGCTAGGCTGCGTTTCGCTTTGGATCCGGTACGGTCCCCCATCTCTCTCTCTCACTCTCTCGGTGCGTGCGTGCGCGCGTGCAGTTCACACCACCAGAACAAATCAGGCGAGCTCTCGCTGCCGGATCGCCGACCTATCGTCCGGATGTCCGCCGCGTCAGTTCCCCACCGCTACAGTGCCGCCAGCCACCGCTGCTCCATTGCCTTGGATTTGGTTGTGGCGTGGGCTGGCAGGAACCGTACGGTGTTGTCTGATGCGTGCTCCGCACTGTGAGGTTTGGTCGGTCGAGGCCAGGTATGAGCAGCTCCTGAGAAGGATGGATAAATGGATGCATTCATGTGTCGTGAACTAAAACCACGACACCTATTTTGGAACGGAGGGAGTATATTTTGGAACGGTGGGACTATGTATGTATGTATGTATGTATGTATGTATGTATGTATGGATGGATATCATGGTCATGTTGCTTGGGGGTTCAACCTCCTTTTTGGAAAAAAGAGGGGCGATGCCGGTGATGATGACTGTGGCTGAAATAATCATGTCTTGAGCAATCAAGACAGCCTTGGCGAGGTGGGACTAAACAGTGCCAGAAAATTGGTGTCTGCGTTGGAGTTGGCCTTAGAGCCCACCGTTGCCTCTCTTGCAGCCTGTCCAATTCATTGTCAATGTTGCATGTTCTGTCCCTTTGGACGGTCGTTCTGATGAGTGATTACCAGGGCAGTTCTCTTACACTGCAATGGGTGGATTATGGAGCAAGAGATGCGAGTGTTGGGTTTGAAGATGAAATGCAAAACTGTGCCCTCTTTTGCTATGCTACATATGCTCAGTTCAGTTGCATTTTGTTTTGGATTCGTTATGAATCCTCCGTTCCATAATTACTGTCGTGGTTTTAGTTCAATTTGTTGAACTAAAACCTAAGTTACTCCCACTATGACTAGTCTCAGTCTCAGGAGCTGCTCACTGACCAAACCTCCCAGTGTGGACGACGCATCAGACAACGCCTTACGGTTCCCAGCCCACGCCACAACCAAATCCAAGGCAATGGGAATGGCAGTGGCTGGCAGCACCGTAGAGACGGGGAACTGACGTGCCAGCCACCTGGACGATGGGGTAGCAAGTCGGCAATGAGAGCTTGACTGGTTTGAGAGAGAGAGAGAGAGAGAGAGAGAGAGAAAGATGGTAAGGAGAGACCTGAAGGACTGGAATATCACCAAAGAACTAGCCATGTGCAGGGGTGTATGGAAATTAGCTATCCACATGCCTACCCCAACTTGTTTGGGACTGAAAGGCTTTGTTGTTGTTGTTGTTTGGTACCGAAAGGCCTACCTGAAGCATTTTCAAACTTTGGTGATATATGGTGGGTTAAATCTGAGCCATTCAAGCAATACTCCAACTTTTTTCTGGATTTTGTGAACTATTCGTGCATGTGTTTGTTATGACACCTGTGTCTGATACTTCTACTACTGTTTGATTATACTAATTTGATCAGTGAGTACCTTTGGAATATACTCCAGAAAAGAGCTTGATTTTCCCTAATAACTTTCTTGGTTTCTTCTTGATTTTAAGAATACCTGTTTGGCAACTGTGAATGGTCATGGGCTCATTGCGAAAATTAAGTTGTATTATTCTGTACATTGTGGGCCTGTAGCTTGAAAAAGAAACCTGGCATTACCTATGGCTTTGGTTCTTTGTTATGGCTCTGGTTCTTTGTGTGGACCTTCTGGGAAGGTGAGATGGCGTGAAATCTTTTAATTAAACCAATTTAAAAGCAGATTCTTATTGATGCTATCTTTCAGTTTTTTTGGTCCTATTTTCACATCCACTGTCAAATTTTGTTCTATTGATATTTGCCACTGTAGTCCTCCTTAACTTCCACTATGAATGCATGCCATCCCTATGTCCTTATAAAGCTTCATCTGTGAGGGAGAGGCATCAATGAGGAAGGATGCTGGTGGTGACGCCTGCCGTCTCCCTATCAATTTGACTTGATAATTTCATTCTTCTGCTGTATTCTTTATCTACTTATCAGTTTGTACTTTTGGTTTCTTGTTACTTCTTTACTGGTTTCAAGTTTCAACTTAAGGGTCGTATGTGGCATGTTAAGATTACTGTTTTCTTCATGTCATGTTCATGAATGGCTGTGATGATATGGCGTCCCTGTGAGAGCTTCTAACACCTGAATTGATTCACTTGGTGCTAAACTAGGATGGCTTGTGTCACAGCAAGTAACCAGTTTAGCGGCTAACTATTACTCCCTCCGTTCACAAATACTCCCTCCGTCCCAAAATTCTTGTCTTAGATTTGTCTAGATACGGATGTATCTAATACTAAAACGTGACCGGATACATCCGTATCTAGATAAATCAGTGAGTACCTTTGGAGTATAAATGTTCATGGTCATCCTACCAGAAATTCAGTTATGGTGTTGTATCTGAGCCATTTACTTATACATGTTCCAGTTTTTGTGTCCACCAGTTCATAATTTGCTCCTGATATAGTGATTCTTTCTGCTTTTGCTGATTCTCCTGTGGTTTCTGGTCATCTTGCGCTCTTTGACTATTGGATTCTCTGTTATTCCCTTTGTGGGATTTGCGCCAAGTGCTGTTGATGGCGATGATGAGTAAGGCTCATTCAGAGGTGTACTGAGATCAAATACCATCGCCTGTTTGCATGGTATGGGTTAGGGTTAGGTAGGGTTTTGTGTGACTAGTTGGAAGCGTGCAAATGAAGGGGAGCCTTGGCACAACAGAGATGATGAGTAGTATTGGGATCTCACTGTAATATATGTTATTGTCTTTGACACTTATGAGAAATGCTCATAGCGAACTGGATGTGGAGCTATCTTACACCTGCATACTCAGAATGCTTTGAATTACTGATGCATCAACAGGTTCTACTTTGTTTGAATAAGAAACAATCCTGTGTGCCGAGGGCCCTGGGAAGCGGCAGAGGGCCCAGAATTACGCATGAGCCCTCAACGCAACTGTACTATCATACAATATGTATATAATATAATATTATTCGAGTGCGGCGTTTCGGTGCCCGGGTGCATCTGCACCCGTTCAAAAAAAAATTCGTAAAAAATTCAGAAAAATTCAAAAAATTCCGAAAAAAATTGAGGTGGTGGACAATTTGATGCGTGAGGTGCGCCCCAATTTTCAAAGCATTTGGACTTATGTGCAGCTCTCAGTAAAAAAGACAAATCAGACCAAAACAGTATATAAACAGTACACATTTTTACAGACCTCCGATTTGTCTTTTTTGCTGAGAGCTGCACATAAGTCCAAATGTATTGAAAATTGGGGCGCACCTCACGCATCTAATTGTCCACCACCCCAATTTTTTTTGGAATTTTTTGAATTTTTTTAGTATTTATTTTGATTTTTTTGGTGAGCGCAGGTGCAGATGAGCTCGGGCTCAGATTTGGATTTTCGATATTATTCCTCCTTTTCATCTTTGAAGCTAGTTCCTGTATTTGTACCTTTTGTTTCACGTGCCTACATGCTTACTCCCAGAACTTAATGGCCGTTCGCGATTATAGAAGTACACCTGTTCCTCTTGTTGCCAGTGCTTGCTAAAGTGATTATCTGTATGATAACTGATGAGTCTGGGCTATTTTCTCCCCATATAAATGTTTAGTTTTGCTTAACAAAAGCATATTGTCCAGTAATTTTCTTCAGTATCAAAATACCTATTCGTATGGAAGGTTGCATGTGGACATGTAGAGAGTGAGCGAGACAAGTCGAAAGAGACCGGGAGTGGGTTAATAAACTCATTTGCACATTTGGAACTGGAGATACTGTACTTGTACCGGTACCTCGATCTACATGACACCTGTGCGCATACGCTCATTTTTTTATATTAAAACCGGGCTCAGCCCCTTACCATTACAAAATACTATAACAGAAATGCAGCCATCTAAAAAAGGTTAAGAAGGGAAGAGAGAAAGCGAGTTCAATGCATTGACATCAAACTCCTCATGTCATTTGATCACAATTGAAACACATGATGTGAGACGAAAACCTGACAACACCACAAACTAAACCTAATACAGTAAGTTCCAACATAGCATAACTAGGACTACTCGATCGCATGAAAGCTGCCCCACCACAAAAGGACAACTCTAAACCACAACAATCCTTCCATAAGCAGCTAGACCCCATGTCATCCAGATGAAGTTGTCACCTCTCCAGGGACAGTAGCACAGATCCTCATCAGCACAGTCGTACTAGTCTTCGACATCTTGGCACCTTGGGTCATCGCCTACTCAGTCGAATCCTTTTGAAGACCTGCCCAGTATAACAAGGACGCACAAGCAGCAAGCACCCTTTCAGAAGGAGTTTTATAGGCCATTTAAACTCAAACATAGCTCTGTTACGACAATTCCAGATCACCCATCAAACAACAAGCCCAATTGTATAAACTTTCTCATATGTATAAGGGCTGCAATGTAATGTACTCTCTCTGTTTCGAAGCAAGGCATTATCAAATATGGAGCAATATCCATTCTCACTACAGAATGATAAAAAAGTGCGTAACACAGTGGAAAATATCTCAGACCTGGCCCAAGTCCACTGCAGGGTTCAAACTCTTTCCACAGTCATACACAAGGTCACTTTGTAGTAAAGTAATGGTTCCTATAAGAAGATCAATCTCTACCTGGATTTTTTAGTAAAAAGTGAAAAGGAAATAAGAAAAGAATCACAATATCATCCATATGTAGAACATCCAGTAACTATTGAACTATGTTCGTCTGATTGACATTTAGTAGAATATTGTTGTACCTCACTTATACCAACTCCATAGTTCAGATAGGTACTGGATTCTTGGCTAGGTACCCAGTATGTACTTGAGGACAAATTAACATTATCCTTAACAGCCTGTTTGGGAACATTAAATCGTACAACGATTAACCGTTAGCACACACAAAAATAACAATTTCCATACATACATGTTTTACTCCCATATAGAATAAAAAACCAGAGGGAAATAAAAAAACAACCTGAGCAATCAAAGCATCCCATGAAACAACACCGTTGGATTGCTGCTTGAGCTTCTCCATGACTGGCTTTAATCTGTCAACCAGCAATGTTGCTGGCCTCAAGGGTTGCTGCACAGCTAGATTCAGACGAAGTGCTGCCGGCGGTGAGCCCACCTTGGATCAAGTTCAGCGTATCAGCTTGAAGAACACGCACTCTATCAAGAAGGGATTCACATCCATCAGGCCACAACTGTCCCAAAGCGAAAGCTGTCATTTGCTGTACTTTGGTCCAGAGCCCTTGCCCAATCTCAATGCCTCCAACCTCAACCACAATGGAACCATTGTTGAGCACAGAAACTCTTCCAGGAGCTAGCCGTGGTGCCACCTTGAAGACGAGGGGCACGCAAGAGAACCCCGCTTCCGCCACTTGTTGCAGCTGTTGAACTGCCTGCTGGATTCAGCTTGATGCAGGTAGCTCGATGTCGTGAGCAACCTATCAAAGATAGAAGGCAATGTGTATGTAGAAGCTTCGCCTGTGCTTTCTCGATAGAACAGCACAAGGCTGTCATAGGTGTGGACATTCTTCTGCCTGACACTATTAGCATCGAGTGACAGCACCCGAAGCGACATGCTCGATGATAGCTTCAGCGATAAAAGATCCCTGCGCGTCTCCAGGAGCACGCATTACTGACTTGGATGTGTTGTTTGTTTTACAGAGCTTGATGTGGAACGAGAGAGCACCCCAGTTATATTTCTTCAGACCTGAAATGATGTGGGGCTAGCATCTGGAGAAATTCCAGTGTTGATTAGTATGTCCAGGTGCAAGGTTGTGATTCTCCCATCAGATTTGAAACCAACAGAGTAATATGCTTTTATGGGGTGATGACCCCCGATCATGATCATGTCAGTACTGCGGTTGAGATACATCCGCACCGGACGATGTAACTTGAATGCACAAAGTGCAGCTGCCGTTCCTACCTATAAAAACATAAATTGTTGGATTACTGAGCACAACAGCTGAAATGGTTAATGTATTTTGCTTTCTTGGAAGTTGAATGAATGGTAAAATGACCAAACTTATTTTAAAAGCTATCACTAGAACCCTAATCCATCGTTAAAAAAGGAATGCTAATAGTAAAAATATATTAGCGGTTTAGATATTGCGTCGTGAACTCGTCTGATGTGAAACCTGTGTTATACACTCATGTGCATTGAAGCTATATGCTAGAAGTAAAAAAATGCGATTATTCGTATAAAGATACTTGTTAGATGCTTTCAGCTGTGCTGCATGGGCTATGAATTTGTTTTGCTGCTTTGTTGCACTGCTGTTTAAACTTGTTAGATTCCTACTTACATTACATGATCTGAATGCCTTCCCACCAAAGCCTCCTCCAACCCTTCTTGTAATGACACGCACGCTGCTAAACGGAATGCCGAGACACTTGGCTATTGAAGTCTGTGCAGCCTCAGGGTATTGTGATGACATGTAGACGACCATGGTGTTATATTCATCTGGAATTGCTAGAGTCGTTTGTGTTTCCATGTGGAAGTAGTATTGAGAGGCAAGTTTCACATGTGATCATTGAAGGTATACATGTAACTTTGACAAAGTTGCATCACAACAATACGAACTTTCATGCAGTACGTTACTATGTTAGTGCGCAAATTAAATGGTAACTACAAAAAAAGATTCAAGAATCAGATTAACTACAAACACCATACCAGATCTGACGAAGAACAATAGATGAGGAAAAGAAAAATAAAGTCATGTATCAAATCTGTTTGGCTACTTCTAGATATTTCTATTCTCATGTGGTATTTCTTTTCTTCCCTTTACCCTAGCTACAATTTTCTAGAGTCTTCTAGTTATGAGTAGCTATGAGTAGAATGATGAATATTAAGTAATGTTTTCTAGAGTGTTCCAGCTATAAGTAGAAGTGAGGTGTGGAGGTTTCTCAAAGCCATATAAACAGAGGTCCTCACCTCTTAGTATGTAACCAGTCTTTGTACCCCACTACCTATAATGAACTTGGTGTTCTCATCTAAGATCTTGGACTAGGTCTTATGCTCTAGGAGTTTTGGATTGAACTCCTGCTGCCCTATCCCCGTCTCTAGAGAGATATGTAGCGCAACACGTTGAAGTTGTTCCTTCAACACTTGTGCTGTACACATTGCAGCAGCAAGGTGGAGTTGCTCCCCCACAAACATTGTGCTGCTTCAAGACCCCAAGTTAATTAAATGATAGTGACCGTAAAGTTATATATGTAATAGAAAGTGGCGTCCACTAGGATGGTATCATCAATTTTGCTGGCCTAAATATGATTGTGTTTGCTCAAATTTGATGATATCCTTTTGTATCAATATAATATAGTAATGCCTAATGCGTATGGTTCAGTTGAAAATAGATACTATCAAAAATAAAATTTAGAAGTTTGTATTGTTAAGTATGAAAAGTTCCATTAAATTTTGAGTAATGCATGTTAAGTATAAAAAGTATGATTAATTTGTGAGTAATGCAAGTGAGATGTTAGAATGGAAAAGGTCTCACAGTATTTTGAATTAACATACTTCTGTTGAGAGGATCTTGTGATCCGCTTCTGCCATGCCCTTCAAAAAATCACCAACTTGTTTTGGATACATCTCAGGAGGAACTTCGAAATAGCTGTTGTTTTGTACTGCTTGTTCTACAGTTAAGATTGGTGGCTTCAAATCCTTTGTGTCATATTCAACAACAACCTGTTTTCCTGCCAAGTTGGCGTATCTCTGAGTTTCTGCAATCTGAAGTAAAGTCCACAGTCTGGTGACATCAGTACTAAAGAAATACATAATTTTTTTTTTATTCTTAGAGCAAAAGGTAAGCTATAATGCTCACTTGTAATTAGGAGCAAATTTGCACTTAATTAATTAGTTTAATTTAACAAGATCACCCTCTGTGTTTAGAACTAAATACAATCATACTGTGAGAATATTTGACATCAATACAATATATTTTTGGCATATCCACTTGCATTGAGTTTCAATAAGCAATCTTGTTACGAAACAAACAGGGATATAGGTGCTCCTACTATGAAATTTTCTGTAGGCGTTTAATTAAATCAATCTAATAGGGGATTTCTTAGGGCATTTTACAAGTAAATTTTTGGATATTAATATATAGATTTTTCTTTGGAAAAACAAAATTTGAAACTAAGGTTTCATTATTTTAATTTTTACAGATTTGCCCCTCATCAAAATTTGCTTATTCCATAACATTCACAAACGTTTTTCTCAAAGAGAAATAATGAAGAAAAACCCATTTATGAATTGCCTTTATTATACAAGAATTTATTGTTGAGTGAACATTAAAATATGAAAAGATAAGTACCACGACGCCAAGAGCTTGTCCAGCGTACTCAGCAACTGGGGCACCAAAAAGTGGTTCGTCCCCAAACATTAAGCTTGACCCAACATTTTGCCCTCCACTCGGAATATCATTTGCAGAAACAACCGTGAGGATCTTCTTTGATGCTAAAGAAGGCTTGAACTTGATATTCTTGACATATGCAAGAGGTTGTGTGCTGTAAATAAACTCTCCGTAAAGGCAATTTTTTGGAGCAGGAATATCATCTACATATACCGCCTCCCCTCCAGTATAGAAAATAAATGATATCAGTGTGTAGCTAATCCCAAATGAAGGATAATTCGGAGAGGAAGACAACTTCTAGGTCCCATTAAGAGTTCTGATGGTGTGAGATAACCACATACCAGAAGCTTGAAGCTCAACTGCATACTTTTTAATCGGCTCGCCAACTGGTTTATATTCCTCACTGGAAACTGTTTCTCGATGTGAAGACAAAGGAAGGTTACAAATATCATCTGTATGTAAAGAACCAGCAGAACTTATGTTCAGAGTTTTTCCAGGCCCTTTGATTCCTTTAGCAAATGGAGACAGGTAACTGAAGAGAAAACCAACAGCCACACTGACTCTGTATTCAGGATGTGATGTTCCTTCCATTGGTACAATTGTTTCTCTAAGTAGCTGAACTGCTTCAAGCACAACAAATGGAGTGAGCCTTTTCCGTTCAGGTGTTGTTCGACTTTTGTTGCTCTAATAGCATGTTCTGTCCCATAGGCACCAAAGGCCATGTGTAGGTTACTCAACACAAGATCACCAGATGGTTCATTCAGGGAGACATGGCCCATCATATCAGAGTTAATATATGAAACAACATTGCCAAGAGGGCGCGGTGCTGCTCCGATTTCAATGCCACTGTCTTTCTTCCAAACAGCTGAAAGTTCAGGAATGTCACCGATGTCAATATACTTGTTATATAGATCCTGATCCTTGTATCCCTTTACACCAGAACTTGTGTTCCCAACAACCACTTTAACTATGCAGTTGCTAAAAATGCCAAAGTTCAGCAAGTCATAATACTGCCCTATGCTTTTAGGATGATACAAACCCACCCCGGAGACCGTGGCATCTGAAACATCAGTTAGATGAATGAGCGAAGATTTTATCTCGGATTTCAGGAAGTCCGGGAAAGTGAAGACTCCACCACCAAGAGTGTAAGATGGCAACTTGCTAACGTCGGCGTCCTTCACCTTTCTTCCAGAATATATTGAGGCCCAAATCCTCCAGGTCAACATCTGAAGCAAAACTTTTGCACGCATCGACGATTGGTCGGTAACCAGTACATCTACACATGTTGCCTGAGAAAGCCCTTTCTGCTTCAGATACCGTCAACTTTGAGAACCCCTTTCGTGGTTTGGGCTTCTTGGATTTGTCAGCATTGGCAAGAGTAGTGAAAATAGACATGCACATGCCAGGAGTGCAGAAGCCACACTGGGAAGCATGGAACCCGGAAATTCTTTTATGAATAGAATGGAAGCCAGGAGTCGGTCTACTAAACTTGGACGTGATACCTATATAATGATCATTGACTGGATATCGTCATAATTATTTGAAGTTCTATCAATTGCCCAACAGTAATTTGTTTACCTGCCGTATGCTATTTTCTTGAGAGAAGCCACTAGTGAAGTCTACGAACCCCGGGTCTATTTATTTGCTTTGCAATCTATTTTTTATTTGCTTTTGTTTTCAGATCTATTATTTTAAAAACCCAAAAATACCTTGCTGCATTTTTTCTTTCTTTATTTTATTTTGTTTTATTGCGAGATCTATTTATCCAAAATCATACAAACCAATCTATCTTCTATCCGAGAGGGGTTGACAACCCCTCTTACGCGTCGGGTTGCAAGTATTTGTATTTTGTGTGCAGGTACCATTTACATAGTGTTGCTTGGTTCTTCTACTGGTTCAATAACATTCATTTCATCACTGAGGGAAATACCTACCGTAGCTGTGCTGCATCATACCCTTCCTCTTCTAGGAAAAACTGACGTGGACACAAGCCATCACCTTACCTCATGGTAGCTCCGTGGCTTTGGTTTCTCGGCGTGACATCAGGTAGATACCAAGCGAAAGCTTTGCGCTTCAACACTAGTGTCAGGATGCATGTGGGTGTTGCATTCCTCTCTTGGGGCGCTACAATGGTGTTTCTCCCCTATGTCGAGCCTCTAGGTGAAGCTCTTCCCGACTCAACAATGGTGGCAAATTGTGCATTCTGAAGTGAGAGGAGGAAGAAGCTAGAGGTTGTCTCCAAAAAGCTCAATTAATGGTGCACCATAGTAGAGGTGTGTGGGCTCCCTGGCAATCCACCAATATGTATCTAACAAGTGACATTCATGCAAATTTAAACGTGACTATGAAGATACCTTTTACTAGCGTGTGTGTGTGTGTGTGTGTGTGTGTGTGTGTGTGTGTGTGTGTGTGTGTGTTTGACAAATGCATTAGTAGTGGTGAAGGTATTGGTGGCGTGGTACACCACGCCACTAGTAACTAATGCCCTTATCCTTCCTGGGTTGCACACAGCCGTGGCATTCGCAATCGTCTGCAGGCTTAATAGGTCACAAGTGGTGTTTTGTAACTTTGGCACGCCACTGGTATTTTCAGCAAATACATTCGCGTGGCACTTTGGTTGCGCGCCATAAATGTCGATTGTCTATAAGCATTTCTGCACTAGTGTGATCTTCTTGGGGCATCAGGTATATACCTTTTGGTTCCCCATTGACAACATTTTTTGATGGATTGGGTTATAGATCGAAGTATCTTCGGCGTTGACACATGGCGGTCTTGATGCCTCCATCTTTTAAACATTGTGCTCATGTTTGCCAGCAAGATGACATCATCCGGTAATGCATGTCTTGTGCATTATTTTGCGTTGTCTTTCTGTTTTTCTGGCTTTGCTTTGATTTTTCTAAGTGGGCTGCGTGATCACTTTGTGTCGCTTGACCATATGACTATGTTTATAGCGTGGCATAAAAATCTGCTTCGGGAGAGTAGGCAGAATTAAATTATAAGCCAGTAAGCCACATGGTCATTAACTTGGTACATTATGCCATAACAAATGCACTGATAGACATGAGAGAAACAGGTGATGGGTTGTTTCATCCTGGTGACAAAAACCTTCTTGTATCATTGATAGAGGAAGAGATGGCACGATAGTAGATTGATCGGGGTGGGCATATCTCTTTCGAAACAATTTATTATACGAACATGAAGGCAACAGAATATGTTGGGACTTTCTCGTGTCTAGATGGCCATTAGTGGTACTACAAGTGTATCGCCTTAGAATAAATTTGAGGCGCACAGGCGGTCTACTAAGGACCAAGCAATTATACGAGACACGACACTGAGAATTGTTAACGAGGTTCACCGAACTTGGTTACATCACGGGGCATGACTATGGGCGCTCCTTCCCATGATACCGTCACAATACCACACACCGGTCACCCGGGAGCTGGCACACGTCGCAGGCTCCCCCTGTGTGTCTATGCTATTATGTTGGAGAGTCAAACTATCTCAAATTTTGACCGAGTTTGTGCAAAAATATATCAATACTTGTGAAACCAAATAGGTATATGACAAATATATATTTTATCATGAATCCAATGCTACTAATTTGATGGCATAAATGTTGGTCTATTATTGTATAAATACGGTTGTTTGACTTTTCAACAAAGTTGAAATTACACTCTTTTAAGGACGGAGAGAATAGGATACAAGTGTCCTACTAAGACACGATTACATACCATGTAAACACAATATAACTCAGAGTCCAATTGAAACCTACCTTGTACACAATATTCTGACACAACTGTAACAAACTCCACTTTGGCGAATATTCTTCACCATCATGAATTCGTCAATGCGTCAAACTTTCATGTATATTAGACTTGAGCTTACCCATCGGTATCACTGCTACTCCAAAGACTCCATATATATGACTCCACTTGCAACTTGTAGTCGTTTATTTTCTTGACCACAGTCAATGCTCGAGCGAAATTAAATTCCCCTTACTCTAGTTTGTGCTCCCAACTTTTAGAGTATCCGTTCAACGTCATCACACACCGATCACTAACCTGCGTGAAAATGAACAACCCACATATTGGGTGTCACACATAAGAGTTACCTGAACTCAACATCATCGCTCTTCCTTGATCGTCTGTCTGAAACTTGAAAGGATTTCACTGTTGCTTGTAGTCATCTCGAGTCAAATTCACAGTCGTCACACCACATGTATGACCATCAGAGCCCTGGTCCGTCTCCATGTCCCGTGCTAACCACATGCCTCGCCGCTATTACCACATCGAGTCTCTGTTGTCCCGGTCAAGTCTCAAGTGTCACGAACCCACACCACTCAACCCCCACCGCAGAGTACCACCGATCATCACCGACCGATGACGAGTTTCACATTTCCATCAGACCACTGGGCTCCAGTCCAAACTACGTGTCACCTCGCTTTCTCCCGCTGAAATAGGCTTCGACTCTATGAGCTCTTACGCCGTAGCCCCTCAATTAGCACCGAGTGAAGTCTTCCATTAGACCTCAACTCCACCTTCAAAATGACTTCATGGTAGATGATTAGTCCATCCCGTGCCCTATCGACTTCAAGTTCTCATGTGCACTGTCCTGAATCAATCTCGCGCCATAGTCTTGTCAAAACCACACAAACCCTCGGGCATGTCCCACGTGTTTTCACGCCCAGAAGTCGGTCACCATCAGCTTCACACTCCTATGTCGTCGTCGTTGATCCGACCACCGTCTTCTATACCAACCGATATCCATGATGATCCGTCAGAATGTCTAGTCCAACCCTATTGAACTTGTCCGGCTGCATGACACGCTCAAGGCTACCAAATCGTTTGCAGCAAATTTCCATCCATCACATGATAATTCAATTTTAGCTGACATGACTTCCCTCAACGCTTTCTAGCATCCCTATTGTGACAACAAATCTTTCATCCTTGTCTATCATAACCCAAGGTTTCCAGTTCCGTCAACTTCTTCACCTCAAACCCGGTACCTGTTGGCGCCATGGTTCTTTGTACAGCTGACCCTATGGAAAATTATTCGAGCTCACCTCACGTGATGCCCAAGTAAACAAGCAAAACCTGATGTGGTACACCCTCGTGCACTAATAGCAAATTCCTACCAAAGAACAAACAACTTTTGGTCTTCACGTGTAGCTCCGGTCTTGGCTCAACTTTACAACGCTAGCTAATTGCTTTGCCAAAACCTTTGTCGCTAGTCCCTCATGGATGCATATCAAACGGATATCTCTCTTCGCCCAATCGATCTGCTGTTGCCTCCCTTCACGTCATATGCACACGAGAACTCGGTCCTCTTCTTTTATATCCAAATAAATCCACGGTATAGCTGCTCCTGATTCTTTTTTTCAACACAGTACAGACGCACGCGCTCATATACATGTGCATATACTCATTCCTATGAACAGCGCGCACACACACTCGACACTATGGGCACCTCCGAGAGACTGCGGCCTTGTTTGGTTACAAGGACTATACTAGAAAATGTCCCTTTTAGTCCCTATGTAACCAAAAAGGAGGGACTTTTTTTAAGGGACTAGAAAAAGACTCTACTGAAGGGTCTTTTTTCTTTAGTCCCTGGGACTAAAATAAGTCTAGTCCCTTGTAATCAAACACCCACTGAGCTGGCATATCATCTTGAGATTTTACAAGTCACCGTAGGCACCTCGTAGTCAACAGAAACGTCGCCTTCAACTGAACGTGCATCACCGGAAATTCTGAAATAAATCCAAGATAAATGCGAGCGGCAGGACTTGGACCCTGGTGGGCTGGGGATACCACTGTCCATCTAACCATTTAACCACAGGTCAGCGTGTACGGCCACGCAGCCAAAATCATCGCCCAACTCGGCCGTGTCTCGCCTGGCTCAGCCAGCTCCTCGCTGCTGCTGCTGCGCTGCGATCCGATACGGATCCCGTCACTGCTGTCGCTACGATTGATCAACCAAGCCGCTGCTTCCGATTGCTTCCATGAATATTAGAACTCGGTTACGTCTTTCTCCAAATTGTAACTCGCCGATGTATGACTTCGTCTCGTATTACGATTGCAGACTTCTGTCGATGTTCTTGCTCCTCCAGATCAACTCTGTGACCTCCTCAAAACCTGGCTCTGATACCACTTGTTATAATAAATCTGAGACACGCATTCGATCTACTAAGGACCAAGCAATCATACGAGACAAGACACCAAGATTCATCAACGAGGTTCATCGAACTCAGTTACATCCCCAGGGCATGACTACGGTCGTTCCTCCCCGTGACACCGTCACAATATTGCACACCGGCCACCCGAGAGTCGGCACACGTCACCGGCTCCCCTATGTGCATGTGTTGTTATATTGGCATAGGTTACATTGTGTGCCTACCCCGCATTATATGGGAGGCCTAGGATACAATTGTCCTACTAAGACACGACTCCATACCATGTAAACACAATACAACTCAGAGTCCAATTGTAACCTACCTTGTACACAATATTGGACACAACTCTAACATATCGCACTGGACATGTGTGCACGTCCGCGGACCAACCAGATCCCTGCCCATATCGTCGATGTCCCCATCAGGTCACGATGGCCCGATCTCATCCCCTGTGCTCGGAGTCGCTGGGGCAGCTAAGCACTCGCCGTCACGCAAGTAAATAAGCAACAGATCAAGGTCGACCACCATTCATCCAAATCCCTTCCTATAGCTGCCAGCAACAGCTCGCCCACCCGTTCCCACGTCACTCACATCACAGTGCACATCAATCAACCATTTCTAGCCGAGGTCGACCGCGAGAGGCGACGGCGATGGTACCGGTGGGGCTGGAGAAGGTGACCCTTGCGTTGAACGGACGACACAACTACTAAGTGAGGCCCATCTGTTTGCACCATCTACTCATAGCAGTATCGCGGGGTTTACACCCTGCTCTACTACTATCAACTTAGTAGTAGCGCGGGTTTTACAACCCGTGCTACTACTATGGTCTGTCTCGGAGGGGCACGGTTGGGACCACTTAAAAGTAGCAATGGGTGCCCATGCTACTAATATGATCTATCAGTAGCGCACTTGTTTGCCCACGCTACTACTAAATACCACTTGCAAGTGCCAAATAATCTGCGCCTCTACTTAGTCGTTACCTACAGGGGTTTTACTAGTAGTGGACGTGGCCGGCCGTGACGTCCACTCGGGGACCACGCTGCTTGAGTTCATCGGGACCAACACGCCCTTCACCGGCATCAAGCTTAGTTGCCGCCAAGGTAAGTACGCGGGGTGCATGCTGCATGCGCTCGCTCTCGATATACTCAACAATCTCATGCTAGCTAGCTTTAGAAACTTAGGAGTACATTACTAGCTTGCTAAGAGCAAGTATAATGAGGTGATGTAGGCGGGCTATAAAGCTTTAAATATTTTTTTACTGAGTTGAGAAGAAAGAAGAGGAAAGAGAAAGTAGAGGGATGTAGATTTACAGCTGGCTATGGCGCAGACTCCAAGATACTTTATGAAAGTGTAAGGTGGGTCATGTGGTAATAAAGTAATACCTCCTTGTACCTAAATACTCTATATGTTAGCTATTATATTGGTTATAGATAGCATTGTAACATGTTATAGCCAGCAGTTGAGTATATCATTAACCATGCTTTAATTATACTCCCCAAGAAAATTCTTTCTTTTCTTTTCTTTTCTTTTCTTTTTGAGCAGCTGAGGGATTCCCAAGATCCCAAAGATTTATTCATTAAAACCCAGAGTACAACACATTTTTACAAAAGGACACCTAAGAAACAAAGACAGACAACCAAGTCCCTGGACTTATGCAACAAGGACCCTGCATAGGAAACAAAAACTTGATCGGGTCCAACCTCTCCAGGCCGGATTCACCTCGCTGTCGCCGAGGAACAAGCCGCTTGGGGTGACGAAGGCGCGACAGCTTAAAGCCATGGCTACCAATGCGAAGAGGAATTGCCTCCTATAAGGCAGCATTGCAGGAAGAAACGAAATCGGACCGCTTCCGGCCAGAAGATGCAATGGCATGGCGATGTCGGTCGGCCTTAGACCGCAGTTACAGGCGCTTGCACCTCCGCCGCGTTATCAACCGTGATAAGCTCAAACCCAGTTAGCAAGATCCAGCCTTGTACATCACCATCGGTGATGATCCACCACCTCGATGGCTTCATCAGCAGAGAAGAAGCATTCGGCTTTTTGTAGATCAGGGACAAGGCGGGTGATTTATTGGGGTCAGCAGCGCCCCATCCTGATTCACCTTTAGCTCCCTTCATTGGAGCAAGTAGGCAACCATCATTCATTCAACTAGCCCACCCCCCCTAGGGTACAGGTTAGCAGCAGCAGCAGCCATGCTTGCCAAACTGAGCAGCTCCTCATATAGACATCAATCAACAATTTCTGGCTAGCTCGCCCACCGAGCGGTGGCGATGGGACCGGTGAGGCTGGAGAGGGCGGTGTTTGCGCGGGCGGCAGTATGAAGTGGCTGGCGACGTCCCCCCTGGGAGGCTGGGACCATGCTGCTCGAATTCATCCGGACCCGGACGCCCTTCACGGTCACCAAACTCGGCTGCGGCGATGGTCCATATCGTCATACTAGTACGCATGCAGTGCATTCTCGCTCATGATGACTAGCTCTAGGAACCATGTGAAGCAGATTCTTTCTTTTCTCTTGAGGGCAACATCGCTTGTGCACAAGTCAGAGCTTCCACCTGAGCTCAAACCCTTTGTCCTGCTACCGTGCTATGGAAGATTTGGGAGGCACGGAATTATCAGTTTTTCCAACAGCAAACACTGTCCACCTAAGATGTAATATCTAATTTTCTCTCTGATTCACCCTATGAACAATTTGACTAAAAACTGCCAAACTCAAAGAACGCGCCCGATTTTCTTTCCCCGCGTTTGCGCGACCTTTGAAACGACATTCAGGTCGGGACTCTCTCCACCTCATCCCACACGCGAGCTTCAAAGCCACCGTGTCCGATGACAAATGCAATATACGCAAACCATGTTCGATGATATCATACTTGACAGATGTTAGGAATCAAAGACTCATGTGCGATGCTCGAGACACCACGCGCAGTTTCCTTGGGAAAACGGTGTGTCATATGTAATATTTCGTAATTGTTTTGCGTTGAATCTCTGTTTGGGTTCAATGACCAACTACGTGAGCTTAACTCAGAAAACACGTGTGCGAATGCTGACCAATCCCACACGCCTGTCATAACTATGGTATGTGCGATAGGTTTGTGCACCACATACAATTGCTTTTGCCAGAACGTCTGCGTTCTAGAGCCCTGTTGCAGATGATTAATCCGTGTCATATGCGATGGACCCCTCTATTGCACAACTTCGCAAGGCAAGGCGATGGTTTAAAACTAAAAGGAAATTTAGCCGTTTGCATAGTCCCAATTTGCACCGATGCCACCTCAAGTGCGGTATTACCTAGTATGCACCTCCATGAGGCCAATAGGCACACTCAGCTTCAGCAAAAGCCAACCAACACGGGTAGTGAATAAATAGAACACATGATATTGTAATGTGGAACATCATCACATGTTCATGAAAATTAAATGTGCATATGCCTTGAACCAAAAGTACAAAGCAATAAGATATCTCCATGTTGAGTACCTGACCAAATCCCGATGGCACTCATGTTTCTAGCCTTGTGGATTGAACTTAGAAGGTCTCAACTCTCGACTTGTCGACTGGAAATTTTGCTAAAGGTCCAAATGTTCATCTGACTACAATGAATAGTCTGAATCTGAATATGATCCTCTAGAAATATAAAAGGAAAGGGGGATTAGTTGGATTGGTGTACCACTTGCTTTAAATGTTGTGAAGCAAGAACATCTCTTTCTAACACTATGAAACTGATACAAAGTCTTATCTTATGTTTTACGTATTTTGTAGTTCAATTAGCTTAATAAGTATACATTCCTAAAATTTATAAATATACATGGCACTACTAGAATGGCCTTTTGGTGGATTTCAAGGAAACTTGGCGGAGCCCATAATAAACTGGGCGAAATCTTCGTCGAGTGCCAAACTCGGCGCACAACACTCGGCTGGACGGGCCCAGCGATCATTAATATTGTCGAGTTCTTTCTATTGCGAACTCGGTGAATATTTAAAAAATGTTTGCCGAGTTCCTACCAGAAAAAACTTGGTAAACAAAACCGTCAGGCTAGACAGGACGTTAACGGAAATGCCACATGGCCCTAAGGTTTGACGAATTTTATCATCCTAAACATGGCAGAGTAAGGCGAATAGAAATAAGCCACGTGCCAGCAGTTATTGCCCAGTACAAAATATCAGCCGAGTTCCTTCGTCAGTAGCATTGGCAAATTGTTTGTCGAGTTTGGCACTCGGCACTAGTATGTCCAACAAGGCCGCCATCATGGCTCCGTCGCCTGCTCTACAACAGGACCCATCTATCATTCTTTACTGGGCTTTTTAGCCTGGAACTCGATAAACTTGATATTCTGCCGAGTTATTTTTGTTTGTGAGTCGTTTTTCATTTGAACTAGGCAAAGTCAAAGCTTTGCCGAGTTGCTTATCACCGCTGAGTTCAATTTTGAATCAAACTCGGCAAACAAAAGTTTGCCAAGTTCCCGATAGAATGAACTCGTCAAAGTTATGCAACTCGTCATAAAACTAGATTCTTGTAGTGTGGGATTGCGGCAATTTAAAACATCACCAAGACTGATAATTTCATGTACTATCTAAAGAGCATTTTTTTCCTTGATGCTTATCATTTACACATTTAGTTGTCCAATTAATGTAAACGAAGCTTTACTAAACTTCACACATACATGGTATGGGAATGCAAAAACTTAAATATCTAGGAAGACCTATAATTTGACTTTACCGTGGGAAGATCAAATTATTTTCTTGATGTTGATTTGCTCAGCAGGTACTCCAGAGGAACTCAGGACCTTCAAAATTTTGTGAACAAGCTTATCTTTTGCTCGGCATTTGATCTCGACAACCCTGAATTGCTTTGATGCCAAAAATGGTTCCGCCGAATCGTAGCATCCCTCTGTTTCTTCGACATGTCGATATGGCTATGTAGTTTACCAAATAAATGAACTATGCAATTGTAACTTTAACAGCACAAAATATTTTATAATTGCAAAACATACCAAATATACCTTAGATAGATGGATGTTGAGCTTCTCAAGATTTGGTGACCAACGTAGAAAGTAAAGTAGTGGTCCAAAATCAGGTTCCACACACCATTCATTGAGTGACAAGATTTTGAGCTTGCTAAATGTGGTGCACCGTTTTAAAGCTGTCCTGAAAGCAAACTGGGCAAGCACAAGTGCACAACACATATGGGATCAGCATGTCAAATGAGACTAGCTAGAATTTAAGTGGATAAAAACATATATGTATACCGCTTGAGGCTCGGCCATGAGGTCTAGATTAGAGGAATGTGAGAGGCATCCAAGAAGCAATGAGCAACCCATGTCGTCCTTGTTGCAACTGCGGCCAAGCTTGATAGATGTTGTTAGCAAGGACGGCATCATGCTCTCAAACGCAGGAACCAAGCCACAGTCGTCGGTCAGCTCCAGGTCCAGGTGCACAAGGCTTGGGACAGAAATGAGGACACGTGCCCGGACAAAGTGATCAAAATCGCAGCGTGTAATGCTCAGACATCGCACAGATTGCGACGATATATTCACGGAACGGTCGCCTCCCAAGAATAGGATGGAGCAGCGGTTCATCTTTAGAGCCTTCAGGTTTGGGCAGCTCGAGAAATCTAGAGGGTTGGAGCAGTCGCTCGAAAGCACCACCCCCTCGAGTTCCAAAGTGGTAAGATGCCCGGAGACGATGGGAACGTCAAGCATAACACTCCGTATTTTATAATCGTATACAGCGTCAAGATCATTGGGGTCATGGTCAGTGATCCGAAGCAGCCGGGCATGACACGACAAGGCATACCTGACCCACAGATCGATGTACCGGGAGTGCTCGCGGCGCTCTCCGTTGCTGTCGTAGTACCGGCAGCCGCGGTCGTATTCCTTGTAGACGGCGATCTCGCACTCGCGGAGGGGCGTCCGGTCGCGGAGGACGATGAGGTGGTTCACGAAGGCGTTGACGTGGCGGGCGCTCCGGAAGGCGTCGACGTCGGTGACCCGCAGGGCCGCCGCGGACTTCCACAGGTGCCGCCAGCGACGGGCGAGCACGCAGGTTTGCACGGCGTCGCGCGACGGCAGGAACGACAGCGCATGCTGGAGGATCTCGTCCGGGAGCGCGCCTAGGCGGTCTACTCCGCGGCCACCGGTGTCCGGAGCCTTCCCGGCGATCCTCCGACGCATCCCGCCGAACAGATGACGACGGCGCCCACAACAACCGAATCAGCCACCCCGCACAAGATGGGGGAGCACAGAGTTGTCTGGGGTTTTGACGCCCCAAGTGGGCTGTGGGCCGCTGTTGTCACTTGTGAGGCCATGGCCTGGTCTATGAATCCATACAAACTTTGGCCCATGCCCAAGTAAAATACCATGTTTAATTCTCAAAAAAATGTTTAATGCTCAAAAATAAAAATAAAAGAATAAAGTACAATGTACAGTTGGACACCCCTTAAAAATGCTACGATATACACATGAAAATGTTACCCCTTTTTTACGTCATGTGTCCTTAGAGTGAAGTTGATTTTTTTTTGCGAGATCAATAGATGTTTGTTCCATCAAGCTAGGTAGAGTTACAATCCTTGGGCAAGAGTTCCTCAGAGCGACTATACGTCATTGGGTTGGGCTATGTCACCCCTCTTTTTACATCGTGTGCCCTTAGAGTGAAGTTGATTAACTAAGCCGACTACTAAGTGTTGGCTGACTTACACACGGATTGGATCCACCACACGACGGCCATCCAATTTGGGCCGCATCTTCGAGCTGGCGTGTTTTTACAACACGGACATGTTGCACTAAAAAATGTGCACATGAACCATGTTGCACTCGAAGGTTTGCAAGACAGTGTTTTCAACATGAGCCATTTTGAGCTCAGAGGTTTCCAAGCAGACTTTTGAAACACGAGCGATGTTGTTACCGCAATATACCCTCATCAATCAATTTTCCTCTGCAACATCATTTCGCGGGATGATGGCGCCCCTCCACAACGTTGACTCACATCACATGAGACGTCATGGCAGTTCGCAACACATGGGATGTTGTTGCAGGGCCTTGCGGTAGGCCACCGGTGGTTGATATTGTGCAGCTTGTCCTCGGGCGGCCAACACTTGCAGAATTCGGCAGCTGCCTGCACCGCAAAAACGTGGCCAAGCTTGCAGCACCAGCTTGTTTTCCCCTTGGCAGCACTGGCGGTGTTGTAGCGCCATCATCTCCGACTCGGAGCAACACGTCCTTGAGGGTGAGAGACGTGCTTGGGATGAGGAACGAGCGATTGAGGCTGGATAATAGAATAAGAGGCATCTTTGGTGACTTATGATATTGATATACCGGCTCAGTCTCTCAAAGTGTATGTATGTGTTCATAGGGATGAGCGTATACACGTATATATATGAGCGTATGTGTATGGGTCTGTAATGTATAAAAAAATCATGAGAAGCCAAAAAAAACCAGCCGGGTGAGGGGATGCTTTCCTCATTTGGCAGACACGGCCGCCGGCAGAGGACACGCAGGGAGGAGACCACCCACCGGACCCATGCCTCGGCGTGCTTGCTTGCTTCAGTTTGAGACAGATGATGGTATTTTTCTTTTCATGGTGCCGGAGACTAGACAAATATGGACGATGCACGCAGGCTCCACGATGCAAGCTTTGCTTTGCTCCACGTGGACGATGAATCTTGTTTTTTAAACGGAGAAGAGACGGTGTAACAGCAGATAATGTTTTCTAACAGGTGTCAATCAGGATCGTATCTCTTCCAGCATCCATTTTCATTGACAGATTCCCGACCCATTTTCGGGAACAGGGAGGGCCGTTATCCACGCACGCAACAGAGAAATGTGGGGACGTTTTCGTGTCTAAACAGCATAGCTTCGGTGGCTGAGCTTCGGTGGCTGGACGTGGACGTCCGTGCACCTGCCGGATTGGATCGCCGCCCGTACCGTCCCGTCGCCATCGGTCGACGCTGTGACTCTGATCCCCTCCCGAGTCCCGACCCGCGCGCCGACGGAATTCAACTCCCTCGCTATGGCTCTAGCAGAGCAGCAGCAGCTCGCCCACCCTTACCCACGTTCACCGTCACACACGTCGCCGTACGTCCAACTAAACCCGGGCATGGGCAGCCCGTCCCGACGACCCGGCCCGAGCCCGGCCCGAAAAACCCGGGCCGGGCTGGGCCGGGCTTGACATTCGGGCCGGGCTCGGGCTTCGTTTTGCAGCCGGAAAGATAGTTCGGGCGGGCTCGGGCTTCAATTTTTCATATTTCGGGCGGGCTTTGGGCTTGGTCGGGCTTACGCGTGTATTAAAAACAGCATTCGGGCGGGCTTTGGGCCGGGCTTGATTTGGGCGGGCTCGAGCTTGAAAATATGGAGTATTTCGGGCTTCGGGCCGGGCTCGGGCTTGAGAAATGAAGGTCGGGCTTTTATAAGCCCGGCCCGAAACCCGGCCCGGCCCGACGTTTGCCCAGGTTTACGTCCAACTACTAGATTGCCAGGCTGAGGTCCTGCCTCTTTAATTTTGAAACGAGGGTATTTAAATGCATAGCTACTTTTATTAGGTCTACTAATCACGAAAGTTGCTGTTGGAGGCTGACCTTCATGGACAGTGGCGGATCCAGGATTGGAGCAAGCCCCGGGCCAAAAAAAAACTTGGCCACGAGAGAAAAAACTTAACGTCCATCAATTTATAGCTACCTCCAATATAGCTCAATTGCACAACAGAATTAGAATTTAAACTCAATGCTTAAAGATACAACAAAATAGATAAAAAAAGATGACAAAAACTACGAATAGTGTGTGCAGTAAAAGAGTACCAAATCAATGGCTTGCTGATCAACGGTGGAAGAAGAGCCAACACCTTAGAGGAATGAAAAGCAAAGTTTCATAAGAGAAGACGTAAACATCAAGTGAAATAATTAACATTGTATAGAGTTGAAAACTTACTACTACGATGAGGTAAAATTCCTTTGCGAGATCTATAGGATTGAAAGCGATATATAATAGCATCATCATCAACCTATGCAAATATTTCTTGCTCAATATTGCACACCATGGAATAGTTCAACCAGTCATCACCCATCTTATTCCTCAACCAATCATAGCAACAGCAATATTCACATTCAAATAAGCAGCAGCAATCCGATTGGTTCATTCAGGGTTACAACGCCATGTACTACGGAATTAACAGTAGCTTCTGCAAGAGTGGGACATCTCTACGAAATTCAATGTTTGACATCTCTACCGAACACTCAAATAAGAAATAAGCAGCAGAGAAGTAGTTAAGTAGTAAAGGGGAATCCCCTAGTGAAATTGAATGTTGAATCTTCAAAAAAAATATCAACAGCAGGCATTACCAAATACCAATCCTGGGCGTCAGTCCTAAGTCCTGTAAGTCCTGCTGGGCGTGGGCCGGAGCAGAACAGGAGCAAGGAGATGCCGGACCGCAGCAGAGGCAGGAGAGCTAGCCGGCACGCACCGGAGCAGCAGGCCAGCAGGGGACCAGGCAGGGCGAGCGGCGGAGGCGCGGAGCAGCAGCCAGCAGCAGGCGAGCGGCGCTGCGGCGGAGGGCGCGGGCGAGCGGCGGAGCAGGCGAACGGCGGAGGGAGGGCGGAACCACGGGAGGGGAGTCACCGGCGAGTGTTGACGACTGCCTCGACGCACGCAACCTGACGAGCACTGGTTCGTAGCTAGGTCTGCAAGACTGCGAATCGGGGCGAGGGGATTCTACCGTCCTGGGCCAGGTATAGTTCGGCTAAGCCCCGGGCCCATTCAAAAACATGCTAGGTAATAACTAAAAAAAGGCCATGCCCCGGGCCTGGGCCCAGATCCGCCCCTGTTACCAAATACCAATCCCGTGCGTCAGTCCTAAGTCCTGTAAGTCCTGCTGGGCGTGGGCCGGAGCAGAGCAGGAGCAAGGAGAGGCTGGACCGCAGCAGAGGCAGGAGAGCTAGCCGGCACGCACCGGAGCAGTAGGCCAGCAGGGGACCAGGCAGGGCGAGCGGCGGAGGCGCCGAGCAGCAGCCAGCAGCAGGCGAGCGGCGCTGCGGCGGAGGGCGTGGGCGAGCGGCGCTACGGCGGAGGGCGCGGGCGAGCGGTGGAGCAGGCGAACAACGGAGGGAGGGCGGAACCGCGGGAGGGGAGGCGCCGGAGCCAGTCCTGGCCGGAGCGGAGGGCTGGAGGGGATTCACCGGTGGGCGTTGGCGACTGCCTCGACGCACACAACCTGATGAGCACTGGTTCGTAGCTAGGTCTGCGAGACTGCGAAATCGGGGCGAGGGGATTCTACCGCCCTGGGTCAGGTATAGTTGGGCTAAGTCCCGGGCCCGTTAAAAAACATGCTAGGTAATAACTAAAAAAAGGCCACGCCCCGGGCCTGGGCCCTGGGGGCCTGGGGCCCAGACCCGCCCCTGTTCATGGAGGCCTTCATTTTTGCAATTTTTAAAATTCATCAAAATTCATATTTTTTTAAGTTTTAAGCAATTCTGAAAAATAGCATGTATACATGGAGGCACAATGTACATGTGTAAATTTTCATAATGAAATATGTTGAAATGAGGGTTTTGCAAAAAAAAAAAACTTTTTAGCGCATGATACTATTCATCCTTCATGAATTTGTTCTATTTGTATGGGTCACATTTCAGAGTATTTCATCCTAATTTTTACACATGTATACGTTTCATCCTCGTATACTTGCATACTTTTTCAGATTTTTTGCAATAGGAAAGTACGAATTTTGATATACTTTCAGGCACATCTAAATGCCACTACTAAGTTACCTGTTACTTGCCGTGCCTGTTTGAGACATGCACCAGCAGTAGTGAAGATACTCGTGGCGTGGCGTTTTATTATCACATCACTAGTAACTTCTGCACCGGTCCCCTCCTGGATGCGCCATCTCGTCTCCACGGCTCCACGCCACTAGTAATAGCTGACTGAGTGGCATTTTGTAACTTTGGCGCACCACTAATGTAGATTGTCTATAAGCATTTGTGGACTAGTGTGACCTTCTTGGGTATCAAGTACCTACCCATTGGCAACATCCTCCGGTGGGCTTGGGCTGTAGCTCGGAGTACCTTCGGCGCTGACAGGTGGCGATCTTGATGTCTCCTATCCTTTAAACGTGCAAACATCGTTCTATGCTCATGATTGCCAGCAAGATGGCAGCGTCTGGTAGTGCATGTCTTGTGCATTATTTTGCATTGTCTTTCTTTTTGTCTGGCTTTTCTTTGATATTTGTAAGGGGTTTCATGAACACTTTGTGGCGTTTGGTCGTATGGTTATGTGTAGAAAGTGTGGCGAAAATCTGTTTCGAGAGAGTAGGCAGAAATAAATTGTAACTCAGTACATATGTCATAACAAACCACTAGTAGACGTGACAGAATCAGGAGTTGGTTTGTTTCATCCTTGTGACAAAAACCACCATGTGTCATTGATATAACCATTGGATCATGTGAAGCCACTCCAAGTAGTTCATATTTATCGCTAGAGAAAGTCTGGTTAATGGCAAAAAAAATTGATCCAGGCACGGCTCATATGGTTAGATTCCTTGTGGTGGAACGACCCCACGAGAGTTTAAGTCCTAGATTTGGAGCTGGTGCTCGTATTTTTTATAAATTTATTTTAGGTTTTTCGTAGATATTCGGACAATGAGAAGAGTCGTTCCGGTTGACTACGAGGCGTCTGTGATAACTTTGACAATAGTAAGATGTTATGCTAGCTCGGTATCTCGGGGGTATTCATATCGTAGGGTGTGTACGCTTCCGTTCATAAAAGTGAATATATGTGTGTGTATATGAGCATCAGCAATTATACTTTGCTCACGAAAGAAAACGATTTGCATGGACATAGAAATTGCCAGATTGGTACGGTTGGATCCTATACCCTATATCCAGTGGCGGAGCTTGACCAAAACACCGGGGGGGGGGGGGGGCAATATATATAAGAAGGCACAGTATCTCTACTATCTAAAAAAAACGTAAGGTTCCCTCTTCCCTCTTACGTCAAATCTTTCGTCCAACCTTTTCTTCCACCCCTCCTTACGTATGCTCCACCATCCCGATTTCCTATTTCACATGATTTTGGCAAGCTAATCAATGACGATAAAAAAAACCCAGCAAATACTGATCACTTTCCTCCCAAGGCAAAAAATAGATCTCGCAATCCTCTTGCCCCTTTATTCTCGCGATCCTCTCAACCCTTTAATCTCGCAATCCACTCAACCCTCCCGATTTTGCATTTCACATGATCTGATCGGAATCCCCTCGCCCCTTTAATCTCGCAAAAAGTTTAATGCCTCAGCCCTTACAACACTCAATGACTCAGCCTCACACGCAGCTCAACCTCGCCAAGCGCGGCGCGTGGGGATCAAGGCCCCAGAGCCGCCAACATCGCCCTCAGCCACATCTCTCCAAACGCCGACCCGCAGGACTCGACGCATACATGGCCACCTCTGCCCACGACATCCACGCGACACCTTGCAGGACTACCGCGCAAATAAGGCCATGGACGTGCTGGCGAGTCGCCTCGTGCGCGCTCGGTGCACCATGAGGACCACTAGAGTTGCGTCAATGTCGTCGAAGATCACATGGCGGCGGCGACATAGATCATGGGTATGATCAGGAAAAGCCACCATTGAGCGTGCTGCTCGAGGAGAACACGATACTAATTTGGGCCTTGCTTCGGTAGACCCCCCCCCCCAACAAAACGTAGAAGGGCAGATTGGTCATACGAAAGAAGGGTATGCCCACCTCGTATTATACGGATGTAGCTGGCGTACGTAGACCGCGCACATGCAAAAAAAACTGCCCGCACGATCTACCCGCCCACCCCATCTACTCGCCCACCCACCCCGTCTACTCGGGCGCCCCATCCGATCGCCGCCGCCGCGGATCGCTGCCCTCCGACCCCGTCCGACGCCGCCGTCGCCGTCCCAACGGCGTGCGTCCAAGCATCTCATCGTCATCGTCCACCACCCGAACGTGAAGGCACCCCGTCTACTCGCCCGCCCACCTCGTGTACTCACCCGCCCCATCCGATCGCCGGCGCCGCGGATCGCCGCCCTCCGACCCCGTCCGCCGCCGCCGTCCGACCCCGTCAGACGCCGCCGTCGCCGTCCCAACGGCGTGCGTCGCCGCATCTCACCGTCATCATCCACCCCCCGGACGTGAAGGGCCCGACGTGCCACGCCGCCTCCGCACCACTCTCCCCACCCCTTGTCGCAGATCCTGCGAAACATCCGGCCGGTGGCTCGTCGTGCACGTCGCTGGCTGCTAGATTCAAGGCGGGGACAGCTGCCGTCGTCGAACGCCGGCGACGCCTACACCGCGGGGCAAGGTTTGTCATCTAAACCTAGCGGGCATGATGGATAGAAGTTAGGGCTAGTTAAGTGACGAATCTAGGATGTAAATGGAAGCCAGACTTAATTTAAGGAACGCTTGTTTATGTCATGACGACATCACACAATATGCACACACCGCTGGGCAACCTCAGCTCAAAAAAGTGTTGTTTGAACCATTGCATTAAGAAAAAATTCATGGTAGCTGCTGGGTTCATGGATTACACGTCTTTCTCTTTTTTTGCAAACCAACATGAGTTTTTGTCCTTGTTGTAATCAACACTTCAAATGTTTTGCAGTTCTGTGAGTTAGCTTGTTGACATGGACGAAGAATCTGCATTCGGGAGGGACGAGAATGGTACTGATAAGGTGACTAAGACCGATAACGATAACTTGAACGAAGATGATGACAGCAGCGACAACGATTCCGTCTCGTCATATGATATCTTACCTCCGGAGGATTTTGATAATAATGAACATGGCGCAAATAGCGAAAACGTAAGTGGCATATGTTTTGTTTTTATTTTTGAATTTGGAAAGTATGGCATGGCTAACTGTATATCTTTGTGTACAAATTTACAGGAAGATGTGGATGTTGACAATGTGCAACATAGTTGGCAGGAATCATTTGCAGATAACTTGAGCCAGGTTAGTTGATAGATGTTGTACATCGATAAATATTATGATTTAAATGATAATAATTGACATATATATTTTCAAATGAATATTGTAGGAGGAGTCAGATGGTTCGAGCGTTGATCACGATGAGGAGAGATCGATATTGAGGAGGCTCAAAGGCAGCGAAGATGCTTGAGACACATTGGAAGGTCATGGCTATGACCTTTCGATTATGAGGATGCATACATATTCTACAACAATCACGCCAGAGAGCACGGGTTTAGCATAAGGAAGCGAAGGTGAAGCGAGGTGCTTGGGAATGATCCGCACGGCGGTTTCTTTGCTCGAGGGCTGGCGGAAAGCGAGCAAGTTCATAACCATGGAGGGCATAGCGCGAGCTTAGACCGGAGACTTCGTTGTGACTGCGGTGCACATATGGTGGTGAAGCTGGACAGAGAACGTGGCGTTTGGTTCGTCGCATCATTCGTGGATGATCACAACCACGATGGCTCGGCCCGACGAGGTTTGTTTTTATGGTCACACGACGGATTGGAGATGGGCGGAGGGCGAGATATTGGCGATGGAAGCGGCGGGATAAGAAAGCATATTATAATGGACAACTTCATCGGCAGATACGGTTCGTCACGATAAGTGCGGGCTTATCGGAGGACATTTACAATCTTTGTTGCAGAGAAAAAATGAAGCTCATTGCAAAGGGTGATGCAGAGGCGGCAGTTGGCATTATGAGGAGCAGGAAGGAGAAGGACCACGAGTTTTTTTGAGTATGTGCGTGACAAGGAAGGGCGATCAAGAGTATGTTCACAGTGCGATGCACGCGATCGCGGAGGGCTATCGGGACTACGGGGATGTGGTCGTGTTTGATAGCACGTATAAGATGAACAGATACGGTATGCCGTTCGTCCCCTTTGTAGGAGTTAACAACCACCGTTGCACCACAGTGTTTGGTTGTGCCATCATTGCTGACGAGACGGAAGGGACATATGTGTGGCTGCTGCAGACATTTATGAAGGCAAACTGTCAGGTGAAGCCAAAATCAATAATCACAGACGGTGACGCTACAATGATCCGGGCTATTCGGACCGTCCTTTCGAGATGTTTTCCATCGTCTTTGTTCGTGGCATATCGAGAAAAATATGCAGAGGCACCTGCATTACAAGTCCTTTGGATGAGTTCAGATCGCTCTGTGCTATGCCACCTCTCAGCGAACTTTGAGCAGAGATGGAAAGCTTTCTATGATAAGTGGAAGGCGGATAGAATCGAAGAGTGGCTTGACAGGATGTACAGGAAGAGGAGACGTGGGCAGCTTCATATCTTTCCGATGGTTTTTTCTTGGTATGCGAAGTAACCAGAGGAGGTGAAAGCCTCAACTCCTGCCTTCACCTTCACGGACTACGGTATGACAATTGTTGATTTGGTGGTGCATTATGAGAATCTGTATAGTTCGCTGCGTGAAACGAGGCGTCGATGACTGCAAGGCATTCGGAAGGAACCACCGTCATTCTCGAATATAAAGTCCTTGAGGAGCATGCCGACAAAGTATTCACACCTGCTAATTTCTACATCTTGCAAGATGATTTGCATAAGATGGGTCAGCTGGAGATATTTGAGACGCTCGTGGGAATTGGGCGTGAGACATTCATTGTGACATGGAAGGATAACCACAAGTTTAGGTACAATGTTGTTTATGAACCAGGTAACTCAGAAGAAACTATTACATGCAGTTGTCTTAGGATGGTTCGGAAAGGGCTGCCATGCAAACACATTCTGTTTGTTCTCCATCATCTGAATTTAACTGAAATACCAAAGTGTTGTGTCCTTCATCGGTTGTCCAAACATGCAAGAGATGGGTTGCCTGTGCAGAGGAAGAGTGATATGTTTGGATGGGGTTGGTCAGGGCCATTGGAGAGAGAACGGTATAGTGCAATATCCATTAAAACCGCACAAGCTGCTAATGTTGCAGCAAATGATCCCTTCTTGTTCGATGAGTTGATGAAGTGTCTGGACAACATAATAGCACAGAAAAAGATTTCAGAGGAGGAACTTATAGGAAGTAGAAGGTATGCTATGCTGAAGAAGGAGGCAAGTCAAGTGCAACAAGTTGAGCCTGGTATTGGTGATCCTCAGAAAGTTTCGATGAAGGGTGCACCTAAGAAGGGGCGGTCAAAGGGGGGCCCCGGCGTTACAAAGAATGGTAGGCCAAAAGATTTTACAGAGAAGAAAAGTGGTCCTTTGTGCAGTTTGTGTAGTCAAGCAGGTCATAATAAGGGTACATGTCATTTGAACGAGAAGTAAGATGTTATCTTCTTATTGTTGTTATGTTCCTACTATGATTTTAGCAACTATATTTGCTCACCAATTCTTTATGTTTTGTTCAGGAACTGGGCGTAGGTACAGATGCAGGTTGGTTTGTACGAAGAATAAAAGTGGTCGCATACGAACCTTTGTCGTTTTTATTGAGCGTGTCTGCAAGAAAACTTGATAAGTTTTTGTTTGTGTTTTGATAAAAGATATATGTAATAAATTTGGAGATGACATTGCATATGTTATACTACCTGGGCATGATGATGATTTTGTTTCCTGTTTGCTACCGGGCATATATGTTGTCTTGATGATGATTTTGTTTGATGTTGTTTACGGCGCTACTTTCTGCCAAAATAATTGAAAAAGTGAAGTTTTAAAAAATGCCCGACCACGCTGCTAGGCCCATAGTAGCTTCGGAAGCCACCAAATCAAGCCCAGGCGACTCGGGCGACGATCGAGCCCACTAGGGGCCCAGCAGCGAGGTCAGCAGGCGCCTGAGGATAATGTGAGAGGAGTTGAAAGCGGAGGCAGCTATTTAAGCCGGTCCTGGCGCCCCCCCCCCTTTCCGAGGTGGGACTAAAGGAGCGGCTTAAATAGCTGCCTCCGCCCCCTCTTTCGAACTCCTCTGTCGTTATCCCCGTGCGCCCCGTTGGACCCCGCTGCTGGGCCCGCTAGTGGGCTCGATCGGCCGCCCGAGTCGCCTCTGGGCTTGATTTGGGTGGCTTCCGTCAGCTACTATGGGCCCAACAGCGGTGGTCGGGCATTTTTTTTAAACTACACTTTATTTTGGCAGAAAATAGCGGCTGGAAACGACAGCCCGCACTGACCACATCACATTCACTTTATTTTGGCAGAAAATAGCGGCTGGAAACAACAGCCCGCACTGACCACATCACATTTATTTAGTTGCGACAAATGGCAATCAGTGCATAATACAAAGTGCGTATATAACATGTTCAAGTAAGAGTGATATTGTAGCACACCACATCACATTTATTTAGTTGCGAAACATGCTAAACCATGCCGCAGATAAGAGTAATATTGTAGCAAATACCGACCACTGCAAATATATAGATGTCTTAATATGTAAATTATATCAAGATACCGACAACGGCACATTTATTTAGTGGAGATAATAGCCAACACCCCATCCTCCTACTCATTTGGTCTCCATGATCTTGAGGATCTTCTCTTTCACTACTTCCTTCGTGTTGCACTCTGAAAAAGTATTTCAGCTAGAATCGTCCCCTTGAAGCATTAACCTCATCTTGATCGAACTCAAATGCCCAACCATCTCCGTCCCAGTGTTGAACGCATTTCACCACGAAAAGACCACAAGAGACTCTGCAAGAAACCACAAGTCAGTTATTGATGGATCATACAAGTACATACTAATTCAACATTTGCAACATACCCGTCTTTTTGTAACGGCATATTGTACTCCCTTATTGGCCAGGAAGATACATCATGATGATCCGTTTCAATAAGAGCATTCACCTCCTTTGTATCAATAGCTATCTCTGCCCTCTGAAATAAAATTGACAAATGCATATGAAGTACTTTTCGAAGAAATATATATTGTTTTATGTAACGTTGTAAGCTTACCAGCTTAGCAATCTCTGCAAGAACTCTTTTGCTGCATTTACCAGTAGAGTTTAATACTTGAAACTCTTTTTTCTTGTTGTGCATAAGAACTGTTATCCAATGATTTTCTTCCACATGAAAAGGAAAGTATGCCTACAACAAAGTTTATTCATGTTGGTGTACACACAGATATACTACGAATGATCATACTAAACTGAAGTACCTTATCTTTGATGAAATACTCTTCAGTAACTCTAGACACCATTTTAGTTTGGCTTGTGAAATGATCCATAAAATGCCTCTTAGAGTTGACAACCTTTCCATCAGCACGAAGAATAAGCCAGTGGGACACCCAAGATGATAATATGTGACGGTCAGCACGAGGATTATGGGTCTGCATATGGTTGCAATAACAATTGATGACCTACAAAATAACATAACAGCAATACGCCTATTAGATAATTTATATGCAAATGACATGTCCAACTTAATAAATTATTGCTAATACTTACACCGCCATGCAACCATTTTTTCGAAATGATGGCTTCAAGCATACCAGGTGTACATGTTTCCCCACCAATTCCCGTCATGTGCACGACAGTTTTCCTGCGAAGCTTCTCCGAGTCTGCCAGTGTCCGGATATAAATCTTTGCGGCCTCTATGTGATCCTCATTAATGTAATCAGTATTAATCATAGCAGCTCTTATACCAAACAGACCTAAAATAGTAAGAAACAATGAGTTAATAAAGTGTGCATGCAAGGACAGAAGTATGTTGCTACAATAATGTACTTAGCACTTACTTTTCTTTGCACGTTTACGTCCACCGTTCTGCTGGTAAGGTGAAAGGCAATATTTTGACTGTTTCCTCTTGCGTTTCCCATCATTCTCCTTCCCATCATTCTCCTTCCCATCACTCACCTTCCCATCACTCTCCTGAGTGTCACTTTCTTTCGCATTTTTAATACGGGTGTTCAGACTATCCATACTAAACTCCTCAGATTTATCGGCGCTAGACCCGTCTGACACTTCATTCATATTCTTGGGGGTTGGAGTAAAAGGTGGAAATTCATTTGTGGCTACCGTCTCAAGAGATGGGTCGGGTGAATTACCGTTGTCATAAATAACGAAGGGGTCGCCTTCATCTCCTGTACCAGGTGTGTTGTGATGCACACCTTTATCACGCTACCGATTTCTTCCGTTCCCGGTGGTGAAGGATGCATCCACCCTGTTGTCCATGTCTTCTTTTGCAGGAGTTGATTTTACATCTGTCCAATATTTTGATTTATATTTTGATGGACCATACTTCCCCATCCACGCTTCACTATGCTCCACAAACTCAATGTCATCACGAAACCCCCTGAATGCAAGACCTTCCTTCTTTAGCTTCTGCACTACAATCTGCAATGATACATCGAAATTATTTATTACATGCATAAATTATCAATAATCCCATGCAAACTGAAATACACATTAGTATTTACCTCAACACATTTTTCAGGGAGCAGTCTAATTTCTTTTTGCATATCTTTGATGCATTTCATCACTTGATCTAATGTAGTATCCCTACTGGAAGAAGCCTCGTCTCTATTATCTTTCCTTCTTTGGGCACGATCTGTTCCATCTTCTTGCTCTAATTCTTCCTCCGCCTTTCTTCCTTGCTGAGCAATTAATGTCTGTCTGTGCTTCTCACTTATCACGTCATCAATCTGTTACATATTAAATTAATATAAATTTCTCAACACATAAATAGCAACATAATTGCATGCAGTTGGAACCATTAAAACTTACCGTCCCATTACCACGGCCGTATGCCGTGTCGTGACGCCCACGCTTCATAGCCTCATCTTGACCAATTGACCATCAACGGATACTCATGAGCTAGTGGATCAAATGCCTCTTCATCCAGTGGCTGCACTTTCTCCCAAAACATGTACTGCACAAACATGAAGTATATCAGCAAATTCTTTTCACAAACTTTAGTTTCAAATAAACAAATATAACATAAGGTTTACCTGTATGAGGGCAAGGTTTCGATCGGCCAAGTAAATTTTTCAAGATCGACAAGGTCTTTGTGATGCCTTCCACGCAAGCGCGTAAAAAAAGTATGCGTTCCAATTATATGATTTGATGGCCTCCACATCGTGCACTAACTTGTAGTAAGCATTGAACTTCTCGGTGGACTGTGGTGCAAGAACCGTGCCGGAAGAACCGAACAATTCTCGGAGGAAATCATCATCGTGACGTGCCACTAGCAACGATGTTGTCAATCAGATCGTCTATCATCATTTGCCCGTTTTGAAACTACAAAACGACTAGGCACCTTCACCTTCGCCTTTAACCCCCTTTACCTAGGGCTTTCATGGCATCTTTGCCCTTGTTCTCAGAGCCCAAAATTTCATACACATCTTGGTGCGCAATGAAATCGCACCGTTTTTTGATGGCATGATGAACCTTTTTCTGTCCATTGCATACGATTTAATAATATACTTGAGCAAACATTTTCGCATCAGCACACTAGGAATCATCAACATTTTTTCGAGACTAGTGCTCGCAAACCGCGTTTTCTGCCTAGAGTTTAGTTTGCTGACCAAGAGACACCACTTCTCAACCGAACAAAAAATCTCTCCGTACTCCTCCATCGCTAGGAATAGGAGCAAAAATAATGTTAGCTACTACGTATGCGTACATGATAAACATGATGAATGCATAGTACCTCGTGCCATGAGATCGGTGCGGGCCCTTGGGGACGATGGCGCGCTGGCGTTGCTAACTACAAACAAAATTCATACATATATAAGCTATCATGCATGCATAATTATTTCCAAAACTATAGCCAAATTAGATATATATAACCTCATTCACATTCACGATCAAGGTTATGCTTATATTTTAATGCCCTGTTTCATAACAAATTATTTTCTAAGTACTCTAAAAATATTAGGCCTACTCTAAAAATATTTTCTAATTACTCTAGGAAGTTGGCGTCGGCGTCAGAACGCGTCTACGGCAGCGACGGGGGGCAGGTTTCGGGAGTTACCTCGAAGGTGGCGTCGAGGTCGTAGGGGGCGTCGGGCGTCGGCGTGAAGGTGGCGTCGGGGGCGTCGGCGTCGGGGGCGTCGGCGTGAGGTCGCGTCGGCGCAGATGGCGTCGATGGCGTAAAGCGTCGGCGTCGAGCGTCGGCTAGAAGGTGGCGTCGGCGTAGGCGTCGGCGTCGGGGTTGTAGGGCGTCGGCGTGAAAGCGCTGGCGAGATGGCGTCGGGCCGTCGGCGTCGAAGCGTCGGTGGCGGCGTCAGCCGCAGATGGCGTCGCGGGCAGCGGGCGCAGGCGGCTAGGGTTAGGCGGCGACTAGTGGCGATCGTGGAGGCGGCGTGGACTCGCGATCGTGGACGCGACGTGGCTTTGACCCCCGATCGAGGCAGGGTCCACTAGGGCTTTAACCTCCTCGGATCGGCTGGAGTCGGCTACAGCCGGGACACCTTCGAGGGCCAATCCCTCCCCGCCACGTCAGCAATAGGTGGGGCCAGTAGGGGGTTAGATCCGGCTATTAACTATGCGGTGGGTTAGGGTGGGGCCGCGCGCGCCATGCATTTTCCTATAATTTTGTAAATTCGTGTAATTATGCCTATAAAGTATTTTCGTCATGCAAACTTACATGAAAACAAAAATCATTTGCCATAGTCACGTACCCCCAGTGCAAACATGCTCTTTAACGGTCTACCGGAGGGGGGTTCCCGACTACTCTGTTTTTTGACTCCGCCAAACGGCACGAAACTTTTTCCTCATGATGGCATCACCCTCGACAGCACCCACGCCAGTTTGCATATTTTTCCGACGCTCGATGCGTTGCCTAGGATTTTCCCCGTGAAAATGCCGTAAAACTATGGCCGGACGTGACGCAACGTTCGTTTTGTGTCCGTTTTCGTTCCAACCTTGCGTGGGGCCCTACATAGGACGTGCCCGCACGTCCGACCAATTTGGTGCAATTGCATACATGCGATCACGTGCCCACAGTGCAACCAGGCTCTTTAACTGATCTGGGAGGGTTCCGACTACTCTTTTTTTTTGACCCCACCAAACGGCACCAAACTTTTTCCGCATGATGGCATCACCCGACAGCACCCACGCCAGTTTGCATATTTTTCCGACGCCGACGCGTTTCCTAGGATTTTCCCGTGAAAATGCCGTAAACAATGGCGGACGTGGCGCAACATTCGCTTTGTGTCCGTTTCGTTCCAACCTTGCGTGGGGCCCTACGTAGGCCGTGCCCGCATGTCCGACCAATTTGGTGCAATTGCATGCATGCGATCACGTGCCCACAGTGCAACCAGGCTCTTTAACGGTCTACCGGAGGGGGGTTCCCGACTACTCTTTTTTTTTGACTCCACCAAACGGCACCAAACTTTTTCCGCATGATGGCATCACCCTCGACAGCACCCTCGCCAGTTTTCATATTTTTCCGACGCTCGACGCGTTTCCTAGGATTTTCCCCGTGAAAATGCCGTAAAACAATGGCCGGACGTGACGCAACGTTCGTTTTGTGTCCGTTTTCGTTCCAACCTTGCGTGGGGCCCTACGTAGGCCGTGCCCGCACGTCCGACCAATTTGGTGCAATTGCATGCATGCGATCACGTGCCCACAGTGCAACCAGGCTCTTTAACGGTCTACCGGAGGGGGGTTTCCGACTACTCTTTTTTTTGACTCCACCAAACGGCACCAAACTTTTTCCGCATGATGGCATCACCCTCGACAGCATCCACGCCAGTTTGCATATTTTTCCGACGCTCGACGCGTTTCCTAGGATTTTCCCCGTGAAAACGCCGTAAAACAATGGTCGGACGTGACACAACGTTCGTTTTGTGTCCGTTTTCGTTCCAACCTTGCGTGGGGCCCTACGTAGGCCGTGCCCGCACGTCCGACCAATTTGGTGCAATTGCATGCATGCGATCACGTGCCCACAGTGCAACCAGGCTCTTTTACGGTCTACCGGAGGGGGGATCCCGACTACTTTTTTTTGACTCCGCCAAACGGCACCAAACTTTTTCCGCATGATGGCATCACCCTCGACAGCACCCACGCCAGTTTGCATATTTTTCCGACGCTCGACGCGTTTCCTAGGATTTTCCCCGTGAAAATGCCGTAAAACAATGGCCGGACGTGACGCAACGTTCGTTTTGTGTCCGTTTTCGTTCCAACCTTGCGTGGGCCCCTACGTAGGCCGTGCCCGCACGTCCGACCAATTTGGTGCAATTGCATGCATGCGATCACGTGCCCACAGTGCAACCAGGCTCTTTAACGGTCTACCGGAGGGGGGTTCCCGACTACTCTTTTTTTGACTCCACCAAACGGCACCAAACTTATTCCGCGTGATGGTATCACCCTCGACAGCACCCACGCCAGTTTGCATATTTTTCCGATGCTCGACGCGTTTCCTAGGATTTTCGCCGTGAAAATGCCGTAAAACAATGGCCGGACGTGACGCAACGTTCATTTTGTGTCCATTTTCGTTCCAACCTTGCGTGGGGCCCTACGTAGGCCGTGTCCGCACGTCCGACCAATTTGGTGCAATTGCATGCATGCGATCACGTGCCCACAGTGCAACCAGGCTCTTTAACGGTCTACCGGAGGGGGTTCCCGACTACTCTTTTTTTTGACTCCACCAAACGGCACCAAACTTTTTCCGCATGGTGGCATCACCCTCGACAGCACCCACGCCAGTTTGCATATTTTTCCGACGCTCGACGCGTTTCCTAGGATTTTGCCCGTGAAAATGCCGTAAAACAATGGCCAGACGTGACGCAACGTTCGTTTTGTGTCCGTTTTCGTTCCAACCTTGCGTGGGGCCCTACGTAGGCCGTGCCCGCACGTCCGACCAATTTGGTGCAATTGCATGCATGCGATCACGTGCCCACAGTGCAACCAAGCTCTTTAACGGTCCACCGGAGGGGGGGTTCCCGACTACTCTTTTTTTTTACTCCACCAAACGGCACCAAACTTTTTCCGCATGATGGCATCACCCTCGACAGCACCCACGCCAGTTTGCATATTTTTCCGACGCTCGACGCGTTTCCTAGGATTTTCCCCGTGAAAATGCCGTAAAACAATGGCCGGACGTGACGCAACGTTCGTTTTGTGTCCGTTTTCGTTCCAACCTTGCGTGGGGCCCTATGTAGGCCGTGCCCGCACGTCCGACCAATTTGGTGCAATTGCATGCATGCGATCACGTGCCTGAAAGCAACCAGCTCTTTAACGGTCTGGGAGGGGGTTCCCGACTACTCTTTTTTTTACTCCACCAAACGGCACCAAACTTTTTCCGCATGATGGCATCACCCTCGACAGCACCCACGCCAGTTTTCATATTTTTCCGACGCTCGACGCGTTTCCTAGGATTTTCCCCGTGAAAATGCCGTAAAACAATGGCCGGACGTGACGCAACGTTCGTTTTGTGTCCGTTTTCGTTCCAACCTTGCATGGGGCCCTACGTAGGCCGTGCCCGCACGTCCGACCAGTTTGGTGCAATTGCATGCATGCGATCACGTACACCCAGTGCAACCAGGCTCTTTTACGGTCTACCGGAGGGGGGTTCCCGACTACTCTTTTTTTTTTCACTCCGCCAAACGGCACCAAACTTTTTCCGCATGATGGCATCACCCTCGACAGCACCTACGCCAGTTTGCATATTTTTCCGACGCTCGACGCGTTTCCTAGGATTTTCCCCGTGAAAATGCCGTAAAACAATGGCCGGACGTGACGCAACGTTCGTTTTGTGTCCGTTTTCGTTCCAACCTTGCGTGGGGCCCTACGTAGGCCGTGCCCGCACGTCCGACCAGTTTGGTGCAATTGCATGCATGCGATCACGTACACCCAGTGCAACCAGGCTCTGTTACGGTCTACCGGAGCGGGGTTCCCGACTACTTTTTTTTTTGACTCCGCCAAACGGCAAGAAACTTTTTCCGCATGATGGCATCACCCTCGACAGCACCCACGCCAGTTTGCATATTTTTCCGACGCTCGACGCGTTTCCTAGGATTTTCCCCGTGAAAATGCCGTAAAACACTGGCCGGACGTGACGCAACGTTCGTTTTGTGTCCGTTTTCGGTCCAACCTTGCGTGGGGCCCTACGTAGGCCGTGCCCGCACGTCCGACAAATTTGGTGCAATTGCATGCATGCGATCACGTACACCCAGTGCAACCAGGCTCTGTTTGGGTGTGTCGGCAGGCATACTGTGAAAGACGTTTTTTTCTCATCTACACCGAATGAAACCAATCTTTTTCCACGTACTCCAGGTGCCATCGGGAGCATGCACGACAATTTTCGGTACTTTTTGGCATCCGATGCTTTTCCTATGGTTTTCCCGACCAAATAAGCCTAAAACACCGCGCGTTACTCCGTATTATCTCTAACAAGCGCCTCGTGCCCTCCATTCTGGGTTCATCAATTTCTGTTATATTGCTATTTCATTGTTTCCTCTTTTGTACTTTTTGATGCGCCATTTTCTCAATAAAAATTAACTTTTTTCTATGGTTATTTTTTAAGATTACGTCAACTTTAGTAAATTCAAAAAAGGTTTCAAAAATTCAGTTATTTTTTTGGAATTTGTTAACATTTTTCATTATATTCTATGATTTAATTTACAGCGAAACAACTTTTGAATGTTCTCTGAAAAACTTGTTAGCTTTTTTTCTAACTATTTTTACAAAATTGTTTATGTTATCATTTTTTACTAGATTATTGCTTGTGTATTCTTTTGCAAATTTGATTATTACTTTTTCAGTAACACTTTATGATTTTTTTTACCGGTCGAAAGCGTTCTTAAACCTAGAATTTCTTTATTTTTTCATCCAAATATTTGAACAACTCATAATAGTCAAATAGACAAACTTCATTCAAACTTAATTATATCATACATAGTTTCTTGACATAATAAAAAACATAAAATAAACAATAAACTACGTCGTCGTCATCCGACGCGACATCGATGACCGCGCCCATGCCGTTGCCACCTTCGCCGCCGCCGTTCTTTGCTGCCGCTGCTCATGTCGCCCGTAGACGCGAGGTCGTCGTCCTCCTCCTCACCCGCCATAGCAGACTCGCGGAGGGTCTCCATCAAGCCCGGCGTGTCCTCCGGGTCCTCCGGGTCTCTCAGCTCTGGCGGCGGCACGAGGCCGGGATCCGTCGACGCGACGATGGCGAGAGGAAACCCGAGAGTCGCCGGGTCCCCTTCTGACGTAGGCGCTGCACCTCGGCGGAATCTCCACGGCCGGGCAAAGGGGAGGGCCACCGCGGAGGGAGGAGGAGGTAGGGCAGGGCGCCCATCGCCGGTGGGGAGGAGGACCAGCCGCCCGGGCGACGATCCGGAGGACGTCGTGCGATCCGCCCCGCCAGAATCGCCAGCGACCGAGCCGGTTCCACCTCCCGCCGGGCTGGTTGACGACATCGTCATGGGGTGCGGCGGGGCCAGGCACGGCGTAGCCGGCGGCACTGATGTGCCACAAGCCCGGAAGGCGGCTGGACGGCGGCACCAGGATGTTGTACCGCACCATCTCCATCGCCTCCGGGATCCCGATGTTCGACGGCCACCATCCGCGAGAGCTGCCGGCGCCGGACATGGTGAGCGCGGCGGGGGATGGATGGGGGAGCGGTTTCGGGGGTCGGTGCCGAGAGGGAAATGTCGAGAGGGTGGGGGAGCGGGTTCGGGGGTGTGCGGCGAGGTATGCGACCGGCGCACGGTTTTTATAGCACCGACGGGAGGTCAGGGGCGGCTGCGGCGGTTCAGGTCGCTGGACGGCCATTTATGCCTCGTCGTAATGGGGCGACGGGACGCGACGGCGGGGGCGGCAGGCCTGCGTAGCCGCGCCGGTGGTAAATGGCGGCCAGGCGACGCGACGCGACCGAGGCAGCCGCTTTGACCGCGCATGCGCATCCGCGCCGGTGCTTACGGCGGCCAGGCGACACGACGGGGCCGTCAGGCGAGCAATTAGGGCCGGCGTTAAGGGCGGCATTAATTGCGTTAATTGCGGCCAGGCGACGGGAGGCGACGGCGGGGGCGGCAGGCGCGCAGTTACGCCGTAATTGACGGGGACGTGGGTGGGGTGGGCGCGCGCGCGACGGGACGACGGGTGGACTGCGTGCGTGCGTGACGGCTGGACGGGAAAAACAAACCGTATTCGTATACGTACAGGTTTCGGGCGGGACAGCAGGTGGGCGGCCTCTTTTCAAATTATGCCCATCTTGCCCTCTGTTATGAAGGGGTACGAGACAATCTTAGCCGTCCTTGTGTTGGAGGGGGTCTACCGAAGCGGAAGTGTACTAATTTTGCATGACAAGCGACCAAGAGATTACATGAGAAGAACAAGGTGTTGATGGAGCGCGTGCAGTGGCGGCGGGGCGGTGCTGGATCGCGGATGGCTTGCGCAGCAGGACCGGTACGGTGAAGATGGAGCGCCACACCACAATAATAAGAAAGGTGGTCGAGCCAGAGATGAGCAACTACACGCTCAATGGCATCATGTCCAGGTGAGCTTATTCTCTCGTTCCATTCTGCACTTGTTGGTCTTTTCTTTTTCTTATTTCAGATCTATGAGAAATATGATGCTTTGGTTTTATAGAATTCTTATCCTTTAGAAGAGTTTGTTTCGTGGATGATCTTGAATTGTGGATGATGAAAAGATGTAATGCTTGGGGATTTTGGTAAGATGATTTCAGGATCTTTTTTAGTTTTAGTACGCATCTGGATACTATTTGCATGATCAAATATCAAAAGATTGATAGTATTTGTGAAATCTGAATTTGAAGAATACATATATACTGACATGTGGCTTTGCTTCTGCCAACAACGACAAAGTTGTACTTTACAACACCCAGTCCTGGATTTTATGCCATCGGCTTCAAGTAGGTACTTCTGCGGGTTACAAAGTATGGCTCACTATCAGTAACTATGGCACGAAATTAAAGATCTAACCACAATCATAGGTACTGTTACAGCTGTTGCAGATAGATCATGTTGCTGAAATCATTTCCTACTGCAGATTTCCACAGCCATGCTCAAGCTTTACAACAGCGAGCTCTTGACGCACTTGCCGATCGAGCAAACCACCCTCGTGGTGCTCCTGGACAATGTGTGTCCGACCTACACCAACCTGGAAAGGCAAATATCAAGGGTTATATCATAGTTTTCACTCTTAAAGGTTTCATTAACTTTATCCATTTCACTTGATCATTGTTTGATTCATCTGCTAGAATTGTCATCCGTAGCAACGTAGGTAAGAAATAATCAACCATTTTCTCTTCCATTCACATTTATTAGAAGGGGCGCTTATGGCTCTAAAATTGGCACATAGGAACGCATCAGCTGCCTCTATGACTTCATTATCACAGCTGGGGATTCCCTCCTGCAGGGAAGATATGTCAATTTGTAGATCGATATTAATTTGTTTCTATATTTTGTATCCAAATTGTATTGTGTAGTTCATATGGGTTGAACATGACATTTTATTTTAATTAGCTTCTGTTGAATCATGTTGAACTCGAATTATGAATTAGAATGCCGAACTGGGCAGTACTAGATGTGATAATATGCGACATGAGGCAACGTGGACTTTTTCAGGGATTCGTCTGAACTAGAACAAAGCTCATGGATGATGATGGAGCATAAGAGAAAATTTTGTTTCACAGTTGCCAACCTCTTGACAAAAAAAAAACATTCACACAATAAGTTATGTCGTAAAATTATGTTTACCCGTAACAACGCACGGGCATTGTCCTAGTGCATGAAAAAAAGCAAAGTCATGGAAATGATGTAAGAAATAGTTTTGGACCAGTAAATTTGTTCACACAAATACAACTTATGACAAATTAATTTTTGGAAATCTAAATGAATAAACTACCGTCACATCTCAATTCCCAGGGTGCACTTGGGGATTCAGGTCCAGGGAGTAGAGGCACGCCGGCATCGACATGCGGCTCCAGGGAGCATAACGCTTGTGATTTGTGAAAGACATTGAGAATTTGAGATTCAGGAAGTGTCCGGCACCGCCGGCGTCGACGTGCAGCTCAGGGAGCATAGCCCTTGTGATTTGTGAAAAAGGGCATTGAGGATTTAAGGTTCAGGCAGTCCGGCGGACATGCCGCCGTCATCACCGTGGGTAGTCGTCGATTGCAGACTTGTAGTGATTAGGGTGTGCGATGGAGACAGTAACGTACATGAGAGAACGATTGTTTTTCGTGTGTGGTGCAAGCTGCAGCTGCGCTACGTTGTGAACGGCTGGGCCAAAGTGGTGTGTGTTATACTAGTACTAATTACCATTTTGCAATTTTCAAAGGGGGGATCGTGACCCCGTTTGATCTCCACGTAGCTCCGCCAGTGCCTATATCCTATATATTATATTCTTAAAATGTTCATCCACATTATAAGTAGGAGCAGTGCTACAAATTATAAGTAGTTTCGTATAAGTAGTTCTCTCGATATGCAGCCTTCCGCCTCACCAGCATCCACTAGCCTTTTTTTGGGCTATCCACCACATCAATACCATTAATTCTTACAATATATGCGCTCTCTCACTTTGACAACTCGTGCATGTCATACATGTCTGTCACATCATAATTACTCATTTTAGACAAACTCATGTGATTAGCACGTCGTACATGTCCACCACATCATAATTAGGCACATAATTATCCATATTATACATTTGAGACAAACTCATGTGATTAGAGGGTCATATTATTCATATGGTATGCAATTTTTACTGGAATTAGCAATAGATATTGATCGTTAGGTTGCATTAAAAAGTGAGAATATGAATTGAAGAAGGTAATGGGTGCATACAAGCATTGTATGGTGTGTCATCTGTTTTGCTGAGAAAACCCTTGAAAAACTCTACAATGCTAGTTTATGGAAATTTAAAAATGCTGGATATTAATCAGACAGTCTCACTCGTGATTTCTTCATTGTAAAATTTAATTTAATTTTTTTCAAAAGAATCACAAACAATTAAGTTGCTAAGAGCAACTCCAATGCAGTGACCCAAACGAATACAGATTTTGTCCGCTTTTTTTTACGTTTGGGTCGCCTGTCCGCCTAGAGGACATGGGGCGGACACGGCGGGCACCCAACACACGAACACAAAAAGCGGATAGAGAGGACAACAACTAGAAGGAAGCGGCGGTGGGCGGCCATTGGTGTGGCCGTCGAGGGTTGCGGAGATCTCCCCGGTGAGCGCGGCGGCGGCATGCGCAGATGGCCTCGCCAGTGAGCGCGGCGGCGGAGATCTCCCCGGCGAGCGTGCCGACGGCCTTGGGAGGGGGGCTCTCCGGTGAGCGCGATGGCCGCTTGCGCATGTGGCCTCGCTCCTCCTCGCGGCGGTCATGGAGGTAGACGCCAGCTCGTGCCCAGTCACTGATAGGTGGGACCAGGGGCGGACACGAGCGGACGACAGCGGTTGACGAGAGCGTCCGCTTTGTACTCATTTGTGCTTACATTTTGGCCAAGTTTAGGTCAGGAAGACAATAAACGGACAGCAGACGGACACGAGCCTCCGTTTGGGTCGCTCCGTTAGGCCGAATTTTGTGTTTGGATGACTCAAGCGGACAAAATGGGTCGCTGGGATGGAGATGCTCTAACTCAAAAAAAATGTGCGGGCGACTTATACCTACATGTCTAGCAACGCGCGGGGAGTCATCCAGTTTCTTTAACTTGAGAGTGACGACAGACAGAAGAAGAGACGCGGGCGGGATAGCAGGTTGATCGGGACGGGAGTTAGGATCATATCTCTTTCGCCTCAATCTTTACACAAACATGAAGGCAGCCGAACGTGTTGGGACTTTCTCGTGCCTAGACAGCATAGCTTGAGTAGTAGTACTCCGCACTGCATGTGCGTGCACGTCGGTGGACTACCAGATCGCCGCCCATATCGTGGCTGTCCCCATCGGGTGATGGCTGGCCCGATCTCCTCCCCGCGCGCCGAGTCGCCGGGGCAGCTAACCACTCGCCGTCACGCAAGTAAAGAGGCAACAGAGGCTGAGCAGCATTCATCCAACTCCCTCCCTATAGCTTAGCTGCCAGCAGCAGCTCGCCCACCACGTTCCCCCGTCACTCACGTCGCAGTGCGAGTCGTCCTTGCCAGCCAAGCTGAGTAGCTACTCATATAGACATCAATCCACCATTTCAGGCTAGCTCGCCCGCCGAGGTCGACCGAGCGGCGGCGACCGGCGAAGTGGTGATGGGGTCGACGAGGCTGGAGAAGGTGGTGTTCGCACTGAACGGGCGGCGGTACGAGGTGGCCGGCGCGGACGTGCACCCCGGGACCACGCTGCTCGAGTTCATCCGGACCCGGACGCCCTTCACCGGCACCAAGCTCGGCTGCGGCGAAGGTACGTACAGTTTAACAGTTAGTATAGGCTTAGAGGCTTAGAGGCTTAGAGCACCCATGCTGTATATGCACTGCATGCTCTTAACAACAAATTTAGAACGAGTGATATGGATCGGAGGGAGCAGCAAGCTCTTGATCCACCATTTTCTTGCTATCTCTATGAGCGTAGCGTACGAACAAGAACAATGCTAATCGCACCACGCGAAGCAGATCAACATCGCTCAAGCGTAGTAAGCACCGTCGGCCGTGTGTATTCTTGAAGAGCACACGCCTGAAATATGTCTGTGTCATTTTGCGTCGACATGACATGCATGCGTTGTGGTCCGAGCGTGCATCATTGATCTTGAAGACGTACTACGTGATCTGCTTTCTGTTTAATTACGAGCACGAGCACGAGCACTAGCATTGTCCTCCTCAACTCCCAGTGGTACAAGGAAATTGGTGGTTTAGCCTGTTGGAGACCGGCCGATCTAGCTAGTCTGACACCGAGATCATTATGTCGGCGACGATATTTCATGCCTTTTATTTTTTGTGGGTGTGAGAGAGATGTCTATTTCGTCATGATTGTGCAACACAATTCAATTTTGTACACTTAGATGTTAAAATATGTTGGGCTAAAGTGATCGTAACTTAGTTGGTCGTATTTGCTCCACGTCGATGAGGAATCTCCTTTTTCAAATGGAGAGAGGATCAGAAGAAGAGCAGATAACGATTCTTTTTTCCGAAGGAAAGCAGATAACGTTTTCTAGTGGGAGTCAAGAAGATCGTATCTCTTGCCGCTTCCATTTTGACAACCAAGGAAGGATTTTCCACCGATTTTCTTTTGTTTGCTGCTGCCCACACAACTCGAGCAAGGAAGAATCGTTATCCACGTACGCAGCAGAAAAAATGTGTCCGAACAGCACAGCCTCGGCACCGCTCGCACTGCACGTGCACCTACCGGCCGGATCACCGCCACGCCGCGCTAGTCCGTCCCCGTCGGTGACGCTGGAGGCCACCCGGAGGCGTGCAGCGAGCGCTCGCCATCACGTACGCAAGTAGGCAGCCAGCATTCAACTCCCTCGCTATAGCGCAGCAGCAGCAGCTCGCCCACCACGTTCTCCATCACACACACACACACACACGCATCGCCGTGCACGTCCTAGCCTGCCAGGCAGAGTAGCTACCCATACATCGCCGCAACCGGGCGGTGGCGAAGTGGCGATGGGATCGGTGAGGCTGGAGAAGGTGGTGTTCGCGCTCAACGGGCGGCGGTACGAGGTGGCCGGCGCCGACGCCCACCCCGCCACCCCGGCACCACGCTGCTCGAGTTCATCCACACCCGGACGCCATTCACCGGCACCAAGCTTGGCTGCGGCGAAGGTGCGTACATTTACGGGCTTGCAGCACGGATGCTGCATGCTAGCCAGTAGCTCACTCTTGATCCGCCATACTTTAGTTACATATCTAATGATATTCTATTCCGTGGTCCACAAAATGGCACACTAAGCTTGAGAAGCAAATAGTCGAATCACTATTCAAAATTTAACTCCATGCATCTACTCTCATAATGTCACATTCAAACGATTGGTGTCGGTCCTTGGGTACATCCATTCACATGTAAATGCTTTGCCCGGTCTCACCAAATAATAAGAGTTTACAAAAATTACAGACTAGCCATCATACTGGCCATGGATCTCGCTATTTTTTTTAAATAATACATTTTTTTATTAATTTCCAGAAATATTACGCTGATATAACATTTTTCGAAAATATTATCCAATTGGCCAGCAGCTGGCCGACTGAGCCCAGTCGGCCCACAGCTGGCCGACTGGTGGCCCATCAGCTTGCTGCTGGCCGATTGGGCTGTCGGCCACCAGATCGAAGGCCAGTCGGCCTGCAGCAGGCCGATAGGCCTGCAGCTGGCCGATAGGCCTGCAGCTGGCCGATAGGCTTGCTGTGGGCCGACTATGATCAGTTTGCCTGCTGTGGGCCGATTGGTGCATGCCTATTTTTAATAATACGTGATGATATTTTTTAAAAGTATATATTTTAACACGTTATGAATACATGGTAACATTTCTTCAAATACATTTTTAATGGAAATAATATTTTTTTTAAATCACACAACATTTTTTAAAATTGTATAGCTTTTCTGAAATTTTCATAAACTTTTTTTAGAAACACGCGAATATTTTCTAAAAATGTCATGATCTATCTAAACAATTTTTAACCCACGTGATATGTGATTATATTGATTGTAATATCATCTTATATTATGGGATGAAGGGAGTACCATTTTTTACAATGTCATGGATATTTTTTGGAAACACGAGAATATTTTGAGCTATTTCGAGCAAAGGTGACGTGCATTCTTTAAGTGGCACGAATTTTTTTTTTACATTATGCAAACATTTTTTAACATTCTTTTCGTATTTTCCAAAAAAATTGCATACATAGAGTACTAAAATATGATCATAGAGTACTAAATATGATCTTGTATTTCCGATAACAGAGTACTAAAATAGAGTAGGCATATGTCTTGTACATAAGTACATAGTCATTTGTCTCATACATATAATAGACATAAGTCTCACACAGAAATAGATGGTAATGTCTCTACTGATACTGATAGATAGGAGCGTCAATGACGACGTCTGTCCTGCCGGGGAGGCGGATCTCGAAGGACAAATTCATCACATATATCTCGGTTTCCTGTAGCAATGCAACTCAACAACCCTTTTCCATTGCCATTCGCTCAGCATTTCTTGAATCTTGCCATCATCAGTTATGTCAATCAATTTTCTTTTCCCAGGGCCATCTGAGTGCTTCCTGCTGACGTAGTACACAAAATCGTCTTCCTTCAACCCTTGCTTCAACATGAATTTAGTCTTCAACCAATCAAAAGTGAGGTCCACTTCACTAACTTGCACAACACTTGGAGAAAAGCCTTGGACATGAACAATAGGGCTAAGCACCCACTGAGTACCTTCAGCCATCTGCAACACACAAATCGCATTGAGTACCTAACCTACACCTTAATATCCCACTAATTAGTTGACATCTAATATATGAACAAATACTACCGGAGGAGATACGAAAAATAAAATGTGGGCTGAAATATACCCTTGAAGCGTGCCTGCGACGGAAGAACGACGAACGGCGGCCACGAAACTGTCGGTGCTCCGTCTGAAGGGGGTTTTATAGGTAGAGAGAAGAGAATGGCGGAAAAGAACGACTGCGGTATGGCGGGAAAGTGTTGGCGGGAAATGGGAGGCGGGAAACGGGTGGCGGGAAACGGGTGGCGGGAAAGGGTTGGCGGGAAACGGGTGGCGGGAAAGGAGAGGATATTTTACCGGAGCTACTCCAAATATGTTACGGATTTTACCGGAGCTACTAGAAATACTGACACTCCTAAATACGGATTTTACCGGAGCTACTGCAAATACTGACACTACTAAATACTTCACATCCACATATAGTACGGAATATCACCGGATCAACTACACATTTTTACATAAAGAACAGAGAAGAAATGAGCAAAGGGAGAAAAAGAATGGAGGAAGGAGAGGATAAGGCCGGGCTGGCCAGCGCGTCAGGTGGCAGCACCCTGTCGGCCAGCAGCTGGCCGATCGGCGGGCGGTAGGCCGACAGGGGCGCACCACGCCGACAGCCCACTGCCTCCTCCCTCGCGACGTGGCCCGACCAACCACAGGCCGCCGCGTGCCAGCCGGGCCTACAGTCGGCGTGCTGCTAGCCGATCGGCCAGCTGTGGGCCGATTAGACCCAATCGGCCTACAGCGGGCCGACGGTGTATTATTTTTGAAAATAATAATTTCGGTGTATTATTTCTGTAATTTATAGCAAAAAATGTATTATTTAAAAAAAATTAACATGGATCTCTGGCCTACTCACATCATTATTAGTGCACTCATACCGGAATAATGATGTACCTTACAGCAGTGCTGAACCCAGGAAAAAAATGGAGGGCGTGCACACTTTGAAAAAAAAATCTACCCAATCTAAGTGTCATATTGCAAAAGAATAAGACAAATAGCTCAATCAAGTCTCATGATATTATGTATCAGATAATAATTTCAAATTTGCGAAATTAGAATACAAATAGTCTTACATGAAAGGTACACAAGAATAACTTCGGTTTGCCCTTCAGCTGCAACCTTCTTTATTTTGACCTCATGTTTTGTACAATATGGACATAATACTACCAATCCTCTTTGTCTTAGTTATGCAAGTACAAGAAAACAAGAAGTAAGAGTCCTACATTTACAACAAAACTGTGATGATTGTTTTGTGCAAAGGATAAGTTTGTATGTCTTTAAACGAACAAGAATGTGGGCTTAAATGGGCTGAAATGTCCTATTTCCACAGACCAGCGGGCGGCTGATGCGGGTGATCCATGCATCCCGCTGGTCAATGGCAAGCGTTTCAGGGCGGACAGCCGGTGGCGAAAGGAGGGGAAGGGACAGGGCGACAAGGCGAGCGGCCGAGGGGAGGGAAGCACGGGGAGCGGCGATGTCTGAAATGCAGACGAGCAGTCGAGACGGTGATTAGGTTTGGATGGCTGGCTCCTCGCATTCGTGTTTGTGGACTGGTGCCCATTTGTTCATGGACGGATGCGGGAGAAAATTTGCGGGTTAACGTTGAAAATATCAAATCTTGTTATACCTAGCTTTTGTTTCCCCTCTCGCAAGACAATTAGGGAAAGCCTTCCTCCCCTCAATCTTCACCGGCGGTGGATTCGCCTCCCCTCCGCCTGCCGCTCCGGCGGCAGGTGGCGCAGACGGGGTTTCTGGTGTCTCGAATCCGACGAGTAGATAGGTAGGGTTTTAGTCCTCGCAAGGGCGACATTTGGACGGATGGCGGCGCTTCTGCTTCAGTCAGTCTTTCAGGCTCCGATCCTCCTCAAGTTCGACCGTTGGGATGGATTAGACGGAGCTTCGGCGTAGATTCCTGCCAGCTTCGTGGGGCGGCGAGGTATGAGTTTCTCGTCATGCACAAGCAACGGTGATTTTTGGTGTCAGGTTCTTAAGATCTATTAAAGGATTCAACGGTGACGACTGCGACTCCGGTGCGCTGGTCCTTAGAGGCACGTGCACGAAGACTTTTCGGCTATAATCGACAAGGTCAGGCCGGTTCTGATAGGGGAGCGATAACGGCGCATCGGCGACTCGTCCTGGAGGCGACAACGTGGTAGATCAAAGTTGTCTCGAAAAATAACGTGGTAGATCGAAGAGACCTAATATTTTTTCCTTTTTTCTGTTTGCAATCTACACGAGTCGCCGCTAGTTTGCGTCGAGTTGATCGATGGAATTGATCTAGCTACTTCTACCGGGCTCATGTATGTACACGAGTCTTTGGCTGGACACACGTAGTGCTGCTAGTACAAAAATCAGTCAAGCTGCTTCTATGGTTTGCTAGATTTGCATGTACGTGTACAGCTTCAGGTGAATTAGTTCTAGTACTGTCAAACCAACAAAATCAAAAAAAGATGGCATATAGTGAAAAAAATCTGCAAAATGCTGGGTGTGCCACGGCACACCCTGCACACCCTCTAGGTCCGCCAATGCCTTACAGGCCATGATTACGAAAATGAAAAGGAATACCAACGGAAAACATAGACTTTGCATCAAGTGTCGAACTACCGGTCAATAGCTAAGCCGGTCGATCGGTGGTTATGATCACATTTGCAGTCACAGACTGACAGTGACCCTCCTTGGCGTTTCCATTTTGGCTATGGCTCACGATTCTACTTTCCAGTGTGGAACGGGCTTTCTCATCCGTCCTTCTTTTTTCTTTGAAAGCAACTTTCTCATCCGTCCTTGTCACAGAGTCATAACCAGCACTGTTTCGTTTTATGCGAATACGCATTTGTTGTCAATCCTCCACAGTTGCATAGTTATTAGGTGGTTGATTGTTGGAAAGATGGCATGTCCCTTTCTCGTGGCATGCACGGATGATAATATATGTACATTATAGACAACATGTACAACAATAACATCACCATCTATAGACTAGATTTAATGTCCTCTTCCTCTCATTCTCTTATTTTCCGCTTTTCTTTCACATCACCAAAATTCCTATGCCGCAGTGCTTGCGGCACCGCCATCTTCACTCGATGAGATCGAGGAAGAAGAGCGCTGCCGCAAGCCTTCAACCATGAGGCCCACTTCAAGACACCAAATCCTTCTGTTGTAGTCGACCACGCCGCCATCCAAAAGAACGCCAGGAGCCAACCACCAAATACTAAGACTACCGGATCTGAAAACCGACGACACAACTGAGCCGACTACTCCCCGGTGCCACAGATTGGAGCAATGCCAAGATGGTGGAAGAACAACAACACTTTATTCCTACGAGATGTCTTCCCCACCACTGAAGCAATGCCTTCAAGAAAACATAAGCCTACCCTACCTACACAACGAAGTTGAAGCGCCGGGGTCCCTTCCTCCTCCCGTCGCCGGATCGGCAGGCGGAGGAGGCGGGGAGCCGTGGTGGTGCTAATGGAGGAAGGGCCAGAACTGTCTCCTCTGAAATCGCCTCTCTTTCTCTCTCTCTTGCGGTTGGGAGCGAAGCGGTATGTGCTTCTTGTAATGTGTAACTAATTGATACCCTGCAAGCCCTGCAAGGCTTGCAGGAACAACATGTGTAGGCGAAGAGGAAATATAAACGATTCTGGATTAGGACAGGCTGAGGGAAGGACCTCCTATTTCGAGCATAGTGCACCGCTAGTGCCCCAATCGCACTTTGGGCCGGCCCATGGGCGGGATGGGGCGCCCCTGTTTTTCCTTTTAGTTTTCTTTTGTTTCTTCGCTTCTTTTCGTTTTTTTTTACTTTTTTCTTAAAAAAATTGGGGGTTCCATAAACTATTCACAAATTTGTTATTTTAATTTAAAAATTCATTCCTAATTCTAAAAATATAGGAAACATTTTGAAATTAAAAATGATCCTTGTTCTAAAAATTACAAATTTGTTTTTATGAATTTGAAAAAATATTGAAAATATTCGTAATTCATAAAAATGTTCACAGATTTCGAAAAAATACTTGCCAATTTGAAATTGTTTGCAAATTCAAAAAATCTCATCTATTCAGCAAATGTACATAGTTTAAAAAACATGAATTTCAATTTTTTTCCTTAATATTTGAAAATGTTTGCTAATTTAAAACATCTGCTCGGACTGATAGAATATTCATGTATTTCAAAAACATAATCACGAATTTGAGTTTTCTTCTGAATTTTTAGAAAAATGCGCATGATTTTCGGATTTGATAAGAAGTTTGCGGATTTGTAGAAGGAAAAGGAAAAAAGGGAATAAATGAACAAAGAATGAAAAAACCATAAGAGAAATAGAGAAAAAAACTGGTTCAGGAATGGTTCTAGGACCTTCCAACACCGGTGGGGGAAAAATCAAAATGGGTTGACTAGGACGGGGCGCACCCAAGGGGGAGGGGGATAAGCAGTAGGTCGCTATTCAGTAACCTACGCGCGAAATAGGATCACCTCCATGCGGAGATGTCATTGGATCAATGGTCGAGCTTGAAGTCCAATGCTAGGTGGGCAGGGAGGGTCAAACAAAAGGGGAATAGCCTATGGCTTGTTGGTTCAAGGCTCAAGAGTAAATGTATAGTTTAAAATGTTCTAAATAATAGACCATGATATGGACTGACTCCAATATAGCTCCGCCATTGCGTTGGATAGGAGCATGACGAGTTAGAATTTGTTGTGGTTGGCATTCATGTTCCTACCTACCTAGTGCGACACGACTTGGAGCACCAATCCCATCGAGTGGGGCCATGCAATTTTGCACCTCGCTCGCTCCACGTGGACACTATATTCCTCGTCTAGCGTGATTCAACGTCTACCACTCCACCAATTCTTTAGCTCAATGAGCCTGTTAGAACTCGCGAGAACCACGTCATTGAGCTCCCCCCCCCGATCGGCCCCTCCATCTCATAGGCTCAAAACCCTCATTGTACATCCACAACTTACATTGGGCCAATGCAAGTATGTCCTACATTTAAGAGCAAGACCTAGTGAGTTACTGCCTCCATTTCAAAATAAGTGAAGTTCTAGTTTGTCCTAAGTCAAACATGTTTAAGCTTGACCAACACTATAGAAAAATATGGCAAGATATACAACGCCAAATACACTAGTGCAAAAATAATCTCATGAGACTAATTTGATGTTCTAGATGTTAATATATTTTTCCTATAGACTGGGTTAAATTAGAACAAATTTGACTTAGGACAAATCCAGAACTTTAATTATTTTGAAACGGAGTAGCATCTCTTAAGGTAAGGATCCAAAGTGATAATTTAACCACATAAGTGGGGGTAGCATTTTGACATGATAGCATTTCGATCAACAAAGATGTAGAAAAAGCTATTCAAAATTTGTCTCTTTTTTTAGGATCAAAATGTGAAGAAAAAAATCGTCTTGATTTGTGTGTGTGTGGGGGGGGGGGGATTACACCAGCCCGATGAAATAGAGTTTTTTTTCCTTTTTTGCGGTGTAAAAAGAGTTTTATTCCAATATTATGCGTAAATTTGTCAGCGATGTTAATTTAGAAACAGACCCACCAACTATAGGGATATTTGACAAAATTGCAGGGATCTTGCAAAAGAACCCCCCATACCATACCTCTTGTGAGTACATACGGTCCCAAAAAAAAAAACAAATCGGCCCTCAAATCCCTAGTTCTGCTTTGCCGCTGGACGTCGCCCTCAAGTCCGGCGTCATCTCCGTCGAGCCACTGTGTCGCCCCTTTCCGTCTTCCATCCCGTCCCCGCTCACCTCGCTCTCCCATCCCGTCCCCGCGCCCCTCGCTCTCCCATCTCTTACCATTTCCCTGCCCCGCCTCTCCGTCGCCGACCCAAGCCATGGCCGGAGGCGATCCAGAGGGTGAAGCGAGAGGACGTTGCCTCACATGCCGCTGGCGCACCACAGGTCCTGCGCCACAAGGGCGGTGAGGGTCTCTGCACCTCTAAGACAGGGGAAATTTCAATAGGTCCCGCTTCTGAAATTGATTGGTTTCTAGGCTGATGTACTAAACTGAACACCCCTGCCAAGTTCATGTACTAATAGTGTGTTTACTCCTATGCAAATATTTTTTTACTAATCTGGTAGTATAAGGTTGATACTGCCCGTGGTTTACGCATCAGCATTCATCCTGTATACGTTTCCATCCGTACGATTCACTGCTGTCACTGTTTTTGTTTACCTGGGAGTTCAGACTTTGGAATAAGAATCCAAACCAAATTGGGATAAATAAGTAGCGGCAAATTTGGTTATATTTTTTCAGTTTTCACATAAGGCCTGGTTCTTTCGGTTCGGCCAGTTCCTCCAGATCAATGTTATGTTTATTTTGTCCTGAGAAGAGGCGGATATAGCATCCTATAACTAACTGTATCCTTGTGCTCTATTGTAGGTGGATGTGGAGCTTGTGTAGTCCTCATAGCAACTTATGATCCAACAAAAGATAAAGTGACTGAATTCTCTGCAAGTTCATGCCTGACTCTGCTCTACAACATAAATCTCTGCTCAGTCATCACCACCGAAGGCCTGGGAAATATCAAAGATGGTTTCCACTCTATCCAGAAGAGGATGTCTGGGTTCCATGCTTCCCAGTGTGGCTTCTGCACTCCTGGCATGTGCATGTCTATTTTCACCTCTCTTGCCAATGCCGACAAATCCGACAAGCCTGAACCACAAAAAGGGTTCTCAAAGCTGACGGTGTCCGAAGCAGAAAGGGCTTTCTCAGGCAACATGTGTAGATGTACCGGTTACAGGCCAATTGTCGACGCCTGCAAAAGTTTTGCTTCAGATGTCGACCTGGAGGATTTGGGCCTCAATGTATTCTGGAAGAAAGGCGATAAGCACGCCGACGTTAGCAAGTTGCCAGCTTACACTCTTGGCGGCGGAGTCTGCACTTTCCCCGACTTCCTGAAATCGGAGATAAAATCTTCGCTTCATCATCTAAATGATGATCCGGATGTTACGGTCTCCAAGGAGGGTTGGTATCATCCTAAAAGCATCGAGCAATATTATGATTTGCTGAACTCTGGCTTGTTCAGTGACTGCAGAGTTAAAGTGGTTGTCGCGAACACAAGTTCCGGTGTAAAGGGATACAAGGATCAGGATCTGTATAACAAGTATATTGACATCGGTGACATTCCAGAGCTTTCTGCTATTTCGAAGAAAGATAGTGGCATTGAAATTGGAGCAGCTACACCGATTTCTAAGACCATTGAGATACTTGAGCAAGAAGCCAGGTCTGAATCATGTCCAAATGGAAGTGTGGTTTTCAGAAAACTCGCCGAGCACATGAGCAAGGTGGCCACACCGTTTGTCCGTAACACAGCAAGCATTGGTGGGAACATAATTCTAGCACAGAAATACCCCTTTCCCTCGGACATCGCGACCATACTTCTCGGTGCTGCTTCAACAGTTCGTCTTCAGGTTTATTCAGAAACACTAGAGGTTACTTTGGAAGAGTTTCTGGAGCAGCCTCCTAGTGACCCCAGTACATTGCTCCTGAGCATATTTATTCCACATTGGTCTTCAGACTCTCAGAAAGAAAGCAAGGTGATCTTCGAAACATACCGAGCAGCGCCACGCCCTCTTGGCAATGCGGTTTCATATATTAACTCTGCAATGCTGGGCCATGTCTCCCAGAAATCATGTGGTGATCTTGTGCTGAGTAACCTACACATGGCCTTTGGTGCCTATGGGACGGAACATGCCATTAGAGCAACAAAAGTTGAACAACACCTGAATGGAAAAGTGCTCACTCCATCTGTTGTGCTCGAAGCCGTTCGGTTACTTAGAGAAATAGTTGTACCAATGGAAGGAACATCACATCCTGAATACAGAGTCAGTGTGGCTGTTGGATTTCTCTTCAGTTTCATGTCTCCATTTGCTAAAGGAATCAAAGGGCCTGGGAAGACTCTGGGCATTGGTTCTGCTAGTTCTTCAGATACAGATGATCCCTGTAACCTTCCATTGTCTTCACGTCGAGAAACAATTTCCAGTGATGATCATAAACCAGTTGGCGAGCCGATTAAAAAGTACGCTGTTGAGCTTCAAGCTTCTGGTATGTGTTTAATAAGCTTACGTCATCAAAGTTATTAATGGGATCTAGAAGTTCTCTTCCTCTCCAAATTGTCCTTCCTTTATGATTACGTTTAGGCTTATAGAATTCTTTTCTGTACTGCAGGGGAGGCAGTATATGTAGATGATATTCCTGCTCCAAAAAATTGCCTCTATGGAGAGTTTATTTACAGCACACAGCCTCTTGCATATGTCAAGAATATCAAATTCAAGCCATCTTTAGCATCAGAGAAGGTCCTCACGGTTGTTTCCGCGAAGGATATTCCAAGTGGAGGGCAAAATATTGGATCAAGCTTCTTGTTTGGGGACGAACCACTTTTTGGTTCTCCTGTCGCTGAGTATGCTGGGCAAGCCCTTGGTGTCGTGGTACTTATCTTTTCATATTTTTAATGTTTACTCAAAAATAAATTCTTGTATAATAAAGTCAATTTATAAATGGGATTTTCTTCATTAGTCTCTGTAAAATAAGGTTGTTAATCTTAAGGAAGAAGTTATTTTTAATTAGGAGGGTCAAATTTGTACATATTAAAATAATAAACCTTAATATCAACACATTGTCATCCAAAAGATATATCTATATATGTACATCCAAAATTTCATTTATAAAGCCCTAACAAGATCTATATTAGATTGGGTTAAATTAAACGCTTACAGAAATTTTCTGTGGTGCGCTTGTATCTCCATTTCTTTCATAACAAAATTGCTTACTAAAAATCAACGTTAGTCAATATGCAAAAATACACTGTATTGATGTCACATTTTATCATAATATGCTCGTATTTAGTTTAAACTCCGAGAGTAATATTTTTAAATTAAACTAATTAATAATTAGTGCCAATTTTTCCCCTGGTTACAAGTAAGCATTAGCTAACTTTTGCCCTGGTCACAAACTTATTACAATGAATTGTTATTGTGTATTTCTTCAATGCTGATACCATTAAAATGTTTACTTTACCTCAGATTGCAGAGACTCAGAGATATGCCAACTTGGCAGGCAAACAGGTCGTTGTTGAATATGACACAAAAGATTTGAAGCCACCAATCTTAACTGTAGAACAGGCAGTACAGACCAATAGTTATTTCGAAGTTCCTCCAGAGAGGTATCCAAAACAAGTTGGTAATTTTTCGAAGGGCATGGCGGAAGCTGATCACAAGATCCTCTCGACAGAAGTATGTTAATTCTACACACCGCGAGACCTTTCCATACTGACATCTCACCTGAATTGCTCAAAAGTGAATGGAAGTTCTTATACTTAACAACGCAAACGTTTAAATTTGATTTTCGATGGTCTCTGTTTTCAACACCACATGGCATGCATTAATATGTATGACTTCGATGATCGCAGGTGAAACTTGCCTCTCAGTACTACTTTTATATGGAAACACAAACAGCACTGGCGATTCCAGATGAAGATAACACTCTTGTAGTCTACAGTTCATCACAATACCCCGAGCTTGCGCAGAGTGTCATAGCGAGATGCCTCGGCATTCCATTCAGCAATGTGCGTGTCATTACAAGAAGGGTTGGAGGAGGATTTGGTGGGAAGGCATTCAGATCATACACTGTAAGTAAGAATCAAACAATCATGAACAGCAGTCCAACAGAGTGGCAACAAATTCAAGGCCTGTGTTTTACAACTGAAAGAATCTAACAGTACTTTTTTTTATGAATATTGCATTTTATGAAGAGATAATTTCTATTTTTACGGTAGATTAGAGTTCTAGTGATAGCTTCTAACAGAAGTTTGCACATTGGAGCTTCATTTTACCATTCATTCAGCTTCCAAGAAAGCAGAAACATTGACCATTTTTAGTTGTTGCTACTCAGTGATCCAACAATATATATGCTTTTGCAGGTAGCAACGGCAGCTGCGCTTTGTGCCTTCAAGTTACGTCGTCCGGTGCGGATGTATCTCAACCGCAGTACTGACATGATCATGATCGGGGGTCGGCACCCCATAAAAGCATATTACACTGTTGGTTTCAAGTCCAATGGGAGAATCACAGCCTTGCACCTGGACATTCTGATCAATGCTGGGATTTCTCCAGATGCGAGCCCCCTAATTCCAGACTATATGATGTCAGGCCTGAAGAAATACAACTGGGGTGCTCTCTCGTTTGACATCAAGGTCTGTAAGACAAACAACACATCCAAGTCAACAATGCGTGCTCCTGGAGATACGCAGGGATCTTTTATCGCTGAAGCTATCATCGAGCATGTCGCTTCGGTGTTGTCGCTTGATGCTAATAATGTCAGGCAGAAGAATTTCCACACCTATGACAGTCTTGTGTTGTTCTATCCAGAAAGCGCAGGCGAAGCATCGACGTACACATTGCATTCTATTTTCAATAGATTACTCGCGACATCAAGCTACCTGCATCGAGCTGAATCCATCAAGCATTTTAACAACCGCAACAAGTGGCGGAAGAGGGGTATCTCTTGTGTGCCCCTCATCTTCAAGGTGGCACCAAGGCCCGCTCCTGGAAGAGTTTCTGTTCTCAACGATGGTTCCATTGTGGTTGAGGTTGGAGGTATTGAAGTTGGGCAGGGACTGTGGACCAAAGTACAGCAGATGACGGTTTTCGCGTTGGGACAGTTATGGCCTGATGGATCTGAATGCCTTCTTGATAGGGTGCGTCTTCTTCAGGCTGACACGTTGAACTTGATCCAAGGCGGACTCACTGCTGGCAGCACTTCGTCTGAATCTAGCTGTGCAGCAACCCTTGAGGCCTGCAACATGCTGGTTGACAGATTAAAGCCGGTCATGAAGAAGCTCAAGCAGCAATCTGGTGGTGCTATTTCATGGGATGCTTTGATTGCTCAGGTTATTTTTTTTATTTCCCTCTGGGTTTTTATGGTAAATAAGAGTAAAATATTTGTCTGTGGAATTGTTTATCTTTATAAGTGCTAACACTTTCCCAAATAGGCCATTAAGGATAATGTTAATTTGTCCTCAAGTGCATACTGGGTACCTGGCCAAGAATCCAGCACCTATCTGAACTATGGAGCTGGTATAAGTGAGGTACAAAAATACTCTGCATAATGTCAATCACACTAGCATAGTTCAATAGTTACTGGATGATATTGTGATAGTTTCCTGACTTCCATTTCACCTTTTACTAAAAATCCAGGTAGAGATTGATGTTCTTACAGGAGCTATTACTTTACTACGGAGCGACCTTGTGTATGACTGTGGAAAGAGTTTGAACCCTGCAGTGGACTTGGGCCAGGTTTGAGATATTTTCCACTGCGCTATGCTCTTCTTTTATCATTTTGTAGTGAAAACGGATATTATTTGATAATTCCTTACATCAAAACAGAGCGAGTACATTACATTGCAGCCCCGATCAGAGTTTTTCTTCATTATAGTGGATGATGGTATCGTATATTCATATCTGATCTCTACCATCCACCTTACAGATTGAAGGCTCCTTCATACAAGGAATTGGTTTCTTCATAAGCGAAGAACACGAAACAAATGCCGATGGCCTGGTTGTGAGTGACAGCACATGGGTCTACAAGATCCCGAGCGTAGACACTATCCCGAAGCAGTTCAACGCCGAGGTGCTCAACACTGGGTACCATAAGAACCGTGTGCTTTCATCGAAAGGTATGTAGTAGGATTGTGCTTTCCCTGAACTGAAGCAACATGAATATAGTTTTACTTTTTTTGCCAGCTGAAAATTATCAGTAGTTGAAAGTGATTTAACCAGTCTGCCTCTGCCAGCCTCTGGGGAACCTGCCCTGGTTCTCGCAGCATCAGTGCATTGTGCGGTGAGAGAAGCCATCAGGGCAGCGAGGAAGGAGTTTGGAAGCTCAGAGCTCACGTTCCAGCTCGACGTCCCCGCCCCAATGACCCATGTGAAGGAAATGTGTGGTTTGGACATCGTGGATAAGTACCTAGAAAGCCTATCTGAAAATCAGCCTCGAGCCGCGGCGTGATGCAAGATTCCGGTGCCGTCAACCGGAAGGAGCGGTGTGGTGTGATCGTGTTAGTTGTGCAACGTCGAATGGTAAATTGCGGACATGATGTTCAAAACGTTTGTAATTTTTCAGTGCTGTGCTTGCACGCTTTTCAAGTAATCCTGGGTTGAGATTTGTGTTTGTAATTCCTGACTGAACCTAAAGTCAGGTTTTCTCTTTAAAATGCACGTTTTGTAAATAGTAATACGCGTTTGCTATTTGCAAGATGCAACTTGCATCAGTCGACTTGGGAAGAGACAAGAGAGGATGGCAAGGTGCGGAGACGAGGGTGACCTGGAGCGACCTGGAGCAGGGGACGACGTGGGAGGCTCGCCAGTGCTGGAGAGGAAGCTTGGGGAGGGCGGGGTGGCAAGGCGCGCGCAGCAGCATTGCCTGCCGCGGGTGTAGGTGGTCGGCAGTTCAGCTAGCGTTGGAAGGCGGCTCGATATGAGGAACGGCGAAGGTGGCGTGGTGGCCGGTGGCTCAGCTGGCATTGGAGGGCAGCTCCATGTGAGGAGGAATGAAGGAGAAGACAAGATAAGTACTCCCTCCGTTCCAAAATAAATGACTCAACTTTGTACTGAAAGTTGGGTCATCTATTTTGGAACAGAGGGAGTATCAACTAACACGATTTGAGTTTTCAATAAGTGTAGCATAGAGGGCCCCACGGTAATCTAGGAAGAGGAAGGAGACCTTTTTTTTAGCAACAGACGAGGGCGCCAGCATTCAGCTCAACAGCATAATACAACGTTTGTTGCAATGCCCTGCAGTTGAGCAGCAGACTGAAGAGCAAGCAGAACGGGACAACAGTTTGAGGAATGAGCTGACTTATTAGAGCATACGCAGATAGATTGGTCAAGGCGTTGCCTTAGAACCTGTTTTGCGCAGTTGTGTGCCACACCATTGAGCTCCCTTTTGATATGAAATAAATGCATTAAAGTTGTACGAGTGGCTTGGAGAAAATTTGCAATTGTATCTCTAGTGTCCCAACGCATCAGTGGACGGTCCAACTTCCTGGTGGCCGCCACCGTCGCGAGAACCTGGTTATCAGTAAGGAAAGTTGGGCACTGAATCTAAAGGATGTGCGCCAAAGTTGCCGCAAGCAGAAGAGCTTTCGCTTCTGAAGATGCTTGCGGTGCCGATGCTTGTATCATGGAGTAATCCCTGCCGGTAAGGTTGCTCCTGATGTACACCCCAATGCCAGTGGACTCAAGACCTTCCGCGCCTGGAGTATCCCCCTGCACTTCCAAGAAGCATCAGCAAAGATAACACAGCCAGGGATACTCCTGTCAGCGGAGATGGTCGATCCTTGCATAGACACCACCCGCTCCAACAAAGAGAATAACAGAGAAGCCAATAGTCAAAGAGCGCAAGATGACCAGAAACCACAGGAGAATCAGTAAAAGCAGAAAGAATCACTATATCAGGAGCAAATCATGAACTGGTGAACACAAAAACTGGAACGTGTACAAGTAAATGGCTCAGATACACTCACATCTCAACACCATAAGTGAATTTCTGGTAGGATGACCATGAACATTTATAGTATTTGTGAACGGAGGGAGTAATAGTTAGCCACTAAACTGGTTACTTGCTGTGACACAAGCCATCCTAGTTTAGCACCAAGTGAATCAATTCAGGTGTTAGATAGAAGCTCTCGCAGGGAAGCTATATCATCACAGCCATTCATGAACATGACACGAAGAAAACAGTAATCTTAACACGCCATATACGACCCTTAAGTTGAAACTTGAAACCAGTAAAGAAGTGACGAGAAACCAAAAGTACAAACTGATAAGTAGATAAAGAGTACAGCAGAAGAATGAAATTATCAAGTCAAATTGATAGGGAGACGGCAGGCGTCACCACCAGCATCCTTCCTCATTGATGCCTCTCCCTCACAGATGAAGCTTTATAAGGACATAGGGATGGCATGCATTCATAGTGGAAGTTAAGGAGGACTACAGTGGCAAATATCAATAGAAGAAAATTTGACAGTGGATACGAAAATAGGACCAAAAAAACTGAAAGATAGCATCAATAAGAATCTGCTTTTAAATTGGTTCAATTAAAAGATTTCACGCCATCTCACCTTCCCAGAAGGTCCACACAAAGAACCAGAGCCATAACAAAGAACCAAAGCCATAGGTAATGACAGGTTTCTTTTTCAAGCTACAGGCCCACAATGTACAGAATAATACAACTTATTTTTCGCAGTGAGCCCATGACCATTCACAGTTGCCAAACAGGTATCCTTAAAATCAAGAAGAAACCAAGAAAGTTATTAGGGAAAATCAAGCTCTTTTCTGGAGTATATTCCAAAGGTACTCACTGATCAAATTAGTATAATCAAACAGTAGTAGAAGTATCAGACACATGTGTCATAACAAACACATGCACGAGGAATAGTTCGCAAAATCCAGAAAGAAATTGGAGTATTACTTGAATGGCTCAGATTTAACCCACCGTAAATCACCAAAGTTGGAAAATGCTTCAGGTAGTACTCAAAGCCTTTTGGTACCAAACAACAACAGCAATAACAACAACAAAGCCTTTCAGTCCCAAACAATTGGGGTAGGCACGTGATAGCTAATTTCCATGCACCCCTGTCCATGGCCAGTTCTTTGGTGATATTCCGGTCCTTCAGGTCTCTCCTTACCATCTCGCCCTCTCTCTCCTTCCCCGCCCAGCAACAAATAGCCGCAACTGGTAACTTGCTGCAGAGCAAGGCCTCCTAGTATAACGACTAACTGTCTAACTGGGCAAAGTTGAATGGAACCAATCATCTCTATCTCAGGATATGTTGAAAGATCTCCAACACCAAAGAGGAGGAAATCATCATAGCCATTCAGAAAATAATACTCCCTCCGACCCAAAATAAGTGACTCAACTTTGGGACGGAGGGAGTAGAACTCGTCCACACACAACAGAAACAAATATGCTGTGTTCAGAAGTTAATTTGAAACACTATGCTGATGGCCATATTACTAGCAATGAAAGAAGCAATTTACATTTGTTCACTTCAGATAAAAGGAGTAACTCCAAGCCAAATAAAAACAGGACAATATAATTTTTCCATTTTGGAAAAGAAGAAAAACATAAGGTAGAAATCCAAGTCAAAAACAATAGTGTGTTCGACATATATAGTTTGTACAACTAGACAGACAAAAACAAAGCCAGATAGAAATCAATCCAAGCTAGGGCGGTTGGCTTCATCACCAAGTGATGACATCAATCCAAGTCCAGATGGGCTGTTACTCACATCAACACAATAGAGGAATAGAAAAGAAAAAACAGTGCATAGTAGAGAAGGTAAAATCGAATATTTGTAGCGTAGCAAAAGAGGGCTCAGTTTTGCCTTTCATCTTCAAGCCCAACACTGACATCTCTTGCTGCATAATCTACCCATCGCGATGTAAAAGAACTGTCCTGGTTATCATTTATCAGAATGACCATCCAAGGCGCAGAACATCCAACATTAGTGATGAATTGAACAGGCTGCAAGAGAGGTAAGGGTGTGCTCTAATTTAGTACCCACAGGCCATAGCTGTCTTAATTGCTCAAGACACGCTTATTTCAGCCATGGTCATCATCATCGCCCCTCATAAGAACTCCATCTCTTCATCACACAGTAGCATGCATACATCATCCATCCATCCATCAGGCTGGTCGTAGTGGTAAGTAAATTGTGCATCCATGATATCCATTACAGGTATGCACGCATCCATCCATCCTCTTTAATTACTTGTCGGATCATCTTTTTTGCCTATGTGGCATGCATGTTACTACTCCCTCCGTTCCATAATTACTGTTGTGGTTTTAGTTCAAATTGAACTAAAACCTAAGTTACTCCCACTATGACTAGTCTCAGTCTCAGGAGCTGCTCACTGACCAAACCTCCCAGTGTGGACGACGCATCAGACAACGCCTTACGGTTCCCAGCCCACGCCACAACCAAATCCAAGGCAATGGAATGGCAGTGGCTGGCAGCACCGTAGAGACGGGGAACTGATGTGGCAGCCACCCGGACGATGGGGTAGCAAGTCGGCAATGAGAGCTTGACTGGTTTGTTTTAGGGCGAGAGAGAGAGAGAGAGAGAGAGAGAGAGAGAGAGAGAGAGAGAGAGAGAGAAAGGTGAGGAGGATTCATAACGAATCCAAAACAAAATGCAACTGAACTGAGTGTATGTAGCATAGCAAAAGAGGGCTCAGTTTTGCATTTCATCTTCAAACCCAACACTCGCTCTCTTGTCCATAATCCACCCATCGCAATGTAAGAGAACTGCCCTGGTTATCACTCATCAGAAGGACCGTCCAAGGCACAGAACATCCAACATTGGCGATGAATTGGACAGGCTGCAAGAGAGGCAAGGGTGGGCTCTAAGGCCAACTCCAACGCAGACACCAATTTTCTGGCACTGTTTAGTCCCACCTCGCCGAGCTGTCTTGATTGCTCAAGACATGATTATTTCAGCCACAGTCATGATCGGCATCACCCCTCTTTTTTTTGCAAAAAGGAGGTTGAACCCCCAAGCAACATGACCATGATATCCATATATCCATACATACATACTCCCTCCGTTCCAAAATATACTCCCTCCGTTCGAAAATAGGTGTCGTGGTTTTAGTTCACGACACATGAATGCATCCATCCATCCTGCTCAGGAGCTGCTCATACCTGGCCTCGACCGACCAAGTCTCCCGTTCAGACGACGCATCAGACATCACCGTACGGTTCCCAGCCCACGCGCACAGCCGAATCAAGGCAATGGGACGGCGGTGGCTGGCAGCACCGTAGCGGTGGGGAACTGACGCGGCCGACATCCGGACGATAGGTCAGCGATCCGGCAACGAGAGCTCGCCTGATTTGGTTTAGAAATATACTCCCTCTGTTCCAAACTAAGTGTCGTGGTTAGTTCACGACACATGAATGCATCCATTCATCCTTCCTTCTCAGGAGCTGCTCATACCTGGCCTCGACCGACCAAATCCCCCCGCACGGACGACCCATCAGACACCACCCTACGGTTCCCAGCCCGCGCCACAACCGAATCCAAGCCAATGGAATGGCGATGGCTGGCGGCACCGTAGCAGCGCTGGGGAACTGACGAGGCGCTCGCCCGGACGACGGGTCAGCGATGCGGCAACGAGAGCTCGGCTGATTCGGTTTAGGATTTACTGGTGTGAGAGTCTGAGAGAGAGAGATGGGGACCGTACCGGATCCAAAGCAGAACCCAGCCAAGCTGCCAAAAATCCATCGACGGCGGCTCAGATCCCGCGCCGGGCCGACCAAGCCCTCGACCGGAGCGCACCACGGGCCCCGCCGCTCGGTTCCCAGCCCGCACGCCCGCGGATGCCTCCCGCAACGGCGGCAGCCCCGAGGGGCCTCCAGGCCGATGCGCGGTCCGGCGCGGCGGGAGGCAACCCGGCGCGCCCGCCCCTCGGGAGCCTGGCCGGCGCCGGCGGGTACCTCCATCGTCGCCGCCGTCTGGGGAGGGACGCGGTCATCGGCCACGGCGAGAGGGACGGGCGCGGCGGCAGGATTCGGTGAGATATGGATAGAGCGCTCGCGTTGCATGCTCCGCCGCCGCGCGCAGCCATGCCGCCGGTGGCCTCTCGCAGCAGATATTTTGAAACGGAGGGAGTAGCTAGCTAGGGTTCGGCGCCGGCGGGAGAAGAGATCCGGGTCAGGTCCGGGTGTAGATGCTGTAAATAAGGAGCAGAGAAGGGGTCATTTAGCAAAAATAATACTACCTCCGATGCATGGAGGGGAAGGGGAATGGGAGCGGGGGAGGGGAAGAAGGATGAAGGCAGGCAGCTTGAGGGGAGTGGAGTGGCGACTAGCGCACTAGAGTTACACCGAGTGCACGTTTTTTTTTTTTGAGGTGTACACCGAGTGCACGTTTTTTTTTTGAGGTGTTTGTTTGGGTCGCCGCGGACAAAAACTCCGACCCAACACGCCGACTCAAACCCAAAACGTGTCAGCAAAATATGTGAAGGAAAAAAAGTTAAAGAGAAAAAATTAGGAAAAGTAGATTCATTTGGCCCCCCCAAACATCCGTATTTACGTTTGCCCCCCCCCAAAAGATGTTGCCTAGCTCCGCCAATGTCCGCGCCGATTCATTTCTGGCCCAAATTTGGGTCTGGTTTGCGTCCGCTAGATGTCCGTCGCGGCCCCACATGTCGGTCACCCAACCACCGCACGCGGTCATAGTAGACGTGCCCACCTACCTCAGGCCCACCTGGCAATGGGTTTAAGTGTCGCGTGCCCGTCCTTTTTATTGCAAGCGTGCGGCGGGGCTGGCCTCATCCACTTCCACCGCCCGTCCACATCTGGCCACGCCTGCTCCCTCGCTGGCAATCATAAATCCTAGCCAGCCAGTCAGCCATGAGGTTCTTCAGTGGGAAGGAGAAGGGCAAGTTTAGTGCCGACGCGAGCTCTTCTCACGCGCCTCCTTCTCCGCCGTTGTCGGCTCGCTGTGGCTCGCCACCGCAGGAGCGGGAGCGGTTGTACATACCAGTCCACCAAGCACAGTGGCACTGGCAGTACCGTCGCCCCCTGCAATATCCAGACATAAGCCTGTCGCACAGTTGGCATCTGGACCCACAAAGGATCCCCATTCCGGCGGTGTCGTGCTCGGCGAGGGCGCATGCCGAGGATGTTCCTCGGCGACGCGAGCTCCTGACATCGGACCGATATGCGTGCCTACGGGCCAGACTACCCAACTAGGAGCGCTGGTTTGCGCTAGAGCACGAGGAGGAGCGCCGCGCGCGGCATCCACATCGACCATATTGTGCACCCTCCCCCCTTCCCTCGCCGTCGCCAGACGTCTTGCCGGAGGAGGAGGCGCATGCGACCTACTAAGCCGCGGAGGCCGCCATGCAGCACACCCTGGAGAAGAGCCAGCGCGAGGAGGACACACGCTGGGTTGGCATGGAGGAGGCCCTCACGTTGTCGGCAGCCGCCCCGGCGACTGTGTCATCCTCCCTTCGCTGCTGACGTTGCAGGGCGTTCCTCCCCGAACCAAAACCGCAGTCCGCGAAGCACCAACCAAAGGTCTACCATTGAACCGGGCAGCTCCGTGAGTGGGTCAACGCCGCGCGTGTGGCTTGGGGGCACTAGTAGAAAAACACCTATTAGACCCGGTTCGTAAGGGCCTTTAGTCCCGGTTCATGAACCGGGACTAATAGGTCGTTACTAATACCTCCCCCCTTTAGTCCCGGTTCTAAAACGAACCGGGACAGATGGTCCTCCACGTGGCGGTCGCCGAGCCCAGCAGGGGGGCCTTTGGTCCCGTTGGTGGCACCCACGCCACAAGATTCCATGGTGGGGTTTTGTTTTTAAGGGGGGTTGGGGGTTTTGGGGTTAATTTAGGTGTTTCATATATTGTGTTAGCTAGCTAATTAATAGAGAGAAGTGTCCTCTCTTATGTCCGTGCTTGATCGACGCTACGTACTATATACATATAGCCCTCGACACGCTAACTAGTAAGAAAATGAAGGGAACCATCGAGTACAGAAATTCGTCATGCATACCGAGAGAAATGATCGATCGACCTCTCCTTCTCCGAGAGATTGGTCGAACAACAAGTTTTCGTATCATGTACGTCCGACGCTACTGGCTACATACATTTACAATATATAAGATCTCTCAATTACAGTCCCCTAGCATTTGAAATCAAGTTCCACATGGTATTCTCCGGCTTTATTGATGACGTGGTCAAGAAAGAATCCCGTCAATTCCTCTTGAATTGCTTTCATGCGATCTGGTTCTAGGAGTTCATTCCGCATCTGCCACGTCTAATTTGAAGAAAGGGTTAATTGCTTACGCACTTCATATTGTCTTTGAGAGTAGTCCCGCTTGTTTTTTCAAAGTCGCGATGTGGATGAACTCGCACACGTAGTATCCACAAAAATCACTCCCTTGTTCCTGCCACAAGCACTTTACGAGAAATAGAGGTCAATCAAACTGATAATGAAGCATTATAAATGCCATTGATGAAAGTATAGCTATAGAATCAACGGGAGATGCGCACAACTAGCTAGCCAGTAGTACTTACTTTCGGGTATGTATATCGCAGCTCCTTCGGCAGTCCTGGAGCTTGTGCGGTGAACTGTTTTCAAACCCTACAAGACAAAGAAAATAATTATTATTACTTGAGATATCAGGAAATGAACAAAAAGTTGTCGATATGGTGCGATAATGATCGATTGAACTTACTTGCTATGAAGCACCGATACGTCAAAAACTGGTGTATCCCCGTACCGGACGGCGCCGATACGCCGATACGCAGGATACGGCGTCGATACGAGTATCTCAGAGGTATCGTGATTTCCGATTTAAAAAGAAAGAAAATAAATCCGATACGCCGGCGGCACGCCGGCGACATCGTGCCGCCACGCCCGAGATACGGGGACGACAGAAGCACATCCCGAGCCCAGTAGAAGCCCACTCCTAACCCTAGACAGGTACCTACCGGTCCTCATCTCCTCCATCGAAAGACCAGCGATTCCATCTAGTCCGGCGACGCGGTCCTGTGCACGCGCCGCCACCGCCGCCTCGAGTCGCTGTCGTTGCTGCCTGGAGTCCATCGCCGCCGCCACTGCCTGGAGCCGTCACTGCCGCCGTCGCCGCCGCCCGTTCTGAATCTCCATCGGCAGCAAGCAAGGTAACTTTCTGCTGCCGCCTGCCGCTCCCGCTGCGTGGTAGTTAACATGTGCTGCCTTCCGTGCTGCTCTAATTATTGCTAAGTGCCTGAGTTGCTGCCGAGCTGCTGTTGTTGCTGCCATTAATCGCGACTCGCGAGTCACAACTGAAGATATTTTTGCCACTGACCTGTTGTTGTTGCTGGGCTTGTGGCTACGGCTAGGGAGGTAAATTCGATATGGCATCAGCAGGGAGTGGCATGGCAGCCCGCCAATCTTCAGTTGGCAGTGTGCAAGCAACAGTATGGATGCCGATGTCGTAGGTGAAAAGGCTGGGTGTGAGTGTTATTTGATCATGTCTATCCAAATTGACAATTTATAATACTATCATATGATGTATTTTGCATACACCACGAAGATTGAGGACATTATGATCATTCACGACTTGAAGAGAAGCATGGAGGCAACCAATGGGGCAGTATTTTTTGATCTCATCTCATGCATTCAGTTATCTTTTGTCTTTTTACATGCCATTTTATTAATTATTTATATATACTTGCCGTATCACTGTATTGCTGTTTCTAGAAATTGCCGTATCCTGTATCCCCGTATCCGTATCGCCGTATCCGTGTCGCCGTATCCGTGCTTCATAGCTTACTTGCTGAGCATTTCAGTCATGTCCGCATAGGTGCTGGGATCTTTCCGTCTCGAGTCTAAGACGGTTACTAGTCCACGCTCAAGCTTAATCTCCAGAAGAATATAGTGGTACCTACGCACGCATGCATAACTCATCAATTACATTACTATAACCTCGCTCGAGTAATAAAGGAAACCGAATATACAAACGATCAGTAACACTCACTTGCCATTGTAAGGAAAGAGCATGGTATCTTTGTTTTGATTTTTGATCAACGATTGTAGCAAGTTGTCCTCGGCCTCTTTGACGTCCTTTTCAACCAGAAATACATCTATGATATTTGTGTTAATGAACCCAATATCATAGATTTCATATATTTTTTTTGCACTCGACGATCTTCAATCTGCATAATATATTGAGGATAATTAATTATAAATACATGCAATGAAGGAGCCGAGCTATATATATAGAGAGACTTAATGACAGAAATAGTACTTACAGGCGGTAACAAAAGACCGTTAATTTATCGAGGGCCTTTTGATTGAAGAACGCGAAGAACTCCTCAAATGGAACAGGCAACAGATCATTTCCAACGAGGTCGTGCTCCTCTTTAATGTGCAGATACAAAGTATTCGTCCCCCCAGACTCTCTACAGGTTTTCATGTACCAAGTATGGAATCTTCGCATCATCGTTGTTAGAGATTTTTCATCTTTGACGAGAGGCTTCCGTATCAGATATCTGTGTTCTTCCACCTTCATGAAATCGGAAGTGCATCGTCGAGCGAGTAATCTTGTAGATTGCCATAACCGCCACCATCCCGGAACATTAGCGACGATGTTGCCGCTAGACACATTGAGCGGGGGGCACGATTGGTTTGCTTGTTCGCCGAGCTGGTCAATTTTTTTCGCAGTTGCTCGTTCTTTTGCTCTTTGATGTCTGATAGTACTTCCCGACCGTTCCGCTTGGAGATATGTCTGTTCAGTAATGCGCTCATAGTTGGTTCTTGGCAGAGACTTTGCCGGTTTCCTCAGGGCATCAAGAGTGCGCTTTGCTTTCACCGGATCTACCTTCTCCTCCGGAGGTGGATGTCTCTTTGCTTTCACCCCTTCAAAGAACTCCTTCACGTGGGTCTGCACGATCGTATTATTTTCCTCCTCGGTCCTCTCGTACGGTAACTTCTCTAGAGGCTTTAGAGGTGGACCGTATCTGTATTGCCTCTCTCCTCTTCTTGTCTTGCTAGACGCCGGAGCGAGCGGAGCGGCTGCTGCGTCTGTCTTCTTCGTGCTTGCTTACGAGGCGGAGGAGAAGGACCACGATCTTATGGAGCAGCCGGGTGGCGGCAGGTCTCTTCCGCCCTTCTTTGGCGAGGCGGAGAAGGAGGAGGCTGCTGGCTGCTCGGGAGCGCCAGCCAGCGGAGAAGGAGGCGGAGTGCCGCCACGCCGGAGAAGGAGGCGGAGTGCCGCCACGCTGCCTCGATCGTCACTCGCGGAGGAGGAGGCGGTGGAGGAGGCGGAGTGCCCCGACTCACGGGAGGAGGAGGAGGAGGCGGAGGCGCCCAGCTCGGAAGGTTGATGAGCTCCTTCCGCCATAGGCATGGAGTCTTGAGCGTAACCCAGCCTAGTCTCCCCTTCACCGGTAGGGTGGTCAAGCACGAGGTCCTCAAATCCCTCGATTATTTCATCCACCATCACCTTAGCATATCCTTCGGAATCGGTGGCGGTGATAAGTTGTGCCGGGTCCACTAGGATAAACTTGGCCAACAACCGCCTTGACCTTCAAATTCATCCATCGCACCATAATGTGGAAATTTTGAGACTCGTGATACCATCCACGGATAGCTGGCAGAGCCGTCAAGACATGCTCCGCCGAAGCAGCTCGGTGGAAGCCACGCTGCTTCTCCGCCGAGATGGCGGGGTAGCCGGGGAAGCTTGACAGTCGTTTGTTGCGATCTGCCGCTTCTCGTACCTCTTTTCGCTCCTCTAGCCCCATTACCCTTTTGTGCAGCGCTGCGCTGGTCTGCTCGGTTTCTTCCTCCTCTCATGGGTTTTGTAACCCCGCATACGGAAAACCAACCTTCCACGGAATGGAGCTGGCGTGCCTCGGTCCGTCCGTGGTGCTCAGATTCCCGAGGGCCATTGTGAGCTCGTCCTTCTCCCTGCTTGGAAGGAACGTCCCTCGCTGCTATTGCATCGATATAGTGTCAAAGGTTCTTGACCGGTATTTGCGCTTTCGTCCGTCCCATCGGCACTTCCTCATTATAGGTCCAAGGTTCCGCCACCCGAAGAACCAAGTCCGCAACGGTCAGCGATACATTGTCTCGGTTCGATACCTTTTTCAAGCAGATCATGCTCAGCCTTGGACCACTTAGGCTGGGCTTTGAGGTAGCCACCGACCCGTCACGATGGTGAAGCTTCTTCTTCGCAGCATTTTGCTTGTTTGTCGTCGACATCTTCTTACTCTTTTCCGATGTCTTGTGGGCCACAAATGCGGGCGATGATCTTTGATCTTCTCATATTTGCCGATGAATTCTGGTGTCTTTTCTTTCTCGACAAACTGGTTCAGCTCTTTCCTCCACCTCCTCATTAGGGTTGCCATCTTCTTAAGAGCACAAGACTTGATTAATTGCTCTTTAACGGCTTCTCCGGATCCTCCTCTGGCGGTAGGGTGAAATTTGCCTTCACTCGGTCCAAAGATCTTCTTTCGCATATCATTGACATAAGACACCTCGTGGTCTTCCTCCTTAGGCTTATACCATTGATGGATGCTGATCGGGATCTTGTCCCTAACAAGAACCCTGACCGAAAGCGTAAAATGCCTTCCTTGTCCGGATGGGTTCAATCGGTTCGCCGTCGGTATGATTTCTATGATCTCAAACTTTTCAGCCGAGCTCAACTTTTTCTTCGAGCCTCGTCTCCTTACCGAAGTTGTGCTCGATCCGGAGGGCTAGAAATTATAAGGAAGAAAGACGAGAGTAATTAATATGTGTACATATACCAAAACAATGAATGCATCAATTAACTTTCTATATATGAACAAAAAACTTTCTATGAACAAAAAAACATTTTTAACATATATATTTAGCAAATTCTAGCCACATACATCACATACACATATACATTATAGCCACATACACATATACATCACATATGAACAAAAAAATAAACTAATAAAAATAAAAAACATATAGCAACATATGAACAAAAACATATAGCCACATACAAACACATACATTATATATATATATATGAAAAAAAATTAAACTAATAAAAAAACGGAGCCGGCAGAGGGGGCATGGCGGCAGCAGTGGCGCCAAAGGAGGCAGGCAGGGCGCGGCGCGAGGCGGGGGTGGCGGGAGCACGACGGGCGGCCGGGCGCGGAGGCGCCGGCGTCGAGGCAGATGGCGTCGAGGGCGGCGGCGACAAGAAAGTTGAGCAGCAGACGGCGTCGAGGCGGCGACGACGGTGAGTGGACCAGCTGACGGCGTCGGAGGCGGCGGCGACGACGAGGTGGAGCAACTGACGGCTCGGCGGCGATGGCGACGAGGCAGAGCGCAAAGGCGTCGGCGGAGAAGAAAGGGATGGATTTTGGAGAAACTGCTAAGTGCTGCTTATATAGCAAAGCCTTTAGTCCCGGTTGGTGGCACCAACCAGGACTAATACACCCTTTAGTCCCGATTGGAGCCACCAACCGGGACCAAAGACCTCTTTTTCGGCAGCCCAAAGGGCGGGAAGCGGTAGCCTTTGGTCCTGGTTGGTGCCACCAACTAGGACTAATGCCCCCCCTTTAGACCCGGTTGGTGCCACCAACCGGGACCAAAGGCCCCTGTGCTGCCCGCGTCGGGGTCAAAGTTTAGTCCCACCTCGCTAGTTGAGAGGGAAGCGCAGTGGTTTATAAGCCCCACTGCCGCACCCCTCTCGAGCTCCTCTCCACGCAGGCTTTCGGGCCTACTTGCTATTGCTTTGCATGATGGGCCTTCTGGGCCTACTGCGGGCCTGAATCTTGGCCCATAGTAGGGTTTCATGTCGTATTCAGGCCGTGGGGGCCCAGTAGGAGGCATTTTTTTTGTTTTTTTGTTTTCTTTACTTATTGTTGCTATTTTTATTTTTTTCCAGTTTTTTTGTTTTGTTTTCTGCATTATTTATTGTCTTTTATTTTTTGCTTTATTTTTAATTCTTTTTGCTTTTAGTTTTAGGAAAATTATAAACTTTCTGTTAGTGCCATTACTTTTCAAATTTAAAAACACTTTTTTTGTTTTCTTTCTTGCTTTATTTATTTTATTTGTTTCTACTTACAACAAAATACTTATTGTTGTTTTTTGTTTTCTGCATTATTTATTTTCTTTTTTTGCTTTATTTTTCAATTCTTTTTGCTTTTAGTTTTAGGAAAATTATAAACTTTCTGTTAGTGCCATTAGTTTTCAAATTTGAAAACACTTTTTTGTTTTTTTGTTTTCTTTCTTGCTTTATTTATTTTATTTTGTTTCTACTTACAACAAAATACTTATTGTTGTTTTTTTGTTTTGTTTTCTGCATTATTTATTTTCTTTTGTTTTTTTGCTTTATTTTTCAATTCTTTTTGCTTTTAGTTTTAGGAAAATTTTAAACTTTCTGTCAGTGCCATTAGTTTTCAAATTTGAAAATACTTATTGTTGCTATTTTCAATTATTATGAGGGCCGAACCATAAGACATTAAAGCATTTCAAATGAACTCTGAAAAAGTTGAAAGTTGGCACGGTATCATAAATTGACCCACATAGCATGTGCATGTACAAAACGGACAACGGTATCATACTCGTCAGTTACAAAGTTGGCATGGTATCATCATAATAGTTGCGGGAGAAAGTCTTCACTTTTTCTTCCTTGTGTGATTTGCTTATTGCGCCGTAACCATGGATAATCTTCATTGTTTATCAGGATGCTGGGGTCAGCCTTGACTTTGAAGGGAGGAATTTCATGAAATTTTTCATAATCTTCAGACATGTCTGTCTTGTCCTCCACTCCCATGATGTCCCTTTTTCCTGAAAGAACTATGTGGCACTTTGGCTCATCGTATGATGTATTCGCTTCCTTATCTTTTCTCTTTCTCGGTCTGGTAGACATGTCTTTCACATAGATAACCTGTGCCACATCATTGGCTAGGACGAACGGTTCGTCAGTGTACCTAAGATTTTTCAGATCCATGTTGTCATTCCGCATCGGGTCTACACAGCACCCGCCTCTGACAGATTGACCCATTTGCACTTAAACAAAGGGACCTTAAAATCATGTCCGTAGTCAAGTTCCCATATGTCCACTATGTAACCATAATATGTGTCCTTTCCCTCTCGGTTGTTGCATCAAAGTGGACACCGCTGTTTTGGTTGGTGCTCTTTTGATCTTGGTCAATCGTGTAAAATGTATTCCCATTTATCTCGTATCCTTTCCAAATCAATACACCAAAGATGGTCCCCGACAACAAGTACAGCTCATCACAAACAAAGGTTGTCACCTCGACACGTGCTTCCAACCAACTGCTGAAAGTCCCGATGTGTTCACATGTAATCCAATCGTCGCTTTACTCCGGTGTTTGGGCGCAGATCGTTCTTGTGTTCATCGACATACGGGTCACCAAGGTAGAGTTACAGAGAACTGTAGTGTGCTTAAGACCAAGAATATCCGTCCTGCATATTATTGAGTCCTTCCAAGCGTGCCTTTTCCAAATCTCCCCTCATACCGCAATTTAGGGAGACCTATCTTCTTAAGGCCAGGAACGAAGTCAACACAAAACCCGATGACATCCTCTGTTTGATGGCCCATGGAGATGCTTCCTTCTGGCCTAGCGTGGTTACGAACATATTTCTTTAGGACTCCCATGAACCTCTCAAAGGGGTACATATTGTGTAGAAATACGGGGCCCAGAATGAAAATCTCGTCAACTAGATGAACTAGGACGTGTGTCATGATATTGAAGAAGGATGGTGGGAACACCAGCTCAAAACTGACAAGACATTGCACCACATCACTCCTTAGCCTTGGTATGATTTCTGGATCGATCACCTTCTAAGAGATTGCATTGAGGAATGCACATAGCTTCACAATGGCTAGTCGGACGTTTTCCGGTAGAAGCCACCTCAATGCAACCGGAAGCAGTTGCGTCATAATCACGTGCCAGTCATGAGACTTTAGGTTCTGAAACTTTTTCTCTGCCATATTTATTATTCCTTTTATATTCGACGAGAAACCACTCGGGACCTTCATACTAAGTAGGCATTCAAAGAAGATTTCCTTCTCTTCTTTGGTAAGAACATAGCTGGCAGGACCTTCATACTTGCTTTGGAGGCATGTCGTCTTTTGTGCAAACGCTGCAGTCCTCCGTGCCTCACCAGTATCTTTTGTCTTCCCATACACGCCCAAGAAGCCTAGCAGGTTCACACAAAGGTTCTTCGTCACGTGCATCACGTCGATCGAAGAGCGGACCTCTAGGTCTTTCCAAAGAGGGTAGGTCCCAAAATATAGATTTCTTCTTCCACATGGGTGCGTGTCCCCAAAATACTCGGAACAGCTAGTCCGCCGACCCTTTCCAAAGATTACGTGTAAATCATCGACCATAGCAAGTACGTGATCACCGATGCGCATGGCGGGCTTCTTCCGGTGATCTGCCTCGCCTTTGAAATGCTTGCCTTTCTTTCGACATTGATGGTTGGTCGGAAGAAATCGACAATGGCCCAGGTACACATTCTTCCTGCAGCTTGCCAGGTATATGAAGGAAATATGCCCTAGAGGCAATAATAAAGTTATTATTTATTTCCTTATATCATGATAAATGTTTAGTATTCATGCTAGAATTGTATTAACCGGAAACATAATACATGTGTGAATATATAGACAAACAGAGTGTCACTAGTATGCCTCTACTTGACTAGCTTGTTAATCAAAGATGGTTATGTTTCCTAACCATGAACAAAGAGTTGTTATTTCATTAACGAGATCACATCATTAGTTGAATGATCTGATTGACATGACTCATTCCGTTAGCTTAGCACCCGATCGTTTAGTATGTTGCTATTGCTTTCTTCATGACTTATACATGTTCCTATGACTATGAGATTATGCAACTCCGCTTTACGGAGGAACACTTTGTGTGCTACTAAACGTCACAACGAATCGGGTGATTATAAAGGTGCTCTCTGGTGTCTCCAAAGGTACTTGTTGGGTTGGCATATTTCGAGATTAGGATTTGTCACTCCGAATGTCGGAGAGGTATCTCTGGCCCTCTCGGTAATGCACATCACTTAAGCCTTGCAAGCATTGCAACTAATGAGTTAGTTGCGAGATGATGTATTACGGAACAAGTAAAGAGACTTGCCGCAACGAGATTGAACTAGGTATTGGATACCGACGATCGAATCTCGGGCAAGTAACATACCGATGACAAAGGAACAACATATGTTGTTATGCGGTTTGACCGATAAAGATCTTCGTAGAATATGTAGGAACCAATATGGGCATCCGGTCCCGCTATTGGTTATTGACCGAGACGTGTCTCACCATGTCTACATCGTTCTCGAACCGTAGGGTCCGCACGCTTAAGGTTTCGATGACAATTATATTATGAGTTTATGTATTTTGATGTACCGAAGTTTGTTCGGAGTCCCGGATATGATCACGGACATGATGAGGAGTCTCGAAATGGTCGAGACATAAAGATTGATATATTGGACGGATATATTTGGACACCGGAATTGTTCCGGGTGATTTCGGAGAAAACCGGAGTGCCCGGGGGGGGGGGGGGTTACCGGAACCCCCGGGAGAGTTAATGGGCCACATGGGCCTTGGTGGGAAGAGAGAGGGGCGGCCAGGGTGGGCCGCGCGCCCCCTCTCCCTCTGGTCCGAATTGGACTAGGAGGAGGGGGCGGCGCGCCCCCTTTCCTTCCCCCTCTCTTCCCCTTCCTCCCCCTCCTAGTAGGAGTAGGAAAGGAAGGAATCCTACTCCTACTAGGAGGAGGATTCCTCCTCCTTGGCGCACCCCAAGGGGCCGGCCGGCCTCCCCCCTTGCTCCTTTATATACGGGGGCGGGGGGCACCCCATAAACACACAAGTTGATCTTCGTGATCGTTGCTTAGCCGTGTGCGGTGCCCCCCTCCACGATATTACACCTCGGTCATATTGTAGCGGTGCTTAGGCGAAGCCCTGCGACAGTTGAACATCAAGATTGTCACCACGACGTCGGTCGTGCTGACGGAACTCCTCCCTGAAGCTCTGCTGGATCGGAGCCCGGGGTGCGTCATCGAGTTGTACGTGTGTCAAGAACTCGGAGGTGCCGGAGTAACGGTGCTTGGATCGGTTGGACCGGGAAGACGTACGACTACTTCCTATACGTTGTGTCAACGCTTCCGCTTTAGTCTACGAGGGTACGTAGACAACACTCTCCCCTCTCGTTGCTATGCATCACCATGATCTTGCGTGTGCGTAGGAAATTTTTTGAAATTACTACGTTCCCCAATAGTGGCATCCGAGCCTAGGTTTTATGGTTTGATGTTATATGCACGAGTAGAACACAAGTGAGTTGTGGGCGATATAAGTCATACTGCTTACCAACATGTCATACTTTGGTTCGGCGGTATTGTTGGATGAAGCGCCCGGACCGACATTACGCCAGACGCTTACGCGAGACTGGTTCTACCGCCGTACTTTGCACACAATTGGCTAGCGGTGTCGGTTTCTCCAACTTTAGTTGAACCGAGTGTGGCTACGCCCGATCCTTGCGAAGGTTAAAACAGCATCAACTTGACAAACTATCGCTGTGGTTTTGATGCGTAGGTGAGATTGGTTCTTGCTTAACCCCGTAGCAGCCACGTAAAACTTGCAACAACAAAGTAGAGGACGCCTAACTTGTTTTTGCAGGCATGTTGTGATGTGATATGGCCAAGACGTGATGCTATATTTTATTGTATGAGATGATCATGTTTTGTAACCGGTTATCGGCAATCGGCGAGAGCCATATGGTTGTCGCTTATTGTATGAAATGCAACGCTCTGTAATTGCTTTACTTTATCACTAAGCGGTAGCGATAGTCGAGAAGCAATAGATGGCGTAACGACAAACGATGCTACGATGGAGATCAAGGTGTCGCTACGGTGACGATGGTGATCATGATGGTGCTTCGGAGATGGAGATCATAAGCACAAGATGATGATGGCCATATCATATCACTTATATTGATTGCATGTGATGTTTATCCTTTATGCATCTTATCTTGCTTTGATTGACGGTAGCATTTTAAGATGATCTCTCACTAAAATTATCAAGAAGTGTTCTCCCGAGTATGCACCGCTGCCAAAGTTCGTCGTGCCCGCACACCACGTGATGATCGGGTGTGATAAGCTCTCGTCCATCTACAACGGGTGCAAGCCAGTTTTGCACACGCAGAATACTCGAGTTAAACTTGACGAGCCTAGCATATGCGATATGGCCTCGAACACGGAGACCGAAAGGTCGAGCATGAATCGATAGTAGATATGATCAACATAAGATGTTCACCATTGAAAACTACTCCATCTCACGTGATGATCGGTTATGGTTTAGTTGATTTGGATCACGTGATCACTTAGATGACTAGAGAGATGTCTGCCTAAGTGGGAGTTCTTAAGTAATATGATTAATTGAACTTAAATTTATCATGAACTTAGTACCGATAGTATCTTGCTTGTCTATGTTGATTGTAGATAGATGGCCCGTCTTTGTTGTTCCATTGAATTTTAATGCGTTCCTTGAGAAAGCAAAGTTGAAAGATGATGGTAGCAACTACGCCGGATCGGGTCCGTAATTTGAGGATTATCCTCATTGTCTGCACGTAAAAATTACGCCCCGAAGCACCGCTGGGTGCGAACTGCTGCTGATGTAACCGACGACGTTAAGAACGTCTCGCGAGCAAAAGCCGATGACTACTCGATAGTTCAATGTGCCATGCTTTACGGCTTAGAAACGGGACTTCAACGACATTTTGAACGTCATGGAGCATATGAGATGTTCTAGGAGTTGAAGTTAATATTCCAGAAGAATGCCCGATTGAGAGATACGAAGTCTCCAATAAGTTCTATAGCTGCAAGATGGAGGAGAATAGTTCTGTCAGTGAGCATATACTCAAGATGTCTCGGTATTGTAATCACTTGATTCAACTGGGTGTTACACTTCCGGATGATAGCGTCATTGACAGAATTCTCCAATCACTTCCATCGAGCTACAAGAGCTTCGTGATGAACTATAATATGCAAGGGATCGATAGGACGATTCCCGAGCTCTTCGCAATGCTAAAGGCTGCAGAGGTAGAAATCAAGAAGGAGCATCAAGTGTTGATGGTCAACAAGACCACTAGTTTCAAGAAAAAGGGCAAAGGGAAGAAGAGGGGAAACTTCAAGAAGAACATCAAACAAGTTGTTTGCTCAAGAGAAGAAACCCAAGTCTGGACCTAAGCTCAAACCGAGTGCTTCTACTACAAGCGGTCGACATTTGAAGCGGAACTGCCCCAAGTATTTGGCGGATAAGAAGGATGGCAAGGTGAACAGAGGTATATGTGATATACATGTTATTGATGTGTACCTTACTAGAGCTCGCAGAGCACCAGGTATTTGATATCGGTTCTGCTAATATTTGCAGCTCGAAACAGGGACTACGGATTAAGCGAACACTAGCAAAGGACGAGGTGACGATGCGCGTGGGAATTGGTTCCAAAGTTGATGTGATCGCGGTCGGCACGCTACCTCTACATCTACCTTCGGGATTAGTATTAGACCTAAATAATTGTTATTTGGTGCCAGCGTTAAGCATGAACATTAGATCTTGATCTTGTTTGATGCGAGACGGTTATTCATTTAAATCAGAGAATAATGGTTGTTCTATTTATATGAGTAATATCTTTTATGGTTGTGACGCCCCCGATTTAATCGTACACTAATCATGCACGCAAACGTGTACGATCAAGATCAGGGACTCACGGGAAGATATCACAACACAACTCTAAAAGTAAAATAAGTCATACAAGCATCATAATACAAGCCAGGGGCCTCGAGGGCTCGAATACAAGTGCTCGATCATAGACGAGTCAATGGAAGCAACAATATCTGAGTACGAGACATAAGTTAAACAAGTTTGCCTTAAGAAGGCTAGCACAAACCGATATCTGATCGAAGAGGCGCAGCCTCCCGCTCGATCCTCCTAAACTACTCCCGGTCGTCGTCGCTGACACGCAGAGTAGGCACCTCCAGTAGTAGTCGCCGCCGACGGTGGCGTCGCCTCGACTCCAAAGATCTCGTTGCGACCACCGTAAAGAAAGGAAAGGGGAAAAAGGGGAGAAAGCAACCGTGAGTACTCATCCAAAGTACTGCAAGCAAGGAGTTACACTACATATGCATGGGTATATGTGTAAAGGGCCATATCAAGGACCGAATGAGCTGCGAGAATGCCGTAATAAGAGGGGATAGCTAATCCTCGTCAAGACTACGCTCGGCAGCCTCCGCCTTGCAAAGATGTAGAAGAGAGTAGATTGAAGTCCTCCAAGTAGCATCTCCAAGTAGCATCTTCAAACTAGCATCTCCAAGAAGCATCTCCAGTAGCATCGCATAGCATAATCCTACCCGGCGATCCTCTCCTCGTTGCCCTGTTAGAGAGCGATCACCGGGTTATATCTGGCACTTGGAAGGGTGTGTTTTATTAAGTATCCAGTTCTAGTTGTCATAAGGTCAAGGTACAACTCCGGGTCGTCCTTTTACCGAGGGACACGGCTATTCGAATAGATTAACTTCCCTGCGGGGTGCACCACATAACCCAACACGCTTGATCCCATTTGGCGGACACACTTTCTGGGTCATGCCCGCCTCGGAAGATCAACACGCCGCAGCCCCACCTAGGCACAACAGAGAGGTCAACACGCCGGTCTAAACCTAAGCGCCGCAGGGTCCGGGCCCATCGCCTGAAAGCACACCTCGCACGCTATGCGTCGCGTGACGGTGAGCGCACCTAGCAACCTCCATTACAAAGGAAGTTGCGTTAACGCAGCCCAACCCGGCGCGCCGCCGCCGTCGCCGACGCCAAGAAGGCTTCGGCCGATACCACGACGTCGGGATACCCATAACTACTCCCACGAGATGGTTAGTGCGATAGACCAAATGGCCGACTCGGATCAAATACCAAGATCTTGTTAAGCGTGTTAAGTATCCGCGAACGCCGAACAGGCCAGCCCACTGCCTCCTAGGTGGTCTCAACTCTGCCTGCCGCTCCGCCACAAAGTAACAATCGGGGCCGTCGGGAACCCGTGCCCACCTCTACCGGATGGAGCCACCGTCCTTTCAAATTTCATCGTAATCACTTATGGGTACTCCTCGAAATGACCCGACTTTAGTCACCATCTCAGATAGTATGTATGTATGTATAGTATATACCGTGATCACCTCCCAAGTGATCACGGCCCGATAGTATAGCAAGGCGATCGACAAGAATGTAGGGCCAATGATGATAAACTAGCATCCTATACTAAGCATTTAGGATTGCGTAAGGTATCAACAGATGTAGCAACAATGTCGCTATGCATCGTAATAGGATCAATGAAAGCAAGAATATGCTACACTACTCTAATGCAAGCAGATAGAGGAGAATAGGCGATATCTGGTGATCAAGGGGGGCTTGCCTGGTTGCTCGAGACAAGAAGGAGGGGTCGCTCGGTGACGTAGTCATCCACAGGCATCAAGATCGCCACGGAGTCTCACCGAGAGAAGAGGGGGAGCAACAAGAAATACATAGCAAGCAAGTGCATAACAGACAACAAGCAGCGCTAGACGTGTTCTATCGCGTATGAGGTGATACTGGGTGAAGGGGAAACATCCGGAAAGTATCCCGGTGTTTCGTGTTTTCGCATGATGAACCGGAGGTGAAAAGTTGCAGGTTCTCTATGCTAGGGACGCGTGGCGATTTAACGGGCTGCGATCCGGATTTGTCTCGCTGCTCGAGCAACTTTCATGTTGAAAATAATTTAATCCGAAGTTACGGATTAAAAGATATGATTTTCTAAAGATTTTAATAATTTACGAATTTAATTAATTATTTAATTCAACATTATCCAAAACAGTGTTTGTCGACGCTATCATGACGTCAAGATGACGTCGCCAGTCAACAGAGGTGTCGACTGGTCAACTGACGTGTGGGTCCAGTGGGACCCACCTGTCATCCTCTGATTAGGTTAATTAGGGTTTAACTAACTAATTACTATTTAATTAAACTAATTAGTTAATTAGGTTAATCCAATTAGGATTAATTAACTTAATTAATTCCTTAATTAATTAATTTAATTATTATTATTTATTTAATTATTTTTTATATATTTTAAAATTTTTTTACCCTTTTATTTTAAACGCTAAAATTTGGGCCCCACGTGTCGCTGGCTCTAGGGGGCATGGCGGGTTCCGGGCATTGGTGCTAATCGAGCACAACCCAAAGAGCGTTATGGTGTGGTGGCGGGCGCACCGACTGCTCTCGGCCACGCCACACGACGCCGAGTAGGGGAGGCCGGTGGCTCGAGGCGGCAGCGGCGCGAGGGAGCACAAAGCGGTGTGAGCACGGGAGGAGGTCGGGCGCTTCTGGCGACGAACGACCACGATGGTCGGCGCCAGCCACGGGCGCGCGGGCGGCGTGCATCGCAGCAGGGGCCTTCGGCCGACGACAATAGGCAGCAATACGCTGCGTGCTGCGTCGAGGCGCGCGGCGAGGCGAGGATGCGTGAGCGCGGAGTGCGCTGTGACGGGCGGTGGTCACAGCATGCGCCGGCGCGATAAGCGCGTCCGTGGGTCTCGGCGAAAGTGTGCTCGCGACGGAGGAAGAGGAAGAGAGGAAGGCCCGGGCCTCACCGGGTTCGCAGGTCAAGGGCGCGGTGCTCGAGGCGGGGGACGGGACGACGTGGGCGGCGTGGAGGCGAGACCGGTGGGGCGGAGGAAGCGATCCGGCAGGGAGGAGCTCCGGCGCCAGTGTCAGCGGTTCCAGCGGCGGCGGGGCGCTGAGCGGCGACGGTCGGAGCCTCTCCCGATCCAGATGGGATCGAGAGGAGAGGGGAGGAGGGAGGAAGGCGAGGCGTCCGCGATCTTGGGGCAGCGGCGGCGTTCGACGGGCTGGGCAATCGCCTCGATCCAGATCCCATCGGGAGAGGAGTGGGGGAATCGAGGGAGGGAGTGGAGTAGTGGGCTAGGGTTTTGGTCGGTGGGGATAAGGGAGTGTGGGGGCGGCTGGGCCGCTGGCTGGTTATGCCACCGGGTCGAGGCCCAGTGGGGGTTCTGCTTTTATTTTATTTTTGCTTTGCTTTTTTTGTTTTCTTTTATTTCTTTTCTTTTCTGCTTTTATTTAGTTTAAAGCACTTAGGCACTTTGTAAAATTATGCTTTCTTCAATGTAATTACTTTAGCAATATTGGTCACACACCGAACATTTTTGTTTAATATTTTAAAACTTTTATTGTTTGCCTCGATTTTAAATTTGAAATTCGAACTAGGTTTCGAACTAACGCGAGTTTATCCACAGTAACCGAGGTGACGTGGCATCATTAGCGGGATCACTGTAGCGTAAGTATCCGGGCGTCACAATTCTCCTCTACTACAAGAAATCTCGTCCCGAGATTTAAGAGGGGACTAGGGAAAGGTCCGTTACGATATTCTAACAGCCTTCTCGAAGAAGTTAATCCTTTCGTTGATGTCTTCAATTCTTTATTCCAAAGAATTATGATGAAGTTGTCGCCCTTTCTTCGGGAACTCCATCGTATTTCACGAATAGGTAAGGGCAGCTCTACAATGATGGATGTTATAAGGAAATTCATCCGGGGTATCCCAAGAATGAACATATGAGTATCTCTCGAGTTGAACAAATGACACACATCGAGAGCAAAGTAAGACGGTGCGATAAGAAGTTTCAAGCGGATAGGCAATCGCTCATTGCTCAAGCAGAAAAGTAAAGGGGTTCAGAGTAACGGGAATAAGTATCTGCGTCCGATACTGAATAGATCAACAGGCTAGTGGCCCGTGAATTACATACAAAGTCAAGCACGAGGAATAACTTTGACAACAAAGTTGTACAGAGAGTCGAGTTTAGATCCCGGGACCATGGGTTACGGGCCCACCATGTGGGTTAAAAGAAGGAAGGGCGTTGACATCTTGCACGGTCATGTAAGCAAGGCATGTCAGAGGTTAGTCTGCCAGTTATGTCGACAACAACATCGGTACCAAGGGCGAGGGACGAAGAGAACCATTTTCCTGCTCGTTGAACGAGGCGGACCAATAGGCAAAGTTCTCGTCCATCGACGGTTACTAGAATGTCATCAACAAAAGCAATAGGGTCTTACCGATGATTTGTGCAACGAGGTCTTTACATAAGCAGGGGAATATTGTTGCTTAGGTCATATAGATCACAAGAAAGGTTAAACCAAACAATGAAAGGGAAATATGATTATTACATCAAATAGAACAATGGAATGGAAAATGTGTTTAAACACATATTTTAGGTAAGTATCCTTCCCAAGGACAAACAAAGCATGACATTCATGACAGGGTATAACGTAGAGAACCCTTTAGGTAAGGGGAGAGAAATTACATGACATTACCCATACAACGGTGTTTGGATAATTTAGCAGGAAACATTTAGCATTGGCTTCAAATGTTCTTGTCGAAAATCGGAATACCATAGACATGCTTCAAAATAGCATTGACATGGTCATCGGGTGAAGATCAGACTTTGGAAATAGGAAGGATCCATCAGGAACAACTTGTAGAGTAAGTCTTACAATTTCTCCAGGAAGAATGGTTAACCTTGTTAAAAGGAAACTATAACAATAGGGCCTCCGGCCAGGTGTGCTAGGCACGACATCACTTGCTCGGGTCACATAAAGACCATTGTTATAACTCTTGGAAATATGTTCCAACCAGCATATCTGAGATTCAGATCTGATTGGTGTCAACATAACTCAGACTCAGGATGCCTGAGAAGAAAAGGTGCAACAAAAATTGACGAGATGTCATTGTAAGATTCTCGGGAAATGAACTATGGAAGCAAGTTCCAAAACAAGAGTTCATCATTTAACCAAGGAGAGGACAAGGAGGTGGCTGATGAACTCAGCGACAATTCACCAAAATTTCCAACGGATGGATTTCCACCATTACGTGAACAAGGAGATAACATTTGTCAGATCAAAATGATATATTGATGTATGCTTGAGGAAAACATACACAATTTAACAATGGTTGAAAGGTGCGCCCGAAATATGGGTTGGGTTGCACGGCCAACATTGGAATGGTGATTCAATAATCAATAGTCTAAGAATGAACGGCCAACCATTAACTTCAAAGCAATAGGGTTGCTAGAACTGCAGGGTCCAAACAGCACCGTTCACTTGTGGGTACCCCGGTTGGAATCAACACGAGGACCATGAAAGAATGGTGATGATGAGAAGTATCACCATAACAAGAATTCTTAAGAGGTGGTGAAATTCCCACGACATTCTTGACATAAAAGGTGGTAATACTCCAAGGTAAAACAGATCATGAGCTAGATAGCAAGGAGCTCAAGGTATAACACAAAACACGAACAAGTTTGTGTTGAACGAAAGGCAATAAAGTGGTCAAAGATAACACAAATCACCGAGAGCAAAGGGTGGTATTTCTCATCAAGAATTTGATAGATATCTTGGAAGAGCTCATAAGGTTGATGATGATCACGACACATTTGTCGAGAGATTTCATGAAGATGTAATCAATCAGCGACGACATCAAGTCAAAGGAATGAGGTAGCGGAAGGTTATTGAAACCATGGGTAGGACGCAAACTTGAAATCAAGATTGTTGTTCAAGGCAAACTGATATGACGAGAAAGATGGACGTAAGCTTAGCTCAATCGTCAAAAGTTGTGCTCCTGGGATAAGGACCAGGTAGGATAGTTAAAATCGGCACGACAAGGATATAGCCAAACAGGCTAGGAATGACGTGATTGAGTTCAAACTCGTAAGTAAGGAAGGTTACCAAGACTTGTTTAATCGCGATGCGGACTCGAGTCAGTTATCGGTGTCTTTGAGTGTTTAATAACTCAAAGCCCGTGAAAAATAGGAATCAATGAGAATGTAGCACTTGATGAAGAACTCATAGGAAGTTATGCAGTTCCGTGGTAATCTTGAGATACCAGGGGGGTAATACTCGACGACAAATCAAAGTAGAGGTTGGACTGGGGTATTACTCCGCAGAAGACAAGTGCTTAAACTTGCACAAGAAATGTTATTTGAAGGAGAACATGGTCGTAACCACGATTGCATAGGATCAATTCACGATACCGATGATATTATATCAACGAAATAGTTATTATAACAAGAAGCTTCTATGGTAGGTCCCACATCGTGTCCATGGGCATGAACACAAAGTTCAAGGTCGACTCCCACTTCTTCAATGTATAAACCTTCCATTCACCCTCACTTTCAAGAAGTTGTAGTGTTGAAATTCTATCTCGCAGAATACTAGGAGTGTATGACTCGTGAAAACTTTCGAGTTCACACATATTAAGGAAGGCATAGGTTCAACCCATCGAGTATCGTGGAAATATATATACCACAAGCTTCAATAGTAGATATCACCATTTCGAAGCAGAGCATGGTTGGCCAAATCGAGAGAATAGGATTTACCAACGACATTATGTATCGTGGAAAGAACTTCCAAAGTGATTGAATATGAGGGATGTTGTCGGATAAAATCCAACAAAGGATCCGATGGTTCTCAAGGGATCTGCTGAAGCATCGATATTTAGAGAGGAAGAAACAATGCAAAGGCATTGGATTCTAGAAACAACTAACTAATCAAAGCTTAATGCAAAGAAATTCTATGATTTCCAAATCAAGGGATCGAAGCAATCGCTCGATTGAGAATGACTAAGTTCAATAGACTTAGAAGCACAACCAATCAAGGCATTGATTGGTTAAGAACCAACTCATGTTTAAAATGACGCCTTTGCCGGAAGATAATTTAAAAGGATCAATCGATGATTGCGTGCTTTCACACACATGTTGAATCGATAGGATCGAAATGACGGTGTCAAAAGTTACTAGTGAATATTGCGGAGATATGGGAAGCATCCATAATGCTAGTAGACAAGTATTTGCGAGCAATAAAGCTGCTAAGGATTTTTTTGAAGATTGAATAGTATTTCAAAGACTTGTGAAATCACCAACAAGCTGGGATGAGCGGATACTCGGCAAGTGCGAGGATTTATTTGAAGGGGTATTCATGTGGCAAAGAACTGCTAGGCAATAGGCACAAAGTATTCTCGGAACAATAGAGAAACTTCGGGGTATCTTGTAAAAACAAGATCAATGGGGAATGATCGTATGAATGGCAAGTGTAAGTAGTTATCCATACGGATTTGCGGTGGAAGGGAATTGCAAACGCGATGAACACAAGTTCTCGGGTTAACAAATGAGAGTATCTTCAAGGTCTTCAGTGCGTGAGATTTATCATCGATAATAAGGGCTCTTCGGTGAAAGTGATAACGAGATCCTAATGTTAGATTTAGTAAAATTCATTTAACCCGAATAGAAGAGAGCTCGAGTCCCGAGTAAAGATCGAGGAGTAAAAGATCCTAATACCACCCAAATGGCGACGTGGGCCCATGGGCGCGCATACCATGTTAGTAAAACAATTTTCATCGACTAGACTCAACTTCGCCAAGGAGTTGGAAAGGATTCTGAGCAATCGGCTCGATACCAACTTGGACGCCCCGATTTAATCGTACACTAATCATGCACGCAAACGTATGCGATCAAGATCGTGGACTCACGGAAGATATCACAACACAACTCTAAAAGTAAAATAAGTCATACAAGCATCATAATACAAGCCAGGGGCCTCGAGGGCTCGAATACAAGTGCTCGATCATAGACGAAGTCAGTGGAAGCAACAATATCTGAGTACGACATAAGTTAAACAAGTTTGCCTTAAGAAGGCTAGCACAAACCGGGATCTGGATCGAAGAGGCGCAGCCTCCCGCCTCGATCCTCCTAAACTACTCCCGGTCGTCGCCGGTGGCACGCACGCGAGAGTAGGCACCTCCAAAGTAGTAGTCTTCGCCGACGGTATGCGTCGCCTCGACTCCAAAGATCTGGTTGCGACCACCGAAAAGAAAGGAAAGGGGAAAAATGGGAGAAAGCAACCGTGAGTACTCATCCAAAGTACTCGCAAGCAAGGAGTTACACTACATATGCATGGGTATATGTGTAAAGGGCCATATCGAGGGGTGAATCTGCAGAATGCCGTAATAAGAGGGGATAGCTAATCCCGTCAAGACTACGCTCGCAGCCTCCGCCTTGCAAAGATGTAGAAGAGAGTAGATTGAAGTCCTCCAAGTAGCATCTCCAAGTAGCATCTTCAAACTAGCATCTCTAAGAAGCATCTCCAGTAGCATCGCATAGCATAATCCTACCCGGCGATCCTCTCCTCGTTGCCCTGTTAGAGAGCGATCACCGGGTTATATCTGGCACTTGGAAGGGTGTGTTTTATTAAGTATCCATTCTAGTTGTCATAAGGTCAAGGTACAACTCCGGTCGCCTTTTACCGAGGGACACGGCTATTCAATAGATTAACTTCCTGCGGGGTGCACCACATAACCCAACACGCTTGATCCCATTTGGCCGGACACACTTTCTGGGTCATGCCCGCCTCGGAAGATCAACACGCCGCAGCCCCACCTAGGCACAACAGAGAGGTCAACACGCCGGTCTAAACCTAAGCGCCGCAGGGTCAGGGCCCATCGCCTCGAGCACACACAAGACGCTATGCGTCGTGACGGTGAGCGGACCTAGCAACCTCCATTACAAAGGAAGTTGCGTTAACGCATTCCAACCCGGCGCAGCGCCGCCGTCGCCGACGCCAAGAAGGCTTCGGTGATACCACGACGCCGGGATACCCATAACTACTCCCACGTAGATGGTTAGTGCGTATAGACCAAATGGCCGACTCGGATCAAATACCAAGATCTTGTTAAGCGTGTTAAGTATCCGCGAACGCCGAACAGGCCAGCCCACTGCCTCCTAGGTGGTCTCAACTCTGCCTGCCGCTCCGCCACAAAGTAACAATGGGGCCGTCGGGAACCCGTGCCCACCTCTACCGGATGGAGCCACCGTCCTTTCAAATTTCTCATCGTAATCACTTGCGGGTACTCCTCGGTGACCCGACTTTAGTCACCATCTGTATAGTATGTATGTATGTATAGTATATACCGTGATCACCTCCCAAGTGATCACGGCCCGATAGTATAGCAAGGCGCATCGACAAGAATGTAGGGCCAATGATGATAAACTAGCATCCTATACTAAGCATTTAGGATTGCGGTAAGGTATCAACAGATGTAGCAACAATGTCGGGCTATGCATCGAAATAGGATCAATCGAAAGCGAGAATATGCTACACTACTCTAATGCAAGCAGATAGAGGAGAATAGGCGATATCTGGTGATCAAGGGGGGCTTGCCCGGTTGCTCGAGACAAGAAGGAGGGGTCGCGGTGACGTAGTCATCCACAGGGCATCAAGATCGCCACGAGTCTCTACCGAGAGAAGAGGGGGGAGCAACAGTAAATACATAGCAAGCAAGTGCATAACAGGACAACAAGCAGAGCTAGACGTGTTCTATCGCGGTATGAGGTGATACCGGTGAAGGGGGGAAACATCCGGGAAAGTATCCCCGGTGTTTCGTGTTTTCAGACAGATGAACCGGAGGTGAAAAGTTGCAGGTTCTCTATGCTAGGGACGCGTGGCGGACGAACGGGCTGCGTATCCGGATTTGTCTCGTCGTTCTGAGCAACTTTCATGTTGAAAATAATTTAATCCGAGTTACGGATTAAAAGATATGATTTTCTAAAGATTTTAATAATTTCTGGAATTTAATTAATTATTTAATTCAACATTATCCGAAACAGTGTTTGCTGACGTCATCATGACGTCAGTATGACGTCAGCAGTCAACAGAGGTGTCGACTGGTCAACTGACGTGTGGGTCCAGTGGGACCCACCTGTCATCCTCTGATTAGGTTAATTAGGGTTTAACTAACTAATTACTATTTAATTAAACTAATTAGTTAATTAGGTTAATCCAATTAGGATTAATTAACTTAATTAATTCCTTAATTAATTAATTTAATTATTATTATTTATTTAATTATTTTTTATATATTTAAATTTTTTTACCCTTTTATTTTAAACGCTAAAATTTGGGCCCCACGTGTCGCTGGCTCTAGGGGCGCGGCGGTTCCGGCCAGGTGCTAACTGCACACACCGAAGAGCGTTATGGTGTGGTGGCGGCGCACCGACTTCGGCTCCAGCGGCCACCAAGACGACGCCGAGTAGGGGAGGCCGGTGGCTCGAGGCGGCAGCGTCGCGAGGGAGCACAAAGAATGTGTGAGCACGGGAGGAGGTCGGGCGCTTACGGACGAAACCACCACGATGGTCGGCGCGCGCACGGGCGCGGTGGGCGTGCACATGCGCAGCGTCTGGCGCTTCGGCCGACGACAACAGGCAAATACGCTGCCGTGCGCGCGCGCGAGGCGCCACGGGCGAGGCGAGGATGCGTGAGCGCGGTGAGTCGCCAGACGGGCGGTGGTCACAGAGCATCGCCGCGCGATGAGCGCGTCCGTGGTCTTGGCGGTGAGTGTGCTCGGTGACGAGGGAAGAGGAAGAGAGGAAGGCCTGGGCCTCACCGGGTTCGCAGGTCAAGGCGGCGGTGCTCGAGGCGGGGGACGGGACGACGTGGGCGGCGTGGAGGCGAACCGGTGGGGCGGAGGAAGCGATCCGGCAGGGAGGAGCTCCGGCGCCAGCGTCAGCGGTTCCAGTGCGGCGCGGACGCTGAAGCGGCGATGGGTCGGCCTCTCCCGATCCAGATGGGATCGAGAGGAGAGGGGGAGGAGTGGAGGAAGGCGAGGCGTCCGGCGATCTTGGGGCAGCGGGCGGCGTTCGACGGGCCGGGCAATCGCCTCGATCCAGATCCCATCGAGAGGGGAGAGGCGGGGGAATCGAGGAGGAGTGGAGTAGTGGGCTAGGGTTTTGGTCGGGTGGGGATAAGGGAGTGTGTGGGGGGCTGGGCCGGCTGGTTCTTGACCAGCCACCGGGTCGAGGCCCAGTGGGGGTTTCTGTTTTTATTTTATTTTTGCTTTGCTTTTTTTGTTTTCTTTTATTTCTTTTTCTTTTCTGTTTTATTTAGTTTAAAGCACTTAGGCACTTTGTAAAATTATGCTTTCTTCAATGTAATTACTTTAGCAATATTGGTCACACACCGAACATTTTTGTTTAATATTTTAAAACTTTTATTGTTTGCCTCGATTTTAAATTTGAAAATCGAACTAGGTTTCGAACTAACGCGAGTTTATCCACAGTAACCGAGGTGACGTGGCATCATTAGCGGGGATCACTGTAGCGTAAGTATCCGGGCGTCACAATGGTCATGCACCCTTGAAGAGTGGTCTATTTTTGATGAATCTCGATAGTAGTGATACACATATTCATAGTGTTGAAGCCAAAAGATGCAGAGTTGATAATGATAGTGCAACTTATTTGTGGCACTGCCATTTAGGTCATATCAGTGTAAAGCGCATGAAGAAACTCCATACTGATGGACTTTTGGAACCACTTGATTATGAATCACTTGGTACTTGCGAACCGTGCCTCATGGGCAAGATGACCAAAACGCCGTTCTCCGGTACTATGGAGAGAGCAATAGATTTGTTGGAAATCATACATACAGATGTATGTGGTCCGATGAATGTTGAGGCTTGTGGCGGATATCGTTATTTTCTCACCTTCACAGATGATTTAAGCAGATATGGGTATATCTATTTAATGAAGCATAAGTCTGAAACATTTGAAAAGTTCAAAGAATTTCAGAGTGAAGTTGAAAATCATCATAATAAGAAAATAAAGTTTCTACTATCTGATCGTGGAGGAGAATATTTGAGTTACGAGTTTGGTCTACACTTAAAACAATGCGGAATAGTTTTGCAACTCACGCCACCCTAACACCACAACAGAATGGTGTGTCCGAACGTCAGAATCGTATTTTACTTGATATGGTGCGATCTATGATGTCTCTTACTGATTTACCGCTATCGCTTTTGGGGTTATGCTTTAGAGACGGCCACATTCACATTAAATAGGGCACCATCAAAATCCGCTGAGACGACACCTTATGAACTATGGTTTGGCAAGAAACCAAAGTTGTCGCTTCTTAAAGTTTGGGGCTGCGATGCTTATGTGAAAAAGCTTCAACCCGATAAGCTCGAACCCAAATCGAGAAATGTGTCTTCATAGGATACCCAAAGGAGACAGTTGGGTACACCTTCTATTACAGATCCGAAGGCAAGACATTCGTTGCTAAGAATGGATCCTTTCTAGAGAAGGAGTTTCTCTCGAAAGAAGTGAGTGGGAGGACAGTAGAACTTGATGAGGTAACTGTACCTACTCTCTTGTTGGAAAATAATACATCACAGGAGACGGTCTCTGTGACGTCAAGACCAACTAGTGAGGAAGTTGATGATGATGATCATAGAACTTCAGATCAAGTTAATACAGAACCTCGTAGGTCAAACAGAGTAAGATCCGCACCAGAGTGGTACGGTAATCCTATTCTGGAAGTCATGCTACTAGATCATAATGAACCTACGAACTATGAAGAAGCGATGGTGAGCCCAGATTCCGCAAAATGGCTTGAAGCCATGAAATCTGAGATGGGATCCATGTATGAGAACAAAGTATGGACTTTGGTTGACTTGACCGATGATCGGCAAGCAATTGAGAATAAATGGATCTTCAAGAAGAAGACCGACGACGACGGTAATGTTATCGTCTACAAAGCTCGACTTGTTGCAAAAGGTTTTCGACAAGTTCAAGGGATTGACTACGATGAGACCTTCTCACCAGTAGCGATGCTTAAGTCTGTCTCGAATCATGTTAGCAATTGCCGCATTTATGATTATGAAATTTGGCAAATGGATGTAAAAACTGCATTCTGAATAGATTTACGGAGGAAGAATTGTATATGATGCAACCGAAGGTTTTATCGATTCAAAGGAGCTAACAAAGTGTGCAAGCTCCAATGATCCATTTATGGATGGTGCAAGCCTCTCGAGTTGGAATAAATGTTTTGATAGTGTGATCAAAGCATTTGGGTTTATATGAGACTTTTGGAGAAGCCTTGTATTTACAAGAAAGTAAGTGGGAGCTCAGAGCATTTCTAATATTATATGTGGATGACATATTATTGATTGGAAATGATATAGAATTTCTGGATAGCATAAAGGGATACTTGAATAAAAGTTTTTCAATGAAAGACCTCGGTGAAGCTGCTTACATATTGGGCATTAAGATCTATAGAGATAGATCAAAACGCTTAATTGGACTTTCACAAAGCACATACCTTGACAAAGTTTTGAAGAAGTTCAAAATGGATCAAGCAAAGAAAGGGTTCTTGCTCAGATTGCAAGGTGTGAAGTTGAGTAAGACTCAAAGCCCGACCACTGCAGAGGATAGAGTGAAAATGAAAGATGTTCCCTATGCTTCAGCCATAGGCTCTATCATGTATGCAATGCTGTATACCAGACCTGATGTGTGCCTTGCTATAAGTTTAGCGAGGAGGTACCAAAGTAATCCAGAGTGGATCATCGGACAGCGTCAAGAAGATCTGAAGTACCGAAAAGGACTAAGGATATGTTCTCGTATATGGAGGTGACAAAGAGCTCATCGTAAATGGTTACGTTGATGCAAGCTTTGACACTGATCTGGACGATTCTAAATCGCAAACCGGATACGTGTTTACATTAAACGGCGGAGCTGTCAGTTGGTGCAGTTCAAAGCAAAGCGTCGTGGCGGGATCTACGTGTGAAGCGGAATACATAGCTGCTTCGGAAGCAGCCAATGAAGGAGTCTGGATGAAGGAGTTCATATCCGATCTAGGTGTCATACCTAGTGCATCACGTACACATCAGTCTGAAATGCTTGCCTTTCTTTCGACATTGATGGTTGGTCGGAAGAAATCGACGATGGCCCAGGTACACATTCTTCCTGCAGCTTGCCAGGTATATGAAAGAAATATGCCCTAGAGGCAATAATAAAGTTATTATTTATTTCCTTATATCATGATAAATGTTTATTATTCATGCTAGAATTGTATTAACCGGAAACATAATACATGTGTGAATATATAGACAAACAGAGTGTCACTAGTATGCCTCTACTTGACTAGCTTGTTAATCAAAGATGGTTATGTTTCCTAACCATGAACAAAGAGTTGTTATTTCATTAACGAGATCACATCATTAGTTGAATGATCTGATTGACATGACTCATTCCGTTAGCTTAGCACCCGGTCGTTTAGTATGTTGCTATTGCTTTCTTCATGACTTATACATGTTCCTATGACTATGAGATTATGCAACTCCCGTTTACCGGAGGAACACTTTGTGTGCTACCAAACGTCACAACGTAATCGGGTGATTATAAAGGTGCTCTCAGGTGTCTCCAAAGGTACTTGTTGGGTTGGCATATTTGAGATTAGGATTTGTCACTCCAATGTCGGAGAGGTATCTCTGGGCCCTCTCGGTAATGCACATCACTTAAGCCTTGAAAGCATTGCAACTAATGAGTTAGTTGCGAGATGATGTATTACGGAACAAGTAAAGAGACTTGCCGGCAACGAGATTGAACTAGGTATTGGATACCGACGATCGAATCTCGGGCAAGTAACATACCGATGACAAAGGGAACAACGTATGTTGTTATGCGGTTTGACCGATAAAGATCTTCGTAGAATATGTAGGAACCAATATGGGCATCCAGGTCCCGCTATTGGTTATTGACCGAGACGTGTCTCGATCATGTCTACATCGTTCTCGAACCGTAGGGTCCGCACGCTTAAGGTTTCGATGACAATTATATTATGAGTTTATGTATTCGATGTACGAAGTTTGTTCGAGTCCCTGATATGATCACGGACATGACGAGGAGTCTCGAAATGGTCGAGACATAAAGATTGATATATTGGACGGATATATTTGGACACCGGAAAGGTTCCGGAGAAGTTTGGAGCTCCGGAGGTTACTGGAACCCCGGGAGGTATATGGGCCTTATTGGGCCCATGTAGGAGGAAGGAGAAGGAGCAAGGGAGGCGTGCCCCCAAGCCCAATCCGACTGGGGAAGGGCCGCCCCCTTTCCTTTCTCCTTCCCCTCTTCCTATTACTACTACTAGTACTACTTCCTAATACTAGTACTCTTTCCTTCCTCCTCCAAATAAGATAAGGAAAGAGAGGAAACCTACTTGGAGTAGGTTTCCCCTCCTCATGGCGCCCCCTAGGGCCGGCCACCTCCTCCCTCCCTCCTTTATATACGGGGTATGGGGCACCCTAGGACACACAAGTTGATCATTGATCGTTCCTTAGCTGTGTGCGGTGCCCCCTCCACGATATTACACCTCGATCATATTGTAGCGGTGCTTAGGCGAAGCCTGCGACAGAGAACATCAAGATCGTCACCATGCCGTCGTCTTGACGAACTCCCCTCGGAGCCTCTCTGGATTGGAGATCGAGGTGCGTCATCGAGCTGTCGCGTGTCAAGAACTCGGAGGTGCGAAGTAACGGTGCTTGGATCGGTCGGACCGGAGGACGTACGACTACTTCCTCTACGTTGCGTCAACGCTTCCGCTTCGGTCTACGAGGGTATGTAGACATCACTCTCCCCTCGTTGCTATATCATCACCATGATCTTGCGTGTGCGTAGGAAATTTTTTGAAATTACTACGTTCCCCAACATAAACGATCAAGTGCTAAGCTAACGTGATGGGTCATGTCAATCACATCATTCTCCTAATGATGTGATCTCATTAATCAAATGACAACACATGTCTATGGTTAGGAAACATAACCATCTTTGATTAATGAGCTAGTCAAGTAGAGGCATACTAGTGACTATATGTTTGTCTATGTATTCACACATGTATCATGTTTCCGGTTAATACAATTCTAGCATGAATAATAAACATTTATCATGATATGAGGAAATAAATAATAACTTTATTATTGCCTCTAGGGCATATTTCCTTCAATACATAGTTCTCATCTAACAACATAAAGCTATGCAGAGCATCTAAATTAATTAAACCATACACTGAAACTATGTAAAACATTTCAATGCGAAAACAAATGCGATCATAATCGCAACCAATGTAACAACTGATCCAACGACATAATGATACCAAGCCTCGGTATGAATGGCATATTTTCTAATCTTTCTAATCTTCAAGCGCATTGCATCCATCTTGATCTTGTGATCATCGACGACATCCACAACATGCAACTCCAATATCATCTTCTCCTCAATTTTCCTAATTTTTTCCTTCAACAAATTGTTTTCTTCTTCAACTAAATTTAACCTCTCGACAATAGGGTCGGTTGGAATTTCCGGTTCAACAACCTTCTAGATAAAAAAAAAATCTATGTCACGTTGGTCGGCATAATTGTCATAAACAATAAATGAACCAATAGTTATGAAAAGATAATATATATACCACATCCGAATCATAGACAGGACGAGGGCCGACGGGGGCGGATACCAAAACCATCACACTATATAAGATGCAATAATAAAAGTAAGAAAATTATACAAGTATCTATATAAACATACAAGTAAGAAAAAAAATTCCTTTCAGAAAGAAGATAAGAACAAAAGGCTCACCGCGGTGGTGCCGGTGACGAGATCGGCGCGGGCGATCAACGGCGGTGAAGACGGGGACGGGACGTGACGGACCGCTAAACCTAGACAAATATTGAGGAAAATGGAGCTTGGAGGTCGAGCTTGGAGAGGAGAAAGCTTAAGTAGTGTGGCTCGGGCATTCCATCGAACACCTCCTGTGCATAGGAGGTGAGCTAGAGCACCATTAAAGCTCTCCCTCGCCGCCACGAAAAACAGAGCACCGGGAGTGCTCGCTTGGGCGGGGTATATATAAGCAACTAATTGGTCGGTTGGTGGCTTGAACCGGGACTAAAGGGCAGCCTTTGGTCCCTGCTCATTCCACCAACCGACCAATGGTGGTGGGCCAGGAGCGAGGCCCATTGGTCCCGGTTCGTCCCACCAACCGGGACCAATGGTGGTGGGCCAGGAGCGAGGCCCATTGGTCCCGGTTCGTCCCACCAACCGGGACCAAAAGGTCCAAACGAACCGGGACCAATGGCCCACGTGGCGGCCAAATTTCGGCTCATGAATCGGGTCAATGTTTCCATTGGTCCCGGTTACGATTGAACCGGACTAATGGGTTGGCGGGCCCGACCATCGCCCTTTTCTACTAGTGGGGATGCCGGAGCAGGAAGCCGCGTACCTCCAACAATGGAGGGCGCGCGCCGACGACGAGCAGCAATTGGAGCTGGAGCGTCGCTTGGCGCGGGAGGCGGAGGAGGAGCGCCCCCATGCAGTAGCAGTGCAGCCACCACCCCCACAGCCAGCGGGACAGACGATGGATGCAGTGCGTGCGACGTGGAGCCGGTGTTCATCGACCTCACCGGCCCCGGGAAGAAGGACGACGCCTAGGGCAACGCCCTGACGGAGCAAACTTTTTTTCAAGTTTTATTAATGTTTAAGTGAACTTTGGGCAACAAGGCAACGTGCTGACAGAGCAAACTTTTTTTAAGTTTTATTAATGTTTAAGTGGACTTTGAGCGACAAATTTACTGGCCATTTATGTTTTATCATGCATATTTTCGGCCGCGTGTCTACTAAGTTTTCCTTTAATGTCGCTCGTAGGTTTGGGTCTCCCACCCGTTGAGTGCACCAACCAACCCAAATAAAAAAGTGGGCGTGCCCATCCGCTCGGCCGACCCAAACGGACAAAACACGTGTATATTTGGGTCACTGCCTTGGAATTGCTCTAACATGGTCGTTGGATTGTAAGTCAACAGCCCATATCATGACCATAGCAGGAAACTCTGTAAGGCTTCGTTTGGTTTCAGGGTTTTCCCCTGGGATCCTTGCCTGTTCCCCGGGCTGGGAACCCACGAACCAACCTAGCCCTGGGGTGATCCACCCGGTCATTTGGTGGCCCACGAGATGGGGCAGCCCGGCCCTTTCCACGCCTTTTCCTGGGAGAGCCTTCCACGCCCGCAGTGGTCGGGGAAGAAACCCTTGCTCTCTGGTCTCGCGAACGAGAGGCGGCGGCGGCGGCAAGATCCGAGAACGACGCACCACCACTCTCCGCCCTCCTCCGTCCAAGGCTCCGCCCGGCAACTGGAGGCGACGCACCACCGCCCTACACCTCCACGCCCTGCTCCCCAGACGGGGGCGACGGCGATCGTGGTCATCATCCTCCCCTTCCCGGATCTCGTCTCTGCATCGAAGCTTCACTCACTTCCGACGAAGACGACGGCCATAAGAACCGTGTTCTTTCATCAAAAGGTATGTAGTAGGATTGTGTTTTCTCTGAACTGAAGCAACATGAATATAGTTTTACCTTTTTGCCGGCTGAAAATTATCACTGATTAAAGTGATTTAACTAGTCTGCCTCTGCCAGCCTCTGGGGAACCTGCCGTGGTTCTCGCAGCATCGGTCCATTGCGGGGTGAGAGAGGCCATCCGAGCGGCGAGGAGGGAGTTTGGGAGCTCAGAGCTAACGTTCCAGCTCGACGTCCCTGCGCCAATGACGCATGTGAAGGAAATGTGTGGTTTGGACGTCATGGATAAGTACTTGGAAAGCCTATCTGCACATCAGTCTCAAGCTGCGCCGTGATACGAGAATGGGGTACTGTCAACCGGATGGAGTGGTGTGGTGTGTTCGTGTTGCGTGACGTCGAATTGTAAATTGCATACATGTTGGAAATGTTTATAACATTCAGTGTTGTGCTTGCACACTTCCGTAATAATTCTGGGTTGAGATTTGCGTTTATAATTCCTGACTGAACCTGAAGGCAGGCTTGCATTTAAAATGCTCGCTTATAAATAGTAATCCACGTTTGCTATTTGCGTTAAAAATTTGTGCCACTCGATTTGGGAAGAGAAGAAGATGGCTAGGGAGAAGACGAGCAGAAGTGATCTTGGTCGGGAGGATGCGTCAAAGCTAGAGGCTCAGACGAGCAGAAGGTGAGCTCGAGGAAGAAGGTTGCACCGTGGGAGGTGTCTGCCGAAGCCGAGGACGACGTCGACATCGGAGAGTACCTGCGCCAAATCGGCCGTGGGAGCGCTTGTGAATTGGCGATGACACGACATGGTGGAGCTCAGGGGCATGGAGGCAGAGGGGAGAGCTCGCCGAAGATGCATGCGAGGAGGCCACGATCGCGTTGCGTCCAGAGAACGTGCATGTTGGTGCCCTGGGTGCCAATGCCAATCTCGACCTGGAGGCAAACTCTCTACACGTCGCACTGACGAGATGGAACGTGACCTGATTGGTGCGTCCCATCAGGCCCCATTGGTCAGTGGGGAAAGGGAAAGAGGTTTTTTTTAGAAACAGAGAAAAAGAGGAAATAGGGGGGGGGGGGGGACTAGACCCGGTTCAGCCCAGTTTGGTTTGGGTTGGCTCCTCCTCTCTTCTATTTCTTGTATTCCTTCATTCCTTGGATTTTAAAGGGCTGGTTAATCATTTGTTCGTCTAAAACTCTAGGTACAAATTTGTAAAAATTCACAGGTTTCATTTACAATGTTTCACACTACTTTGAAAATTTTCAAGACTTTTCAGAAGTATTTGACTATCATTTAAATTCAAATTCAGTCTGAATTTTCATGTGCCGCCCTAAATTTGGGTCTGAATTGCACGTAGATGAAATATGATTACCAATATATCAATTTTCATGAATTTTCATTAGCGGAATCACCACCATGTTAAATTACTCCCTCCATTCCAAAATATAGTGCGCCCGCGCTTTCCGAGGTCCAACGTTGACCATAATTTAATCAACGAGACCGACTGCGGCGGGAGAAAAAAAATCATATAACTGAAAACTTCTTTTAAATACGAATTCACTGGTATAACTTTTGCTCCTGCCGCAGTCGGTCTCGTTGGTTAAATTTATGGTCAAAGTTGAAGCGCGAGGACGGAGGAAGCACTATATTTTGAAATGGAGGGAGTACAGTTTTACCCACTTTTTAGTCAGAACAATTAGCATTTTATTCAAATACTAAAACTAATCAGAAAAATTGAAATCAATCCTAGTGCTTGGTTATGCCACTTAGGATTCAGGAAAATACCAGATCATTAGTTTGATTCGTTTTATTCTCAGCATCACTTATTAGCAGATTTGGGCATACTGCGAAGTTAACCTCGAGGGTTTTTTCACCATGCAACTATATGATAACTCATGCTATGAGGTGCATTATGATACATGATGATTGCAGGCTCTCTTACAATTCCTGATCAACGGGTTTACAAGATGGGTCATTGTAGTTCCCTCCCTCTTCAGCGATGGGCGGAGGGGTCGAGAACCCACGTCCTCAATCGTGCTCGACATTGGGGATCCAGTCGCCTATCTACTACTACTCCCTCCGTCCCAAAGTAAGTGACATAATTTTTTACTAACTTTATACTATGCTAGTACAAAATTGAGTCACTTATTTTGGGACGGAGGGAGTATATAGCATAGAGAAGGGGGAGTGCAAGTAACTTTGGTGCACGAGCTCTAGTGAAACCTATATTTTCAATGGTGTCGAAATTGTATTTTGAAGTTTGGAAAGATGAACGGTGTATGTATTATTCACTATTGTCAAGTTTTGCACAGACGGTCCTGATAGAGGGGTGTCTAGACACCCGGATGCTGAAAGGCCTGACTCATTTAGAAATGACCATTTTATCATTTTTGTATAGCTCACATGTATACTTTGTATTTCATTGCCAAACTTTACATATGTGCAACATACATCAATATGATCATGTAGAATTGTTTTCGTAATTTTTTGAAACTCTAAAAGTGTTTTAAAACTATTTAAAGCACCCTTGCTCCAAAAATCCACGTTCGATTTGCCGTAGAGCGCTCCGGCTGCACGTTCGATTGAGACGGGAGTTAGGATCATATCTCTTTCGCCTTTGTATTTAGAGAAGGACTTCGGTACAACCCCCCCCCCCCCCAATAAACGTATAAGGGGTAGTATTGTCCATACTAAATTACACATACACTATACCCGCCGTCCGTCGTAGGGCCGGCCGCCCGTGTACGTCGCGCCCCGTACTCCCGCGCGTCGTACGCGTGCGGTTCGGTACTGCGATCGGGAAAGGAAAAAAAAGTACGCCCCACCCCGACACCCCATCTCCACGTACGAAACCCTAGCGGGATCAACGCCGCCGTGGTCCATCGCCGTCACGACGTCGGGCGGCATCCGTAGTCACCCACGCGCCGTGAAACCGACACCCCATCCCCGCCTAGGAAACCCTAGCGGCATCGACGCCGCCGTGGTCCCACCGCCGTCACGACGTCGACCCCGACGTGCCCGCCTAGTCGCGAGCACCGACGGTGTCCGTAGTGACCACACGCCGTGTCGCCGGTGAAACGCCAGCGCCGCTTCGCCGTTACGTCTGGTACGCGCCCTCCACGACGTCGGTGGCAGCAACACATCGGCGTCGACCCGTAGCGAGGACCCTCGACGCGCATGATGGGTTAGGATGTCTCTTTTGTTCTTTTTTTATGATTTTGATTTGTCCATTGCATTTTGTGCATTTTTGTAATGCAAAATGATTCCCTACTTAGGTAAATAAGAGAGAGAGTAGTGACCTCTTAATGACCTCATAATGATTTTGTATGTTCAAATTTGTATGCATGCCACATAGTCATGTCACTGTTGGCCAATTTACTGTATTCGATGGTTTTTGTGGAATGTTGGCATTGATCTCACACCTTATTTGTATGTGCATAGATGGAGCAAGTAACCGGATACGTCAGTGATGATTCCGGTAGCGATAATGGATCCTCGTCATTGAATGCGAACCAACATCCCGGAGACAACTATATGAGTCAGGATGAATCGTACAGTAGTAATGTAAGTACCTTCAACGTTGACAAAAACATATTGAACAAAAACTAGTTATTTGACACTAACATGTCCTTTTAAATTTGTACAGGTGCATGGCAATGCTGACGATGAGGAATATGATATAGATGAACAGTTTTATGCAGATAGTGTGAGCCAGGTATGTTGAAAAAATTGTAGAGAAATGATTGACATTAAATTTGTATGACCACTTATGTTACTTTACATGTGCACAGATAAATGCTAATGGTGACAATGAGCGTAATAATATAGATGATGACAATGCCGAGAGCGAGGTCCATGCATCTCGTAGTGTGAGCGGTAGTCAAGTAAGTTCTTTACATTATTTATGGTTAGTAAGAATATAAGAAGAGATTGACATGCAAGGTTATATGTCATATTTTGCAGGGAGGTGTTGATGGTCCTAGCGGGAATGATGAGCACAGCGATGATGATCAGTTTGACCTTGACATGTGCTATGATGAATATCAGCAAGAGTCACTTGATAGGCATTGGGCAGTGATGGTAAAGAAATTCAGGTCATTAGACGAGGTTTACACGTTCTACAACAAGCACGCGAGAGAACGTGGGTTCGATGATCGAGAAGGACTCGCTTAAATTTTCGAAGGATCGCGCAAGGACTCCGCGCTTGAGGAGGTATCTCTGTTCCGCCGAAGGAAAACGACAGGCCAAGTTCTGTACCATGGAAGGCCGGACCCGCATGCGAAGCCCATTTGACAGTTAAGCTTGATAAAAAGCTCAATCTTTGGTATGTCAGCAGTTTCTCTGATGATCACAGCCACACTCTTGCACGACCGGACGAAGTCCCTTTCCTCCGATCTCATAATTAGATCAAAGCATTTGAGAGAGCTGAGATCTTAGCTATGGCTGGAGCTGGGATAAGAAAACATATCATTTTTGACAACATCGTTAGCAGGTATGGGTCGTATGCAAAGTCACCATTTCAGAGGACAAAGCTGTATAACATGTGCTATAGGGAGAAGATGAAATTGCTTGCACAAGGTGATCTGACATCTTGCCAGTAGGAATCATGTTGACCGAGAAGGACAGAGATCCGACTTCTTCTTTGAGCACACGGTTGACGCTGAAGGCAGGCTCCAAAACCTCTTCTGGTGTGATTCGCAGTCACGCCGGGATTATCTAGACTATGGTGATGTTGTTGTATTCGATAGCACATACAAGATGAACAGGTATGGAATGCCGTTCATCCCTTTTGTGGGTCTGAACAACCACCGTTGCACTCTTCAGTTCGCTGCGCCATTGTTTCAGACGAGACTGAGGCTACATATGTCTGGTTGCTTAACACGTTCTTGAAAGCTAACTGTCAGAAGAGGCCCAAATCTGTTATTACAGATGGAGATGCAGCAATGATAAGGGCTATTAGGAAGGTGCTTTCTGACGTGTGGCATCGTCTATGTTCATGGCATATTGAAAAGAATATGTAGAAACACCTCAACCACAAGTCATTGAAGGAGTTTAGGGCATTATTGTACTATGCCACTACACATAAGGTTTTTGAGGAGAGATGGGCCGCGTTTGTGCGCAAATGGCAGACGGAGAAAACGAAAACATGGCTCCATAGGATGTACAGGAAGAGGGCGCTTTGGGCTGCATCATATTTGTCAGTGGGTTTTTCCTTGGTATCGCAGAATCGAGGAGGTGAGAGTCTGAACTCCAGCCTGCACCTTCATCTTGACTATGGTATGACGATCGTTGACATGATTGTACACTACGAGAATTGTATTGTTCGCCTCTGTGAGAATGAAGCTTATGATGACTACACGGCCTCACTGCACTCTTCGATGCTGATGGTGAGTGTCGTGCCATTGAGTCGTATGCTGCAAAAGCATTCACGCAGGCAAACTTTTATATGTTGCAACAAGATATGAAGAAGGTACAGGAGCTTGAGGTAATTGATAGACTGACAGGGACCGATAGTCAGAGATTTGTGGTTGTGTGGAAGAATAACAGGGATCACAGATTTAATGTGGACTATACGCCAGGTAACTCGGCAGAAACTATAAAGTGCAGTTGCCGAAGTATGACTCGCAAAGGGCTTCCTTGCAAGCATATTATTCATGTTTTGAATGCACTGAACTTACCTGTGATACCCAAGTGTTGTGTCCTGCGAAGATTCTTAAAAAAAGCACGAGCTGGACTGCCAGTGAAGCGCACCAGCGATTTGTTTGCGTGGGGTTGGTCGAGTGGTGAGGACAGAGCTAGATATAGTGAGTTGACCATCAAATCTTCAGAAGCCTATCATGTCGCATGCAGTAATCCTTTCTTATTCGACAAGTTGATGGCAGCTCTGGATGATGTTATAGTGAATAAGGATATTCAGGGAAATGAAGATGATGTTCAGCGAAGCTTCGTGAACAGTAATCCATTTGAGCCTAACCGAGATCATATTCTGGTTCGTGATCTAGTAAAGGTTTCCACCAAGGGCGCACCTAAGCAGAACAGTAGAGGTCGCGGTAAGGATGGCCCAGATGTGACAAAAATTGAGAGGCCTAAAGCATTTGACGAGAAATCTGGACGAAAATGTAGCATATGCAGCGGCTCAGGTCATAACAGGAGCACATGCAGCAAAAATGAAGAGTATGTCTATTATTTGTTTATGTCAGTTTTGTTGTTTCATTAACGGTGCATTGATTCTCATATTTTTTTGTATGCAGCAACTGGGCTTGAAGACTCAAGTGAAGACGATGCGAGTGTTTTACCTCTTCCATTTATATGAAGAACATTTGTTAAATTTTTGTTCGTGTTGAGTATTTTATATGTGTGAAACATGATTATTGCGTACGGACCGTTGTCATTTCAAACTTGTTATTTTCTGTCAACTACAATAAAATTATTGTGGTGGCAATTGTTATGTTGAGACAACATTGTTGTTGATATAAATATTCACTATTCATTGTTTATTGTATGAATTCTGCATGTATTTACTACAGTCCCGTCGGCTGTCAAATATATCAAAATAGAAGAAGTACTCTGTGTACTGTTTTTTTTAAAGGAAAAAAAATGCCCGCCCGTCTCCACATCGTCTCTTAGTAAGCCCATCGTTATCAAGCCCAGCGGCGACTACAACTAGCGTTTGAACACGCCGTGGAAACCAGTATAACAGGCAACATCGACGCGGCACATCGACGGGTAGTAATGTCGGGAGTTCAATACGACGACGGGAGCTGAGTATATAAACTAGTCGTCGTCGCCTTCGGCCGTCGAGGTGGGACTAAACTTGCGTCGGTTTCACTAGCGCGGCGTCTCAGCGGTGGTTACTGGGCCGGCCCACGGCGCGTCGAGCCGTCGAGAAGACCGCGCCGTCAATTGCCTTTTTGGGCCGGCCCACGGCGCGTCGAGTAGTCGAGAAGACCGCGCCATCCAGTGCCTTTTTGGGCCGGCCCACGTCGCGTCTGGCTGTGTCCACGTCGCCCCGCGGCCGACGCAAGTTTAGTCCCACCTCGCCGGCCGAAGGGGACGACGACCTGTTTATATACTCAGCTCCCGTCGTTGCATTGAACTCCTCTGAATACTACCCCGTCGATGTGCCGCGTCGATTCTGCCTTGTTGGGCCTGATTACCACGGCGTGCTCCGAAACGCCTGTTGTAGTCGCCCTTTGGGCTTGATAACGACGGGCTTACTAAGTAACGCCGTGGAGACGGGCGGACATTTTTTTATGTCAAATAATTTTTCAGTAACACGCAGTGTGCTGCCATAGTTTAGTGCACAAAAATTTAACGACGGCATGATTACATATAACTATTCGGCAACAAAAAAATCATGTAAACAAAAAAAATTATTATATAATATTTATGAAACGAAATATCATGTGGACATAAAAAAACATTTGGAAAAGTGCCGAGTCTATTACATATAACTATTCGGAAGCAGAGTCTATTACATAAAATTTATAAGCAAGTGCACAAAGCGTTTGGAAAATAAAGTCCTCCAGTACCACCCAATCACATGCAAAACTCCTCCGTGCCGCATCTATTTCTTGTTCTTTGATATCCGAATAACTTTGTTTTTCACTTCATCAAGCTTGTTTCTTTCCGAAAAGATAAGTTGCGCAATCATTAACTCTCTCGAATCATCAATAGAGGTCTGAAAAAAAATGGTGTTAGCACAGCGTTCATTGTACACCGTAGTCCAAACATGACTTGCGTACCTGTGAAAATAAGCCTGTCCATTTGTCACCATCCCAATATTGAAAGCATCAAAGGAGAAATATTCCACACGAATTCCTAGTGCATACAATTTACGAAGATTAAATTTGTACTGTACATACAAGACCGACATTCTGTCGAAGTAAAAACTCACCCATCATGTTGTTTTGGCATGTCATACGTTTGAATAGGCCACTTGGAAACATCCGGATAATTCACAATTCCGGTTGCATTTGCTTCTTGGATATCTTCTGCTAGTTGTTTTATCTAAAGATATAATAAACATGGTGGAAAGCATGTCATTTAGTGTACTAAAGAAAACGAATGTTACCAAATGCACATTTGCAAGTTAAACCTACCAGGTCCTCAACGAGTTCTCTAGTAACAGTGTCAAGTTTTCCGGTCATCAACGAATCAAGAACCTGAAACTCTCTTTTTCCGCTATGCATGACGACAGTAATCGAGTGATTATTTTGCTTGTTTAGAGGAATGTAAGTCTGCATCACAAGGACCATAAAACACAATCATCACATAATATCGTATGTATGTACCGTGTTAACAATCAAACTTACCTTTGATTTTTTTGAAATACTCGTCCTCACATCTGTTCACAGGTCCATTACTATGCGACTCTGCTTCATAATCGTTACCGGCGGTCTTTTTTCCGGGTCTAACGTGAAGCAACCAATGTACCCTCCAAGTTGTTAACATGAAATGATCATCATTAACTTTGTCGACCAAAAATGATGAGTATGCATCAATTACCTATAAATAATGTGTTAGATTTAACAATGGCATTTTCGAATCAATTGTAAAACAATATATGAAATTAACTTACGTCGCCACTTAGCCACTCATGGTTAATAATCTGACAAGCTCTCCGCACAGTGAGACCTTCTTCCATGCCATCGTTGAAAATTTCTGTTTTGGCATGTTTTTGTGAATGCTCATGCGCACGCACGTACTTGATGGACGCTTTCACCACATCATACTCATCACCAGATTTGTTAACATCACCATTTTGAAACAATTCTGTAACGCACCACTCAAATACTTATAAACGCAAATACAATAATTATTACGCAATAACAATTAGAAACACAGAAAACTTACTTCCTTTGGCAGAACGTTTTGCACGTTTGTTTGGTTTAGGTACCACATAAGGAGACTTGACATGTTGTGATCCTCTGCGCTTGCGCCTGCCAGTAACCTCCTCCACTTCCTCTTGTACTCCTTGAGAACCAACCGACGCATGCGATGCGATTTCGTCCGTCTCCAAAGATGTGGCAGCTTTTTCATCTGATACTTCTGGTACTTGGACAGGATCATCCATATCACCCTTGAAACTATCCCAGTACTCAGGTGTGCAGTAAAAAGGTGTGTTTCCACAAGAAGTTACATCAACGCCGTTATCATCCTGTTGCAAATTCATTTTGGAAGGTGTGCGGAACCGGTCTGAATCATCTTTTTGATATACAAACTCTTTTTGCGGACGTCCACCATCGTTTGAAGACTCATTAATACCTCCGTACAGATTCTCTTCGTCCTCTTCCAGGTTACTGGGTTTGTAGGAGACGCCGGTTTTGTTCAGTTTCTCAATCATCCTCTGCAAGAAAACATTTCATCTTAGTTCTTCAATTCAGTGATGGACATTAAAGAGACGTGCTCAAGTGTTACCTGTGCGCATAACTCTGGCAAACGAAGCATTTCCTTCCGAAGCTCATTCATCTCACTCAAAATCCGGTCCATAGTAGGCTTCTGGCTCGAAGCCTCCGAGGTACTGCCCTCTTTCCTCGTTCCAATAACGTTAGATTTTTTGCTACTATTTTCTTGGTTTTTTGAGCTTCTTCTTCCGCAATTTTTTTCAGCCTATACTCCTCTGTAATGTTGTCATCGATCTACAAGTGCAACAAGATAATTATACATAAAAACCATATGCACACTTTACTTTACTTCATAAATGTAAAAAAATGATTACTAGGATTACCATCCCAACACCACGACCATATTCATAGTCGTATTTGTCTCTTCTCACAGCCATATCTTCTGTCCAGTTCCTCATCAGCGGGCTCAACAATGCCAACAGATCATATTTTGGACCGGTGATTAGTTGCACCTTCTCCCAGTATAGGTACTGCAAAACACATAAACTAATTAAATTACATGTTCTTCCATGACATTTTATAACAAAAGTGTTGAAATTAATAAATACAACGTACTTGCAAAAGGGCGAGGTTCCCCTGGGGCCACTGCCTAACATGGCCGTCCTGCACAAGCTTACCAATCTCCGATAAACAGAATCGTGAAGTGAATGCATTCCAGTTGAACTTCCTTATCAACTTAATATTTTGCACTAAGGCATAGTATTTTTTCGGAACGTATTCATGAGACACTGGTGCAATTATAGTTCCTAAGAGAACTAGAAATGTCATCCGAATAAAGTCATCATCAGTGCTCTTATCCTTCATAATCTTTTCTATGAGATCATCAATCATGATCTTACCATTTTTCTTGCTAACAAAACTAACAGGTATTTTTTTGGTTGCTTTTTCTCCTTCAGTACTAAGAAACCCAAAAACATCCACTCCATTGTTTTTCCAACCAAATATGGAGTACACATCATCAGGCCTTAATGAAATAAGACCTTTACATCCAGCAGTACTTCCAGAACTCTCTTGAACCATGAATTTTTTGCTACTCGGATTGTAACCTTGGAGTAAAAAGTGAAGCAAAAAATCACGCATCTTTATCGATGGTATTCTAAACATGCCCTGCATATCCGTTTCATAAAACCTGAATTTCTGACTGGGTGACAGTTTGTCAACTAGGCTAACCCACTTTTGAACAGAACATGGAATCACACCGTCGATATTCATATTGCATCAAATAGATTTCTGTCACATACCATCATAGTGCTATGAGCCTCGTTGTATAAAAGAAGTGGAAAAAAACTTACACGACGGCGACGGTGGGAGAGGCACCGGCAGTGTATAGTGGTGACGGGTCAGGGGACGCAAGACGGCGCGGGCGCACCGGCGGAGTTTGTACGGTGGGGCGACGGCGGGAGAGGCAGCGGCAACGTATCTGGCGACAGGTCAGGTCGAGGCAAGCGGCAGCCGCACCGGGCGCCGTTTTGGAGTGTGGGCGACGGCGGCGACGGGTGGCAGCAGTGCAGATCGCGGCGGCGGCGAGACGGGCTGACGTAGAAGGAAATTTTGCATGTACGTCGGCTAACGACGTCGCCCGAGCGCTGATTGCGGCGTCGTTGTTAGTGGGACGGCCCCATGCACGCATGCGCGTCGGTTAGCGAGACGGCCGGCGTTTTTTTGCAGGGCCTCATTTTTTTTACAAATTTAAATAGGCATATTTTTTTAACCCAGAAAATACTGTCCGGACGTGACGCAACGTGCGTTGTTGTCGGATTAAGTTCATTTCGGGCGTGGGGTGCCCGGGTGGGGCCCCACACGCGCTCCCAGAAATTGGGTGCAATCCGTCAAACCGGTCAGGTACTTGCTGTGGAAGGGGGTGGTTTCGGTATGGCCGGAGGGGACCCTCGGTCGCACCTCTCCGCTTCGCATCCGCCAAACGTGCCCAATTTTTTCCACGTGATACTGTGCCCTAGCAGGGCACGCACGCAAAAATTTGTCCCGTTTCGAGTCCGTATGCATTTACTACCATTTTCCGGGCAGAAAACCCAGAAAATACTGCCCGGACGTGACGCAACGTGCGTTCATTGTCGGATTTCATTCATTTCGGGCGTGGATGCCCGGGTGGGGCCCCACACGCGCTCCCAGAAGTTGGGTGCAATCCGTCAAACCGGTCAGGTACTTGCTGTGGAAGGCGGTGGTTTCAGTATGGTCGGAGGGGACCCTCGGTCGCACCTCTCCGCTTCGCATCCGCCAAACGTGCCCAATTTTTTTCCACGTGATAGTGTGCCCTAGCAGGGCACGCACGCAAAAATTTGTCCCGTTTCGAGTCCGTATGCATTTACTACCATTTTCCGGGCAGAAAACCCAGAAAATACTGCCCGGACGTGACGCAACGTGCGTTCGTTGTCGGATTTCGTTCATTTCGGGCGTGGGGTGCCCGGGTGGGGCCCCACACGCGCTCCCAGAAGTTGGGTGCAATCCGTCAAACCGGTCAGGTACTTGCTGTGGAAGGGGGTGGTTTCGGTATGGCCGGAGGGGACCCTCGGTCGCACCTCTCCGCCAGATCCGCCAAACGTGCCCAATTTTTTCCACGTGATATCGTGCCCTAGCGAATACGCGCGCAAAAATTTGTCCCGTTTGAGTCCGTATGCATTTACTACCATTTTCGGCGAAAACCTAGAAAATATCGCCGGACGTGACGCAACGTCGTTCGTTGTCGGATTCGTTCATTTCGGCGTGGGGTGCCCGGTGGGGCCCCACACGCGCTCCCGTGGTTGGGTGCAATCCGTCAAACCGGTCGGTACTTGCTGTGGAAGGGGTGGTTTCGGTATGGCCGAGGGACCCTCGGTCGCACCTCTCCGCCGCATCCGCCAAACGTGCCCAATTTTTTCCACGTGATAGTGTGCCCTAGCAGAACACGCACGCAAAAATTTGTCCTGTTTGAGTCAAGATGCATTTACTACCATTTTCCGGCGAAAAACCGTAAAATACTGCCGGACGTGACGCAACGTCGCTCGTTGTCGGATTCGTTCATTTCGGCGTGGGGTGCCCGGTGGGGCCCACACGCTCCCGAAGTTGGGTGCAATCCGTCAAACCGGTCGGTACTTGCTGTGGAAGGGGTGGTTTCGGTATGGTGGAGGGACCCTCGGTCGCACCTCTCCGCTTCGCATCCGCCAAACGTGCCCAATTTTTTTCCACGTGATACTGTGCCCTAGCAGGGCACGCACGCAAAAATTTGTCCCGTTTCGAGTCAGTATGCATTTACTACCATTTTCCGGGCAGAAAACCCAGAAAATACTATTTCAGAAAATTCCATTTTTCGGGCAGAAATTTAAATAACTCAAAAAAATTTCGGATAATGTAAATGAATTTAAAAATTCTTTTATTCATTCATATTTGTTAATGAATTTAAAACTATTTCAGAAAATGTTAATGAATTCAAAAAATCTCGGATTCATATATATTAGTGAATTATAAATTTTGTCTGGTACATAAATTTAAATACTTTAAAAATATTTCGAAAAATGTAAATGAATTTAAAAATTCTTGTATTCATTCATATATGTTAATGAATTTAAAAATATTCTCTGATTCATAAATGTTAATGAATTTAATAATATTTCAGGAAATGTAAATGAATTAAAATATATCACCTTTTTAAAAAAATTCTTTATTTGTTATATTTTGTATTTCAAAATTTCAATTTTTTCATCCACCGGCTATACTATATGGACATATTTAAACAAAATCTGAACATTTCTAAAATGCTTTATAAACATTTACATACACTTTTTATTTTTTATTTTATGTGTTTTCATGATTTTTTTATTCTACAAATTTTCGATAATTGTATACCTTATTCTGTCCTATGTATATTCGATGCAAATTTTTTAAATATATTATGAACATTTTTATGCATGGGTCGGAAAATTTTGAATTTTTCTCAAAATAAGCGTTCTATATTTAGCTAATTTTTTTAACAATTTTTGAAGACAAATTTAAACAAGACACCAACAAACTAGATTGAACATAGATATATTTTACATAGTCCATTCAACATTACCGAAACCAGACGAGTTTTTCCAAACATAAACGATACATAGTTCATACTTAGAACATTTTTTAAAAAAAACTAGTCCTCCTCCTCGTCGCTAGCCAACAGATCGATGACCTCCCCGACGTCACCGCCGTCACCGCCGTCACCCCCGCCCTCGTCGTCGTCGTCGCTGACCTGGGCCAACCGCTCCCAGTCGATGACGTCGTCGTCCGACGACTCCGGCGCCTCTGCCTCCGCCTGCGGGACCACTGGCGGAATCGCCGCCGCCGCCTGGATCGCTGCCGCCTGCTCGGCGGCCTCCCTTGCAGCCGCCGCCGCCTCTGCGCCGCCGCCTTGCAGGGCGACGAGGTAACCCGCGATCGTCGGGATCACCGTCTCTCGAAGAACCAACTGCTCGGCGACAGTTCCACCTCCGGTGGGGCGGGATCGGCGGCGCCGCGCAGTGGTGGAGGAGCTCACGGCCGCGCTGCTGGACGGGGGGGCGGGACAAGAAGGCGGCGACGGTCGCCGACGAGGTCCGGCGTGACGCCGGACTCGCCAACTTGTGCTGGCGCCGATGACGGCGGCGTAGTCTTTGCCGTCCCTCGCAGCGTGGCGGCGGCGGTGTTATGCGGCCGCCGGTCCGCTTCTCCTCCGCGGTGGCGCGGGCCGCGCCTCGGTAGCCGTCCTTGTCGAGCTTCGATGCGTGCGGAAGGCGGCAACCCGACGCAACGAGGAGCCCGAACCGTGCAGCTCCTCCGTCTCCGGCGTGCTTTCGAGCTCGGCACGCCGCGACTGGGTCCGTCGTCGCCGCCAGTGCCGGAGCTGCTGTCGCGGTGGAACGACATGCCGCCGGCGGGATTTTGGGAGTTGGAGACGGGAGGTGGAGACGGGAGCGGTGTTTGCGGCGACGGGCGGACGGGGGTGAGTTTTATAGGGAGACGGCGGGGAAGCGGGCGGCCGGGTCGTTGGGCCATCAATGCGACGGCAATGAGGGCGGCGGCGCGCAGACGAGGGACGGGCGGCGGCGGCGGCAAAGAGGGGACGGACGGGGCGGGCGGCGGGCGGCGACGAGGCGACGGACGGGCGGCGGCGGCAGTTCCGCAGCGCCACGACGCGCTTTCAGCGGGCGACGCGCGGTTTGACCACCGACGCGCTTGACCACCGACGGGAAAAAAAACGTACGTCGCCACAGTAAAAAAAACGTAGACGTACGTACGTCGACGGCCGCGCGGGTACGTCGCGGGGGCGGGACTGAGGGAGGGGCATGGGCAAAGACCATCCTACCCTTTTTTAAGTTTTGAGGCGAAGGGGTATAGGACGATCTGGACCGTTGATGTTTTTAGGGGGGTTGTACCGAAGAAGAAGTGTTGTATTTATCTCTTTCGCCTTTGTATTTTTACAGGAATACGAACGCAACAGAGAAAATGCTGGGACCTTTTCTTGTATGGAGTAGTCTGGAGTGGACAGCATTATTGCTTCGCCTTGCCTTAGCGTGCTGTCCCGATCGATCCTCTCCCGCAAGTAGTTAACCTTCGACCAGCTAGCATTCAAAGATCACACGCGGAGCTGCCCGTTCATTCAACTCCCAGGTAGCAGCTCGCCTCCATCGCCGTGCATGTCGTCCTAGCACACCAGGCTGACTAGTTAGCTACTCATACACACATCCACCATTTCTAGCTAGCAGAAGCAGACGACTAGCTGCTCGTAGTCGACGACTGGTGGCCGGCGAGCGATCACATCGATGAGGCTCGAAAGGGTGGTGTTCGCGCTGAACCGGCGGCGGTATGAGGTGGCCGGCGGCGACGTCCACCCCGGGACCACGCTTCTTGAGTTCATCCGGACCCGGACGCCCTTCACCGGCACCAAGCTCGGCTGCGGCGAAGGTGCGTACGCTCCCTCGCTCTCGATCCACGATAATTCTCTTAGCTTTGCTAGCTAGCAAGCTCTTGGAAGCTACTACCTCCGTCTTGGTTTATTGGTCCCCATTGTACTTTGTGCTGAATTTTGACCATAAACTAATAAAACTTTCATGCATGTACAAAAAATTATATCATTGAAAACTAGGTTCAAATATCAATCCAACGATATAGTAGTAATTTTTATTGACATGCATTAACACTTTGTTAGTTAAATCTTTGGTCAAAATTTGATACAAATTATAAAAGGGACAAATAAACCAGAACGGAGGTAGCAGGTGTGACTCCGCCAACTGCACTCCGTGAAGGGTGAAACAGATCCTTTCCTTCTTTCATTGAGGGCGACATGGTTTGAGTGTGGTGCTCTCGATCATGCGTACCATTGCCTTCTGTGATTTTTGCGTCGACATGCGTACGTTGCGGTCCGAGCATACATCATTAATTTTGATGATCCAAGGACGATCGATCACTGTCCTGACAACTCCCGGTACAAGGAAATTAGTGTTTTTCGTCTGTTGGAGACCGATAGTCTGACTCTGAGATCATTATGTCGATCTAGTATATATCATTCTGCATATTGATCGCGATGTGTTATCATGTGGTCCACAAAATCACAGTCATCACAAACATGCACATATCAAAGATACTGGCTAATTTTCCCGAAAGAAAAATGATACACTGCCTAATCCATAATTCTTCTAATTTGGAACGGGGGGAGTATGTTTCTTATTATTCTAATAGAGAGGATTCTACGATTTGCTGTCGTACCATCGAAGCTTTAATCTGATTCAGAATCATGACCTTATGACATGCATCCGTGCATCTGGATGTAAAGGGTGGCCGGAAATACCTAACAGATTGCAGTTTGTATTGTGGCTAGGACTCATCTAGATGTGACATAACTATGTCACATCTAAATATGACATCACACAACATAAAAAAAATACAATTAAAAAACATTTTGTAGAAATCTTGAAGCCCCTAATTATGTGATGAACTACTTAGATGTGACATCCTTAAAAAACATTTAGATGTGGATTAGTCATTCTGTTTGTATTTCATATTCCTGATTTCTCTACGTGATTAATCTAGCTATGTACCTTACATGGAGCATAAATACAGAATGCAGACTTCGCATACTTGCGTGTCGGCAATCAACAGGGATGGAGCAAGTGTTCAAATGCAATTTAAGAGCTGAAAGCTAGCGCGGACGGCCTGGCACCTGAGTTAGCTAGCTTAGCAGACGTGACAGGGCATGCGGACTGGCGAAAAGCTAGCCACTGATAGCTAAGCAGATTGACCGATCGGTTCTGATCGTACTTGCAGTGACATTGATCTTCCTTGGAGTTTCCGTTTTGCCCGCCTCACACTTCAACCAGCTCACGTTCTTACCGCCCGGTCTACATCATACCCCCTCCGTCAAAAATTTAAGAGTGATCTAAACGCTCTTATATTTCTTTACGAATCGGAGTACTACTTTGCTTTTTCGTCTGCCCTTGTCACAAGCTCAGAGATAATACCCACCGTTTTTCATCCTTCGTTGTCATCGTCCTTCACCCTGGGATCGTACTGGTTACTTGGTGGTTGATCCATGGTTGCGCGTCCCTTTCTTAACCGATATCCTCCGGAATAGCGAAAGGGGGAGAGGAGATCGTTGGTAGGGACTTCCTACCTTGTGCCGCGACGTGGCCTGGAGCGACGTGCCGCGACGTGTGCTATGTTCCGGCACCACATATCACATATGTCGTCGGTGGTAGTTTGAAATTCAGACTCCGTGTACTCATCAACTCAATAATAATTTGCATTTTCAGTTCTCTACCCACACCCTCTGAAGCTTTAACCCGGAAAGATGCCGAGAGCTTTCAGCCATCTGATCTTTGTTTCCTTTGATCTCGGACATCCATTCAGACTGGTCGAAATTACAGTCAAATTGCCGCCAAGAGCACTAGGTACTCGGTTGGGCTTCTTTTTGAATTTTGCACTTTGGCTAGGTGTTTTTGTTTTTGGCTTATACAAGCCAAAGTGCCAAAGTACGAAAGCCAAGAAGGGCATGTCCAATGCGAGGCGCCTATTTGGGCGCTTGAGCAATAAAACAAAATTAGATTTTATACTTAGATCGTACTTGCAGTGACATTGATTTTCCTTGGAGTTTCCGTTTTGCTCGCCTCACACTTCAACCAGCTCACGTTCTTACCGCCCGGTCTACATCATACCCCCTCCGTCAAAAATTTAAGAGTGATCTAAACGCTCTTATATTTCTTTACGAACGGAGTACTACTTTGCTTTTTCATCTGCCCTTGTCACAGGTTCAGAGCCAATACCCACCGTTTTCATCCTTCGCTGTCGTTGTCCTTCACCCTGGGATCGTACTGGTTACTTGGTGGTTGATCCATGGTTGCGCGTCCCTTTCTTAACTGATATCCTACGGAATAGCGAAAGGGGGAGAGGAGATCGTTGGTAGGGACTTCCTACCTTGTGCCGCGACGTGGCCTGGAGCGCCGTGAAGGGCATTGCTACCGTGTGTGCTATGTTCCGGCACCACATATCACATATGTCGTCGGTGGTAGTTTGAAATTCGGACTCCGTGTACTCATCAACTCAATAATAATTTGCATTTTTAGTTCTCTACCCACATCCTCTGAAGCTTTAACCCGGAAAGATGCCGAGAGCTTTCAGCCATCTGATCTTTGTTTCCTTTGATCTCGGACATCCATTCGGACTGGTCAAAATTACGGTCAAATTGCCGCCAAGAGCACTAGGTATTCGGTTGGGCATCTTTCTGAATTTTGCACTTTGGCTAGGCGTTTTTGTTTTTGGTTTATACAGGCCAAAGTGCCAAAGTACGAAAGCCAAGAATAAGCCCAAACAAAAAACAACCATGACTTCCCCCTTCTCTCCTCGTTCTACCTTAGCCTTAGCAAAGCTAGAGTTTCCACTTGGATCCCACCACCACCCTCCCGCCCGGGCACCGCCGTCGCAGCCACCTCCCCTACCCCCCCACCACCACCACCATTCTGGCATTTTCATGTCGTCTCTGAACCACCGCCTATAGGCATGGCCATCGAAAAAGTACACCACACTTCTGCAACCGCGAGGATGCACATATTTCTCTTCTATGCAAGCATGCAGAGACATAAGCATTTTGCTTTAGTACTCTTATTAGATGAACCATGTAGAGTACTAGGATTTCAATAGAATGATTTATTACCAAAATTATAAATTAATGGCTCAAAAGAGAATGATGTTTTTAGGGGAGAACACTAACTTCTATAGAGCCAGTAAGCGTTGACCGGGAAAAAACCATTATCACTGACTCGCCAGTGACCCGTCCGTGATTTTGCATTAGTGGCGACTACCTCATCACTGATCGATCATTTGACCCATCGATGATTAGTCATCATTGACCGGTCGGTCGGTCAGTGATGACTTATGAGAGGCGACAAGGCTATGTCACTACCGGGGGGCCTTGTATTAAAGCTAGTCACTGGTGACTAGTGGTGGTGCATAGCAGTTGATGTTGCGCTGCTACACAATTTATACACTCCTTATACAAGGAACATATAAACATTGTATTTCATATGAGGTCACATACACACATAGATTTTATACTTTCATTGCACATACGCATACTCATCTCTGACATTCATAGCACATACACTTTGGGGCTTAAATAGCACATACACAATTGCAACACTGAAGTTCAAACGTCTCCCTCATACATCATAGTCGGAACACCTTCTAAGTGTGAATATCTCCTTTTGTGATGTTGTTACCCTCTGCAATGCCATCTTCATGGTTGCACATCTCCTTCTCATGGCTACACATATCCTTCTCATGGTCCCGCCTCTTGTCTTACGAGGAAAGGTGGTCTTGTCAGCTCCATCATTAGGCCTAGAATGTACAACCCCTGACTCTAGGTGGCGTTTTGATCAAGGGAGGTTAATTTTACTTGCTTGAGGTTGAGGGTTGAACTTTTTATACAGTGTGACTGAAATATAATATTGCATCACTGATTTGATATTTCAGTAACAATGGCGAGGTAGAATTGACATTCTTCTAATCTCCTTGTTAAAGTATAAAGGGCAAAATTAAGTTCTAGGTTGCAAGTATACTCCTCAATAGCACCATTAATGTATGAGAGTTATAAGTTGCTTTAGTTGTTACCCACATTATACCATATTTAGCTATTTAATCCACCTAGTTTTACCAAAGAATAGGTAAGCCCGAATATGTTGTTTTCGGACATGGTATGCTACTTTGTCTCCAACTGGACCATGTAATCGGAAACAATTCCTAATTAACAGTTGGTCACGTTCATAGAGTTTGATAGGAGACAGAGACATATGATCAATAGAAGGAGCATAATTGGACTAACTATTGTTTAAAACTTGAGTAAATAAAATAGGTATATAGACAATATAAGGCTTTTCATCAACATTGAGATATAGAATTATTTTTTTGGCGAAACCTTGAGGTGTGCGAGCCATAGAATTCACACAAAACAAAAATTGCTCTCATGTGTGCGGTGCGCACAAAGAGTCATCATCGGGCATAAAAAAACCAGAAAGTACATAATTTGTTCCCATCAGTCAAGAAGACCTCTGATTTACGACCATTTCAATTAAATGTGCATATGTTTCTTATTTAGTTTACTTAATAGAGAAGACCAAGAGTGGATAGTATCTTTCAAGATCAAACGAGAAGGGGAAATATTGTGAGATGGAAGGAAAGAATGTTTAGGGCCTCTTTAGTAGAAGAAAATGTCAACCATAATGTTTGAGGACGAATTTTCTCCAAACGATATGAATTCCATCTTTTCTGAAGGACCAGTTCTTAAAAATGTGAACTCGTAAGGATAATGATAATCTCAATAATGTTTTCGCAATCATGCTTGTTACTTAAATTTTGGTTTGAGAGAAGGAGAACAAATGATACTAGATGAATTGGAGAACACTAGTTGCAAACATTGTGAAGGGGCAAATGTTGTGCTAGTGAGCCCACATGAATTGTAAAGCCGATGTGATGGTTTGTCAGCACTACATTTTCCAAAATAGGGAAGCGACACTTACTTTGAAAGGAGCGAATGGCAACCCTTAGCAAACACACACACCAATCACGCCCCCTCCCCCCCGCAATCTCTCCCTCGCTGGAGCGGCGGCGCTAGCTGCCTTCCGTCGAAGCTAATTATCTCAATCCAGGTTGCATTGTAGTAAAAGACCTTCTTTCTTAGAGACCTAGGTTTATCGAATCAGGAAGAGGTAGAGGGCACTTCTAGCAAGCACATGTTATCGCGTATCATTCTTGTCTCCAGGCCGGTACACTTCAATGCTAGCTCAGTGTGCAAATACAAACAACAATCAAGTGCGGTTGTAAACAATATTTGAAAATAGGTCAGAGCTGATGATTCACTTGTAAGATAGATAAGATTGGTGCGATGAATTAAAAATAATAAACTTATAACTAGATAAGTGGGTGACCTACTGGTTCAAGTCCATGCCCAGTTGTGCCAGAATAAAGAATAGAAGAAGCATCTGACTCTTTCTTGCATACTCCTCTTGACTTTGGGGATAAAGCTAAGCCTTTTTGAGCAGGGGACTATAGCTAAGCTGGTAGAGCTATGCTCTTGCAATTGGTCCATTGTGATTACAGGTTGATTATCTAGTTATCCAGGCGATAATGATAGTATCTTGTACTTGAACTAATGTCTCACTGTTTGTAACTAATGGGGAAGAGAACTGAAACATGCCACTGAAAGAATCTACCGAGACAAAAACATGAGATGCAGAAGGTATGAGAAGGTAGGATAAGCAGTTGGTCAGGTCTTGGATTGATCATACATGGACGCGATAGTTGGAGTCGGCAGCTCCCCTAGGCTTCCCTCAGCTGGGATCCCCGGGGAAGAGGGTCAATTGGGCCCTTGAGAATAACTTGATCTACCATCTCTCTTCAACCCTTTGGGCAAAATATAGCAGAAGGAAGGAAAATTCATGGACCAACACCATTGTCTCCACTACAGTGAATCCTAGGACCGAGAGGTGAGAAGATAAAACTTGTTGTAGAAACATAATAAAAGGAAGTCATATCGTGATCCCATAGGTAGATTTACACGGGACATGAGGCTATGCCTTGGCCCTCAGCCCATGAGGACTACTCACACGTTAGCTTGACGGATAGGGTGACAATGTATATCGCCAACCGTCATGTCGTGTAGGCCACGCCATGTAATTGTGTTTGTGGTCTGTTCACGAACCACCTATATGACTTTTTTCTTCTTATATCAATGCAATGATATGCAAGCCTTTTGCGTATTTGAGAAAAAAAGAGGACTACTCACACGTCGCAATCAAACCACATACAAGAGACATCAAAGAGGATTTCATTTGGAATGATTAACCATCTACAATATCGTTGATTGTGATGAAATCTCGAGTACAAGTATAATCTAATGGGAGATGAAGATGGTGGTTATTGCTAGGAGATGACGGGTATGAAGGAAGTGGAGGAGAAGTGGCGAAGACATTGATTCGGAGTCCTCCCTCTCCTTCTCCATTTCCTTTCAAGAGTGCAGAGGTCTGGAATAGGGCTTCAAGGGTGAGGCGTCATGAATTGGACTTCAGGCCTAACAGAGAAGTAACTTGGGTTGACTTCCCGAGGTTGATTCCATGTGGTCTGATTGCTGGTACAAGGGCGCCATCTCGTTCCACATGGCATCTTCACTTATGGAGTGACCTTGGTGACCTCCTTTATATGGAAATGACCCTCTCTTTCAGTACTTTATGATTATGTCTTCATTTCCTCCAGGTTGCATCTATATCCGCAACAAAACATTAAGACAAGTAGATTGCATATCTTTGCAGTTATTAATGATTAGTAGGCAATTTGATGTGATAGTCAAAGAGAATATGAAGCTTAAACTCGGGAAATAGTGAGTGCAAAATTCACCCATCAAAAGTCGGAGGGCATGGTTGGGTGCTTCTCGAGCTAAATGGTGGCACCGAGGCGCAAAGGTTTGTGTCCCGGTGGTGGGACCATTGAAGCTCGCAATGACGCATCGGCAGTGACAGTTGGTCAGCGCATGATTTGCGCTCCCATGTGTGGTTTTACTAGGTGGCAGAGTGGAAGTTCTTGATGAGCCAGATACAGCCATCCAGATTCGACCAAGGGCCAATCCTTGAGGCCCATTGTTGCCCAACCCTAGATCCATCCTCACCAGTCGCGCCGTACCTGGTCTGAGCACGCCCCTGCCCCCATGCCGGGGAGGAGGAAGTCGACCCGCACAGTCTGAAGCCGCCACATTGCCAGATCTGGATGCCATCGCCCCGAGCATGTCAGGTCCCACATGATGCACATCCATTAATCAAACGTTTCGTGCCCACGTGAGCACTACCGTGGCCATGCGCCGCCATGCCCCGCACGCCGCACCGGGCCTCCGCCCAACCAATTTGTCCTGCACCACCACCTGCCACGAGAAGGGGAGAGAGAACCCCGCCGACGCCATTAGGGCTTCGCCCAGTCACGCCCTCTGGCAGCAACGAGGGGGGGGGGGAGAATGATGCGGGGGAGGGAAGCAACGGAACAAGGAGAACGGCACTTATGTGTGTGTTTTTCTTTCAGACTTACTCTCGTTTCCACTATTGTACATTCAGTCATGTTTCAGAAATCATCTACAAACTATGCGTAGCTTAGATAATCGACCATCTTTCATTGGAAGGACCAAACCAAATTTCTTTCTACGGGTCTAAAAGAACTTATGAATCTTTAGACAGCTTTTTTATTATGGAAAACTGAACCAAGCTGCATAAAGCAACAGGGAATTTCACGAAATCCATCCAATTCAGACAGATTCGGAATGTTTTCATAACATTTTTCGCAATAGTACTTCTCAAACATTTGACAGATTCGGAATACCACTATCGACACGGGAGCGGGCGACGAGCTCCACCTCCCTCTCGTCTCGGGGACGCGCGCCAGGACGACGGCGTCGGCGGTGGGCAATCGTGGGGGGCGGTGCGTCGTCGAGGACGCCGAATCCGGTCTCCGGGACGACAGATCCATCACGCCGCCACCTAGCTCCGCCAGGTTTGCCAAGGAAGGAAGGATGCTCCGCCGCCAATCCCCCTTCCGCTCCGCCGGTTCCCTGGTCAGCTCGACGAGCCTGCTGGAACCTGCGGCAGCCACGCCGCCAGCATCGAGCTCCTCCTCCGCCCGGCCCGCTCCTTGCTCTCCCCCGGAGCCCCAGAGCCCAGAGCCCCGAACCCCGAAGCTCTGTTACTTCCACAACTTCACACTGAGGTAATGCAGCTATGTCCTGCGATTAAGAGCAGAGTGAGTGACATTTAACCACGTAAGTGTTTCGATCACCAGAGATATAAGCAAATTCAGCTTGATTTTGTATTTCTATGTGGATTTCACCAGCTCGATGCGGCATAGTATTCGAACATCAAAGTGTGTCAGGGGGACCCTGTTTTGAGCATACAAACTCCCCCGATGCGGGTGCGGTAGCAGCGCTGAAGCTTATGCAGAAATCTTGTTAAGAACCTGGTTATATAAGGCTCATATATCATACCGCATTCATTGTGTACTTTGGGTCTGTATGCTTCACTGTTGTTCTTTTTTCAGAGACAAGTTAAGATTTTGAGCTAGGAATCCAAATCAAATTGAGATAAATATATACATAAAAGGCGGTACATTTGGTTATATTTGTTCAGTTCACACGCAAGTTCTAGTCCTTCCGGTTCGGCCGGTCCCTCCAGATCCATGATAAGAGAGAGAGAGGACATACTGCCATGTTATGTTCATTCTTCTGAAAAGAGGCGGATATAGCGTGCCATGACTAATTGTATACGTGTGCTCTAATGCAGGTGGATGTGGAGCTTGTGTAGTCCTTATAGCAACCTATGATCCAACAAAAGATGACGTAACCGAATTCTCCGCCAGTTCATGCCTGACCCTGCTCTACAACATAAATCTCTGCTCGGTCATCACCACCGAAGGCCTGGGAAATACACAAGATGGCTTCCATTCTATTCAGAAAAGAATGTCCGGGTTCCACGCTTCTCAGTGTGGCTTCTGCACTCCTGGCATGTGCATGTCTATTTTCACTTCTCTTGCCAATGCTGACAAATCCAAGAGGCACGAACCACGAAAGGGGTTCTCAAAGTTGACGGTATCTGAAGCAGAAACGGCTTTCTCAGGCAACATGTGTAGATGTACCGGCTACCGACCGATTGTCGATGCGTGCAAAAGTTTTGCTTCAGATGTTGACCTGGAGGATTTAGGCCTCAATATATTCTGGAAGAAAGGTGATAAGGACGCCGACGTTAGCAAGTTGCCAGCTTACACCCTTGGTGGTGGAGTCTGTACTTTCCCAGACTTCCTAAAATCTGAGATAAAATCTTCGCTCCTTCATCTAACTGATGTTTCGGATGTGACAGTCTCCAGGGTGGGTTGGTATCATCCTAAAAGCATCAGGCAGTATTATGACTTGCTGAACTCTGGCATTTTTAGCGACTGCACAATTAAAGTGGTTGTCGGGAACACAAGTTCTGGTGTAAAGGGATACAAGGATCAGGATCTATATAACAAGTATATTGACATCGGTGACATTCCTGAACTTTCAGCTGTTTGGAAGAAAGACAGTGGCATTGAAATCGGAGCAGCTACACCAATTTCTAAAACTATTGCGATACTCGAGCAAGAAGCTAGATCTACATCATGTGCAAATGAAAGTGTTGTTTTCAGGAAACTTGCCGACCACATGAGCAAGGTGGCCACACCATTTGTCCGCAACACAGCAAGCCTTGGTGGGAACATAATTCTAGCACAGAAATACCCGTTTCCCTCGGACATCGCGACCATACTTCTTGGCGCTTCTTCAACTGTTCGTCTTCAGGTTTATTCAGAAACACTAGAGGTTAGTTTTGAAGAGTTTCTGGAGCAGCCTCCTCTTGATCCCAGTACATTGCTCCTGAGCATATTTATTCCACATTGGGCTTCAGACTCTCATAAAGAAAGTAAGGTGATCTTTGAAACTTACCGAGCGGCACCACGCCGTCTTGGCAATGCTGTTTCATATATTAACTCTGCTATGTTGGGCCATGTCTCGAATGAATCATCTGGTGATCTTGTGTTGAGTAACCTACACATGGCCTTTGGTGCCTATGGGACGGAACATGCTACTAGAGCAATAAAAGTTGAACAACACCTGACCGGAAAAGTGATCACTCCATCTATTGTGCTTGAAGCAGTTCAGCTACTTAGAGAAATAATTGTACCAATGGAAGGAACATCACATCCTGAATACAGAGTCAGTGTGGCTGTTGGATTTCTCTTCAGTTACTTGTCTCCATTTGCTAAAGGAATCAAAGGGCCTGGAAAAACTCTGAACATTAGTTCTGCTGGTTCTTTAGATACAGATGATATTTGTAACCTTCCGTTGTCTTCACGCCGAGAAACAATTTCCAGTGATGAATATAAACCAGTTGGTGAGCCGATTAAGAAATATGCAGTTGAGCTTCAAGCTTCTGGTATGTGGTTATCTCACGCCATCAGAATTCTTAATGGGATCTAGTACTTCTCTTCCTCTTTAAAAGTCTAAATTATCCTTCCTTTAGGATTAGCTACAGACTGATATAATTTCTTTTCTATACTACAGGGGAGGCAGTATATGTAGATGATATTCCTGCTCCAAAAGATTGCCTTTACGGAGAGTTTATTTACAGCACACAGCCTCTTGCATATGTCAAGAATATCAAGTTCAAACCTTCTTTAGCATCAGAGAAGATCCTCACGGTTGTTTCTGCAAATGATATTCCAAGTGGAGGGCAAAATATTGGGTCAAGCTTGATGTTTGGGGACGAACCACTTTTTGGTGCCCCAGTTACTGAATACGCTGGACAAGCTCTTGGTGTCGTGGTACTTATCTTTTCATATTTTAATGTTCACTCCGCAATAAAATTCTTGTATATTAAAGGCAATTCATAAATGGGTTTGTCTTCATTATTCTTCTTTGAGAAAAATCTTTGTGAATGTTACGGAAAAAGTAAATCTTAATTAGGGGCAAATCTGTAAAAAATAAAATAATGAAACCTTAATTTCACAAATTTGTTTTTTCAAATTTACTTGTAAAATGCCCTAAGAAACAACCTATTAGATTGGGTTAATTATACGCCTACAGAAATTTTCTGTAGTAGGAGCACCTATATATATGTTTGTTTCGTAACAAGATTGCTTATTGACACTCAATGCAAGTGGATACGCCAAAAATCTATTGTATTACTATCACATTTGCCCCTAAGTAAATGGCGAAGGTGATCTTGTTAAATTTAAGTAATTATTTAAGTGCAAATTTGCCACTAATTACAAGTGAGCATTAGCTACCTTTTGCTCTAAGAATGAAAATATATATTCTTTGTTTCTTCAGTACTGATGTCCTAAAATGTGGACTTTACTTCAGATTGCAGAAACTCAGAGATTCGCCAACTTGGCAGGAAAACAGGTTGTTGTTGAATATGACACAAAAGATTTGAAGCCACCAATCTTAACTGTAGAACAAGCAGTACAAAACAACAGCTATTTCGAAGTTCCTCCTGAGATGTATCCAAAACAAGTTGGTGATTTTTGCATGGGCATGGCAGAAGCTGATCACAAGCTCCTCTCAACAGAAGTATGTTAATTCAAAATACTATGAGACCTTTTCCATTCTAACATCTCACTTGCATTACTCAAAAATTAATGGAACTTTTATGCTTAACATGCATTACTCAAAAATTAATGAAATTTTTCATACTTGGCAATACAAACTTCTAAATTTTATTTTTGATAGTATCTATTTTCAACTGAACCATACGCATTGGCATTACTATGTTATATTGATACAAAAAGATATCATCAAATTTGAGCAAACACAATCATATTTAGGCCAGCCAAAATTGATGATACTATCCTAGTGGACGCCACTTTCTATTACATTACATATATAACTTTACAGTCACTATCATTTAATTAACTTGGGGTCTTGAAGCAGCACAAGGTTGTTGAGGAGCAACTCCACCTTGCTGCTACAATGTGTACATCACAAGTGTTGAAGGAACAACTTCAACGTGCTGCGCTAGATATCACTCTAGAGATGGGGATAGGGCCGATAGGGCAGCAGGAGTTCAATCCAAAACTCCTAGAGCATAAGACCTAGTCCAAGATCTTAGATGAGAACACCAGGTTCTATTATAGGTAGTGGGGTACATAGGTTGGTTACAAACTAGAGGTGAGGACTTCTATTTATAGGGTTTTGAGAAGCCTTCACATCTCACTTCTACTTATAGCTGGAACACTCTAGAAAATATTACTTAATATTCATCATTCTACTCATAGCTACTCATAACTAGAAGAGACTAGAAAACTGTAGCTATGGTAAAGGAAAGAAATGAAATACCACACTAGAGTAGAGATATCTAGAAGTAGCCAAACAGATTTGACATATGACTTTGTTTTTCTTTTCCTCATCTATTGTTCCTCATCAGGTCTGGTATGGTGTTTGTAGTTAATCTTATTCTTGAATCTTTTTTTTATAGTTACCATTTAATTTTCACACCAACATAGTAACTGCATGAAAGTTTGTATTGTTGTGATGCAATTTTGTCAAAGTTATATATATACCTTCAATGATCACAGGTGAAGCTTGCCTCTCAATACTACTTCTACATGGAAACACAAACGACTCTAGCAATTCCAGATGAAGATAACACCATGGTCGTCTACATTTCATCACAATACCCTGAGGTTGCACAGAGTTCAATAGCCAAGTGTCTCGGCATTCCGTTCAGCAGCGTGCGTGTCATTACAAGAAGGGTTGGAGGAGGCTTTGGTGGGAAGGCATTCAGATCATGCAATGTAAGTAGGAATCTAACAAGTTTAAACAGCAGTCCAACAAAGCAGCAAACAAATTCATAGCCCATGCGGCACAATTGAAAGAAACTAACAAGTATCTTCATACGAATAATTGCATTTTCTTTTACTTCTAGTATATGCCTTCAATGAACATGAGTATATAACACATGTTTCACATCAGACGAGTTCATGACGCAATAGCTAAACCGCTAATATATTTTTACTATTAGCATTCCTTTCTTTACGATGGATTAGGGTTCTAGCGATAGCTTTTAACATAAGTTTGGCCATTTTACCATTCATTCAACTTCCAAGAACGCAAAAGACACTAACCATTTCAGTTGTGGTGTGCTCAGTGATCCGACAATTTATGTTTTTGTAGGTAGCAACTGCAGCTGCACTCTGTGCATTCAAGTTACATCGTCCGGTGCGGATGTATCTCAACCGCAGTACTGACATGATCATGATCGGGGGTCGTCACGCTATAAAAGCATATTACTCTGTTGGTTTCAAGTCTGATGGGAGAATCACAGCCTTGCACCTGGACATACTAGTCAACGCTGGAATTTCTCCAGATGCTAGCCCCATAATGCCAGACACCATCATTTCAGGTCTGAAGAAATACAACTGGGGTGCTCTCTCGTTCGACATCAAGCTCTGTAAAACAAACAACACATCCAAGTCAGTAATGCGTGCTCCTGGAGATGCTCAGGGATCTTTTATCGCTGAAGCTATCATCGAGCATGTCGCTTCGGTGCTGTCACTCGATGCTAATAGTGTCAGGCAGAAGAATTTCCACACCTATGACAGCCTTGTGTTGTTCTATCCAGAAAGTGCAGGCAAAGCTTCTACGTACACATTGCATTCTATCTTTGATAGGTTGCTCACCACATCGAGCTACCTGCATCGAGCCGAATCCAGCAGGCAGTTCAACAGCTGCAACAAGTGGCGGAAGCGGGGTATCTCTTGCGTGCCCCTCGTATTCAAGGTGGCACCACGGCCAGCTCCTGGAAGAGTTTCTGTGCTCAACGATGGTTCCATTGTGGTTGAGGTTGGAGGCATTGAGATTGGGCAAGGGCTTTGGACCAAAGTACAGCAAATGACAGCTTTCGCTTTGGGACAGCTGTGGTCTGATGGATGTGAATCCCTTCTTGATAGAGTGCGTGTTCTTCAGGCTGATACGCTGAACTTGATCCAAGGTGGGCTCACCGCCGGCAGCACTTCGTCCGAATCTAACTGTGCAGCAACCCTTGAGGCCTGCAGCATGTTGGTTGACAGATTAAAGCCAGTCATGGAGAAGCTCAAGCAGCAATCCGGCGGTGCTGTTTCATGGGATGCTTTGATTGCTCAGGTTGTTTTTTTATTTCCCTCTGGTTTTTTATTCTATATGGGAGTAAAAAAATTATGCGTGGAAAATGTTATTTTTATGTGTGCTAACGGTTAATCGTTGTATGATTTAATGTTCCCAAACAGGCCGTTAAGGATAATGTTAATTTGTCCTCAAGTACATATTGGGTACCTGGCAAAGAATCCAATACCTATCTGAACTATGGAGCTGGTATAAGTGAGGTACAAAAATATTGTGCTAAATGTCAATCAGACTAAACATAGTCCAATAGTTACTGGATATTCTACATATGGATGATATTGTGATTCTTTTCTGATTTCCTTTTCACTTTTTACTAAACATCCAGGTAGAGATTGATCTTCTTACAGGAGCCATTACTTTACTACGGAGCGACCTTGTGTATGACTCTGGAAAGAGTTTGAACCCTGCAGTGGACTTGGGCCAGGTTTGAGATATTTTCCACTGTTACCGAAAAAGGGTTTTCCCCCGCTTTGTATTCCAAAGCACCAACACCGAGTACAGAGCAGACGCTGGGGCGAGCAGCACAACAAGCCAAAGAAAAAGAAAGAGAAACAATGCCAACACCAGCAGCTCGACAGACGCGAATGACCTACAACCGCTGCGCCCTCCGAAAACAACCCACCACGATCCTAGGTTCTGATCCTCCGTGTACCAAGCAGCACCTCCAGGAAGGAAACGACGCCGACGACGCTGCTGCCCGGACGTATCCTAGGGTTTCCCCCGGCACACGGAGGGTAGAGGGGAATAAAGACCACCGGCACCCTCTAGGGAGGAATGGTGGCACCCGCAGGCGTCACCGCACCGGAGCCGGAAGATCCGGCAAGGATTTCTCCCAACTCCAAACCCCACCGCCCAACCGGATCGAAGCCAACCAACCAGTTCGCCGTCCACCAGCATGCGCCACCGCGGTCGCAACGCCACCCACGCCGCCTCACTGAGATCGCCAGCACGAGGCCAAGAGAACGGGGAGGAGGCATTGGACGATGGGGGCAGCAGCGCCGTAGCCGCGCGGGAGGGAACCACCTCCTCCGCCGTCGTGCAGGAGGCTCGAGCCTCCGGCACCGTCGCGGTCGCTGTCCGGACGCAGCAGCAGGGCATACTAGGCCACCCCTGGCCCGGCCAGGCCTGAATCGGGCCCGCTAAGCCCCGCCGGCCACGCTGCAGCAGGGCAGCGCCTGCACCGCCAGCACCCCAACGCCGATCGCCGCTCCCCCGCCTTCCAGGAGCCACGCCGTCGACCTGCCTCGCCGTCGGCCCGCCCGGACCAGATGGGGCTGAAGGGCCTAGATCTGGCCGAAAGGTGCCGCTGGCAGCGCCGCCACCCCACCCGCCGCCAACGGCGACGCCGCCGTCCAGCCGATCTCCGCGCGCCAGAAGCCCGCCCACCACGCCGGACAGCCGCCTAGGAACACCCGGCGCCCTCCTCCCACCGGAGAGCAACCGAGAGGGGACTGGCCGGGGGCCGCCGCCACCAGCGTCGCGCGCGCCAGGCCCAGCGGCGAACGCCGGCGACGGCGGCGGGGAGGGGGGAATGAGGGGGAGCTGGCGGAAGAGGAGCCGGGGCGACGCGGTCGCGAGAGCCCGAGGGGGGAACGGAAGAGTGTTTTCTCTTTCCACTGTTCTATACTCTTTTTTACCATTCTGTAGTAAACATGAATATTATTTCACAAAGCCTTTCTTTGCAACAGAGTGAGAGTAAGTACACTATAGTTCTGATCAGAACTTCTCCACATTCATATCTGATCTCTAGCATTCATCTTACAGATTGAAGGTTCCTTCATACAAGGAATTGGTTTCTTCATAAACGAAGAACATGAAACAAACGCTGATGGACTAGTCGTGAGCGACAGCACATGGGTCTACAAGATCCCGAGTGTCGACACCATCCCAAAGCAATTCAATGCCGAGGTGCTCAACACTGGGTACCATAAGAATCGTGTGCTCTCATCGAAAGGTACGGGAGTGATTTCCCTAGAGCAATATGGATACTGTCTATTTCATTTTTCCAGCTGGAAATTATCATTAGTTAAAAAGTGGTTTAACTAGTCTGCCTCTACCAGCCTCTGGGGAACCTGCCCTGGTTCTCGCAGCATCCGTCCATTGTGCAGTGAGAGAAGCCATCCGGGCAGCGAGGAAGGAGTTTGGAAGCTCAGAGATCGTGTTCCAGCTTGACGTCCCTGCGCCAATGACGTGTGTGAAGGAAATGTGTGGTTTGGACATCGTGGATAAGCACCTGGAAAGCCTATCTGAACATCAGTCTTGAGCTGCAGCATGATGCAAGATTACGGTGCTGTCAATCAGAAGGAGCGGTATGGCATGATCGTCTTGTGCAATGTCGAATGGTAAATTGCCGGCATGATGTTTGAAATATTTGTAATTTTTCAGTCCTGTGTTTGCACGCTTTTCGAATAATTCTGGGTTGAGATTTGTGTTTGTAATTCGTGAACCTGGAGGCATGTGTGCTTTTTAAAGAGTAATTAAGATGGCCTAAAGTGAAAAGGTGCTCGACATTAAAGCTACTAGCAGGCAGGCTCCACGCGCGTGCTCGAACCTGTTGTTGGTTTATTTGGTTGATGTATTTGTTTGAAAACTTGAGTGAAGCTAGGGTAGAATAAGAAGGATGGTGGGGTGTGAGTCTAATCTCTGGAGGCTATGATGAAAAAAATGGTGGCTTACATTTCTGAAAGGTACATAGCTGCAAATAATGGGGAAAACCGTTTGGATATATGTGACATCATAACATGAAACTGATAATCCGTAGCAGGCACTAAAAATAACATAATCATCAGCATTGAAATGACAGTAGTGGCTAGCATTGATTTGCTAATAAAATAACCAAAAGTTCAGAATTTATGTGTATACATCAGAAGTTAGAACAGAAGTCAATAATATACGATCAACCATAACTCCATAGCTGATGGAATACCGAATCTCACACAATGAAAAACTGTAACTTTGGTTTTGCATCAACGAAATTTAAGAGATGAACTTATCAACTAAATCTCTCTAACACATGCAAAACTGATATAGCATTTGTTGATCCTTTACTGCATCTCTAAACATACCACCCAAGATGAAATGGTTTGCCTTGCATGAACCTCTTCGGCTTCGGCCACAGACGCCCCGATGATGGTGTCCCGTGTATAGGTCCACCATGCATGCGCGTGCAAATCAACCTTACTGGACCATTGCGGCGACGGGAACCAGCGAAGTAGCCTGTGCAGTAGCAGATATGACTGCATAGATAATGCCAACGTTGGCCTGTTTTTTAATAAATTTGGTATAGGATAAAATAGAAAAACTAACTTGGAAGGAAACCTAAACATGGAGATGTCGGTCCCGGTCCAGTGGCAGACGCTAGGTTCCTTTCTTGTTACCTTTCCGGTATATATAGTATACATCTCGAGGATCAGAATATTGATTTACTACCTGGTAGCTAAAGTGGAATTAATGATAGCATACCTGCAAATAATGGTAATAGTTGTACTGCCACTTTTTCATTTTAAAATAAGAGAATGTTTTAAGGACAACACATGTGCTTTACCTAAGAATTGATCAACCAAAACCTCGATGAACATAGCTATGATTGGCTCATCATTGGAGGATTTGTATAGTCCATCTTTACGAAATGTGTGCGCTATCATAGCTAGGATTGCAACACAACCAACTATGGAGAGTGCCGTCACGTCAGTAAAATTTAGTAATTACCAAGCCCTAACAAATTGGGCATGGGAAAATGAAGCATATCACATACAGGAAAACATGTGCACCAATACCATGCATTAATTCCAAGTTGTTCACATCTTAAAACATTGGTACATTAGAACATATACCTTAGTATTTAGGCCTTCAACATTTAGTAATTTACTGTACAAATGATGGCTGGAAAGATAATATATGATCAGTTACTCTGTAGGAGGCTCGAGTTTTCGTGCGAGAAGAAATTTTCCAACATGTAAAATGCATATATCAATAAAGAAATGACGCGATAGATAATATTTGTAGGACGTCATTAATTCAAATTATACTTGGACTGCTCCGATAGGGCTGGAGGTTGATTTAGCAATAATCCTTGCTATTTCCAAGCATTGACCCTATTGAGAAGACCATTGTTATGGACTATGATTTAAGTTCAGGTTGTCCATCCACAGAAAAAAAATCTGTGTTATCTAAGTTAATGTCATCTCAGAATGCAGTTGGAAAATAAATCATACTTGTGTCACAAAGCATGATGTTGTCCACAATTCTGCTAAGCATACTTCCACAAAGAGATGATCATCGTACTTGGAGCACGAAAAGGCAGAAGGAACAGCCTTCTTAGTTCCATACATTTGTAATTTTTTTGAGTGGCCCCTGGAAATCAACACAATAAAATGAGGTCGAGTTCATGTGGGCTTAAGGCGGTATGCCTAATATACATATTTGAAGAAATTTAAGTAAACAAAATAATGGAACAAATGTGTGTAACTTGTTTCCGGATTCAAAAGCCACTTAGTCCCCAAAAATAATACTGGACCAGGTGCAGCTCGCGCCATCAACTATTGCAACGTCGAGCATGTGGGGCATGTGTCTCCGGCCTCTAACATCGTTGCCATCACATCCCCTCTGGTAGCCCATTCGCATCACCTCATCACACCATAACACCTCTCGTCGTCGTCAGCGGCAACAAATTTCATGTATGTCAAGCCCCGAGACTGGGCCTAGGCGAGATAGGCCTATAGTCACGCAACGGCTGTCTATCTCGCTAATGTAAGGTCTCGGGGTGTGACAGGTAAAGTGGTATCAAAGCGATTCTACTCCATGCAAAGCTAACTAGTGAGCCAGTACGTATGTGCACTAGTAGAAAAGGGGGCATCAGTCCCGGTTCATAAGGGCCTTTAGTCCCGGTTCTTGAACCGGGACTAAAGGGTCGTTACTAATGCCTTCCCCCTTTAGTCCCGGTTCAAACTGGAACCGGGACTAAAGGTCGTGGCCACGTGGAGCTCCACCTTTAGTCCCGGTTGGTAACACCAACCGGGACTAAAGGAAATTTTATGATTTTTCTTTTTTGAATTATTTTTTTGAATTTTTTTTATTTTCAAATTTCTGAATTATTTTAACCTCTAATCTCTAATCACCACCCCTCATCACTGCTCAATTTATCCTCTAATCTCTAATCACCCCTCATCATTCCTAATCGTCTAACTTCCCGAACGGTCACCCATCCTCCCACTCCCCCAGCCTGAGCACGCTTAACTTCCGGGTTCTATTCTCCCTCGTTTCCAAGTCTGCATTTGTTGTTTTCCTGACAATAGTAAGATGTCAATCCTATTAACCCTCAGGAATTTTGCTTGACCATGAAGTGACACATTTCACTGTTTGAGTTTGAAACTATTGTTTTAAAAAACAATAATTATTTGGTAACACTAATACTTCTTGAATAATTAGTTTGACCATGGTTTGACCACAGTTTGACCACAGTTTGACCAGATTTGACCAAAATTCAAAAACTGAAATAATTATTTAGTAACACTAATATTCTTGAATAATTATTTAGTAACACTAATACCTCTTGAATAAGTAGTTTGACCATAATACTTCTTGATTTTTTGAATTTTTTTGCCTCCAGATCTTAAAAGCCCCGTAACTTTTTTTCTGTTAGGTTTTTGAGGATTTTGAAAATGTTTAACGGGGTACCCCGGTTAAATTTGGATGTAACTTTTCGAGTAGATGATTTTTCATATAAAAAACTTTTTGATCCGAGTTAGTATGCAAAAGTTATGCCCATTTTACTAAATTCTAGAGAGATTTTGCAAATAAAGCCGAAATTCACATTTACAAATTTTCCCAACAACTAGACCACAAATCACATGGGAAACTTATTTTCTTTTATTTTTTGGACATTTTCATCATTTTCTTTTATTTTTTTGAAAACTGAAAAGGCGATCCACGGGGGGGGGTAGAGTTTAAAATGGGACCTTTATTACCGGTTCGTGCCATGAACCGGTACTAATGCCTCAAACCCCATTAGTACCGGTTCGTGGCACGAACCGGGACTAAAGGTCTAAACCTTTAGTCCCGGTTGGTGCCACGAACCGGTACTAATGGGCATCGCACCCTTTAGTCCCGGTTCGTGGCACCAACCGGGACTAAAAGGTCCAGATGAACCGGGACAAATGGCCCACGTGGCCCGGCCGGCCCCCTGGGCTCACGAACCGGGACTAATGCCCCCATTAGTCCCGGTTCTGGATTGAACCGGGACTAATGGGCTAAACCGGCCTGGACCAAAGCCCTCTTTTCTACTAGTGGTGGTAATGATTACTGCTGTGTGGTCCTGCTCATCTATTTATATTTATAGGCATGATAGAAAAGGGAATGGGGCTCGATAAGTATAGCTCAGAAAAATCTAAAGCCTCAGTGTCCCTAGATTTGAGTTGCTTGTACTTTGACATCTAGAACCGCACACGTGCATAGCTGAGTCAACATGTTAGTGTCATAGGTAGTGCAAGCTTGAGCTGCAAAATATCTTGTACTACAGCCACACTTGGCCACCTACTCGAAGGCTCTACCTACACATTCTTGTAATGCATTTCGTTCTACACTGAGGAATCACTTGACTACTCCACTTAGTACTAAACAATGACGACCAATGATTGATTTTATTTAATTAGACTGCTAATTGCAACTCCAGTGTGCTAATTTTTCTTTTAATTTCCCAATTAAAGCACCTCATTTATTCTAAATAACACGGGTATTACATCCTCCCCTACTTACAGAAATTCCGTCCTCAAATTTAATTACCCATAAACTGGAGATACGGAAAACATGCACGCAAATCGTCTTCTTTTTCCCAGGTCGCTTCCTCTTCTGTGTGGTTGCTCCATTGAAGTTTTACAAATTGGATGGTCATTTTCCTCATAATTCTATCTCTGATGTCTAGGATTCTTATCGGGAGCTAAACAAGGTGACTATTAAGAACCGATATCCATTACCAAGAATTGATGATTAGTTCGGTTAATTAGAAGGATCGCAAGTATTTTCGAAGATTGATTTACAGTCAAGATATCACCAGCTAGAAATAAAGCATGGAGATATTCCAAAAACAGCGTTTCGCACAAGATATGGACATTATGCTCCCCATGCTTCATGAACTTAATGAACCATGTGTTCAGACCTTTTTTGGATCGGCTCGTGGTTGCATTTATTGATGATATTTTGATTTATTCAAAGACAGAAGAAGAGCATGATCAACATGCAGAAATAGTTCTTCAGACATTAAGGAAGCATAAATTATATGCAAAACTAAAGAAATGTGACTTCTAAGGTGTCTTTTCTGGGACACGTTATTTGAGAAGAGTCGCTATGGTGGAACTTATTAGGTCTAGTTTGTGTCCCAAATATTTCAATTGCAATCACACATAATGACATGAGGGTTTTCTGTCAATGCATTCAACTCACTTCCCTTCTTCCTTTTTTAACCTTTTTTAGACAGGTTGCATCTCTGTTATACTCCCTCTGTAAAGAAATATAAAAGCATTTAGATCACTAAAATGTAAAGAAATATAAGAGTGTTTAGATCACTTAAAATGTAAAAGAAATATAAGAGTGTTTAGATCACTTGAAATGTAAAGGGAGTAGTATTTTGTAATGGAAAGGGGCTGAGCCGAATTTTATAAAATGAGTGTATGCCCACACATACTAGTATAAGTACAATACCTCCGGTTTCAAATATGAAAATAAGTTCACCAACCTACTCCCAGTCTCTTTGACGTGTCTCCTTCACTCTTGTATCTACATGCAACCTTCCATACGAATACGTATTCCGATATTGAAGAAATTTACTGGACAATATCCTTTGGTTAAGCAAAACTGAACATGTATATGGGAAGAAAATAGTCCAGACTCCTCATACAGATAATCATTTTAGCAACCACCGAAAACAAGTGTACTTCCCACAAAACAAAGTGCGTGTATAATCGCCAACGGCATAATTTACAACGGGCCATTAAGTTGTGGGAGTAAGCATGTACTCCCTCTGTTCCTAAATATAAGTCTTTTAAGAGATTTCACTATCGAAAATCCAAATCTGAGCCCGAGCTCATCTGCACATACAGAGCAAAATGAGTGAATCTACACTCTAAAATATGTCTATATACATTCGTATGTAGTTTATAATGAATTCTTTAAAAAGACTTATATTTAGGAACGGAGGGAGTAGGCACGTAGCTCTGCCAGAAACAAAAGGTACAAATACAAGACGGTTGCATTTAGGGCTCATGCGTAATTCTGAGCCACTGACATTGGCTATCAAAATTACTACTCCCTCCGTTCGGAATTACTTGTCTCGAAAATGGATGTATCTAGAACTAAAATACATCTAGATACATTCATTTCTACGACAAGTAATTCCGAACGGAGGGAGTACATTCCAAGCCATGGCAATTACTACTCTCGCCATCTTAATGATCATATGCACTCACACTCAATTGCATCCAATTGTGACAAGCATGTTAACAAATTTGACCATGTAAATTACAGAACCACCAACAAAAGCATATAAGACCAGACTTTTTTTGAGAGGCGACACACATGTTCATATATTGAGTCAAAGGCGTGCATTGCAGGAAAGACCTTGGAAAACAACAATTACAAGAAAGCCCTTCTAAGTCCTTTCCCTGCATCTTCTACGGCGCCGGAGATTGGAAAAGAGTGACAGATGCAAACCACTGACCAAGCATATATGACCAGACTTCCGTTCAGAGAAACACGTCACGGGAACTTGTTACTACGTCATAAGAACTCATGAGACTCGGCTGTGTCTCATGGTGGCAAACCGTCCAGTTTATATGATTGTAGCTTGTGATTATCTAATATCGAGATTTCTAGGCGAGCAATTATGTCATTAAAGTTAGCAGTAGTTCAAAAATTACGCACGGAAAGCTGAGGAATTTACTATAAAGGAGATCAAAGATGTAGAGTACACTCAAGTTGAAATCACATATTACTGGAAATATCAGCGGCGCATAGGAAGAGGGCAAGGTGGAATCACACAAGAGGCAAACATAGCAATAGGGGCAGTGCTGCAGATTAGGTTGCACATGATTTATACCAAAAATAAATGGGTGGACTCAAAACTAAATAAATACTAGTAAAATGCCCGTGCATTGCACGGAACATCAAAACATTGTTTATTTTACTATATAGTGTGCTCAAATTGACCTGTGTCCGGTCATCCTTTGTGTAAAAATTATCGATATCTTTCTTCGGATATTCAATTTTGTTCCCAAGCTTACACACATTTGGGTGAAATTTCCCCCAAAATAAGAATTTGCACAACTTTCGCTTCAGTAAAATCTTAACATCTGTCATGTTTGCCATGTAGTTGCCCTTTTTTCCAAGAAAAGTAGCTTACATGCCCAATATCGTTGTTGAAATCATTCCAGTATACACATGCACACACACCAGCGTACGGGCCAGGTATAAGCCACCCAAACAGAACATAAAAGCATAAACAACTACTCCCTACATCATATCCTTGGTAACATGACCACCAGCATCGTCGACCAGTAATTGACGAACTACAGCCAACTCTCCTGCAGAGAAAAAAGAAATTGGACATAGAATCCCAAATAGGCCAACACAGGAGAGCACAAAAAGGAGGACGACAAATTTATTGGTTCCAGCTATGTTGACGCCCATACACTTCCTACACCACCATCGCCAGCTTACGGGATCGCTGTCGCAACAGTCCTTAAAGGGCCCCTTTCTGCAAAGGTTGCCCAAGATGTTAAGAACTGACAAACTTAAAAAACTACAGTGGTTGTATCTCCAGGACGAACACATTTAAAGTAGGATTTATTCTTGGTCTTCCATAACACCCAGAAGATTGGTGTCGCGCCGATCACATGGAAACCCTTCGCCACCTTGAGTAGAAATGATGAAAAAATTGAACCACGTCCGTCTCATTTGATCCTCCATCTCATTTGATCCTCCATCTCATTAGAGAACTGAATCTCCATCTCATTTGATCCTCAAATTCTCTATAAATCAAAACCACGTCCGTCATTATGTGTGCTTCTGGGCCACTTTCATCAGCGGCTGGAGTACTTGTCTTCCGTATCTGATTTGGAAACATGTTGAACCATGAGCCAAAAAAAGGTAACATTGGCCAAAAATTGTTCTTAAGTACTTGTTTACCAGGATAGGATCACCATGTAAGGATTCAAGACCTGAAGTAATAAGACTTTCCAAGTTAATAACAGAAATTAGAATCTATAAACTCAATGCAAGTTCATAGAAAGTATGTCAAGTATTTAAAATGTAAGTCAATACCTTCACTTTAATTTCCAACACTCAATGTGCAACATGTATTTTACAATTTTTTCGCTGCAATTTAAAAACTAAGGTGGGTGTATTTTAAGATGCAAACACTTAATTAGGTTCAGAAACTTCATATATGGAATCATTGAATGCAAACTAAAAACAAGTTTGTGAAATGTCCAAACTTCAGGTCATGATGTGAACTAAAATTTAGAAGTTCTAAGAGTAAACCTGATGTAGGGCGGAACCCTATGTGGACGATCTTTCACGTTTGGAGTGGATCCTACAGGGGAACACGAAGAACGCGCGGAAAACACTAGGGAAAACACGAGGAGAAACGAGAGAATCACTAAACCGACAAGTAATCGATCACACAAGGGCTAGATCACCGAACACATAAGGTAGCACAAGATTCGAAATCAACAAAGGAAAGATACAAGGGTAGCCGTTCTTCCCCGTGAGGAGGTCTTGATTGTCTTCCCTTGAATGGGTCTTGAATCCGCTTGGGGGATCTTCTCCGAAGAGGTCGTGAACTCCGAGGATAAGTAACCAAGTGGATGAGCAAGGCTCTCACACAAAATATGAGCTAAACCTTTGCTAAACCTAGCTAGGAGGTGGGAGAGACCTATTTATAGTCGTAGTGCAAATGGGAGTCAAAGTTAATGGGTACAAGGGCTCCTGCCCGAGGGTGCGGTCACTCAGGTGTCGGACGTCCGGAAGACGTCGGAAGTCCGGGGCTTCGGGACGGTCCGGACGTCCGGGGCTGTCGGACTTCCGTAATTTCGGCTCGGGTGCTGGTCGCCCGGTTGTCCGGTGGCTTCGGTCTTCCGTTAATTTCCTCTCAGGTGTCCAGCTGCCGGACGTCCGGAGGGCGTCGGGTGTCCGTGGCCCTCGGAGTCGTCGGACATCCGGGCAGGGCCGGTCATCCGTGGCATGTAGCTCTGTCCTGCCTTCCTTCCCTCGTTGTAGCACTTCCCAGGGCTCGGACGTCCGGGACCGGTCGGTCGTCCGGTGCCTGTAGCTTCACAAATGGTTGTTCTTCTTGATGTCTATGTTTGGCGTCCTTGCCACCTTGGCCATTGGGTGTAGCTATCCCGTGGCTCTCCTCCATGTACCTGATCACACACAGAGTGTCCATATGAGGTAGTAGCCAAGTCTCGTGAGTAGAGAGGGGAAGTTCGGAGAGGAGCGGGTTCACCTTATCTTCGATAGCCTTTGCTCTAGATCTTGTCATGGGTCCAAGTAGTGTTGAGGGAGATGTTGGTACGTTCATGGGGATGAGCGAGGGATGCTCCGCATCATCTTCCCTCCCTTGGGAAAGATCCGACCTCGGATCAAAAGCTTCATCTCCATGGTATGGCGCGAGGTCCTTGATGTTGAAGATGTCGCTCACATTGTACTTGCCTCGTGGTAGGTCTATCTTGTAGGCGTTGTCGTTGTAGCGTGCTAGCACCTTGAAAGGTCCATCGGCTCGAGGGAGAAGTTTGGATTTGCGTTCGTTGGGGAAGCGGTCCTTTCGAAGGTGTAGCCACACGAGATCGCCAATGTTGAAGATCATGGGTTGCTTGTTGACGTTGAGCTTGGTCGCTAGTCGTTGTACTTGGCGCTCAAAGGTGTGCCTTGTATCCTCATGCATCCTCTTGATGTAGCTTGCCCGTGCACTCGCATCCATGTTGGTGCGCTCTTGTAGAGGGAGAGGTAGAATGTCCAATGGTGACAACGGGTTGAAGCCGTAGACGACCTCGAAGGGGGACTTGCCGGTAGTCGAATGTCTTGCACGGTTGTAGGCGTACTCGGCGATGGGTATACATGCTTCCCACTCCTTGATGTTCTTCTTGATCAACACGCGAAGTAGAGTGGAGAGAGTCCGATTCATCACCTCCATTTGGCCGTCGGTTTGAGGATGGTATGCGGATGAGAACAAGAGCTTGATTCCGAGCTTGGCGCATAGGGTCTTCCAAAAGTAACTCAAGAACTTGACGTCACGATCGGAGACGATTGTCTTTGGTACTCCATGGAGTCGCAAGATTTCCCTACAAAAGAGATTTGCAATGTGTGAAGCATCGTCTATCTTGTTGCAAGGAATGAAATGTGCCATCTTAGAAAATCGGTCCACAACAACAAACACGGAATCCTTTCCATTTTGAGTTCTAGGCAAACCAAGTACAAAATCCATGCTAATGTCTTCCCAAGGTTGATAAGGAATAGGAAGAGGCATGTAAAGACCATGAGATTGAACTTTAGACTTAGCTTTGCGACATGTAGAGCATCGGGTGGTGAAGCGTGAGACGTCTCGAAACATCTTGGGCTAAAAGTAGTTCTTAGAGAGCGTGGCGAATGTCTTATCTCGTCCAAAGTGTCCCATGAGTCCTTCTCCACGAGCCTCTTGCAAAAGTAGCAAACAAAGAGAAGACTCGGGAATGCATAGTTTGTTAGCTTTCATAAGATAAGCATCCTTGATATAATATTGTTCCCAAGAAGTATGCGTCAAACACTTAACATAAGGAATAGCAAAAGATGGATCATTAGCATACAAGTCTTTGATGTGCTCAAAACCAATAACATTCAACTCAGGTTTAGTCACAGGCGTGCATATGGGTGAAAGCGCATCCGCAACTACATTTTCCTTACCCTTAATGTACTTGATCACATAGGGGAAAGATTCAATAAATTCACTCCATTTGGCATGACGCTTGTTCAACTTAGTTTGACCTTTTAAGTACTTGAGCGTTTCATGATCGGTGTGTATGACAAACTCATGAGGTCTAAGATAATGTTCCCAAACATGTAGCACACGCACTAAAGCATACAATTCTTTATCATAGATGGGATAGTTAAGTTGAGCACCGGAGAGTTTTTCACTAAAATATGCAATAGCTCTTTTTTCTTGCATCAAAATTCCGCCAATTCCGGTACAACTTGCATCACAATGAACCTCAAAAGTTTTGTCAAAATTGGGCAAAGCAAGAACCGGAGCATGAGTAAGCAAAGACTTGAGCTCATCAAAAGCGGTGGATTGCAAAGATCCCCAAACAAAAGGAGCATTCTTCTTACTCAAGGCATGCAAAGGAGCGGCAATAGTGCTAAAATCTTTCACAAAGCAATGATAAAAACCCGCAAGACCAAGAAAATTACGCACTTGTTGCAAATTGGTGGGTTGGGGCCAAGTTTTAATTGCTTCAATTTTAGATTCATCAACATGGACACCCTTGGATGATACGACAAAACCCAAGAAAACCACTTTGTCAACACCAAATGTGCACTTTTTCATGTTTGCATAAAGACGTTCCTTGCGAAGGGTTTGCAAAACAGCCCTAACATGATTAAGATGCTCTTTCATGGTTTTGCTAAACACAAGAATATCATCGAAGTAAACCACAACAAAGACTCCAATATAAGGGCGAAGCACATGATGCATGAGACGCACGAAAGTACCGGGAGCCTCCGATAAACCCATAGGCATAACTAACCACTCATATAAGCCAAATTTGGTTTTGAAAGCAGATTTCCATTCATCACCCTCTTGAATGCGGATTTGATAATAGCCACTTTTAAGATCAATTTTTGATAAAAAGTTGGCTCCACTAAGTTCATCAAGCATATCATCTAAGCGAGGAATGGGATGCCTATAGCGAACGGTAATAGCATTTATAGGTCTACAATCGGAACACAAGCGGAAACTTCCATCGGGCTTAGGCACAAGTATAACCGGAACGGCGCAAGGGCTTAAGCTTTCACGTACATGACCGTTGTCGATTAGTTGTTGTACTTGCCGTTGAATCTCCTTGGTGTCTTCGGGATTGACACGGTATGGAGCTTTGTTTGAAAGTGGCGCTCCGGGGACGAGGTCGATTTGATGCTCAATGCCTCGTAGAGGAGGTAGACCCGGAGGTAGCTCATCGGGAAAAACATCTTGGAATTCCTGCAAAAGAGATTGAAACACTAAAGGTAGCTCGTGAGAGGTGTTAGTTTTAGGTTCCCCATCCTTGCACACAAGGACAAAGTGCATCACACTCGATGGGTTCTCACACACTTCTCTCATCTCACTTTTTGTGGCAAATAGTATGAGGTTCTTCTCTCTAGGCGAAGAGGCGCTCAAGTTTGGCTTGTGGCTCTCACTCACTTTTGGGCGGATCACTTTCTCACTCTTCTCTGCATGATGGGTGGCTTGCTTGTCGGCTATCACTTGACTAGGAGACATAGGTCGTAGCACATATTCCTTTCCTTTCATCTTGAAGCTATAGTGATTGGTGCGCCCATTGTGGATGACACCACGGTCGAATTGCCATGGTCGACCCAGAAGGAGGTGGCAAACGGTCATTGGGACCACATCACACTCCAAAGTGTCCTCATATGCACCAATTTTGAAGGAGACTTGGACCGTATGCCCAACTCATATAGTGCCGGAGTCACTTAGCCATTGAACCTTGTAGGGGTGCGGGTGCTTCCTCTTTACCAATTGAAGCTTGGAGCATAGTTCTTCACTTGCCAAGTTGTGACAACTACCTCCATCGATGATGACCTTGACGGACCTTCCATGGATGTCGGCCTTGGTGTGGAAGATATGGCATCGTTGGTCTTCTTATTGTTGATGTTGAAGAGTCAAAACCTTGGAGACAACAAGAGCGGGGCTCGTATCTTCATCACAAAAGACTTGATCATCTTCATCCTCGTTCACGCGCCGGTGCATGGCCACTTGCTCAAGAGCTTCCATCTCCTCATCACTCATGGAGTCATATGTGCCATCGTCGTTGAGGATCATGGTGCGCTTGTTTGTGCATTCATAGGACTTGTGGCCTCGGCCGCCGCAAGTGAAACACTTGAAGGAGCTTGTCTTGACGGTCTCATCGGTCGGGGTAGATGACGAAGCACGCGGCTTGAAGTTGCTTGTAGTAGGAGGAAGACGACTTGAACTTGCCGAAGTTTTCTTGTAACTTGACTTGTCGTCGTTGCTTGGAGAAGGCTTGGTTGATGTCGAAGTTGGAGTAGTTGTTGAAGCTTGGTTATTGGAGAAGCCGTAGGTCTTGGATGATTACTTGGCGTACTTGAAGTCATCTTGTACTTGACGTTCCGCCTTTGTAGCTTGATGCACGAGCTCAATGAGGTTGGAGTAGGGTTGGAAGTCGGCGATCTTCTTGATGGGATGATTGAGTCCATTCAAGAATCGTGCCATTGTTTGCTCATCATCCTCCGTGACATTGGCTCGAATCATGGCAATCTCCATTTCCTTGTAGTATTCTTCAACACTCTTTGTTCCTTGCCTGAGGAGTTGTAGCTTCTTGAAGAGATCACGGTTATAGTAGGTTGGGACAAAACGTGCTCGGATGACACCCTTCATTTGAGCCCAAGTGGTGATTGGAGGTTTACCTCTTGCTTGTCGGCGCTCAAGGACTTGTTCCCACCATATGAGCACATAGTCTTGGAACTCAAGTGATGCCATAGCGATCTTCTTCTCTTCCTCATAGTTGTGCAAGCGAAAGATTTTGTCGACCTTCAATGCCCATGAGAGGTATTCTTTGGGATCATTGCTTCCATTGAACTTGGGCATTGTGAATTTGAGCTTGCCATAGCGTTGCTCTTCGTTGTGTTGTTGGCGATGGTGATGATGACGCCCTTGACGTGGAGGGTAATCATCCTCATGTTGCTCTTGGTGTGGAGGAAGTCCATGATCAACTTGCTCTTGTTGAACTTGAGGTTGAGGTGGAGCTTGACGAGCTTGTGAAGGAGCTTGTGGAGCTTGACGTTGCACACGCGGTTGGTAGTTCCTCTCCTGGATTTTCTTCTCGAAGGGCTTCCTCTTGATTGCGCCGTTCGCGATTGCAGTTGGCGATAGCTCGACTTGATTCTTGAAGGGCACGTTGCGCCTCAAGAGCTTGTGCTTCTCGTTGTTGTTGTTGAAGTCGTTGGGCCTTGGCGTCTTGTTCCTCTTGGTGTAGACGCGCTCGTTCTTCTTCTTCTTGGCGCCGTAGTCGTTGTCGTTCTTGAGCTTGAGCAAAAGCGACTTGGTTTGATTGTGAACGAGGGGCTTGCTCATCGACTTGCTCTTGCGAATGCTTGACGTGTAGCGGGTTGCGAGATGCATGACGGTCTTGACGCGCGGCTCGTCGAAGAGTGTTCGATGACAATGTACTTGAGCCGGAGAAGGAGTCGTCGGAGTGTCGACTTGAGTGGCTCCGTCTTGAGTATGACGATGTAGAAGGAGGCCGGTTCACCAACAAGGCGCGGATCTCGTCCATTCTTGCATCGTTCTCTTGCTTGTGCGCGTCGAGCTTGTTGTCGAAGTAGTCTCATGTACGTTGCTCGGAGAGTCGCAAGTCGGTGGCGAGGTTGTCGATGCGGTCGTTCATTGCTTGTTGCTCTTGATGCAACGCTCGTTGTGCACCAAAGAGGTGGCTCTTGGTGACATAAGATGACATGTCGTCGTCTTGCTCGATGAAGAGTGGGTTGGTAGAAGTACTCGGCCTATCCATCATTCCAAGCAAAAATGTGAGTGGTAGAAGGAGAAGAACTTGTACCAATGTACCTTGACCGATGTTGATGATGAATCAAGTTCACTCAAATGCGGACAATGAAATCTCACTATTGGTACCAATTCTTGTTGGTTCTCACACCTACACAAGTAAAAGCTTATGGTGGAGCTTGGTTAGGATGGTGGCACAAAATTTGATGCAATAGTAAGTGAGCTTCAATAATGTTGGAAATGATTCACAAATTTGCAAATGCAACAAGTAGACCAAGCAAGTAGGGGTACACGGGAACACACACGCAAATAGATAGATGGGATTGTGCAAACCAAAATTGAGCCAAAATGTGGAATCCACGAAAATGCTCTTGTTGCACAATACACGAGAGACGCTAGCACGATTGCACAATAGGCGGATACGGAACTTGAGCACAACCTACTAGGCAAAAATGCAACGGTCTCGATCCCAAGTTTGCTATATGTATGGTGTTTCGGTGCTATGATCCAAGATGATCCGATATGACAATCTTAATGTAAATTGATGCTATGGTTCTTGCTCACAAGCTATTTGCTTATCTTTCCTCTTTGCTTAAAAGCTTGGGTGGCTCTTTCACTTTTGAGCTCTTTTCTTATGCGAAACTTCACGAACCAAGATAGCAATTGTGAATGCGATGACAACTTTGTGACACACAAGTTGATGCCAAGCTATGCACCACCATGGTATAGTATGTATGCTATGGTGTATGATCACTAATGTGCATAAGTCATGTTGCCGGCAATACTCAATGGCTAGTCTCGATGGGTAAGCTATGTAAAAGTAAGGCCATGTGGGGTATCAATGCAATTGCAAGGTATGACAAAGATGTCGTCGAAGTTACCGTCCTTGGCGAAGATGAGACCCTTGCGAAGATGAGCGCGGTGATGATGAAGTTGAACCGTACCTAGATAGCCGAAACACAATAGGAGACGGGAGCCACACTCAAAATCTCAAGGACCAAAACGTGTCAAAATCGTCATAGGAGGGATTGTGGAAGATGTTGTGGAAGGTGGGGTTGTGGTGGTGGCCGAACTGATAATATTCAGTTTCGTCAGAGTTTCACGGATGTCTAGTTTTTACGATCGTCCAGTCGTCGGACGTCCGGCAGGGTCCGGTCGTCCGGTGCCTGGGCGAAATTCGGGCACGGGATGAACTGCGCGATTTCGGGGTGGAGGAGGATGGTGGGGTCGAAATCGAACGGATTGGTGGATCGAAAAGGGTGGGGCAGGTGGGGAAAGCTAGATCCACACGTAGCAACTCAAATCCATGGACCAAATCCAACAAAGCCTCAGCTCACCAACAAATCACAAAAAAATATTGGGTTATTTTTGGTGGGGATTTTCGGATTTAGGACGAAAACAACAAAATCAAGCTAGAAAACACGGGGTAGGGGCTCCAAAAACGTGATCAACGTGGCTCATGATACCAAGATGATGTAGGGCGGAACCCTATGTGGACGATCTTTCACGTTTGGAGTGGATCCTATGGGGGGACACGAAGAACGCGCGGAAAACACTAGGGAAAACACGGGGAGAAATGAGAGCATCACTAAACCGACAAGTAATCGATCACACAAGGGCTAGATCACCGAACACATAAGGTAGCACAAGATTCAAAATCAACAAAGGAAAGATACAAGGGTAGCCGTTCTTCTCCATGAGGAGGTCCTGATTGTCTTCCCTTGAAGGGGTCTTGAATCCACTTGTGGGATCTTCTCCAAAGAGGTCGTGAACTCCGAGGAGAAGTAATCAAGTGGATGAGCAAGGCTCTCACACAAAATATGAGCTAAACCTTCACTAAACCTAGCTAGGAGGTAGGAGAGACCTATTTATAGTCGTAGTGCAAATGGGAGTCAAAGTGAAGGGGTACAAGGGCTCCTGCCCGAGGGTGCGGTCACTCAGGTGTCGGACGTCCGGGGCTTCAGGACGGTCCGGACGTCCGGGGCTGTCGGACTTCCGTAATTTCGGCTCGGGTGCTGGTCGCCCGGTCATCCGGTGGCTTCGGTCTTCCGTTAATTTCCTCTCGGGTGTCCAGCTGCCGGACGTCCGGAGGGCGTCGGTCGTCCATGGCCCTGGGAGTCGTCGGACGTCCAAGCAGGGCCGGTCGTCCGTGGCCTGTAGCTCTGTCCTGCCTTCCTTCCCTCGCTGTAGCACCTCCCATGGCTCGGACGTATGGGACCGGCCGGTCGTCCGGTGCCTGTAGCTTCACAAATGTTTGTTCTTCTTGATGTCTATGTTTGGCGTCCTTGCCACCTTGGCCATTGGGTGTAGCTGTCCCGTGGCTCTCCTCCATGTACCTGATCACACACAGAGTGTCCATATGAGGTAGTAGCCAAGTCTCGTGAGTAGAGAGGGAAAGTTCGGAGAGGAGCGAGTTCACCTTATCTTCGATAGCCTTTGCTCTAGCTCTTGTCATGGGTCCAACCGTCCAAGTGGTGTTGAGGGAGATGTTGGTACGTCCATGGGGATGAGCGAGGGATGCTCCGCATCAAAACCCCTCACCGGCCCATTCACTAACAAAGCAACCAAAGCCAGAAGAAAATAATGACATAGAAATGGACAGCCAAAACATGTGTGGTACCTGATACATAGTTAGTCATCGCACTGTTATTCTTCACCGGAGGCCAATTTTCAACAGTTCCAAGAAGTTGCATATACCAACTGAATGGCTAATACTAAATACGCTGTCATTTTGTCAAGCACCTAGCGTGCATCAAGTAACATCGAAGAAGCAAAACAATATTTACCTCGACCGGCAAGGATCTCGGAAGCCCGCTGTCGTTCAGGGTGGAACCATAGAACAGATTACTTCCACGGCGTGCACTCCTCGTCTAAGCATGGTATCCCATCAGGCATCAGCCTAAGCCATTGTGGACAATGGTTGGCCACGGCTGTAGCTAGCAAATGCGGGCTCAGAGTAGGCGTTAATTTGAGGTAGCACCTGGTGGAAAACGAGCAGAGATTGTCCCTAATGCATGGTGTCCCGTTAGGCCTCAGCCTCCAGCCGCTCAGCGCTTGCCCTCCTTTGACCTCGTGCTCCTTTTACAATGCTGAAAGGGACGGGGGAGGGGCGGAGGAGATAGTGGGCGATGCGACGACTGGTATAGATGAAGATGCAGGAGATGTGTCGGCGCCGTACTTGCAAAGGTCGGCATCGGAGGAGACGGGGAATGTAGGAAATGGCCCGGATTGGGAACGGGGGATGAGCGGGGAGCTGCAGAGGCAGAGAGGAGACATGCGAGTCACTGGGGCAGACTACGTCAGCGGTAGCCACCGCGGCAGATCGGGGTTCCATGGCTGGCCGGAGGGGGTGGGGAGAGATGAAGCCACGAGGGGGTTCGAGATCGGGAGAGACGAAGCCACGATGGGGTTCCAGATCGGGAGAGACTGGAGTGGCAGGCGCCTTTCTGTAAAAAGTGTCGCAACTGATTCGTATGCGTTAGATGTAGATCGGACGGTCGAAATGGTTAGATGGAAGACACACCATCACCACCAACTCAGTCTTTTATAGGAGTAGAGAGTAGAGATATGATGACATCAAAAGACCAAATGTAATATATTTTTGCAGAAGCTTGAGGTGCCATAGTGCAGCAGATGCATGAATCAGAAAGAGCAACATAGAACAATTTATATAATATAAAGGTATGGAAGGGAAGAAAACCTTGCGCGAAATAAAATGCAGGAATGACTAAACGGGAACGCTGAGCAAAGAAAACAGAACAAGCAATCGCATTGTTTGAACAGAAGATGTGAAGCCCTTTGCCGCTTGCCAAGGCCCTTGGCACACAGGATCGTTTCTTAGTCAAACAAAGTAGAACCTGTTGATGCATCAGTAATTCAAAGCATTCTGAGTATGCAGGTGTAGAATAGCTCAACATCCAGTTCGCTATGAGCATTTCTCGTACGTGTCAAAGACCATAACATATATTACAGTGAGATCCCGATACTGCTATAATTCATTAACAGATTTAGAAGATTATATACGTAAGCACATAAGCACAAATTGTAGAGAGGTCATATTTATTAAAAGAAGAAATGGGAGGCTCAGAGTTGGCTCGTCTATCAGGGCATCTCCAACAGGTTGTATGTTAGTCTTGTTGGTAAAATGTCCATGTCATCAACCAACAATCTATCATACAACTACTCCAATGAGTTGTATGTAAGCTATCCAATAGATGGTGGGACAATAAATGTGGTTGCTCTCTATTTCACCTTGGAGCTTGTGCAAAGGTTGTTGGTTAATCTACATACAACTTTGCTCTCTCTCCACATTTAATACATGCCACATCATCACTATGTCCTAGGTGGCAAATTTACCAACACCTATCTTACAACTGTTGGAGATGCCCTCATATGGGCAAAACCCACGCTGTATCCGATACACTTGGTGACATTTCAGCATTCATTTTGCTCGCAGAAAGCAAGACGTTCTGATTTGCACGCTTCCATCTAGTCACACAAAACCCTACCTGACCCTAACCCATACCATGCAAACAGGCGATGGCATCTGATCTCAGTACACCTCTGAATGAGCCTTACTCGTCACCGCCATCAACAGCACTTGGCGTAAATCCAACAAAGAGAATAACAGAGAAGCGCAAGATGACAAGAAACCACAGGAGAATCAGTAATAGCAGAAAGAATCACTATATCAGGAGCAAATCATGAACTGGAGGACACAAAAACTGGGACATGTACAAGTAAATGGCTCAGATACACTCCCATCTCAACAACGTAACTGAATTTCTGGTAGAATGACCATGAACATTTATACTCCCTCCGTTCCTAAATATAAGTCTTTTTATACATTTCAAATGGACTACAACATACAGATGTATGTAGACATATTTTAGAGTGTAGATTCATTCATTTTGCTCCGTATGTAGTCACTTGTTGGAATCTCTAGAAAGACTTATATTTGGGGACGGAAGGAGTATTTGCAAACGGAGGGAGTAATAGTTAGCCGCTAAACTGGTTACTTGCTGTGGCACAAGCCATCCTAGTTTAGCACCAAGTGAATCAATTCAGGTGTTAGATAGAAGCTCTCGCAGGGAAGCTATATCATCACAGCCATTCATGAACATGACACGAAGAAAACAGTAATCTTAACTTGCCCTATACGACCATTAAGTTAAAACTTCCCCCGCAAAAAAAAGTTGAAGCTTGAAACCAGTAAAGAAGTAACGAGAAACCAAAAGTACAAACTGATAAGTAGATAAAGAATACAGCAGAAGAATGAAACTATCAGGTCGAATTGATAGGGAGACGGCAGGCATCACCACCAGCATCCTTCCTCATCGATGCCTCTCCCTCACAGATGAAGCTTTATAAGGACATAGGGACGGCATGCATTGATAGTGGAAGTTAAGGAGGACTACAATGGCAAATATCAATAGAAGAAAATTTGACAATGGATGCGAAAATAGGACTAAAAAACTGAAAAATAGCATCAACAAGAATCTGCTTTTAAATTGGTTCAAATAAAAGATTTCACACCATCTCACCTTCCCAGAAGGTCCACACAAAGAACCAGAGCCGTAACAGAGAACCCAAAGCCATAGGTAATGCCAGGTTTCTTTTTCAAGCTACAGGCCCACAATGTACAGAATATATACAACTTAATTTTCGCAATGAGCCCATGACCATTCACAGTTACCAAACAGGTATTCTTAAAATCAAGAACAAACAAAGAAAGTTATTAGGGAAAATCAAGCTGTTTTCTGGAGTATATTCTAAAGTTACTCACTGATCAAATTACTATAACCAAACAGTAGTAGAAGTATCAGACGCAGGTGTCATAACAAACACATGCACGAATAGTTCGCAAAATCCAGAAAAAAATTGGAGTATTACTTGAATGGCTCAGATTTAACCCACCATATATCACCAAAGTTGGAAAATGCTTCAGGTAGGCCTTTCGGTACCAAACAACAACAACAACAACAACAACAACAACAAAGCCTTTCAGTCCCAAACAAGTTGGGGTAGGCATGTGGATAGCTAATTTCCATACACCCCTGCCCATGGCTAGTTCTTTGGTGATATTCCAGTCCTTCAGGTCTCTTCTTACCATCTTTCTCTCTCTCTCTCTTTCCTCGCCCAGCAACAAATAGCCGCAACTGGTAACTTGCTGCAGAGCAAGGCCTCCTAGTGTAACGACTAACTGCCTAACTGAGCAAAGTTGAATGGAACCAATCATCTCTATCTCAGGATATGTTGAAATATCTCCAACACCAAAGAGGAGGAAATCATCATAGCCATTCAGAAAAGAATAGAACTCATCAACACACAACAAAAACAAATATGCTGTGTTCAGAAGTTAATTTGGAACACTATGCTGATGGCCGTATTACTAGCAATGAAAGAAGCAATTTACATGTGTTCACTTCAGGAAAAAGGAGTAACTGCAAGCCAAATAAAAACAGGACAATAGAAATTTTCCATTTTGGAAAATAAGAAAAACATAAGGTTGAAATCCAAGTCAAAAACAATAGTGTGTTCGACATATATAGTTTGTGCAACTATACAGGCAAAAACAAAGCCAGCTAGAAATCAATCCAAGCTAGGGCGGTTGGCTTCATCACCAACAGAAGACATCAATCCAAGTCCAGATGGGACGTTACTCACATCAACACAATAGAGAGGAATAGAAAAGAAAAAACAGTGCGTAGTAGAGAAGATAAAATCAAATATTTGTGGCATAGCAAAAGAGGGCTCAGTTTTGCCTTTCATCTTCAAGCCCAACACTCGCATCTCTTGCTGCATAATCTACCCATGGCAATGTTAAAGAACTGTCCTGGTTATCATTCATCAGAATGACCATCCAAGGCGCAGAACATCCAACATTAGCGATGAATTGAACAGGCTGCAAGAGAGGCAAGGGTGTGCTCTAATTTAGGACCCACGGGCCACAGCTGTCTTAATTGCTCAAGACACGCTTATTTCAGCCACGGTCATCATCATAGCCCCTGGTAAGAACTCCATCTCTTCATCACACAGTAGCATGCATACATCATCCATCCATCCATCAGGCTGGTCGTAGTGGTAAGTAACTTGTCGCATACATGATATCCATTACGGGCATGCACACACCCATCCATCCATCCTCTTTAATTACTTGTCGGATCATCTTTTTTGCCTATGTGGCATGCATGTTACTACTCCCTCCGTTCCATAATTACCGTCGTGGTTTTAGTTCAATTTGAACTCAATTGAACTAAAACCTAAGTTACTCCCACTATGACTAGTCTCAGTCGAGCTGCTCATACCTGGCGTCAGCTGACCAAACCTCCCAGTGTGGACGACGCATCAGACAACGCCTTACGGTTCCCAGCCCACGCCACAACCAAATCCAAGGCAATGGAATGGCAGTGGCTGGCAGCACCGTAGAGACGGGGAACTGATGTGGCAGCCACCCGGACGATGGGGTAGCAAGTCGGCAATGAGAGCTTGACTGGTTTGTTTGAGAGAGAGAGAGAGAGAGAGAGAGTTTGAGAGAGAGGGGGGTGAGGAGGATTCATATCGAATCCAAAACAAAATGCAACTGAACTGAGCATATGTAGCATAGCAAAAGAGGGCTCGGTTTTGCATTTCATCTTCAAACCCAACACTCACATCTCTTGCTGCATAATCCACCCATCGCAATGTAAGAGAACTGCGCTGGTTATCACTCATCAGAAGGACCGTGCAAGGCACAGAACATCCAACATTGGCGATGAATTGGACAGGCTGCAAGAGAGGCAAGGGTGGGCTCTAAGGCCAACTCCAACGCAGACACCAATTTTCTGGCACTGTTTAGTCCCACCTCGCCAAGGCTGTCTTGATTGCTCAAGACATGATTATTTCAGCCACAGTCATCATCACCGGCATCGCCCCTCTCTTTTTTTCCAAAAAGGAGGTTGAAACCCCAAGCAACATGACAATGATATCCATACATACATACTCCCTCCGTTCCAAAATGTACTCCCTCCGTTCCAAAATAGGAGTCGTGGTTTTAGTTCACGACACATGAATGCATCCATCCATCCTGCTCAGGAGCTGCTCATACCTGGCCTCGACCGACCAAAACTCCCACTCCGACGACGCATCAGACATCACCGTACGGTTCCTGCCAGCTCTAAGACATACACATGAATGCATCCATCCTTCTCAGGAGCTGCTCATACCTGGCGTCGGCCGACCAAACCTCCCAGTGCGGAGCACGCATCAGACAACGCCGTACGGTTCCTGCCAGCCCACGCCACAACCAAACCCAAGGCAATGGAGCAGCGGTGGCTGGCGGCACTGTAGCGGTGGGGAACTGACGCGATGGACATCCGGACGATAGGTCGGCGATCCGGCAGCGAGAGCTCGCCTGATTTGGTTCTGGTGGTGTGAACTGCACGCGCGCACGCACGCACCAAGAGAGAGAGAGAGAGAGAGAGAGATGGGGGGGACCGTACCGGATCCAAAGCGAAACGCAGCCAAGCTGCCAAAAATCCATCGACGGCTGCTCAGATCCCGCGCCGGGCCGACCAAGCCCTCGACCGGAGCGCACCACGGTCCCCGCCGCTCGGTCCCCAGCCCGCACGGCCGCGGACGCCTCCCGCACCGGCGGCAGCCCCGAGGGGCCTCCGAGCCGATGCGCGACCCGGCGCGGCGGGAGGGGCTGGCCCCGAGGAGCGGCGACCCGGCGCGTCCGCCGCTCGGGAGCCTGGCCGGCGCCGGCGGGTACCTCCGTCATCGCCGCCGTCTGGGGAGGGACGCGGTCATCGGCCACGGCGAGAGGGACGGGCGCGGCGGAAGGATTCGGTGAGATATGGTTAGAGCGCTCGCATGCTATGCTCCGCCGCCGCGCGCAGCCATGCCGCCGGTGGCCTCTCGCAGCCGGAGTGATCGGAGGTAGGTAGCTAGCTAGCTAGGGTTCGGCGGCGGTGGGAGAAGATGGGTCCAGATCCGGGTTTGGATCCAGGACCAGTGAAGGGGTCATTTAGCAAAAATAATACTACTACTCCAAATGCATGGAGGGGAAGGGGAATGAGAGAGCACGTGTTGAGGCGAGGGGAGGGGAAGAAGGATGAAGGCAGCCGGCTTGAGGGGAAGAGAGGGCTGCAGTGGAGTGGAGTGGCGACCAGCGCAGTAGAGTTAGACGGAGTGCACGTGTCAGTGTTGGGACAGAGATCCGGTGACATCGTGTCACGCCGTAAGAGCAACTCCAACGCTTCTCTTGCACGCGTGTCCGTTTGTGTCTCCGTGGACAAAAAAACGGCCCAATGCGTCCGCTAGATGTTCATCCCGGCCCCGCATGTCGGACAGCCAACCACCGCACGCGGCCATAGTTAACGCGCCCACCTACCTCGGGCCTGCCTGGCAATGGGTGAAAGCGTCGCGTGCCCGTCCTTTTTAATGCAAGCGTGCGGCAGGGCCAGCCTCATCCCGCCCGTTCACATCTGGGCACACCTGCTTCCTCGCCGGCGACCAGAAACCCTAGCCAGCCATGGGGTTTTCCAGCGGGAAGGGGAAGAGCAAGTTCAGTGCCGGCGCGAGCTCTTCCCATGCGACTCCTCTCTGTCAGCGCCAGCTCGTAGTGGCTCACCATCACGGATGCGGGAGCGGTTGTACATACCAGTCCACCAAGCACGGTGGCACTAGCAGTACCATCGCCCCCTGCAATATCCAGACGTCAGCCTACCCACAACTGGCATCTGGGCCCACAAAGGATCCCCATTCCAGCGGTGTCGCGCACTCGGCATCTGGGCCCACAAAAGCTCCTGACGCGGATCGTGCGTGATGCGTGCCTACGCGCCAGACTCCCCCAACCAAGAGCGCTAGCTAGTTTGCGCTAAAGCACGAGGAGGAGGGCCGCCGTGGCGTCCCCATCGACCACGTCGTGCGCCCACTGCCCCAGATGTTTTGTTAGAGGAGGAGAAGGCGGAGGCGACCTATCAGGCCGTGCTGGAGGCCGCCATGCAGCGCGCCCTGGAGGAGAGCCAGCGTGAGGAGGACGCGCGCTGGGTTGGCATGGAGGAGGCCCTTGCGCTGTCTGCGGCCGACGACTGCGTCATCCTCCGTCCGTCACCGCCGCCGTGGTGCGTTCCTCCTCGAGCCGAAGCCGGAGCCGCAGTCCACGGAGCACCAGCCGGAGGTCTACAGTGGACTGGCCAGCTCCGCGAGTGGGTCAGCGTGCCACCCGTGTGGCTCGGGAGACACCGGAATAGGAAGTCATGTACCTCCAATAATGGAAGGCGTGCGCTAGCGAACAAGCGCACCGACGGCGAGCAGCAGATGGAGCTGGAGCGCCGCTTGGCACGGGAAGCGGAAGAGAAGCATGGAGAGAGAGGAGGAGGAGCACGCCCGTGCAGCAGCAGTGCAGCCACCGCCCCCATAGTCGGCGGGACAGACGATGGAGGAGGCGGCGCGTGCGGCGTGGGAGATCGCCTTGCCCTTAGTTGGGCCGGAGCCGGCGTTCATCGACCTCACCGGCCCCGGGGAGGAGAATAACGACGCCTAGGGCAGCCCGCTGACGAAGTAAAGTTTTTTTTCTTAAGTTTTATTAATGTTTATAAGTGGACTTTGGCCGGCAGGTTGACCCGACATTTATGTTTAATTATGTGTATTTTGTTGGGGAACGTAGTAATTTCAAAAAAATTCCTACGCACACGCAAGATCATGGTGATGCATAGCAACGAGAGGGGAGAGTGTGTCCACGTACCCTCGTGAGACCAAAGCGAAGCGTTAGCTGCGAGGTTGATGTAGTCGTGCGTCTTCACGGCCCGACCAATCAAGCACCGAAACTACGGCACCTCCGAGTTCTTGCACACGTTCAGCTCGATGACGTTCCCCGTACTCTGATCCAGCAGAATGTCGAGGAAGAGTTCCGTCAGCACGACGGCATGGTGACTGTTTTGATGTTCTACCGTCGCAGGGCTTCGCGTAAGCACTGCTACAATATTATCGAGGAGAACTATGGTGGAGGGGGGCACCGCACACGGCTAAGAGATCAATGATCAATTGTTGTGTCTATGGGGTGGCCCCCTCCCCGTATATAAAGGAGTGGAGGAGGGGGCCGGCCAAGGAGGGTGGCGCGCCCTAGGGGGGAGTCCAACCCCAACCGGGAGTAGGACTCCCCCCTTTCCTATTAGGAGAGGGAGAGAGAAGGAAGAGGTGGGAGGGAAGAAGGAAAGGGGGGGCCGCCCCCCCTCCCAATTCGGATTGGGCTTGGGGGGGCGCCCCCTCCTTTGCTTCTTCTCCCTCCTTTCCACTAATGCCCAATAAGGCCCATATACCTCCCGGGGGGTTCCGATAACCTCCCGGAGCTCCGGTATTGTCCCAATCTCACCCGGAACCTTTTCGGTGTCCAAATATAGTCGTCCAATATATCGATCTTTATGTCTCGACCATTTCGAGACTCCTCGTCAAGTCTGTTATCATATCCGGGACTCCGAACAACCTTCGGTACATCAAAACTTATAAACTCATAATAAAACTATCAATAACCTTAAGCGTGCGGACCCTACGGGTTCAAGAACTATGTAGACATGACCGAGACTTGTTTCCGGTCAATAACCAATAGCGGAACCTGGATGCTCATATTAGCTCCTGCATATTCTACAAAGATCTTTATCGGTCAAACCGCATAACAACATACGTTGTTCCCTTTGTCATCGGTATGTTACTTGCCCGAGATTCGATCGTCGGTATCCAATACCTAGTTCAATCTCGTTACCGGCAAGTCTCTTTACTCGTTACGTAATGCATCATCTCGTAACTAACTCATTAGCTACATTGTTTGCAAGGCTTATAGTGATGTGCATTACCGAGAGGGCCCAGAGATACCTCTCCGACAATCGGAGTGACAAATCCTAATCCCAAAATACGTCAACTCAACAAGTACCTTCGGAGACACCTGTAGAGCACCTTATAATCACCCAGTTACGTTGTGACGTTTGGTAGCACACAAAGTGTTCCTCCGGTAAGCGGGAGTTACATAATCTCATAGTCATAGGAACATGTATAAGTCATGAAGAAAGCAATAGCAACATACTAAACGATCAAGTGCTAAGCTAACGGAATGGGTCAAGTCAATCACATCATTCTCCTAATGATGTGACCCCGTTAATCAAATGACAAATCATGTCTATGGTTAGGAAACTTAACCATCTTTGATTTACGAGCTAGTCAAGTAGAGGCATACTAGTGACACTATGTTTGTCTATGTATTCACACATGTATTATGTTTTCGGGTAATACAATTTTAGCATGAGTAATAAACATTTATCATGATATGAGGAAATAAATAATAACTTTATTATTGCCTCTAGGGCATATTTCCTTCAGTTTCCCACTTGCACTAGAGTCAATAATCTAGATTACACAGTAATGATTCTAACACCCATGGAGTCTTGGTGTTGATCATGTTTTGCTCGTGGAAGAGGCTTAGTCAACGGGTCTGCTACATTCAGATCCGTATGTATCTTGCAAATCTCTATGTCTCCCACCTAGACTTGGTCCCGGATGGAATTGAAGCGTCTCTTGATGTGCTTGGTTCTCTTGTGAAATCTGGATTCCTTTACCAAGGCAATTGCACCATTATTGTCACAAAAGATTTTCATTGGACCCGATGCACTAGGTACGACACATAGATCGGATATGAACTCCTTCATCCAGACTCCTTCATTTGCTGCTTCCGAAGTAGCTATGTACTCCGCTTCACATGTAGATCCCGCTACGCCGCTTTGTTTAGAACTGCACCAACTGACAGCTCCACCGTTTAATATAAACACGTATCCGGTTTGCGATTTAGAATCGTCCGAATCAGTGTCAAAGCTTGCATCGACGTAACCATTTACGACTAGCTCTTTGTCATCTCCATAAACGAGAAACATATCCTTAGTCCTTTTCAGGTATTTCAGGGTGTTCTTGACCGTTGCACATTGATCCACTCCTGGATTACTTTGGTACCTCTTTGCTAAACTAATAGCAAGGCACACATCAGGTCTGGTACACAGCATTGCATACATGATAGAGCCTATGGCTGAAGCATAGGGAACTTCTTTCATTTTCTCTCTATCTTCTGCAGTGGTCTGGCATTGAGTCTGACTCAATTTCACACCTTGTATTACAGGCAAGAACCCTTTCTTTGCTTGATCCATTTTGAACTTTTTCAAAACTTTATCAAGGTATGTGCTTTGTGAAAGTCCAATTAAGCATCTCGATCTATCTCTATAGATCTTGATGCCTAATATCAAGCACTTCACCGAGGTCTTTCATTGAAAAACTTTTATTCAAGTATCCTTTTATGCTATTCAGAAATTCTATATCATTTCCAATCAATAATATGTCGTCCACATATAATATTAGAAATGCTACAGAGCTCCCACTCACTTTCTTGTAAATACAGGCTTCTCCAAAAGTATGTATAAAACCACATGCTTTTATCACACTATCAAAGCGTTTATTCCAACTCCGAGAGGCTTGCACCAGTCCATAAATGGATCGCTGGAGCTTGCACACTTTGTTAGCATCCTTTGGATTGACAAAACCTTCTGGTTGCATCATATACAGCTCTTCTTCCAGAAATCCATTTAGGAATGCAACTTTGACATCCATTTGCCAAATTTCATAATCATAAAATGCGGCAATTGCTAACATGATTCGGACAGACTTAAGCATCGCTACGGGTGAGAAAGTCTCATCGTAGTCAACCCCTTGAACTTGTCGAAAACCTTTCGCAACAAGTCGAGCTTTGTAGACAGTAACATTACCATCAGCGTCAGTCTTCTTCTTGAAAATCCATTTATTCTCGATGGCTTGCCGATCATCGGGCAAGTCAACCAAAGTCCACACTTTGTTCTCATACATGGATCCCATCTCAGATTTCATGGCTTCAAGCCATTTTGCGAAATCTGGGCTCATCATCGCTTCCTCATAGTTCGTAGGTTCGCCATGGTCAAGTAACATGACCTCCAAAATAGGATTACCGTACCACTCTGGCGTGGATCTTACTCTGGTTGACCTACGAGGTTCTGTAGTAACTTGATCTGAAGTTTCATGATCATCATCATTAGCTTCCTCACTTATTGGTGTAGTCACCACAGGAACCAGTTTCTGTGATGAACTATTTTTCAATAAAGGAGCAGGTACCGTTACCTCATCAAGTTCTACTTTCCTCCCACTCACTTCTTTCGAGAGAAACTCCTTCTCTAGAAAGGATCCATTCTTTGCAATAAATGTCTTGCCTTCGGATCTGTGATAGAAGGTGTACCCAACAGTTTCCTTTGGGTATCCTATGAAGACGCATTTCTCCAATGGGTTCGACCTTATCAGGTTGAAGCTTTTTCACATAAGCATCGCAGCCCCAAACTTTAAGAAACGACAACTTTGGTTTCTTGCCAAACCACAGTTCATAAGGCGTCGTCTCAACAGATTTTGATGGTGCCCTATTTAACGTGAATGTGGCCGTCTCTAAAGCATAACCCCAAAACGATAGCAGTAAATCAGAAAGAGACATCATAGAACGCACCATATCTAGTAAAGTACGATTACGACGTTCGGACACACCATTACGCTGTGGTGTTCCGGGTGGCGTGAGTTGCAAAACTATTCCGCATTGTTTCAAATGTAAACCAAACTCGTAACTCAAATATTCTCCTCCACGATCAGATCATAGAAACTTTATTTTCTTGTTACGATGATTTTCAACTTGACTCTGAATTCTTTGAACTTTTCAGTTGTTTCAGACTTATGTTTCATTAAGTAGATATACCCATATCTGCTCAAATCATCTGTGAAGGTGAGAAAATAACGATATCCGCCGCGAGCCTCAACATTCATTGGACCACATACATCAGTATGTATGATTTCCAACAAATCAGTTGCTCTCTCCATAGTTCCGGAGAACGGCGTTTTAGTCATCTTGCCCATGAGGCATGGTTCGCAAGTACCAAGTGATTCATAATCAAGTGATTCCAAAAGTCCATCAGTATGGATTTTCTTCATGCGCTTTACACCAATATGACCTAAACGGCATTACCGCAAATAAGTTGCACTATCATTATCAACTCTGCATGTTTTGGCTTCAACATTATGAATATGTGTATCACTACTATCGAGATTCATCAAAAATAGACCACTCTTTAAAGGTGCATGACCATAAAAGATATTACTCATATAAATAGAACAACCATTATTCTCAGATTTAAATGAATAACCGTCTCGCATCAAACAAGATCCAGATATAATGTTCATGCTCAACGCTGGCACCAAATAACAATTAGTTAGGTCTAAAACTAACCCCGAAGGTAGATGTAGAGGTAGCGTGCCGACGGCGATCACATCGACTTTGGAACCATTTCCCACGCGCATCGTCACCTCGTCCTTAGCCAGTGTCCGCTTAATCCGTAGTCCTGTTTGAGTTGTAAATATTAGCAATGTAACCAATATCAAATACCAGTGCTCTGCAAGCTCGTAAGGTACACATCAATAACATGTATATCACATATACCTTTGTTCACCTTGCCATCCTTCTTATCCGCAAATACTTGGGGCAGTTCCGCTTCCAATGATCGATCCGCTTGCGAGAGAAGCACTCGATCTCGTGCTTAGGTCCGGACTTGGGTTTCTTCTCTTGAGCAGACAACTTGTTTGCTGTTCTTCTTGAAGTTCCTTCTTTTTCCCTTTGCCCTTTTTCTTGAAACTGGTGGTCTTATTGACCATCAACACTTGATGCTCCTTCTTGATTTCTACCTCTGCAGCCTTTAGCATTGCGAAGAGCTCGGGAATTATCTTTTCCATCCCTTGCATATTATAGTTCATCACGAAGCTCTTGTAGCTTGGTGGAAGTGATTGAAGAATTCTGTCAATGACGCTATCATCCGGAAGATTAACTCCCAGTTGAATCAAGTGATTGTTATACCCAGACATTCTGAGTATATGCTCACTGATAGAACTATTCTCCTCCATCTTGCAGCTATAGAACTTATTGGAGACTTCATATCTCTCAATCCGGGCGTTTGCTTGAAATATTAACTTCAACTCCTGGAACATCTCATATGCTCCATGACGTTCAAAACGTCATTGAAGTCCCGGTTCTAAGCCGCAAAGCATGGCACACTGAACTATTGAGTAGTCATCATCTTTGCTCTGCCAGACGTTCACAACATCTGGTGTTGCTCCTGCAACAGGTTTGGCACCCAACGGTGCTTCCAGGACGTAATTCTTTTGTGCAGCAATGAGGATAATCCTCAGGTTACGGACCTAGTCCGTGTAATTGCTACCATCATCTTTCAACTTTGCTTTCTCAAGGAACGCATTAAAATTCAATGGAACAACAGCACGAGCCATCTATCTAAAACAAACATAGACAAGCAAAATACTATCAGTTACTAAGTTCATGATAAATTTAAGTTCAATTAATCATATTACTTAAGAACTCCCACTTAGATAGACATCTCTCTAATCATCTAAGTGATCACGTGATCCAAATCAACTAAACCATAACCGATCATCACGTGAAATGGAGTAGCTTTCAATGGTGAACATCACTATGTTGATCATATCTACTATATGATTCACGCTCGACCTTTCGGTCTCAGTGGAGGAGGGGGCTGGCCAAGGGGGGTGGCGCGCCCTAGGGGGAGTCCAACCCCATCTGGGAGTAGGACTCCCCCCTTTCCTATTAGGAGAGGGAGAGGGAAGGAAGAGGTGGAAGGGAAGAAGGAAAGGGGGGCCGGCCCCCCTCCCAATTCGGATTGGGCTGGGGGGCGCCCCCTCTTTGCTTCTTCTCCCTCCTTTCCCCTAAGGCCCAATAAGGCCCATATACCTCCCGGGGGGGTCCGATAACCTCCCGGAGCTCCGGTATTGTCCCAATCTCACCCGGAACCTTTCCGGTGTCCAAATATAGTCGTCCAATATATCGATCTTTATGTCTCGACCATTTCGAGACTCCTCGTCAAGTCCGTGATCATATCCGGGACTCCGAACAACCTTCGGTACATCAAAACTTATAAACTCATAATAAAACTGTCAACGAAACCTTAAGCGTGCGGACCCTACGGGTTCAAGAACTATGTAGACATGACCGAGACTCGTTTCCGGTCAATAACCAATAGCGGAACCTGGATGCTCATATTGGCTCCTACATATTCTACGAAGATCTTTATCGGTCAAACCGCATAACAACATACGTTGTTCCCTTTGTCATCGGTATGTTACTTGCTCGAGATTCGATCGTCGGTATCCAATACCTAGTTCAATCTCGTTATCGGCAAGTCTCTTTACTTGTTACGTAATGCATCATCTCGTAACTAACTCATTAGCTACATTGCTTGCAAGGCTTATAGTGCTGTGCATTACCGAGAGGGCCCAAAGATACCTCTCCGACAATCGAAGTGACAAATCCTAATCTCGAAATACGATAACTCAACAAGTACCTTCGGAGACACCTGTAGAGCACCTTTATAATCACCCAATTACGTTGTGACGTTTGGTAGCACACAAAGTGTTCCTCCGGGAAGCGGGAGTTACATAATCTCATAGTCATAGGAACATGTATAAGTCATGAAGAAAGCAATAATAACATACTAAACGATCAAGTGCGAAGCTAACGGAATGGGTCAAGTCAATCACATCATTCTCCTAATGATGTGATTCCGTTAATCAAATGACAACTCATGTCTATGGTTAGGAAACTTAACCATCTTTGATTTACGAGCTAGTCAAGTACAGGCATACTAGTGACACTATGTTTGTCTATGTATTCATACATGTATTATGTTTCCGGGTAATACAATTCTAGCATGAGTAATAAACATTTATCATGATATTAGGAAATAAATAATAACTTTATTATTGCCTCTAGGGCATATTTCCTTTAGTCTCCCACTTGCACTAGAGTCAATAATCTAGATTACACAGTAATGATTCTAACACCCATGGAGTCTTGGTGTTGATCATGTTTTGCTCGTGGAAGAGGCTTAGTCATGTATCTTGCAAATCTCTATGTCTCCCACCTGGACGTGGTCCCGGATGGAATTGAAGCGTCTCTTGATGTGCTTGGTTCTCTTGTGAAATCTGGATTCCTTTGCCAAGGCAATTGCACCATAATTGTCACAAAAGATTTTCATTGGACCCGATGCACTAGGTACGACACCTAGATCGGATATGAACTCCTTCATCCAGACTCCTTTGTTTGCTGCTTCCGAAGCAGCTATGTACTCCGCTTCACATGTAGATCCCGCATGTAGACTCCTTCATCGGTGGACTAGGATGTTGGCTGCCTTCGAAGGAAGAGAGGATTAGTTCTCGGTTTTTTCTGTTTATGTATGTCTCTGAACTTATTTCATCCTTTATACTGCATTTGCTTGCACTTATTGTTGTTACTTCTGAATGTTTAGAGCGGCGTCATCTTCGTCATATGCAGAGTGAGAGAGCATGCAACAATGGAGATGGAGCAGCAACAATGGAGATGGAGCAGCAACTCAAGTGTGCTTGCTACTGTACTAGCACTATGTTTGCTTAAATAAGCTCGAACTATCCATGTTTTATGCGTTTTAATGCGTGGTACTGAATGTTTCGTCTCTGAACTTGTCTGAATGATTATGCTATCTAAGCCTTGCTGAATGTTTCTAAATGTGGTTTAAGTTTATGAATCAGGTTGACGTTTGAATGTCTGTAAATACTTGACAAATCTGATTTGCGTTTGGTTACATTCCAACCTAACTTTCACTTTCCCGATGAAAAATGGCAGCAAATTGTCACAAGTTTCAACACACTGAAACTGTGAACATTAACTACAGCACATCTACCACCTGTACGGACTAGTAAAATCTCACCGCTCCTCACTATTACTACTACACTGCCACACAACAGCTCCCCCCACTTAACTCCTCCACATAACTACTACTCCAACACCTATCCATCACACTTCTGCCGCACCCACAACTACTCCTCCTCTCCCTAGCTCCAACCATGGCTGGTTCTTCCTCTCCCCCTTCCCCAGACCCATGGCTAAACCCATTCCCAACTGGCAAGGGATGGGTTGCCATGTTTCTTGGTTCAGCACGCGGCGACCAAGAACTCTTCCTCGACTACATGAAGGTCGCCATGAGGTACACCAGCGCTATTGGGCTGGTAGATGCAGCAGAGGAAGTGAGGAAGAACGCGACTAGCGAGGAGAAGCAGCGCATGGCCCAGCGCTATGGAAACCCAGGTAAGGTGGTCATGCCCATCGACATTCTCCTATGGTCAATGAAGGAGGCCGACTCCGGAGATGCTGGGCAGAGGCAGCGGTGGGCAGACCACCGCTATGTCGCTCCAGCACAAGCTACATCAAATGCAAACGCAGTAGAGGTGCACGAAGATGATGACAACCTACAGATCGTCGCACCGCCAGCTGTGCAGGCTCGCCGCTGTCCTCCTCCCATCATCGTCATCGATGAAGACGAAGAAGAAGAGGAGGTGGAGGTGCAGCCAAATCCCACCCAACTGAAGCAAGAGGGACGAAGATCCGGACGCTTAGCTGGACAAACAACTAAGTGAATATGAAACTTTCAGATTCAGTTTCGTCAGTAGTTGAACTACCTATGTCAGTTTCGTCAGTGTTAGTAATCTTCAATGTTAGCAAGTATTGTGCTATCTATGTAATGCTACCTATGGTGCCTCCTATGTGAACTACCTACCTTTGTTTAGTGTTACCAAGTTTGTGCAATCTGTGAAATGTTACAACTAACTTCTCAGGACCATATTGCAGGCAGGGGATGCAACCACTTAGGATAAAAAGACAGATTAAACTTCAGCGGGCTTAGATAATAAGGTTCTTAACTTAGCATCAGGGCATTAAACATAACATCATCTTAGAGCATTACAGATCAGGGCCATAACAGCACCTCACACCACAACCAAAATGATCTGAAACCATAGACAATTCTTAAGCTTAGGCAGTTCATAGCTAATATTAGTACTGAGATGCATATTTGCATCAGACTCCTTCATTGCTAGGCCAGTTATATATAGGCCTCATATTTACTTACCAACCATGGCTAAAAATATCACTCCTCCATGACAACTTCTTTGATCTTGTCCAGCTTTTCCTTGCACTCATGACCAGCTTTCAGTAGCTCAGAAATGACATGCTCCAGCTTCTTATTCTCTTCTTTAAGGAGGTCCCTCTCCACTTGTATCTCCTTCATGGCCTTCCTGGTGTTTTGAATGATACCAGCTTGACTCTGCAGGATGCACCTCTGTTCTTTCTTCAGCTTAAGCTTCTCCATTTGAACCTCAATCTTTGCCTGCTCCTCAAGCTGATGCTTCTTCTCCTTAAGTTCATTAATTGCCTGGCTTGTAAGATCCATGTCATGGGATCTCTGCCCATCTTGGTAATCAAACAGCTTGGATACATCATCCACAAGCTGACTATATTGATTGCCAAGAGAATCCAGCTCCTTCTTCAGTTTCTCAACCTCTATCTCATGAGCATCTTGTCTTGGACTCTACCAAGGTTCTCCTCATGATACATATCCCACAGCTTGGTTAAACACCTTTGCAGAATGACTGGCCAAGGGGCATCTACCCACTCCAGAACACAACAGTTCACACCATCCTGAAAATGCAGTGAAATTGAGTTAAAGAATTCATACATACATATCAATGTTTGTTTGAATGCAGTAACAAACAAATTCAGTTAGACCAAACAAATTCAGTTAGACCAATTTTAGGTGCTGCCTAGATTGAAAGAACACCACACTAGCTCTGTACTTCAGTTTTCAGTTAACAGATACTGAAACAACAAGAATATCAATGTTGTTTGCACTATGTACCACCAAATGAAGCTACACATGAACACCACTATTGTTTGCTCTTACCATAGTAGCACATCCAATGAATCTCCTTCCAGTGTCAGTCCCTTCAAATGCCACAAACCTACCTGGTCTCTGCCTGTGCAGGATGCACTTACGATCAGATTCAACCACAAGCCCACAGAAACTTGGATCTATCACTGTGTCAGGAGTTTGCTGCAGTACCAACCCCATATATATCAGCCACAACACCTCACACATAAGAACTACATGGAAAAAATCAGAGCAAGAGGACCTTCAAACCCTAACCCTAACCCTAGCATAGAAGAGAACACAGTGAGCTGACTTACAAAATACTCCATCTGCATGCTGTTGCTGCTGTACTCATTCATGTACTCGTCATCGTCGGCGTCGGATGACTCGTTGTTGTTGGTCTTGGAAGGCATCCTCGAGCCGCCGTGCCACAGTTGCCGGAGGTGAGAAACAGAGGAAGAAGAGAGCTCGGGGAGAGGAGTGAGTGAGAGTGAGTGTTGGTCGGCCGGCCGATCGGTCGTTTTGACCTGGCCCCTGGCTGGTTCCAACCGAGCCGGGCCACTAACGGCCATGAGTGGGCGCCGTTAGCCGTTAGGGCCGCCGTCGACCTGCCATGTGGGCCATCCTTGTCAGTTAAGCGGTTAGAACGGCTAAATCAACGATCAACACGACTTGGTAGTTTTTTGTCACAAAATTTGAAATTTTTGGTAGTTATTAGTCACTTTTTTGAAAGTGGTAGTTCTGTGGGACGGATACCCCTAATGTGGTAGTTTTTTGTCAAATACTCCAGGAAACTCTGTAAATGTGTATTGTAGCGTGGATACTGTTTGCATTGATCTAGGCTTTTGATTCTAATCCGGATGGCTGAAAGAGTAGGGCGTGTTACGGTACTGCTTATCGGTGACATGTCACTTCGTGTTGTGTCTCAACAGACGGTGCATTTTCTCAGGTCCTCGCGGTCAAGACAATGTTAGACTTAGGTCAACATCAACGCCAACGACCGAAACAACCCAAACGACCTAAAATTATTTATACAGTATACACTACATGGAATGAAGAAGTATTAAGCCGAAAACCTTAGGCACTCAGTGTTGGGAAACGTTGCAGAAAATTAAAAAATTTCCTACGGTTTCACCAAGATCTATCTATGAGTTCATCTAAGCAACGAGTCAAGGGAGTGAGTTTGCATCTACATACCACTTGTAGATCGCGTGCGGAAGCGTTCAAGGGAAGGGTGATGATGGAGTCGTACTCGCCGTGATTCAGATCACCGATGACCAAGTGCTGAATGGACAGCACCTCCTCGTTCAACACACGTACGGGACGGATGATGTCTCCTCCGTCTTGATCCAGCAAGGAGGAAGGAGAGGTTGAGGAAGATTGCTCCAACGGCAGCACGACGGCGTGGTGGTGTTGGTGCAAGAAGATCTCAAGCGAGGCTTCGCCAAGCACGAAGCGGAGGAGGAGAGGTGTTGCGGAGGGAGGGCTGCGCCTTGAGTTGTGTTCTCAGATCCTCCCTCACCCCTCTATTTATAGGGAAGGGGCAGGGGCCGACCCTCTAGATGGGATCTAGAGGGGGGGGTGACGAGGAAGGGGGACTTGCCCCCAAGCAAAGGCGCCCCTGGGTTCCCCAACCCTAGGCGCATGGGCCCAAGGTGGGGCGCCCAGCCTCCAGGCTGGTTCCCGCCTTGCGGCCCATGTGGCCCTCAGAGAGGTGGCCCCTCCGGTGGACCCGGAACCTCTCTGGTGGCCCCAGACAATACCGATATGCCCCCGAAACTTTCCGGTGTCCGCATGACAACTTCCCATATATAAAACTTCACCTCCAGACCATTCCGAAACTCCTCTTGACATCCGGGATCTCATCCGGGACTCCGAACAACATTCCGTAATCACATACAAGTCTTCCTAATAACCCTAGCGTCACCAAACCTTAAGTGTGTAGACCCTATGGGTTCGAGAGACATACAGACATGACCGAGACGACTCTCCGGTCAATAACCAACAGCGGGATCTGGATACCCATGTTGGCTCCCACATGTTCGACGATGATTTCATTGGTTGAACCACGATGTCGAGGATTCGATCAAACCCCATATACAATTCCCTTTGTCAATCGGTGCGTTACTTGCGAGAGACTCGATCGTCGGTATCCCAATACCTCATTCAGTCTCGTTACGCAAGTCACTTTACTCGCATCAGTAATGCATGATCCGTGACCAACCACTTGGTCACTTTGAGCTCATTATGATGATGCATTACCGAGTGGGCCCAGAGATACCTCTTCGTCATACGGAGTGACAAATCGATCTCGATCCGTGTCAACCCAATGACACTTTCGGAGATACCAGTAGTGCACCTTTATAGTCACCCGATTCGTTGTGACGTTTGATACACCCAAAGCACTCCTACGATATCCGGGAGTTACACGATCTCATGGTCTAAGGAAAAGATACTTGACATTGGAAAAGCTCTAGCAAAACGAACTACACGATCTTGTGCTATGCTTAGGATTGGGTCTTGTCCATCACATCATTCTCCTAATGATGTGATCCCGTTATCAATGACATCCAATGTCCATAGCCAGGAAACCATGACTATCTGTTGATCAACGAGCTAGTCAACTAGAGGCTCACTAGGTACATATAGTGGTCTATGTATTCACACGTGTATTACGATTTCCGGATAATACAGTTATAGCATGAATAAAAGACAATTATCATGAACAAGGAAATATAATAATAATACTTTTATTATTGCCTCTAGGGCATATTTCCAACAGTCTCCCACTTGCACTAAAGTCAATAATCTAGTTACATTGTGATGAATCAAACACCCATAGAGTTCTGGTGTTGATCATGTTTTGCTTGCGAGAGAGGTTTAGTCAACGGATTTGCGACATTCAGATCCGTATGCACTTTGCAAATTTCTATGTCTCCATCTTGAACATTTTCACGGATGGAGTTGAAGCGGCGCTTGATGTGCTCGGTCTTCTTGTGAAACCCGGCTCCTTGGCAAGGGCAATAGCTCGGTGTTGTCACGAAGAGTTTGATCGACCCGACGCATTGGGTATGACTCCTAGGTCGGTGATGAACTCCTTCACCCAAATTGCTTCATGCGCTGCCTCCGAGGCTGCCATGTACTCCGCTTCACATGTAGATCCCGCCACGACGCTCGCTTGCGGTTGCACCACTTCTTGCTCCACCATTCAACATATACACGTGTCGGTTTGTGACTTAGAGTCATCCAGATCGTGTTGAAGCTAAGCGTCGGCGTAACCCTTTATGACGAGCTCTTCGTCACCTCCATAAACGAAATATGTCCTTTGTCCTTTTCGGTGCTTCAGATATTCTTGACCGCTGTCCGGTGTTCCTTGCGGGATTACTTTGGTACCTTCCTACCAAACTTACGGCAAGGTTTACATCAGTGCAGTACACAAGATGGCATACATAATAGATCCTATGGTGAAGCATAGGGATGACACGCATCTCTTCTTTATCTTTTGTCGTGGTGGGGATTGAGCCGAGCTCAATCTCACACCTTGCAACACGAGCAAGAACCCTTTTGGACTGATCCATTTTGAACTTCTTCAAAATCTTATCAAGGTATGTGCTTTGTGAAAGACCTATGAGGCATCTCGATCTATCTCTATAGATCTTGATGCCTAATATATAAGCACTTCTCCAAGGTCCTTCATTGAAAAACACTTATTCAAGTAGGCCTTAATGCTGTCCAAGAGTTCTATATTATTTCCCATCAAAAGTATGTCATCTACATATAATATGAGAAATGCTCTGAGCTCCCACTCACTTTCTTATAAATGAGGCTTCTCCATAAGTCTCATAAACTAAACGCTTTGATCATCTCATCAAAGCGAATGTTCTAACTCGAGATGCTTGCACCAGCCCATAAATGGATCATTTGGAGCTTGCAAACTTTGTTATCGTTCTTAGGATCGACAAAACCTTCCGCCGCATCATATCTGACTCTTCCTTAAGATGTCTCATAAGGAATGCCGTTTGGCGTCCATCGCCATATCTCATAATCATAGTATGCGGCAATTGCTAACATGATTCGGACGGACTTCAGCTTCGCTACGGGAGAGTATGTCTTGTCGTAGTCAATCCCTTGAACTTGTCGATAACCCTTAGCGACGAGCTTTATAGATGGTAACATTTCCATCCGCGTCCGTCTTCTTCTTAAAAATCCATTTGTTTTCTATCGCTCGCCGATCATCGGGCAAGTCTGTCAAAGTCCATACTTTGTTTTCATACATGGATTCTATCTCGAATTTCATGGCTTTAAGCCATTTGTTGGAATCTGGACCCGCCATCGCTTCTTCATAGTTTGAAGGTTCACCGTTGTCTAACAACATGATTTCCAGGACAGGGTTGCCGTACCACTCTGGTGCGGAACGTGTCCTTGTGGACCTACGAAGTTCAGTAGCAACTTGATCCGAAGTACCTTGATCATCATCATTATTTTCCTCTTCAGTTGGTGTAGGCATCACAGGAACATTTTCCTAAGCTGCACCACTTTCCCGTTCGAGAGGTAGTACTTCATCGAGTTCTACTTTCCTCCCACTTACTTCTTTCGAGAGAAACTCCTTTTCCAGAAAGCATCCGTTCTTGGCAACAAAGATCTTGCCCTCGGATCTTAAGTAGAAGGTATACCCAACGGTTTCCTTAGGGTATCCTATGAAGACGCATTTTTCCGACTTGGGTTCGAGCTTTTCAGGTTGAAGTTTCTTGACATAAGCATCGCATCCCCAAACTTTTAGAAACGACGACTTAGGTTTCTTCCCAAACCATAATTCATACGGTGTCGTCTCAGCGGATTTAGACGGTGCCCTATTTAAAGTGAATGTAGCTGTCTCTAGAGCGTATCCCCAAAATGATAGCGGTAGATCGGTAAGAGACATCATAGACCGCACCATATCCAATAGAGTGCGATTACGACGTTCGGACACACCGTTACGCTGAGGTGTTCCAGGCGGCGTGAGTTGTGAAACGATTCCACATTTCCTTAAGTGTGTACCAAATTCGTGACTTAAATATTCTCCACCACGATCTGATCGTAGGAACTTTATCTTTCGGTCATGTTGATTCTCTACCTCATTCTAAAATTCTTTGAACTTTGCAAAGATCTCAGACTTGTGTTTCATCAAGTAGACATACCCATATCTACTCAAGTCATCAGTGAGAGTGAGAACATAACGATATCCTCCGCGAGCCTCAACGCTCATTGGACCGCACACATCGGTATGTATGATTTCCAACAAGTTGGTTGCTCGCTCCATTGTTCCGGAGAACGGAGTCTTGGTCATTTTGCCCATGAGGCATGGTTCGCATGTGTCAAGTGATTCATAATCGAGAGACTCTAAAAGTCCATCAGCATGGAGCTTCTTCATGCGCTTGACACCAATGTGACCAAGGCGGCAGTGCCACAAGTATGTGGGACTATCGTTATCAACTTTACATCTTTTGGTATTCACACTATGAATATGTGTAATATTACGCTCGAGATTCATTAAGAATAAACCATTGACCATAGGGGCATGACCATAAAACATGTCTCTCATATAAATAGAACAACCATTATTCTTGGATTTAAATGAGTATCCATCTCGTATCAAACAAGATCCAGATACAATGTTCATGCTCAAACTTGGCACCAAATAACAATTATTAAGGTTTATAACTAATCCCGTAGGTAAATGTAGAGGTAGCGTGCGGCGGCGATCACATCGACCACGGAACCATTCCCGACGCGCGATCGTCACCTCGTCCTTCGCCGATCTCCGCTTATTCCGCAGCTCTGCTGTGAGTTACAAATATGAGCAACGGCATCGGTATCAAATACCGGGAGTTACTACGAGTCTTGGTAAGGTACACATCAATTACATGTATATCAAATATACCTTTAGTGTTGCGGCCTTCTTATCCGCTAAGTATTTGGGGCGCCCGCTTCGATGACCCTTCCCTTGCAATAAAAGCACTCGGTCTCGGGCTTGGGTCCATTCTTTGACTTCTTCCCAGATGGCGGCTTGCGGTAGCGCAACATCCTTGCCGTCCTTCTTGAAGTTCTTCTTGCCCTTGCCCTTCTTGAACTTAGTGGTCTTATTGACCATCAACACTTGATGTTCTTTCTTGATCTCAACCTCTGCGACTTGACATTGAAAATACTTCAGAATGGTCTTCACCATCCCTGCATATTGTAGTTCATCACAAAGCTCTTGTAGCTTGGTGGGAGCGATCAAGGATTCTGTCAATGACCGCCTCATCGGGGAGGTTAATGTCCAAATGAGTCGGCGGTTGTGCAACCTGGACATTTTGAGTATGTGCTCACCGATGAACTGTTTTCCTCCATCTTACAACTATAGATCTTGTCGGATACATCATATCTCTCGACCGGGCATGAGCTTGGAAAACTAGTTTCAGCTCTTGAACATCTCATATGCTCCGTGATGCTCAAAACGCTTTTGGAGCCCGGTTCTAAGTCAAAGCATGCCGCCTTGAGCGAGGGAGTAATCATCGACCGAGACCGCCAAGCGTTCATAACGTCTTGGTTCTCAGGGACGGGGCGTCACCTAGCGGTCCTTCTAGGACATATTGTTTCTGGCAGCTATGAGGATGATCCTCGGGTTCGGACCCATTCTCGTATAGTTGCTGCCATCATCTTTCACTTGGTTTTCTCTAGGAGCAGCGTTGAAGTTCATGTTGACATGGCGTTGGCCATTTGATCTACAAGACATATTTGCAAGGTTTTAGACTAAGTTCATGATAATTAAGTTCATCTAATCAAATTATTACAATGAACTCCCACTCAGATTAGACATCCCTCTAGTCATCTAAGTGTTACATGATCCGAGTCGACTAGGCCGTGTCCGATCATCACGTGAGACGGACTAGTCATCGTCGGTGAACATCTTCATGTTGATCGTATCTTTCATACGACTCGTGTTCGACCTTTCGGTCTCTGTGTTCGAGGCCATGTGCATACATGCTAGGCTTGTCAAGTTAACCCTAAGTGTTTTGCATGTGTAAAACTATCTTACACCGTTGTATGTGAGCGTAAGGATCTATCACACCGATCATCACGTGGTGCTTGAAGCGATGAACTTTAGCAACGGTGCACGCTTAGGGAGAACACTTCTTGAAATTGTTGTAAGGATCATCTTATTTACTACCGTCGTTCTAAGTAAACAAGATGCATAAACATAATAAACATCACATGCAATTATATAGTAGTGACATGATATGGCCAATATCATATAGCTCCATTGATCTCCATCTTCGGGGCTCCATGATCACCTTGTCACCGGCATGACACCATGATCTCCATCATCATGATCTCCATCATCGTGTCTTCATGAAGTTGTCACGCCAACGACTACTTCTACTTCTATGGCTAACGCGTTTAGCAATAAAGTAAAGTAATTTACATGGCGTTCTTCAATGACACGCAGGTCATACAAAAAATAAAGACAACTCCTATGGCTCCTGCCGGTTGTCATACTCATCGACATGCAAGTCGTGATTCCTATTACAAGAACATGATCTCATACATCACAACTTCTGGCCATATCACATCACATGACAATTGCTGCAAAAACAAGTTAGACGTCCTCTAATTGTTGTTGCATCTTTTACGTGGCTGCAATTGGGTTCTAGCAAGAACGTTTTCTTACCTACGAATAACCACAACGTGATTTTGTCAACTTCTATTTACCCTTCATAAGGACCCTTTTCATCGAATCCGCTCCAACTAAAGTGGGAGAGCGGACACCCGCCACCACCTTATGCAACTAGTGCATGTCTATCGGTGGAACCGGTCTCACGTAAGCGTCACGTAAGGTTGGTCGGGCGCTTCATCCCACAATACCGCTGAAGCAAGAAAAGACTAGTAGTGGCAAGCAAGTTGACAAGATCCACGCCCACAACAAAATTGTGTTCTACTCGTGCAATAGAGAACTACGCATAGTCCTAGCTCATGATGCCACTGCTGGGAAACGTTGCAGAAAATTAAAAAATTTCCTACGGTTTCACCAAGATCTATCTATGAGTTCATCTAAGCAACGAGTCAAGGGAGTGAGTTTACATCTACATGCCACTTGTAGATCGCGTGCGGAAGCGTTCAAGGGAAGGGTGATGATGGAGTCGTACTCGCCGTGATTCAGATCACCGATGACCAAGTGCTGAACGGACAGCACCTCCATGTTCAACACACGTACGGGACGGACGACGTCTCCTCCGTCTTGATCCAGCAAGGAGGAAGGAGAGGTTGAGGAAGATTGCTCCAACGGCAAAGACGACGGCGTGGTGGTGTTGGTGCAAAGAAGATCGATAGGGCCGCGCCAAGCACGTACGGAGGAGGAGAGGTGTTGGGAGGGAGGGCTGCGCCTTGAGTTGTGTTCTGCAGCCTTCCCCTCACCCATCTATTTATAGGGAAAGGGGCAAGGGAAGCGACCCCTCTAGATGGGATCTAGAGGGGGCGGCGAGGAGGGGGACTTGCCCCTCAAGCAAGGCGCCCCTTAGGGTTTCCCCCAACCCTAGGCGCATGGGCCCAAGGTGGGGCGCGCCAGCCCTCCGGGGCTGGTTCCACCTCTTGTGGCCCATGTGGCCCTCAGGAGGGGTGGCCCCTCCCGTGGACCCGGAACCTCTCCGGTGGCCCCGGTACAATACCGATATGCCCCCGAAACTTTCCGGTGTCCGCATGACAACTTCCCATATATAAAACTTCACCTCCGGACCATTCCGGAACTCCTCGTGACATCCGGGATCTCATCCAGTACTCCGAACAACATTCGGTAATCACATACAAGTCTTCCTACTAACCCTAGCGTCACCGAACCTTAAGTGTGTAGACCCTACGGGTTCGGGAGACATGCAGACATGACCGAGACGACTCTCCGGTCAATAACCAACATCGGGATCTGGATACCCATGTTGGCTCCCACATGTTCGACGATGATTTCATCGGTTGAACCACGATGTCGAGGATTCGATCAAACCCCATATACAATTCCCTTTGTCAATCGGTATGTTACTTGCTCGAGACTCGATCGTCGATATCCCAATACCTCGTTCAGTCTCGTTACCGGCAAGTCACTTTACTCGTATCGTAATGCATGATCCCGTGACCAACCACTTGGTCACTTTGAGCTCATTATGATGATGCATTACCGAGTGGGCCCAGAGATACCTCTCCATCATACGGAGTGACAAATCCCGATCTCGATCCGTGTCAACCCAATGACACTTTTAGAGATACCATAGTGCACCTTTATAGTCACCCGATTACGTTTGTGACGTTTGATACACCCAAAGCACTCCTACGGTGTCCGGGAGTTACGATCTCATGGTCTAAGGAAGAGATACTTGACATTGGAAAAGCTCTAGCAAACGAACTACACGATCTTGTGCTATGCTTAGGATTGGGTCTTGTCCATCACATCATTCTCCTAATGATGTGATCCCGTTATCAACGACATCCAATGTCCATAGCCAGGAAACCATGACTATCTGTTGATGAACGAGCTAGTCAACTAGAGGCTCACTAGGGACATATAGTGGTCTATGTATTCACACGTGTATTACGATTTCCGGATAATACAGTTATAGCATGAATAAAAGACAATTATCATGAACAAGGAAATATAATAATAATACTTTTATTATTGCCTCTAGGGCATATTTTCAACACTCAGAGCACTTCTACCATCGATCGGGACAAAAGGCCACTTCAAAGTTATTGATGCTAGGCTCCACGATCAATGGGCATTGTCCTGGCTCGATGAGAATTTTGGGGGCCATTGCTTTGGTTGAAGGAGATTTACATCTCCCACAAGGACCGGACGTGAATACCCCGCAAAGAAAAGGACCGGACATGAAGCACGAGATGTGATGTGTCCTCATCCTAATACTCTTTCGCTTTATGTATTTTCAACTTGTCTCGCTCACTCTCATTGGTGTTATTAAGCCAAGGGATAAGTATATTTTATTTTTCGTCCTTGAACTCTTGCCAAAGTTTACAAATTGTCCCTCAACTCCAAAACCACTAAAAGTTAGTCCCTCAACTAATAAAACCGGATATTTTTCGTCCTTTGTAAAGCTTTGGGCTGTTTTAGTCTGACGTGGATACCTGGTTTTGACAAATGCTGCTGATGTGGCCCGGTTTTAGTCTGGAGGTCAAAACTGGCAGCTAAGTAAACCGGTCGGCCCACCTGGTAGTGGCCGGTCAACACGCGGTGGCGTGCGCACGGGACAGGGCCAGGGCATGGCAGGTGCTTGCTCGGAGCACGGCCGGGCACGGGGGAGCGGACGAGGAGGACACACATGGGGCTGTAGGAAGGTGCACAAGCGAGGCTGCGACCTTGGGCATACGTGGCCGTGGTGCAGGAGGCTGGGCGAGCTCGCTGAGGGAGTCCTGGATTAGGGGGTATCTGGACAGCCGGACTATATACATCATCCGGACTATTGGAGCGTGAAGATACAAGACTCAAGACTCCGTCCCATGTCCGGGTGGGACTCTCCTTTGCGTGGAAGACAAGCTTGGCGATCCAGATATTGTATTTCCTTCCTTGTAACCGACTCCGTGTAAACCCTAGCCCTCTCCTGTGTCTATATAAACCGGAGAGGTTGGTCCTTAGAAGGCCAATCACAATTACAATCATAATCATCATAGGCTAGCTTCTAGGGTTTAGCCTCTACGATCTCGTGGTAGATCTACTCTTGTACTACTCATATCGTCAATATTAATCAAGCAGGAAGTAGGGTTTTACCTCCATCGAGAGGACCCGAACCTGGGTAAACATTGAGTCCCTTGCTTCCTGTTACCATCAGCCTAAGACGCACAGATTGGGACCCCCTACCCGAGATCCGTCGGTTTTGACACCGACATTGGTGCTTTCATTGAAAGTTGCTCTGTGTCATCGCTGCAAGGCTCGATGGCTCCTTATATCATCGTCAACAACACGGTCCAGGGTGAAACTTTTCTCCCCGGACAGATCTTTGTGTTCGACGGCCGCCTCATGGGCTATTAAGCAGCCATCCGAGTAGATCGACAGCTCGCCCGACCACCGGATCGAGTTGAAACTTTGAACTACACGGCGGACATTCGTGGAGACTTGATCTTCGACGGATTTGGGCCTATGCCAGGAGCACCGGACAGTCACGATGAGCACGGCTTAGCACTACAAGAAATATGTCAACTTATGACCACCACTATTGGTCACTGAATGGTCACAAATTTCCATTTATGACCTTTTTGTGACCAAAAACATAAGGTCAAAAGTTGGGCGTCGTAAACTGACTATAGCGACCTTTCTTCTGGAATGGTCGCAAACGTTTATGACCAAAATAAGCCTACTGTGGCGTTTTGGTCACTAGCAACCTCCTCGAGCCACGTAGGCATCCAAATAAGTAATCGGACGTGGCACAAGATTCAGCCGGACCAATTCAATTTTCTACATGGGCCTAGCCCAACAATTGACCTATTTGTGTTTTTTTTCGTCTATCAATTTTGGTTGGGTTCATGGGCCAAGCCCAATATTGCAACCTTTTTATTGTTGGGTTGTGGTCTTTTTGTCTACACGAATTTAGTTTTTTTTCAAAAGAAGGGTCCACTAGTCAGATGGGTCCCAGTTGTCAGGTTCTAGTAATAGGTTCCCATTTGTCATGTTGTGGTAAGTGGGTCCCATCAATTGAGACTCATATTCTTCATATTTCAAGCATTATTTAGATTTTCGGAGACAAAAACACACATGATACTTAAATAAGAGCAACCAGATCACATAATACAAGCTCTATCCATTCCAATACAGAAGACCATACTGCTTTACAAGTTCTACAATTGTAATATAGTACTGCTTTACAAGCTCCTTCCATGTGATCACAAACTACCTGCTCCTATCGTGAACATACTGGACTCGCTGGATGAACATAGTTGCCAACAAACAAAAGTAAGAAAAACAGGGTGAGTTCTTAGATTCAGACTCCTAACAAGCTGTACTAGATGAACAACATTCCGGACTCGCTCGACGACCATAGTCAGGGCTGGGAACAAACAAAACAACAACATGGCTTCCACTGTCATCCTGTTACATGAATCAGAGAAGAATTAGAATAACTTGGGAAAATATATGTCGTAGCTAACAAAGTAAGAAACAATAGTTAACAAGTCTGGGTCGTAGAAGCTAGAAGTGTCCCTTCAGAGAGACAAGAACTTAGAATTGATACATGGATCTTATTCTAAACAGCATAAACACCATGGCAATAACAAATTAACAGTAACAAGATCAGTGTTAGCAGAATTAAGTACAAGGCAATCACGGTACCAATCCGATTGCAAGTTAATAGAAAAATATGTCAAAGTTACTTAGATTTACTAATGTGTTTTTCATACTACCAAATTGAAGGAAAAATATGTGTACTGATTCAACACTGCAAACTGATTTCTGAAAGCTTTACCAAAACATTGTTTAGTCACTTGGTGCTAAAGCGATAGATGTTGAACACTAACTGCCATCGATAGTAACAACCAGCAGGTATTGCACCTGCGACCGCCATCACTAGCTTGGAAGCAATAAGCACAGCATAGGTAGGATAGGAATCATCCTGGTTGTGTGTTCATGAATCACCTACATGTACCAGACCCCACCTACCTATCCAAATTGGTGAACAATTCAGATCTGCTCAATGATCTTGCAGGCTAAAGTTAGAGAATATGCCCAGAATGACAATGCCAAACCCTTTACATGTACCAGACTCCATCCACTGGTCCAAATTGCTAGCTAATCAGTTCACATATACTTGCAGAATATCAACAAACATGAACAACATGGCCAACTCAAACCGGAGCGTTTGGTCGGTCCAGGCATGGATTTGGCACGCGGATAAGCAGTAAATCAGGAATCTGTGCTAGGTAAGGAGGGATTGAGACCGGAGAACATTACCATCCGGAGATTCCAGCTCGCAGAGGTGCTCTCCTCAAGGTTGGGTCGTGCGTGGATCATAGCTACATTGATGTTGCATCCAGCAATTTGCAGCCGGCCTGTCGTGAACATGAACATATTATGTCAGGGAAAGCGGATACTTCGTCTAAATAAATACATCTTATTGCAGGAACATTTCGTTGATTCCGTGGCGGAAACGTATAACATAGATGATGATACACTAATACACTGTGCATACTTGAAAATGCCAGAAGAGTTAAAATTATTAAACTGAGAGCAGTCACAGCAACACAACATACTTGAAAATGCCAGATTTAGCATACCTCTATTCCTACGTACTACTACACATAGGTTAACAACTAGGAGAGCAACAGAGCATGCCAAGACTGCAATTGGCCGACTGATTGCTTTAGGTCATAGTGCCAAGAACAATGCTACATGTACAAGTACAACAAAATAAGAATCTCAGGCCTCTATAATTCTCTAGTTACTTAGGCAGCAAACATCATTGTAAATTTTGATGAAATGCATAGCTCCAGCCGATGATTACACAGCAGCAACTACTGCAGACATTGGCTGGAGAAATGCTCATCTTTGTATTCATTGTAAAAGAAATTTTGAGTTCAAGCAGTAGTACTAGTTACTGACTACACATGTAGGTGCATATGCAGGTTCATACTACAGGCTACAGTACAACACCAACTTGACACCCGAGTAGTCCAACTTGATAGATGGGAGTAACATTTACAGTATCAAGCTTGGAAACATGTGATCATCTAAATTAACACTAATTAGAAAGAAAACATGTGATCATCCAATTTACTCTGTAGCTACATGATTCATGGCTGCATAGTTCAGCTAGCTACACCAGTTTGCTCTCATGCAAAAATTAGAAAGAAAAAGAACAACAAATAAATCAACACTAATTTCTCTAACACATACAGTAACTTGCTGATATAACTTGTATATTTGTCGACGCAAAACGGGATGCAAAATCATGTTTCAGTCCAGATCAATCTATCATGAGAAAACATGTATAACTCCCACTAGAATTTTTTAATGCAGTTGTGAATTATCCTGAAAACTTGTGCACTTAATGATGGTTAGATCCATCTTACAGAATAGTCAGCTTCCAATATAAGTTAGGTACAGAACAGAATGTATAAGCACAAAGTAAGATAGGCCATGCATGATTGCATACATACAAATCATGTGCTGGCAGAAAAAAAATCCAAGCATGAGCTCATCTTCTCTCTCTGTTTGGTAACTAACAACCTAAATAAAATAAAATAAAAACATGACTTGTTCATACAGATCCTCTAAAATTCCTTGGGACAAGTGCATCACATATTAAATCAACTTAGCGGCGAAGTAGTGAGCACAGGAAGGCGGGACGGAGATGGAGGAGCTACTGCTGCGATCGCAATGGAAGCAGAGGAGCAGACCCTCCCGCCCTCCCCCACAAGCAGGGCAGAGGCAGCCGGTGGGCACGCCCTACTCCTCCGCCTCTTGAGCGGAGACCCCTTCCCCTCTGCTTGCTTGGCAAGCATCACTAGTCACCTCCTCATGCAAGAAGTACACAATAAATAGACAAGCGGTCAAGGAGGTACATTCTCACAAAGAGCGAAGCTTAGAATTAGTAAATGCACACTCAAATGAAGTCACTAAGATACTTATGTCCACCACATGGTGTAGAATTATGTGGTATATAATTGCAACACATGAACCAAAAGAGGAATAACATCATCACCAAGAGTTTCTGATGATAAGCATAGCTCCCTACAAAAAAAGAACTAAGGGCACAGTGACTAAAGCATGGCTAAATATGAGTCCTGTCCTAAGTATCATGTGCAGTTGGTTAAATGATTAAACGATACTACTACATTTCACCACTGCAGTTGGTTAAACGATACTACTGCATGTTCAACAGGCATAAGCGAACGATACGCAACACAGTTAGATAGACATTCGATAGGTTCCATCTCATCTCACGACCATAAACTAAACCACCACACGAGACTGATAACTTAAACTGCCACACAAGACTTGATAACTTAAACAGAGACGATAAGTTGATAAGCTGGTGGATTTAATGGCCGGCGGCCGACCTCCTAGGTGTTGTTCATGCCCTCCAGCGGCGGGGGCGTTGATTGGCCTGGCTGACGCTGATGGTGCGGCCGCCAAGCTCCTGGCCATCCTAATCTACACCATGGCTTGCTGACAACCCCACAAACAGGCTGCACAATAGCAGAATACACACGAACCAGATTGGAGTGTTACCTCCACCTGCGTCGTGCAACGAGAAAGAGAGGAGAGAGGGGGAGGGAGGGGAGCTGACCTCGAGCAGAGACGGCGACATGGCAGCCGGCGGCGGAGGGGGGCGCCGATTCCGATCTAGGCCAGGGGGTGAGGAGAGGATGTGCGGGGACCTTGACGAAGAACTCGGAGACGGCGGGGACCTTGACGACGAACCCCGCGGCGGGATCCCAGACCTGGTGGGCGGGGACGGCCTTGGCTCTGTCTTGCCGGGTGGAGCGGCGGGGTGGAGCAGCCACGAGTTGGTCTTGGCGCTGGGTAGCAGGTCGTGGTGCGGCCCATGAGCGAGACCCTCTGGCAGGCGGTGTGGCCCTCGGCCTTGTGAAGCGGACGCCAAGAAGGGCAACCCCGCCGAGGAGGCAATGGCGAGGGCGGGTGAGGCAGAGGCCTTGAGTGCGAACGTCGACGACGGAGGAAGGGGACGGTGGACGGGGGGGCTTGGATAGGATCTGGAGAGAATGGGTGCGGCGGCTGGATCTGGAAGGAGAGGGGATCGAGAGGAGCTCCGCCGGATCTTGAAGGGGAGAGGAGGAGGAGAGAGCGAGTGAAAGAAAGGAGGCGGGGGGGTGGATGGAAAATGACCACGGGACAGAGCTAGGGTTTCGGGGACACATCCATGTTTGGTGCGGGCCGTTGGATCCAGGGGATCCGACGGTGATTTACCCATGATCCGCGTGAGAGGCCCCTGGACCAATCAGAACGCAGTATACATGTATGATATTTTGGCCATTTAAATTGGTCATAATCGACTAAAATTATGTGATAAATCGTGTTAGCTATTTTATTATGACTTGAAAATTAAAAAAACGTTTTATTGTGTCAGGAAATTTGACTATTGTTTTCAGGAATAATCATAAATTGAAATAAGATAAATATTTTTTAAAGAGTTATGAGAAATGAGTTCTTTCAAATTATTTTTTTCATATTTTGAGTGTTCGAAATGAGCTTTTTTGTGAAGGACCTACCAAATATTTATTGCAAAATTGTACCAACTCAATTTTCTAAAATACTAGGACATATTTAATGCACAATTGACCAAATGGTTGGGTGTGAGAAGCTTTGATCCACCTCTCGTGAAAAAGACAAATTTCCGTCGATTCAGGAGGAAGCGGGTCAAATTTGAACTGTAGCTGTCTTCTAGTTTGCTCTTTATTTTTTCCAAAAATCATTTCTAGATACATAAGTACCTATTTAATCAGAGAAACACCAATAAAATTCCAAGATTCAACCACTAGCTAGGAACAGTCATTCTCGCCGTTTTGATCGCATTTTGAAAACGACCACGGGACAGAGCTAGGGTTTCGGGGACACATCCATGTTTGGTGCGGGCCGTTGGATCCAGGGGATCCGACGGTGATTTACCCATGATCCGCGTGAGAGGCCCTTGGACCAATCAGAACGCAGTATACAAGTATGATATTTTGGCCATTTAAATTGGTCATAATCGACTAAAATTATGTGCTAAATCGTGTTAGCTATTTTATTATGACTTGAAAATTAAAAAAAAACGTTTTATTGTGTCAGGAAATTTGACTATTGTTTTCAGGAATAATCATAAATTGAAATAAGATAAATATTTTTTAAAGAGTTATGAGAAATGAGTTCTTTTAAATTATTTTTTCATTTTTTGAGTGTTCGAAATGAGCTTTTTTGTGAAGGACCTACCAAATATTTATTGCAAAATTGTACCAACTCAATTTTCTAAAATACTAGGACATATTTAATGCACAATTGACCAAATGGTTGGGTGTGAGAAGCTTTGATCCACCTCTCGTGAAAAAGACAAATTTCCGTCGATTCAGGAGGAAGCGGGTCAAATTTGAACTGTAGCTGTCTTCTAGTTTGCTCTTTATTTTTTCCAAAAATCATTTCTAGATACATAAGTACCTATTTAATCAGAGAAACACCAATAAAATTCCAAGATTCAACCACTAGCTAGGAACGGTTATTCTCGCCGTTTTGATCACATTTTGAAAACGGGCATAAAACTTCAAAAACAAAAACAAAAAATTGGAAAACCTTCGCATTGTGTCATCATATGTGGCCAAGTTCCCAAGAAAAATAACAAACTTGTAATACGGTAATTATTATAAAAAAGTGTTCTCAGAAACGAGCTATCATGTGTGGAGATCAATGGCTTTCAAGCCAAATGACCAATCTTATGGCCACATCCATGGCATAGTTTGTTCAAATGATCTCATATTGTGCACACGAGTGCATATTGGAATGGCAAACAATGTTGTCTAAGGAAGTTTTCATTTTCGTTGGACGAAAAAACCATTTTCCATTTTTCGAGTGCCCGAAAGGAGGTTTTTTTGTGAAGGAACTACCAAGTAATTGTTGCAAAATTGGACCAAATCATTTTTATAAAATAATAGGCCATATTTAATGCAAAATTGACCAACTGGTTGGGCGCAAAAAGTTTTGATCCACCTCTCGTGAAAAAGACAAATTTCCGCCGATTCAGTTGGAAGCGGGTCAAATTTGAACTGCAGCTGCCTCATAGTTTGCTATTTATTTTTTAAAAAAAATCATTTATAGTTACATAAGGACCTATTTAATCAGAGAAACACCAAAAAAATTCCAAGATTCAACCACTAGCTAGGAACGGTCATTCCCGCCGTTTTGACCACATTTTGAAACGGGCATAAAAAATTCAAAAAAAATCAAAAAATTGGGAAACCTTCGCATTGTGTCATCATATGTGGCCAAGTTCCCAAGAAAAATAACAAACTTGTAATACGGCAATTATTATAAAAAAGTGTTCTCAGAAACGACCTATCATGTGTGGAGATCAATGGCTTTCAAGCCAAATGACCAATCTTATGGCCACATCCATGGCATAGTTTGTTAAAATGATCTCATATTGTGCAGAAGAGTGCATATTGGAATGGCAAACAATGTTGTCTAAGGAAGTTTTCATTTTCGTTGGACGAAGAAACCATTTTCCATTTTTCGAGTGCCCGAAAGGAGGTTTTTTTGTGAAGGAACTACCAAGTAATTGTTGCAAAATTGGACCAAATCATTTTTATAAAATAATAGGCCATATTTAATGCAAAATTGACCAAATGGTTGGGCGCAAAAAGTTTTGATCCACCTCTCATGAAAAAGACAAATTTCCGCCGATTCAGTTGGAAGCGGGTCAAATTTGAACTGCAACTGCCTCATAGTTTGCTATTTATTTTTTCCAAAAATCATTTATAGTTACATAAGGACCTATTTAATCAGAGAAACACCAAAAAAATTCCAAGATTCAACCACTAGCTAGGAACGGTCATTCCGCCGTTTTGACGCATTTTGAAACAGGCATAAAAATTCAAAAAAATCAAAAATGGGAAACATTAGCATTGCGTCATCATATGTGGCCAAGTTCCCAAGAAAAATAACAAACTTATGTACGGCAATTATTATAAAAAGTGTTCTCGAAGCGAGCTATCATGTGTGGAGATCAATGGCTTTCAAGCCAAATGACCAATCTTATGGCCACATCCATGGCATAGGTTGTTCAAATGATCTCATATTGTGCACAAGAGTGCAAATTGGAATGGCAAACAATGTTGTCTAAGGAAGTTTTCATTTTCGTTGGACGAAAAAACCATTTTCCATTTTTCGAGTGCCCGAAAAGAGGTTTTTTTCTGAAGGAACTACCAAGTAATTGTTGCAAAATTGGACCAAATCATTTTTATAAAATAATAGGCCATATTTAATGCAAAATTAACCAAATGGTTGGGCGCAAAAAGTTTTGATCCACCTCTCGTGAAAAAGACAAATTTCTGCCGATTCAGGTGGAAGCGGGTCAAATTTGAACTGCAGCTGCCTCATAGTTTGCTATTTATTTTTTCCAAAAATCATTTATAGTTACATAAGGACCTATTTAATCAGAGAAACACCAAGAAAATCCAAGATTCAACCACTAGCTAGGAATGGTCATTCCCGCCGTTTTGACCGCATTTTGAAACGGGCATAAAAACTTCAAAAAAAATCAAAAAATTGGGAAACCTTCGCATTGTGTCATCATATGTGTCCAAGTTCCCAGAAAAAATAACAAACTTGTAATACGGCAATTATTATAAAAAAGTGTTCTCAGAAACGAGCTCTCATGTGTGGATATCAATGGCTTTCAAGCCAAATGATCAATCTTATGGCCACATCCATGGCATAGTTTGTTCAAAAAATCTCATATTGTGCACAAGAGTGCATATTGGAATGGCAAACAATGTTGTCTAATGAAGCTTTCATTTTCGTTGGACGAAAAAAACATTTTCCATTTTTTGAGTGCCCGAAAGGAGGTTTTTTTGTGAAGGAACTACCAAATAATTGTTGCAAAATTGGACCAAATCATTTTTATAAAATACTAGGCCATATTTAATGCACAATTGACAAAATGGTTGGGTGTAAATTTTTTTGATCCACCTCTCGTGAAATAGACAAATTTCCGCCGATTCAGTTGGAAGCGGGTCAAATTTGAACTGCAGCTGCCTCATAGTTTGCTATTTATTTTTTGATTTTTTACAAAAATCATTTATAGTTACATAAGGACCTATTTAATCATAAATACATGGTTTGGTGGCGATACATCGAGGTTTGGGCGGCGGCCGAGGGCCCCAACTCTAGAGCGCGTAAACTCGCATGCCCGCCGCGTGGTCACCGCGCGACCGTGACGTTGCCATGTGTTCTGCGCAGCCTAGGCATGTCTAGTGGGTTGGGCACTCCCCAGGTTGGTGCTAGGAAGAAAATTACAACATAAGATTCTCACGAGGAGACCGATCGATGCTCAAACATGAATTAGCAGCCAAGTGTTTGATTAGCGGTACGGGAAATGTACATGGATAATGGGCGTGAGTTTTGGCTGAGGATGATCAGTTACTAAGAAGACCGTGTTCACAAATTTTCAGCTCAAAAGGAGGAGCCTAGGTGGTACTTGCTTTGCAAACTACCACACTGGACATAACTACGAATGTTGAAGCTCGGCTCAAAATAGTGAATGTATTGAGCTAATATTTGGTGGAGGATGGTTATTTGGGCATATGAAAGCACTGTAGAAAATGGATACTATTTGGACATGCCAAAGTGGTACTTCCTTCACAAACTATTGTTCTGAACAGAATAGGAAAATGAATATTTCTGAATTATTTTTGAACTAGGAAATGAAGGTTTTTACATATTTGACGAAGATATGACCCAAAGAATTTATGAGATTTTTTTGGGAATTTTGGGAATGACAGAAATATAGGTTGCTTCACAACCTAGGGCAAAAACTGCCACATGGACATGACACATAGGCAAAACTGATGAGATGGCGCCTAGTCATCGCATTCTACCACAATTTACAAGGCTATGACCATCTATATTGGTCGTTAACAACTAGAAATAAGGCAGCGGACTAGCGCTGTTTGCTTTATGACCATTTCGTGTAAGGAAATTATGACCTTTTTGACCAAAATGGTCGCAATGGTTTAGGGTTTGGAGCCCCCCAGACAGCTTTTGACCAATTGGTCTAAAATGGTCATAGATTTATGACCATTTCTTCCAGGGTCACTGACAGAAGGTCATAAGTTGACATATTTCTTGTAGTGTAGACCTGCTGTCGGACAATGCCCGGGATATCACCCCTGCAGTGGCCCCGGACCTAAATCCGGAGCAGGCTGCGTTGCCTAAGGACGGAGGGATGGACCCCGCCCCGCAGGCCGCACACTCATCGGCGGTGGAGCCGAACACAAGTCTCTCCTATGTGGAAGCATGTGACTCCGGACCCCGGACTCGTATCCGGTTGTTAGTTCCAATCCGCGCGCTCCCGAGCCAGCCGAGCCAGATTGGGCCCCGGTATTGGAGTTTACCGCTGCGGATATCTTCCAGCACTCGCCCTTTGGCGACATGCTGAACTCATTAAGGTCTCTCTCTTTGTCAGGAGGCTCTTGGCTGAACTATGTCCGGCTCGAGTGGGAAGCAGGCGACGAAGGAATTTGCTGCCCACCCACCACCCACTTCATTGCCACGGTCGATGATCTAACCGACGTGCTTGACTTCGACTCCAAAGACATCGATGGTATGGACGACGATGCAGGAGAAGTACAGGAACCACCTCTCACAGGGCGGTGGACAACCACCTCCTCATACGATATATATATGGTGGACACTCCGAAGGAAACCAATGGTGATGAGGCAACGGAGAATAACCCCTCATGGAGAAAAACAAAGCATGGGCGTCGTAGGCGCCGCTCCAAGCCCCGCCACAGCAATACCGGCCCAGGAGACGAAAACAACCCGGATGGTGCCGAAGAGGAATACAACCCTGATCTGCCCGCCTTCGAGCAGGCCAAGCAGGAAGATGAGCAGGTCAGCCCAGACGAACAGGCGACGGACGGATATCCGGAGGAGGACAACTACATGCCCCCCTTCGAAGACGAGATTAGCCTCGGCGACGACGAGTTCGGCGTGCCTGAGGATCCCGTGGAGCAGGAGCGCTTCAAGCGTCGACTTATGGCCACTGCGAGGAGCCTGAAAAAGAAGCAACAACAACTCCAAGCTGATCAAGACCTGCTCACACATAGGTGGACTGAGGTCCTAGCAGCCGAGGAATACGGACTCGAGCGCCACACGGCTGACCGGCCACCCCGCTGCCGGGATAAAACGACATATCAGCCCGAATACCAACCCACACCCCCACGCCAATACACTACGGCCCGGGGCAACAGGCAAGACCTGCAAGATATACTGGAAAACAAAGCAGGACAGCCAAGATCGATCTACGGATCGCGGGGGCGTGCCCCAGCACGCGACGATGACTGTCGCGACGGATACACCATAAACAAGTCCGGCTGGGCCGAACACATCCACCCAGACCAATTCGAACCGCATAGCCACATAGCCCGGCACAGGGGCGCCACACACCCCCTCTACTTCACCGATGAAGTGATGGATCACGAATTCCCAAAAGGGTTCAAATCCGTAAACATCGAATCATACGATGGCACAACAGACCCCGCAGTATGGATTGAAGATTTCCTTCTCCATATTCACATGGCCCGCGGAGACGACCTACATGCCATCAAGTACCTTCCCCTTAAGCTCAAAGGACCCGCCCGGCACTGGCTAAACAGCCTGCCCGCAAATTCCATTGGCAGTTGGGAAAATCTGGGAGACGCGTTCCTCGACAACTTCCAGGGCACATACGTGCGACCACCGGACGCCGATGATTTGAGTCACATTACTCAACAGCCCGGAGAGTCAGCCAGGAAATTCTGGATGCGGTTCCTAACTAAAAAGAACCAAATAGTCGACTGTCCGGACGCCGAAGCCCTGGCGGCTTTTAAGCATAATATCCGTGACGAGTGGTTCGCCCGACACCTCGACCCAGGAAAAACCCAAGTCCATGGCAGCCCTCATGACACTAATGACCCGCTTCTGCGCGGGCGAAGACAGCTGGTTGGCTCGCAGCAGCACCACGCCACATTCGGGCACTTCGTACGTCCGTGACAACAATGGCAAGCCGCGGCGCAACAGACACAAGCGACAGAACAACGGCGACAACACCGAAGACACGACAGTCAACGCCGGATTCAGCGGATCCAAATTTGGTTAGCGGAAGAAGCCGTTCAAAAGAAACAATCAGGGACCGTCCAGTCTGGACCGCATACTGGAATGCTCGTGCCAAATCCATGGCACCCCAGACAAGCCAGCCAACCACACCAACAGAGACTGCTGGGTGTTCAAACAGGCTGGCAAAATAAACGCCAAAAACAAGGACAAGGGGCTGCATAGCAATGATGACGAGGAGCCCCGGCGTCCGAACACGAGGGGACAGAAGAAATTCCCCGGTGAAAATGGTCAAACATGATCTAGGACACTCACATTCCCAAGCAGGAACGGAAGCAGGCACTACAGGACGTCTATGCGATGGAGCCAGTCGCCCCCAAATTCAACCCATGGTCAGCTTGTACGATCACCTTTGATCGTAGGGATCACCCTACTAGCATCCGTCACGGTGGCTCAGCCGCAATGGTCCTAGACCCAATTATCGACGGGTTCCACCTCACGCGAGTCCTTATGGATTTGGCGACAAAGACTGAACCTCGCTTTATCGGGACACAAGTCGCAAAAATGGGCATTGACCCTTCAAGGATCAAGCCCACCAAAACCACCTTTAAAGGTGTAATTCACGGAGTAGAGGCCCGTTATGCGGGCTCTATAACATTGGAAGTGGTCTTGGATCTCCGGATAACTTCGAAGTGAAGAGTTAATCTTGATATCGTCCCCTTCGCGATGGTTACCACGCCTTCTTTGGGACGAACCGCATTCGCTAGATTCAATGCGGTACCGCATTACGCATACCTCAAGCTCAAGATGCCAGACGGCGGGGTCATAATATCAATGGAAACATGGACCGCTCTCTTGAGCGAAGAGCATCTGCGCAGCCCTCGCGGCGGAAGTACAATGCGGCCTCCTCCGACAAACCAATCCAGTGACAACAACTTCGAGCACCGTCAAGCGAGTCCAGAGCATCCCGCAACAGGATCATCAGGCACGCCAAGAGCGCGACTAGCAGTCCGGCCTCCGCTCAAGCACTATCAAAGCAGCATTCGTGCCACGCGTACACAATTACGCACTCAAAATACCATGGGCGTAGGCGGAGGCGCTGCAGTGACTCAGTCAACAGTGCGGTATAACCCCCACATACCTTCATAAACCTCCCTTTTTTATTTTTCAGGACATTGCTCTAGAAGCAGCCTCCTCAGAAGAGCCGGATTGTCGGACTTACATAGGAGAGAAAACCAAGGAGGAAGCAGGCTTTGCGCACAAAAGAAAATACCCAGGTGGAATCTGTTCACGATCGTTATACCTGTTTTACATACCTACATGCAGCCTGCCCTTGGATAGGACATGTTAAATAGTCCTATTTACTTCTGCTTAAATGCAACCATTGTAAGCATACGCTTAAACGTATTATTCATCAATGGGAGATAATATATAGCGTCAACTTATTATTCCTATTTGCGCATGCTGTCGGTGTCAAAACCGGCGGATCTCGGGTAGGGGGTCCCGAACTGTGCATCTTAGGCTGATGATAACAGGAAGCAAGGGACACAATGTTTACCTGTTGTTCGCCCTCTCGATGGAGGTAAAACCCTACTTCTGCTTGATTAATATTGACTATATGAGTAGTACAAGAGTAGATCTACCACGAGATCGTAGAGGCTAAACCCTAGAAGCTAGCCTATGATGATTATGATTGTAATTGTGATCGGCCTTCTAAGGACCAACCTCTCCAGTTTATATAGACACCGGAGAGGGCTAGGGTTTACACGGAGTCGGTTACAAGGAAGGAAATACAATATCCGGATCGCCAAGCTTGTCTTCCACGCAAAGGAGAGTCCCATCCGGACACGGTACGGAGTCTTGAGTCTTGTATCTTCACGGTCCTATAGTCCGGACGATGTATATAGTCCGGCTATCCGGACACCCCCTAATCCAGGACTCCCTCAGTAGCCCCTGAACCAGGCTTCAATGACGATGAGTCCGGTGCGCAGTCTTGTCTTCGGCATTGCAAGGCGGATTCCATCTCCGAATACTCCAAAGTAATTATCGAACACTTAGACTGTGTCTGGATCTGTGAGATGATCCTCACATAGCATTGCAGGGACCATAGCATAAATCTAATCTGCTGGCAATCTTCGTACGTCGTGCCCTTGCAACGTGGCCTGGTCCAATACGAACCGGCGTTTCTCGCCCCACCTCGACTCGCATTGCGAGGCGGTTTTATTGGCACGTCCTGCCAAAGCAGAGATCGTGTTCCTCTTATTACGGGATCTTCCATCAATACGGCCGTGCGTAATCCCGCGACGACCGTTAGCATGACTCCGTGTGCTTTTAGATAAGCCTCAAGCGGTCACGCTGAGGACTCTTGATATTCACCCCCTTTATAAAGGGGCCGAGGCCTATGCCTCTTTTCCACCTCCCTCGCGCCTTCTCGCACCTTGAGTTCTAACACCCGAGACCTAAGCTCCAACACCCCAGATCCTCCAATATGTCCGGATCCAACCCTCAAGGCCGGTGGGTGGCCTCCTCAATCCAAGAGGAGGACATCACGAGGCTTAGGAAGGTCGGATATCTGACCGCCGACATCCAGCACAGGCATCCTGCTCCAGGGCAGGTCATCCCTATGCCGGAGCCCAATGAGAGCGTCGTGTTTGTTCCTCACTTCCTACGTGGCTTGGGCCTCACCCTCGATCCCTTTGTGAGGGGGCTCATGTTCTGTTATGGGTCGGATTTTCATGATCTAGCTCCGGACGCTATCCTCCATATCTCGTCGTTCATCATTGTGTGCGAGGATTTTCTCCATGTCACTCCACACTTCGGGTTATGGCTCAAGACCTTCAATGTGAAGCCGAAGATGATCGAGGGGCGACATGTGGAGTGCGGAGGTGCCATAATAAGCAGGAACGCCGATGCCCCATGGCCAGAGGGTTCTTTCCCAGAAGTATCCGATGTATGGCAGCGGAGGTGGTTTTATGTTACGGCTCCCAGAGGCACAAAGTGGGTGGCTGCCCCCCGAGTTCCGCTTGGGCCCTCCGTCACAATTGGTGTCGTGGACCAACGTAGGACTGAATTGGGGGCCCACCAGTGACGTTCCAATACTGCAGAGCCGTATCCGGGAGCTTCTTGAGAAGGACATTAACCTTGTTAGCATAATTCAAGTAATGCTAATCCGACGGATGTTGCCGTGCAAACGTCGGCCTCTCCGGATGTGGGAGTTCAATCCAGAGGATCCGCGGACTATTAAGCACTTCTTCGGCCTGACGCTCGACGGGATGTGTAAATTATTCTTCGAACCACAAGTAAAGTGTCCGGACACCACCGAGGATGCGGGCCTAAGCTGCAATCGCCTAGATGCCCAAGTAAGTAACCTTGAAACCGGACACTTTGTTTTTATTTGTCATAGTCATTATTCTGAAAACCCTCCGTGGCCAGGAATGGCTCAGCAAGGCGGAGAGAATCAGGTGTCCGGCGCCACTTCCCGAAGGCTCGCCTGGTCCAACCGTTGCCAAGATGCTTGGCCGAGTGCTCAGCAAAATGCCCTCAGGGAAAGACGAAGGAAAGGATAGTGAAGCCGAACTTCACACATTGCGCATCTGGACCGGGGGAATTGCTTCCTCCCCAAGGGAGGATAGTCGGGGAGGGGAACCCGAGGCCCCCTCCCCGCGTGGGAAGAAAAGGGCCGCCTCCGAAGACATGGAGACAGAGATGCCCAAACAGGGGAAGAAAATGTCGTCGGGGGGCTCTACCCCGACGGGCGTCCTTAGCATGCCATGCCCACCAACAGGCAAGCCCTCAACCGAGCTGTAAGTTAATCGTTAATTTGAAGGTACTGCGTTTCTCCGAGATCAATAACCAGGATTCGTCTTTTGCAGTCCGGCTAGAAGCTCTTCTCGACAGAGTTCATCTTCGGGGGATCTTCCTCCAGAGATGATGGAGAGCGCGACCCCACCCACCTCTCCGCCTCATGAAGCGGGCGACACCGAAGTGTCATCACGGAGGAGTCCGGATCTGCCGAAGCCGGAGGCTAATATGTCAGCCGCCCTGAGCCCGGGGCGTCTGGCTCCCACGGGGGCGATGAGAAGGGTCCGGCACAGTTTGATGTCCGACCGGACATACTGACAGGCCTTTTGGAGCGAGCTGCACTCTCAGAGGAGCATCGCTCATTAATGAGCACGGTGCTCAAGAAGATTTCATCCGCTACAAGCGGTTTGAATGAAGCATTTACGAGCCTGCTCAGAGGCTTTGAGGTATGTAGTGAAAAATACACTATGTTTGGCTGTAAGGCATGCGCTAGGTGTGTTCCATATGGATAGTAGCCCATGAGACTCTGGTTGCCTGCCCTAGGCGGCAAACGGGGGATCATATAGTAATGATTGTGCTGTACATATGCGCAGGTATCTAAGGGTCCGGCAGCCGACCAGTCTGCTGAAGTTGCCGAGCTAAGGAGGCAGATCGGATCTATTGATGCCGATATCACGCTAGTAAACGCGTGGCTGGACGAGTCACAAGGTATGTGCTCTGCTTTCCTTATTATGTTGTATAGGAAAATATGAGAGGGGCATAATATTAATGCAATGTGTTTGTACTGCAGATGGTGCTGCTGCCGTGGAAGCTCTGAGGGCGGAACTTGCCCAGGCCAAGGAACAAGCTCGGGTTAGCAATGCGGCTGCCCTAAAGGCGGCCGAAGAATTGAGAGCCGAACAGGCTGCTCATCGCCGAAGCGAGGAAAAGATAGCCGAAATGGCTGTGGAGTTGAAAAATGCCGCCGACCGGTATGAACTCCTTGAAAAGGAGAATAAGGCTAGCTCGGCCGAACTGAACAAGGCACTTAATGCCACCAAGGAGATGCGGACAGAGGTCAGGGTTGTGCGGGGGAAGCTTCAACAGGCCGGTAAAATCGCGGCTGGGGGCTCCTACTTACTGCGGACAAAGTTTTTGGATCCGAAGTATGCTCCCCTGGATGGACGCTAGAGTCCTGCACATGCGTATGCGGACTTGGCGAAGAGTACAGCTGATGCAGCCAAGTTTTTCGAGGATCAATGTGATAAAGAAGTGGAGAAGCTTTTCTGGTCGCAATTCAATGCTCCCACGCGCCCGCTGCCGTTAAGTGAGAAGATGGCTGCTGTAGCAGAGCTTCATAGGTTGTCCGGGCTTGCAATGCAGTCTGTAATAGACCATCTTTGGCCGAAGGGGCCTAAGCCGGATAGTTCCTTTGGTTTGGTGCAACAATTCCTTAAGGCCGTGCCTCAGATCGACGCCATGAGAAGGTCGGCGTGCATAGAGGGTGCACGAATGGCTCTTGCCCACGTTAAAGCCTATTGGACAGATATGGAGGCCACCATTGTAGCGACCCAGAATCTGGCGGGAGGCCATTATCTGGCCGAGCACTACTTGGAGCAGTAATGAAGGTGCACGCTTAATAGAAGCAGCGATGCAAGAATATATTGTTCGAGTGACAAAGTGAATCATTGTAAAAACAATGTTATTTTGATTATGAGGCTATATTTATACTTTGTGCCCGAAAGTATTATTTGTGCCTCCTGTGCGGCCGTTTTTATGTCTATGTGTAATTCTGAAAGTTAGCAGTCGTTGGCTTCAGCCCCACGCATACAATGAGGGGTTGTTCGCGAAAAATATGCATAATCACACTTGTTCCAACGTCTTGGTCCATTAAGGAGGTGATCGCACGTCGAACTAGGCAACCGGACTATATAGCTGTAACACTTTCACTTAGCCATAGGAGTTTGACGGTGGGGCTACTATGTAGCCCCTAGTACTTTTGCGTGCATCCGAATACGGGCGCATATGTACTTGGCAGGGAAACGGCCCTTCGTTAATGCGGAGGAATCCTAAAGATTCCGGTAAGTCTTCGAGTGGTTGAACAGTCTCGCGTTGTATCATGACAGTCAGTTTTCGGCTTTCTCTACTGAGGTGCTCATCCAGAATAACCAGGGCACAATCGCAGTAGTTCTCCTTTGGCCTCCTTAGCCGATAAGAACGGAACGTAAGGCGGCAAATCCAGGAGTCGGGCAAACCCAACATTTGACCAAAGACATGATTCAGAGCTGATGCATATAAGGCCAAACTCGTGACGCCGAACACTCCCGAAGGTATTCGGACTTTATAGCAGAAAATGGGCTGAAAAATGCCCATTCATTATAAACCCTACATTTCCAGGTACGTGCATTAGTCTGTCGTGGCGAAATGCCAATAACGGCAGTGTCCCCTGTGGGTATGGAACCCATGGGATGTCTAACAACAAGAGGCAATAGAAAAGGTTTACACATGGGCTTAATCTAAAAAGAAACCTTTTGAGCGGGGCCCTGCTGCACGTCTGCGCCTTTGTCTCCGTTGTGCCGTATCCTGGAAGGGTATCGCGTGAATGTTGTCTGTAAAAAACAAAACTCGTGTAGGAGAGTACAACGTAAGTATGCGATGGATAGTAAAAGTGTGAGATATTGGCCTGCCAATAAGGTTGAGCCAATTGTGGGGCTATATTAAGTATTTATAGCCCCTATGTCCTCTATGGGATTACATATATGGTGCCTTGGTTCAGTTTTATCCGGGCTGCCGGACTCGTCTAACCGTGTCTGTGGCCTTAATGACCAGTCATGCTTTCTGATGTTGGAGGCCGCTTATAGTCCGGCCGCTAGGGCCGTCGCGTGTTCCTCTGCGCGTGAAGAGCGCTCTGTGTTTCCATTAACGGTGATGACACCACGTGGACCGGGCATCTTGAGTGTAAGGTAGGGATAGTGCGGTAATGCGTTGAAGCGGGCGAAGGCCGTTCTTCCAAGCAATGCATGATAGCCGCTTTGGAAGGGTGCGATGGTGAAGAGTAGTTCTTCGCTTCTGGAGTTGCCTGGGGAGCCGAATGTTACCTCCAGTATGACGGAGCCCCTACCGTAGGCTTCAACACCTGGTATCACCCCTTCAAAGGTGGTGTTGCTTTGGCTAATTCTGGATGGGTCTATCCCCATCCTGCGGACAGTGTCCTCGTATATTAAGTTGAGACTGCTGCCGCCGTCCATGAGTACGTGGGTGAGATGGTATCCGTTGATTATTGGGTCAAGCACCAAGGCCTCTGATCCTCCGCGCCGGATACTAGTTAGGTAGTCCGTGTGATCGAAGCTGATCGGACAAGCCATCCAGTAGTTAGGTGTGGGTACGATGGGCTCTATATCGTACGCGTCTTTGAGCGCGCGTTCGTGCCTTCTCGTGGATGTGTGAGTCGTGTGGATCATGTTTACTGTTTTAACCTCTGGTGGAATTTTTACATCCCCAGGTGTTTGGTGGCGAGTTCATCCTCGTCTTCACTTGGTGTTTCCCTTCCCATGTGTTTGGCATTTAATTTGCCGGCCTGCTTGAAGACCCAGCACTCTCTGTGCGTGTGGTTCGCAGGTTTGTCGGGTGTGTCATGAATTTGGCACAGTCTGTCCAGGACTCTGTTCAGACCGGACGGTCCCTCTTTACTGCCTTTAAATGGCTTCTTTTGCTGATCGGGTCGAGAGCCCCTGAATCCGGCATTGACCGTTGTGTTGTCCGGGCTCTCTTCCTTGTTTTGGCGTTTGTTTTTATTACGCTGTGGCTTCTCGTTGTCGTCCCTTATTTCGGATGTGCTTGGGTCGTTGGTGCCTTTACGGGCCAACCAGCTGTCTTCACCCGCGCAAAAGCGGGTCATAAGGCTTGTCAAGGCTGCAATTGTCCTTGGCTTTTCTTGGCCGAGGTGTCTGGCGAGCCACTCGTCGTGGATGCTGTGTTTGAATGCCGCTAACGCTTCGGCGTCCGGACAATCGACAATTTGATTCTTCTTAGTGAGGAATCTGTTCCAAAGCTTGCGGGCGGGCTCTCCGGGCTGTTGGATTATGTGACTTAAATCGTCCGCATCCAGAGGCCGGACATAAGTCCCTTGAAAATTGGCCCTGAAAGCATCCTCGAGTTCCTCCCAACTCCCAATTGAATTTTCGGGGAGGCTCTTCAACCAGTGTCGAGCTGGTCCCTTCAACTTGAGGGGAAGGTATTTGATGGCGTGGAGGTCATCCCCACGAGCCATGTGAATATGTAGGATAAAATCCTCGATCCAGACCCCTGGGTCTGTCGTTCCGTCGTATGCCTCTATGTTCACAGGTTTAAAACCTTGTGGAAATTCATGGTCCAGTACTTCTTCGGTGAAGCACAGGGGGTGAGCAGCCCCTCTGTATCTGGACGAGCTGTGGCATGCCGTCAGCTGTTGTTGCGTCCGGTGTTTATTCCGAACTGGTATTTGGTTGGTGTGATCATTTTGGTGACCATAGTCCCTCGCCGGGGTGTGTCCTTTAGATCCATAGATGGACCTGGCCGCGCCGGCTTTCTTATCCAGGTGCTCACGTAGATCGTGCATGGCGTCGGTAGCCGCTCTGTGCGGTTATGAAGCGGTACATCTGGTCTCCTGGTCGTGTTATTCTTTGGTGGAACAGCCTCGTCGTCGAATTCTGGCAGTAGCTTGCGTTTTGGATAGCTCTTTGTATGGCGATCGTCGTCGTATCTTTCTTCAGTGTCTAGCACTTTATTCCATCTGCGATTGAGCGTTTCATGTGCGGCTTTGAGCCGTTGCTTCTGCTTCTTTAGACTTCTCGCTGTGGCCATAAGCTTTCTGTGGAGGTTATCTCGTTCCACGCGTTCTTCCGGGATGATGAATGCATCATCGTCTGGACTTTGTTCTTGTCCTGGCGCGGTTTCAAAGAACAGCCGGCGGATGCATTGCAATCCCAAAAAAAGGAAGAAAGAAAAAGTAAGAAGAGAAAATAGAAAATAAAGACGAAAAATAAAATAAAAGAAAAAAACTGAAGAAAAAAGAGAAAAAACCACTGAGGAAGAAATCTGAAAATGGGCCGTCCAAAATTGGATCGATGGTAGGAGGGGGTACACGCTAGGTCGCTACGCGTCAAATAGGAAACCCCCACGCAGTAGCGGCTGGAAATATACGTTTTAGATAGGGGAACCCCCCAACCCTACACGGTAGCGGCTGAAAAAATACGTTTGGGAATCCCCCCCACCTGGGTCGGCACACGCAATGAGAAAGAGAGTGATGGTGTATCTTGGTGATGCAGCAAAATGTGGTCATAGCCATTGGAGATTATGATTATTTTTCCTCCGTTGCAACGCACACGCCCTTTTGCTAGTATTTGATAACGGTGAAATGAGGACGACTGAGTAAGGTGCTGCTGCTTTGAGATTCGTATATGCCAAGTGTCACGCGCTCGAGGTGGTCTCCCATTTTGCTGCCTACGGTACAATTTTTTTCCTCGGATGACCAATGAGCAGTTGAATTCGGCAGACGATTTGCGGTCCGGATTCTGATATCGCACACGAGTTGATACGCATGAAGTATGAACACCAAATTCACATGGTTGGAGGCTTGGAGCCGACAACCAGTACTACAAACTGAACATATATACTGTCTTAATCTGAACCGTTCTCGTGTACTAACTGAACCTACAGTGCAAAGACTAAACTCTGGTCGTATGAACAGCTCCAGTATAAATTGCTAACCATAGCAACATATTATGTTGTATAGGAAAATATGAGAGGGGCATAATATTAATGCAATGTGTTTGTACTGCAGATGGTGCTGCTGCCATGGAAGCCCTGAGGGCGGAACTTGCCCAGGCCAAGGAACAAGCTCAGGTTAGCAATGCGGCTGCCCTAAAGGCGGCCGAAGAATTGAGAGCCGAACAGGCTGCTCATCGCCGAAGCGAGGAAAAGATAGCCGAAATGGCTGTGGAGTTGAAAAATGCCGCCGACCGGTATGAACTCCTTGAAAAGGAGAATAAGGCTAGCTCGGCCGAACTGAACAAGGCACTTAATGCCACCAAGGAGATGCGGACAGAGGTCAGGGGTGTGCGGGAGGAGCTTCAACAGGCCGGTAAAATCGCGGCTGGGGGCTCCTACTTACTGCGGACGAAGTTTTTGGATCCGAAGTATGCTCCCCTGGATGGACGCTAGAGTCCTGCAGATGCGTATGCGGACTTGGCAAAGAGTACAGCTGATGCAGCCAAGTTTTTCGAGGATCAAGGTGATAAAGAAGTGGAGAAGCTTTTCTGATCGCAATTCAATGCTCCCACGCGCCCGCTGACGTTAAGTGAGAAGATGGCTGCTGTAGCAGAGCTTCATAGGCTATCCGGGCTTGCAATGCGGTCTGTAATAGACCATATTTGATGGCGTGGAGGTCATCCCCACGAGCCATGTGAATATGCAGGATAAAATCCTCGATCCAGACCCCTGGGTCTGTCGTTCCGTCGTATGCCTCTATGTTCACAGGTTTAAAACCTTGTGGAAATTCATGGTCCAGTACTTCTTCGGTGAAGCACAGGGGGTGAGCAGACCCTCTGTATCTGGACGTGTTGTGGCATGCCGTCGGCTGTTGTTGCGTCCGGTGTTTATTCCGAACTGGTATTTGGTTGGTGTGATCGTTTTGGTGACCATAGTCCCTCGCCGGGGTGTGTCCTTTAGATCCATAGATGGACCTGGCCGCGCCGGCTTTCTTATCCAGGTGCTCACGTAGATCGTGCATGGCGTCGGTAGCCGCTCTATTGCGGTTATGAAGCGGTACATCTAGTCTCCTGGTCATGTTATTCTTTGGTGGGACGGCCTCGTCGTCGAATTCTGGCAGTAGCTTGCGTTTTGGATAGCTCTTTGTATGGCGATCGTCGTCGTATCTTTCTTCAGTGTCTAGCACTTTATTCCATCTGCGATTGAGCGTTTCCTGTGCGGCTTTGAGTCGTTGCTTCTGCTTCTTTAGACTTTTTGTTGTGGCCATAAGCTTTCTGTGGAGGTTATCTCGTTCCACGCGTTCTTCCGGGATGATGAATGCATAATCGTCCGGACTGTGTTCTTGTCCTGGGGCGGTTTGATGAACTCGTCCCTCGGGACCATTGTGATCGGGCGTCTGCTCCAAACTGGGTTCGGCGTGACCTGGCTCGTCCTACTCCGTCGCTGGGTCCGTGTGGTCGTTGTTGCCTTCGGAGTTTACTGGTATGTCGATCTTTCTGGCGCTCTTGTCGCTATTTTTACTGTTGCTGGACTTTGAGCGGCGTCTGCGCAATCGTTTTGGCTTTTGCCCGGGGGTTTTATCTTCCGGATTGTCGCCGTCGTCCTCCTTGGGCGTATCCACCATGTATATATCGTGTGACGAGGTAGTAGTCCAGCACCCCAGAGATTCTGAATCTTCTCCTGCATCGTCGTCCATACCGTCGATGCCTTCGGAGTCGAAGTCAAGCACGTCGGTTAAATCATCAATCGTGGCAATGAAGTGGGTGGTGGGTGGGCAACGAATTCCCTTGTCGTCTGCTTCCCACTCGAGCCGGACATAGTTCGACCAAGAGCCTCCTGACAAAGAGAGAGAGAGACTTTAATGAGTTCAGCATGTCGCCAAAGGGTGAGTGCTTGAAGATATCCGCAACGGTAAACTCCATTACCGGAACCCAACCAGGCTCGGCGGGCTCGGGAGTCACGGGCTTCCTTAGAAGTGAGGCCTGTGTCCGGCTCTACCGCCGATGAGTGTACGGCTTGCGGGGCGGGGGTCCATCCCTCCGTCCTTAGGCAACGCAGCCTGCTCCGGATTTAGGTCCGGGGCCACTACAGGGGTGATATCCCGAGCCTTGTCCAACAACAAGTCTAAGTCGTGCTCATCGTGACTGTCCGGTGCTCCTGGCACAGGCCCAAATCCGTCGAAGATCAAGTCTCCGCGAATGTCGGCCGTGTAGTTTAGGTTTCCGAACCTGATTTGGTGGCCAGGGGCATAGCTGTCGATCTGCTCCAAATGGCCAAGCGAATTAGCCCGCAGTGCAAAGCCGCCGAACACAAAGATCTGTTCGGGGAGAAAAGTTTCACCCTGGACCGTGTTGTTGACGATGATTGAAGGAGCCATCGAGCCTTGCAGCGACGACACAGAGGAACTCTCAATGAAAGCACCAATGTCGGTGTCAAAACCGCAGATCTCGGGTAGGGGGTCCCGATCTGTGCGCCTTAGGCTAATGGTAACAGGAAGCAAGGGACACAATGTTTACCCAGGTTCGGGCCCTCTCGATGGAGGTAAAACCCTACTTCCTGCTTGATTAATATTGACGATATGAGTAGTACAAGAGTGGATCTACCACGAGATCGTAGAGGCTAAACCCTAGAAGCTGGCCTATGATGATTATGATTGTAATTGTGACTGGCCTTCTAAGGACCAACCTCTCCGGTTTATATAGACACCGGAGAGGGCTAGGGTTTACATGGAGTCGGTTACAAGGAAGAAATACAATATCCGGATCGCCAAGCTTGTCTTCCACGCAAAGGAGAGTCCCATCCAGACACGGGACGGAGTCTTGAGTCTTGTATCTTCACGGTCCTATAGTCCGGACGATGTATATAGTCCGGCTGTCCGGACACCCCCTAATCCAGGACTCCCTCACATGCCATGGACGTGGGGGATCTATGAGGTTGCTGAATCGAAGCGGCAGAGCCTCAATCGTTGGTGCCCTTGTCATCTTCTCCGCCTCCGGTGACCAGCCGCCGCACGCCGCTCTCCTCCACCGTGCCTCCTTGACATCTCCGACTCTCCTTCGAGCTCCGGTGTGCTGCTCATCATCATTCCGTAGGAAACCATCACTGAGCGCCGCCCGATGCTGCCGCCCCTGCGCTAGTCCACTCTTTGCCGCCGACCGCTGCCACCACATGCTCTCCGCCGCAACATCACTCCTGGTGCCCGTAGGCTCGTGCAGGTGATCCGGGCTGCCGGCTGGAGCTCCTGGTGAGCGGCGGAGCGGGCTCGGCCGCGTGCTGCAGGGAGGGGAGGAAGGAGAAACGGAAATGCAGGGGGGCAGCGAGCGGCCGCATAGGGAAGCAGCGGCCGCGACCATCCAAGCGTGGTGCACACCACGTACATCACCACCGACGCGGCCACCTTTCGCCTCACGATGCAGCGTGTCACCAGCGCCAAGGCCGAGTGGCAGGTCGACGACGACGCTGGCATCGGTTTCCACCTGCCGTCCTTTGATTTTGAGCACTTGCTACCGACTACTACCGTCAAACCCTGCGGCAGCCGCGGCCCAAGTCACCGTGTACGCCCTTCTGCATCCGCTGGCGGAGCAGTCGTGCTTCCCGATGCTGCTGGACTCCTCGAACGCCATCTATGACAATAACTAGGTGACCCGGATCAAAACTGAAGCTGCATGGCCCTGCGCCATATTGCCCTTCATTCTCTTCGACGGGAGGTCCTTTAGTCACTTAACTGACTGACGTGATGGTCAAATCCAGGCGATGTGTCCGGTATTAGTCAAAACCGGTGTCCATGTCAAACTAAAACCACCTGAAGCGTTATTAAGGACGAAAAATATCCGGTTCTAATAGTTGACGGACTGAGTTTTGATGGTTTTGGAGTTGGGGGATGATTTGTAAACTTCCACAAGAGTTCGAGGACGAAAAATATACTTATCCCTTAAGCCAATCATCATTTCATCTCAAGACTCAATCTACATGTGCCCATCATGTACCCCAACAAACGAGCATAAACCCCCACCGAACCAGCCCAGACAAAGATTACACCAACGAGCGATGAGTCGGCCCACTACATGAAATGCTGAAGAAAAGAACTGGTTTGTTGGGGGTATGCCCAGATTTGGGAGCGTACTCCCACCATGGAAATGCCAGATTTGGTCTAGATGCTCTCAAGATCAATAGATGGGCAGCGGAGCACAACACGAAGAATTGGTTGACCAGTATGTCAAAGCCCAGTACTGTAAACCGGGCCATGGCTTCACTAACAATGCTCGTCTTTTGGGTTATTTGAAACGAAAGAAATTCTAGTGTTTAGAAAGAAATCCACTAACATTGTCATGCTCATCCACCCCTTCTAAATTCTCAAGCTCATCCAAGACGAGGCCGCTTTTGGATCACGGCGGGAGGTGTAGGTATCTGAGAATCACCATGCCACGCTTTTTTGTGTTGGTAGGTGTTCGTGATGTATACTATCTCCATTGGGCTATGACATGGAGCCAATGTGATGTACTCCCTCCGTCCTTGAATAAGTGTACATCTAGCTTTTCGTCTAAGTCAAAGTTTTAAAATTTTGACCAATTTTATAAAAAAATAGTAGTAACGTATGTGACATCAAATTGGTATATTATCAAAGTACATTTTAAAAAGGATCTAGTGATACTAATTTAGTGCCATAAATGGTTTTAGACAAAAGCTAGGTGTACCCTTATTCACAGACGAAGGGAGTACTTTTCTCTCTCTAACTAATGAATTAATGAATGAGGCAAATCTTTTGCCTTGGTCTCAAAATATATATTTACTGGGCATTATCTATGTGTATGTATTGCAACACTGAACATGTATATGGTGAGAAAATAGTCAAGAATATCAACATAAGCAAAATACAGGAACAGTTGTAGTTATCGCAAAGAAAAATACACTCTCTACACTAAATGTAAGACGTTAAGAGCATCTCTAGTAGAGCCCTCAAACCCCCAAACCCTTAAAAATAACCGCTTTTTTACAGTTTTCGTTCGAAAAACGTCGTAGACTAGAACCCTTAAACCCGTAAAAAAATTTAGAGGTCCAACCCTCAAACGCATAGCAACAGCTTTGTAGAAGTGAGGGTTGGGGAGGTCAACCCCGACCTGCACTCCATTTCCCTTGACGGGAGGGAATTTCCTCCGCCCTCCGCCGCCCGCCTCGATCCGCCGCCCGCCCGCCCGCCGCCCGCCGCCTCGCCCGCCCGCCCTCCGCCGCCGCCGGCCGCCTCCCCGCCCGTCCTCGCCCGCCCGCCCGCCCTCGCCGCCCCGCCCGCCCGCCCGCCGCCTCCGCCCGCCCGCCCGCCGCTCCGTCCTCCGCCGCCGCGCCTTGCCCGCCGCCGCCCTTCCTCCGCCGCCCGGCCGCCGCCCGTCCTCGCCGCCTTCCTCCGCCGCCTCCGCCCGCCCGGCCGCCGCCCGCCCTCCGCCCGCCTCCGCCCGCTCCGGCCGCCCCTCTCAGCGCCGCCGCGAAGCCGGCCCTCCGCCGCCCCGCCCAGGTTTGATTTTTTGATTTTTTTTCTTCCATTTTTACATTTTTGCTTTTTTCTTCATTTTTACATTTTGGCACTCACATTGTAGATGGTGTTGAACAACGTCGACATGGATTCGTTGTCCGATGCGTCGGATTGGTCGTCATCCGACGATTCGGACATTGACAAGTTGTTGCAAGACGACGACGTTGAGATGATGAGCCTCCTCGTCGATGTGCAAGCGTTTGAAGATCGCGTGAAACTTATGGATCAGAGGAGAGGGTCGACGATGGGGCGACTCACCAACTAGAATGATTATTGTTTTATGTCAAATGTGATTGAATTGTGATATGTCATATGATGAAATGTGATGAAATGTGTGATATATGAAATGACAGTTTTAAGGGTTGGGGTTGGGGCAAAGACTAGAACTCTCAAACCCAACCCTTAGAACGGAATATTCCGATATAAGGGTTTGGTTTGAGGGTTCTAGTCTTTGCCTCTGTTTTTCAATCCTTAAAAGTGTCAAAACTGGACAATTCTCAACCCTTAAAACTGATTTTACATTTAAGGGTTTTGAGGGTTCTACTAGAGATGCTTTAATAGGCCATTAAATTCTAGCTCTGCCTAAGCCGGCAATCCGACCCATGGGTTCAGCCGCCCATGGGCACCCAAACCGAATAAATATTGTTTCCTCGAAAAAAAACCGAATAAATATTATATGTACAGATTGTATGGTGGTACAACTGCATTGAGGGCTGATGCATAAAGCCAAGCCATTGACATTAGCTAACCAAATTTCATTACAAGCCATGACAATTAATATTCTCGCCATCTTAATGCTCATATGCATTCACTCGGTTGCATCCAAATGTGACAAGATTGACCATATGAATTACAGCACCACCAACACTTGCATACATGACTTGAACAGGCATCAGTACAGAGAAGGACGGTCATATAAAAAAGCTTCATTGCTGCTCCAAGGCTTCATTACCTCACCAAAAAGCATCATCATACTTCCTCCGTCTCAGTTTACAAGTCCTACGCGTATACCTAGGTTGCCAATTTGATCACCCTAATATAAACTATATAACACAAAAATTATATCTTTTAAAAATAGAACATCTGAAGTTTATATTGGTATATTTTTTATAATATATGACTTGTATTAGATTGGTCAAATTGACGACCTAAGGGTACGCGCACGCCCTGTAAACTGAGAGAGAGGGAGTAACTCATCAGACTTCCAAGTATTTCATGGTGGTAGTTCATACGCTTGCAGCTTGTGATTATCTAATTTCAATATCTCTAGGCGGGCAATTTTATTCCTATACATTTCATGAAAATTATGTCACTAAAGAAAGTAGTAGTTCAAAAGTTGCCCACTGGAGGCCAAGGAATTAACCACATAGGAGATCGAGATGTACAGTACACTTAAGTTCAAATCACATTTCTTCTTCTAAGCCTTTTGTCCGAAACAAGTTAGGGTAGGCTAGATATGAAACCCTTTCACGAGAACTTCCCAGGAGATCAACCATCCTAGTACTACTCTCGCCCAAATGGGTTTCATACCGAAAGGACTGGCTAAGTTTTTACGTTCGCTCTCCAAGCCTATCACAACCCTTATATACTAGTAAGCGTGCACATGTAACACACGTATAATCATAGGAAAATATGAGATACCATACAAATCACTATCTAACAAAAAATTGGACCATCTCATGGTTTTCTTCTAGCTCTGCACCAATACTTTTTACTGAAAAAGAATCATACGCGCCTACCTACGTCCGGTATGACAGATAGCCATAAATCTGTCTTAAAATGATACCATGAATCTAGTGAATCCACAATGAATCTTTTAACTGAACTAAATCCATGACAAGAATTATGGAACGGAGGAAGTAAAATTCTAACATGCTTTGGGATTGTGAAATGGAGTAATGATAAGTTAATCTTAAGGCCCATAAAAATATCAAAACAAAATTAATCTACAATATATAGTAAGACAGCAGTCAACTAAAAATTGATTGCAGAACTGTAGGATGTTGGTTTATTACCAATAAAATTCATTGCTGATTAGTAGGCCAAGTTCCCTCTGAAGGATAACAATAATGGCGGCATGATCTTGAGGAGGAGCATCAACGTGATTGCAGTGTACCTAATGCTCAACCCCTGAATCTTCCTTCAACTATTGCCAACGATTCAGTTTATCCACATGCACCGTGAAACTCAATCAACTGAACAAAAGCTATAATGTAAACAAATTAATGTAACATTTCCTAAGTCTGTCCTCTTATTTAGCATACTAAACTTTACTTTCTCTAAAAGAACAATTTCATACACAATATGTACACAAAAGGTAAACCAAAAAACTCCTGTTCATGACAAGTATATAGTTTGGTAGATAGAAAGACTCTTACGACATGGATCATAAAATAATTTGTGGAAATATATGTACGTGTGTCCTTAAGTAGATTAAACGTCTTTGCTCGGAGAAAATAAGAAGTACGTAAGAAAAATTTCAAGGGTTCTACATTCAACGGCTGCAAAAACTTCAGGTAGTACATGATATACATGGCATAAGTTTCTTTCAGATTTATCACATGCATATACTGCAAGAGAGCATTAACCATGTCAGCGCATATAAATCAAGCTTGCCCGAACAAAACAAAAAGAAATCACTCGTAGAGAAATCAGATCACCATATGAAGTTGTTAACTTCCACCTTCTCATCATTCAAATGCACCCTCTAGGAGCAGCAGTGGATAAACTGAATCGTTGCAAGCTACTCCCTCCGTTCCATATTACTTGTCGCTGACCCCACAAACTACAATAAAAAACAGAATCAATGATAAGAAAAAACTAAACTGAATGCCTTGTAGAACATGCCACATATGCTCAAAATAGATGAACGAATCAACATGACAGTAGGTTAATATATTAGGGCAAGGGTATATGGGGTAGAGCAATCAACGTGTTGGGTCGATAACTGCAGGGAGTCAATCGCGGAGGAGGCGGCTGACCGGTGAACATTTGCAATATTTTCTAGGCCACAAAAAGTGTTTGGGACTGATTAAGTCATTCCCAAAAACAAATATAAGGCGAACCTGATGGATAATCACCTCAATTTTTGCCACCACATTGTATGTGATCCCCTAATTAGAGTGTGGTGGATTGGTGCTGACATTCCCCCAAGCCAACAAAAACTGCATTCAGTTTCAGTAAGGAGATATATGATTAAAGTATCAAACACTCACCTCTATGTTTCAAGTAGAGGAAACAATTCCTTGGAGCTAGTGGTGCGTAAAAAATATTTTCTATACATTGACTTGTACATGATGTTTGCTGTCTCCAAACATTTATTGGCATGATCAACATAGCATAGCTATCAAGAATCAAGTATTTGCAATGTAAGTAGCAAAATTCTACGAAGCAACGAAGCATTCAGTAACCACCACAGAATAGGCATTGACTCTCAAGAGATAGTGGATTTGAATTTCTGCAACCTGCCAAATTTAACTATTTAAGAATGAGTTCACAATAAAAAAATGTTGTGCTAGTCAACCAAAAAGATTAATTATAGGATTGTGAGTCTATAGTGCAAAACTGCAAATAATAAGCAGTACAGCCCATAAAGACATCCTACCACATGTCATGATTACTAATTGTGAACAAGAAACTAAAACCAACCTTCTGACAAATATGGCATCGCCGCATTCCTCTAGCTTACATTACTTTGGGCAATGGAGAGGGTTGTAGGTCGCTTCTTGTTGTATTCCATTATCTTCTCATCAGACACTTGGGCATCCCAATTTTGACCCCTATTCCTCTAGCTTACATTACTTTGGGCAATGGAGGGGTTTGTGGTGAAGGCCTTCTTGAGTGCAGTGATCCAGCTGCTTCCCTTCTTGCCCATCTCCTTAACATTTCTCCCAGCCACACCCCTGCAACAATTCCATCGATAACAAGAACTCAACAAGGATCAATGATTGGACAACATGCATGCTAAGTATAGTGGTACTGATGTATCTGATGCCTAGTCTATGCAAGGGAGGCCAAATTTTACTTCAGAACTACCTTGTTTCCTAATACAAACAAGGCAGGAGGATGGTAGATACATGCAGCAAGTCCAACCATACCTTGTTTCAGCCTCCTATGCTTCAGTGGAGCAGCATCTCATGGCAGCAAACCTGCACCTATCTCCGGAACTTCCAACTCTCTCTTCATCCGGGGGAGGTGGCCGTCTTATAGATCCTTTACCGGATTGGGTGGCCAAGGGGAGCTGCCCACTTCCCCACTCGATGACACCCAACCAACCTTGCTTCACCAGTAAGCCTCACGAGGAGGCAGCCAATTGTCAGCACGGCTTTCAGCAGTAGCACTGCTCCTCTTTGGAATTGGACCTCTCCGATCCGGATCCATGTGTGATGTACGCAGGCTCGACATGGCTTGCCTTGCTGCGCACAAACTTTAACTGTAAGGCTGCGATCCGGTTGGTCGGTACAGTTGTAATCTATACAATGGAGAGGGTTGCAGGGGTGTCGGCGACGTGCGCGGGTAGGCATGGAGCGGACGCGTGCTAGGGGCGGCCGGGCGCGGGGGCGCGCAAGGCGGCGTCCGGGACGGGCACTGGCGGAGGAGCAGGGGCGGTCGGGTGGATCAGCCTGGACGTGGCGAGCGAGCTTTCGGCCCGGCTCGCGGCCCGCTAAGGACCGGACCGTTCGGTCCTGGCCCGCTGATAAAAATGGCCGGTCCGGTCTGCAGAAACAGGCCCGAAAACAAGTCGGTCCGGTCCTGTTTTTAACCGAAGCTGGCTCGGTCGAACCGCGACATTTGGCCCAGCGCATAGCCCAGCAGTCCAGTCAGCGGGATAGCGAGTCGATAAGATGCTAGGGCAAAGGCCCTCTCTCCCCGATTCGCCGATCCCTTTCCTCCTGGCCGGGAGCGCCGCCTCCGCCGCCGCCGTTAACGCGTCGACCACCACCTCCTTGTGCACTGCGCAGTGAAAGGAGGAGTGGAGGAGCCAAGGAGGGAGCTTCGCGTCTGCACGGCTGCACCTGCTCGCCGTCGTCGACCGTCGCCGTCTCTACCTGCCCATCTTCGACCACCTCCTCGCCGGTTAGCCGCCGTCGAGCACGAAGCTGGAGGACGCGGGGACGGAGCTGGAGGACGCGGGGGATGGAGCTGCTGCACGTGCACCTGAAGTCCCGCATGTCGTGGCTGTCAATTTGTAATTGTTCCTTCTCTCTGAAATTTCTTCAGTTGGTAATTGTTCACTCCCTCCTCTAAACTTTCTTCAGTTTCAGTTGGTATTTGTTCACTCCCTCTGAACTTTCTTCAGTTAGACACCGTCCTGTGCTGTTTTTCTTGCAACCTTGCTTATTTTTCTTCCATTTGAACCTCTTTTGCAACCTAATAATCTATATGTTCGAATTTGCTGTCAAATGAGTACTAAAAAGGCTCCCAGTGCACTCCCACGCACAAACTGTACACGGTCCAGTCGGTCCCCTCGGTCCGCACCGAGCTGAGGTGCAGCCGGTCCGGTCCTGGGAAACAGGACCGCATGTAAGCTCGGTCCGGTCCGGTCCGGTTTCAACCGGTCCAAGGGAGGCTCGGTCAGGGACCGGACCGGCCCGGACCGCGTCCACCCTGAGGGTGGACGCGGACACCGGGGGAGGCCGGGCGCGGCGGGCACTGGTGGAGGAGCATTGGCTGTGGTAGGGGAGCAAAGGCGGACGGGGAGCAGGGGCGACCGAGCGCGGAGCCAGGAGCGGGGCAGAGGGGTAGGGGCGGCTGGGCGCGTCGGATTCAGCGGGGCAGAGGAGGATTAAGCGGAGGGCGTGGGTTGCTGCGTGGAGGAAATTTTAGTGGCTTAACCGTACACTAACCGCATGGTTGATGCTAAACATTAAACATTGAGATGATTTTGATCGTCAGATCCCTCCATTAGACGGCTGAGATGTATTGGTTCTCCGCCCTCTCGTGCTTTTATAGGGGTAGTAGATGAAACTCTCGCTCAAATGAGTTTCATACCCATGGGACTGGCTAGTTTTTACATTGGCTCGCCAAGCCTATCACAACCCTTCTTTACCCGGGCTTGGGACCGGCTATTATGTACAACTAGAAAGGCAAAAACGATGTCAACTAGAAACCAACCCCAAGTAAGCTAGGGTGGTTGGGTTCATCACCAAGAAAAGGTATCAATCCAGATCCGGATCTCACATCAACACAATAGAGGAACAGAAAATTAAAAACAATGTATAGTGGAGAAGGAAAAACTGAGTATTTGTAGCGTAGCAAGAGGACTCAGTTGCCTTTCATCTTGAAGCCCAACACTGAAGTTCAAATCACATATTACTGGAAATATCAACGGTGCATAGAAAGAGGGCAACACACAAGAGGCAAACATAGGGGAGGAGTGCTGCAGATTAGGCTGCACCCCTGCGGGCCCTGGGAGTAAGCATGTAGGCACGAAATATCCAATGCATTCATATGGGCAAAAGCCACTCTATATCCAATACACTTGGTGATCCGCATTGCCGATGCCCTTACACCCCCGTGTGACATTTCAGCATTCAAATGGTTGCTCACAGAAAGCAAGCCGTCCCGATTTGCACGCTTCCACCTTGTCACACAAAACCCTAACCCTAACCCATACCATAAATACAAGTGATGGTATCTAATCTCAGTACCACCTCTGAATGAGCCTTACTCATCATCGCCATCAACAGCACTTTGGCGCAAATCCCACAAAGAGAATAACAGAGAAGCCAATAGTCAAAGAGTGCAAGATGACCAGAAATAACATGAGAATCGGTAAAAGCAGAAAGAATCACTATATCAGGAGCAAATCATGAACTGGTGGACACAAAAACTGGGACATGTACAAGTAAATGGCTCAGATACACTCCCATCTCAACACTATAACTGAATTTCTGGTAGAATGACCATGAACATTTATATTTGTGAACGGAGGGAGTAACAGTTAAGAGCCTTGGCGCAGCGGTAAAGCTGTAGCCTTGTAACCTTGAGGTCATGGGTTCGAGTCCTGGAAACAGCCTCTTGCAGAAATGTAGGGAAAGGCTGAGTACTATAGACCCAAAGCGATCAGACCCTAGCAGGAGCTCCGTGCACCAGGCTGCCCTTTAGGGAATAATAGTTGGTCACTAAACTGGTTACTTGCTGTGACACAAGCCATCCTAATTTAGCACCAAGTAAATCAATTAAGGTGTTAGATAGAAGCCCTCGCAGGGAGGTTATATCATCACAGCCATTCATGAACATGACACGAAGAAAACAGTAATCTTGACAGCTGAACTTGCCCTATACGACCCTTAAGTTGAAACCAGTAAAGAAGTAAAGAGAAACCAAAAGTACAAACTGATAAGTAGATAAAGAGTACAATAGAAGAATGAAATTAAAAATTCAGATAGCAATTGAAATAAGCAAATAAGATAGTTTCAAAAACCATCCAAGGGACATCAGAATTATCATAGCCATTCAAGAAAAAGGAAGAACAGAAAAGGAAAAACAAAACAGAAGACAAGAATTAAGTGTGGCTGGAGTACTGTTCCTAAAACAACAGAACTGGTTGACATACTACAAAACCAACAAAATGTGTACAAAAAAAGCGAAAATATAAACTTGCAAAACAGTCCTTTGCATCCACCAGACCATGATTTTACCGAAAGAACTAATATCATAACCGAACTCTCAACATATCTTTTATGTATACATGGATGCGAGCAAGCAAGAAATACAAATTCTCAAAAAGGAAAGATCAGTTCAAATTTTGGGAAGGAAGCACTCATTTTTACTCAGAACTTTATTGGGCGGGAGTCTCAGAGTTGGCCAATTTATAAAAGGTAGTCATGGTATTTTTGCAACAAGAGATTATAAAAGGTAGATACAGGCTTACGACAACATTGTGTTTTTTCACGTATTGGCTTCCATAAGGCCCCGCTTGGATGGCCGTTTTTGAGGCCCAAACCAGCGTAAAATACGGCTCCGAATTGTTTTCCCCTCCAGCTGGAAAAACGCGCTTGGTTGGTCGTTTAGACGCAACCCAAAACGATCGTTTTTTCATTTACACCCGTAATACACTTGTAAGTAATTAGCGTCTCCAGGGCTCTGTATTTTTTCCGGCCGGATTTCATTGGTGGCCGGTAAGATACAACTGTATCTTAATGCACGCGGAAAGCTAAAACGGCCATCCAAGCGGGACCTAAGCATTAAAATGGTCAATTGGTCATCAGCAGAAAGCAAACCGTTCAAATATTATTCCTTGAGGGCAGTTAGCAGTTGCAGTGCTGGACCAAAACAGTAGAAAAGAAGTTGACAACTTGCCAACTTGAATGTACATCACTACCAAAAGAACTACATAAAATTTAATATGGGTAGTAAAGAACATGGAAAATGACCAAAGAACTAACCATGGACAGGACAGGGGTGGGGTAGTACAGGAGGACATGGAATATCGCCAGAGAACTAGCCATGGACAGGGGTGCATGGAAGCTAGCTATCCATGTGCCAGAACCATGAGTTGGTTGCGAGATTGTGTTTCAGCACTAGCCTACCCCACTTGTTTGGGACTAAATGCTTTGTTGTTGTTGTTGTTGTTGTTGTTGTTGGTAGTAAAGGAGGACATGCACAGATCATGTTTCACATATTTAACCCCATGAAAAGGGAGTAAACACATTCAACCACTACTAGTACTAGGACCACCACAGTGAGACGAGCTTGAGCAAAGCCCAAATGCACCAAACTGGTTCCCTCGACAAAATCATGAGAAGACAAACCGAACACCACAAGAGGTGACCTGTGCGTTAGCCAATGTTAGTGAGATGGGCCAGTCCACAACCATCAAAATTTATCACTCTACTCATAAAAAGGCGATAGGAATAAATAAATGTGTAAACCATACTGTATAGGAGGGAACAGTATTAGTTGAACTGAGAGGGCTCATATTCGCCTTTGATAGATCATACAACCTAGCCCCACCCTCTTCATTCACCAGATCAACCCCCGCCACTGAAGTCAAGCTCTGCTGGTTATCACTCGACAGAGCCATCAATATTCGGTCAGAATGAAAGGTCACAAAAGAGTGGAGAGCGTGTTTTTTATACCCACGGCTCCTCGAATAATCGAAGACAGGTTTATTGTCAGCCAAGTTTGATCATCATTGCCCCTGATAAAGAGATGGATAGATCCCTTTGCGCATGCAACAGTTAAGGGTGAAAAGTAGGTTGGATCAGATACAAAACATCTGCAGCTAAGCACAGTATCAGCAGCTGGAGGGCGATTAGAACACATGAGGAGTTTTTGGGGAGTTCACAAAATCCTGAGAAATTTTTGGGGAGTACTATTTGAATGAATGGCTCAGATTTAACCCGCCATGAATCACCAAAGTTGGGAAATGCTTCAGGTGGTACAAAATCCTGGGAAAGTTTTGGGGAGTACTATTTGAATGAATGAAGTGGTACCATAAACAAATAAAATATCTCTCTCCCTCTCCCTCCCTCTGTCCAGCAACAAATTACCACAACTAGTAACTTAGTGCAGAGCAAGGCCTCCTAGTTGAAATTCTGGGCAAAGTTGAATGGAACCAACCTAGGAGACGTGAAAGCATCTCTATCGCAGGATACATTGAAAGATCTCCAACACCAAGGGGCGGAAATCATCATAGCCATTCAGAAAAGAATAAAACTCATCAACACACAACAGAAACAAATATGCTGTGTTCAGAAGTTAATTTGGAACACTGCACTGATGGCCGTATTACTGGCAAAAAGAAGCAATTTACATTTGCTCACTTCAGAAAAAAAGAGTCACTGCAAGCCAAATAAGAACAGGGTAACATAAACCTTCCAAATTGTTCACTTCAGATAAAAGGAGTAACTACAAGCCTAATAAAAACAGGATGACATAAACTTTCCGTTTTGAAACAGAAGAAAAGCATAAGTTTGCAAAAAGGGATGCGTATAATACAAACAGAAAACAGGAAATGCAGCTTGCCCGTTTATCCGATGAAAAATGGGGTTCTAATGCTAAATAGTCAGACATGTAACATTGAATAGTGGCAATACTATTCCAACATGAGAAGGGGGCCAACCGCCAACATATAAATCCCAAATGACCCAAGCAAAAGCTCCAGGAGGACATTCAGTTATGATAAGACAAAATATATAAGCCTTTTTAACAAATACACTTTTGCAGTTGACAAATTTACTTGACACTCATTTAGAATCCGTGCAAGGGATCTGCACCATGCTAATGCATCAGAAATGTGGCAGTTAATATTGACAGCAGCAGCTAAAGAATAGAATAATTACCACTGAATTAAATAGCATAGAGAATCATAAAAAAAGGTCTGCTCTGACCAAAACAAATACGAAGGTAATCTGAGCTTCAGTTTATAGAAAACAGAGACATAACAGATCAAAACTTTGTCTTTGAAGAAGCATCTGGAAGGACAAGATAAGCAAGAAAATAGCTTCTCGTTAACTAGTTGAATAGAACTGCCAATAGCTACAAGCATTGGAGGAAAAAAGGGCAACCGTTTGACACATATATAGTATGTACAACTAGAAAGGCAAAAACGATGCCAACTAGAAACCAACCCAAGTAAAGCTAGGGTGGTTGGGTTCATCACCAAGAGAAGATATCAATCCAGATCCGGATCTCACATCAACACAATAGAGGAATAGAAAATTAAAACAATGTACAGTGGAGAAGGAAAAACTGAGTATTTGTAGCGTAGCAAGAGGGCTCAGCTTTGCCTTTCATCTTGAAGCCCAACACTCACGTCTCTTGCTGCATAACCTACCCATCGCGATGTAATTGAACTGCCCTGGTTATCACTCATCAGAATGACCATCCAAGGCGCAGAACATCCAACATTAGCAATGAATTGAACAGGCTGCAAGAGAAGGGTGAGCTCTTACGGGCATCTCCAACGCCAGCACCCATTTGGGGCCCCTATTATGGCTGTCTTGATTGCTCAACACATAATTATTTCAGCCACAGGCATCATCATCGCCCCTCTTTTTAAAAAAAAAAGGTCAAACGGCCAAGAAACATGACCATAACATCCATCCATCCATCCATTAGGCTAGTCATAGTGGTGAGTAACTTAGACAGTCTCAGGAGCTGCTCATACCTGGCCTCGACCGACCAAACCTCACAATGTGGACGACGCATCAGACAACGCCTTACGGTTCCCAGCCACGCCACAACCAAATCCAAGGCAATGGACTGGCGGCGGCTGGCAGCACCATAGAGACCGGAAACTGACGTGGCAGCCACCCGGACGATGGGTCGGTGAGTCGGCAATGAGAGCTTGACTGATTTGTTTTAGGGGGGGAGAGAGAGAGGGGAAACAACACCAATTGAAAAGAAGCTTGTCCAACATCGTCTGAGATGGTTTGAGCATATTCAGCGCAGGCCCCCAGAAGCTCCAGTGCATAGCGTGCGGAGAATGTCAAGAGAGGTCGGGGTAGACCGAATTTGACATGGGAGGAGTCCGTTAAGAGACACCTGAAGGATTGGAGTATCACCAAAGAACTAGCTATGGACAGGGGTGCGTGGAAGCTTGCTATCCATTTGCCAGAGCCATGAGTTGGCGTGAGATCTTATGGGTTTCACCTCTAGCTTACCCCAACTTGTTGGGGACTAAAGGCTTTGTTGTTGTTGTTGTTGTTGTTGTTGCAGAGAGAGGGGAAATAAGGATCGTAAGAAAAAGAGGGCTCAGTTTTTCATTTCATCTTCAAACCCAACAGTCACATCTCTTGCTGCATAATCTACCCATCACAATGTAAAAGAACTGCCCTGGTTATCACTTATCAGAATGACCGTCCGAGGTGCAGAACATCCAACATTACAGATGAATTGAACAGGCTGCAAGGGAGGTGGGCTCTAATTTAGTACCCAAAGGCCACACAGCTGTCTTGATTGCTCAAGACATGCTTATTTCAGCCACAGTCATCATCATCGCCCCTCATTTTTTACCGAAAAGGAGGTTGTACCCCCGGCCTTTGCCCACCAAGCAAGATGACCCTGATATCCATACACAAATACATACTCACTCTGTAAAGAAATATAAGAGCATTCAGATCATACTCCCACCGTTTATAAATATAAGCCTTTATAGAGATTCCAATATGGACTACATACAGAGCAAAATGAGTGAATTTACATGCGTGCACATGTCCATCCATCCATCCCCATCAGCCTCAGGAGCTACTCATGCCTGGCCTGGACCAACCAACCAAACCTGATGGTGCCCCAGATTACACCGTACGGTTCCCAGCCCACGCCGCAGCCAAATCCAAGGCAATGGAACGGCAGAGGCTGGCAGCACCGCAGCAGTGAACTGATGTGGGCACCACCCAGACGATTGGCCAGCGAGTCGGCAATGAGAGCTCGACTGATTTGGCTTAGGGTTAGAGGTAGAGGGGTGGGGGTACATGTAGCATAGCAAAAGAGGCTCAGTTTTGTCTTCCATCTTCAAGCCCAACCCCCACATCTCTTGCTGCATAATCTACCCATCACGATGCAAGAGAACTGCCATGGTTATCACTCAACAGAATGACCGTCCGAGGCACAAAGCATCGAACATCAGCGATGAATTAGACAGGCTGCAAGAGAGGCAAGGGTGGGCTCCAAGGCCAACTCCGACGCAGACACCGATTTTTTCGGCTCTGTTTAGTACCACCACGCCACGGCTGTCTTGATTGCTCAAGACATGATTATTTCAGCCATCGTCGTCATCACCATCATCATTGCCCCTCTTTTTTCCCCAAAAAAGGAGGTTCAACCCCCGTCCGAGCAAGCAACATGACCATGATATCCATACATACATACTCCCTCCGTTCCAAAATGTACTCCCTCCGTCCCAAAATAGGATCGTGGTTTTAGTTCACGACACATGAATGTATCCATCCATCCTGCTCAGGAGCTGCTCATACCTGGCCTCGACCGACCAAACCTCCCGAACGATGCATCAGACAACAGAGTACGGTTCCAGCCCACGCCACAACCAAATCCAAGGCAATGGAACAGCGGTGGCTGGCGGCTCCGTAACAGTGTGGAACTGACGCAGCGGCCACCGGGACGGTGGGTCAGCGATCCGGCAACGAGAGCTCGACTGATCTGGTTTCTGGTTAGGGTTTGCTTGTGTGAACTCGGCGCGCGCGCACACAGGGTGAGCGAGTGAGTCTGAGAGAGAGAGCGAGCGAGCGAGAGGGAGACAGATGGGGATAGTACCGAATCGAAAGCAAGATGCAGCCAAGCTGGCCAAAAATCCATCTACGGCGGCTCAGATCCCGCGCCAGGCCGGACCAAGCCCTCGACCGGAGCGCACCACGGGCCCCGCCGCCCGGTCCCCAGTCCGCGCCGCCGCGGACGCCTCCCGCACAGGCGGCATCCCCGAGGGGGGGGCCCGAGCCGATGGGCGACGGCGCGGCGGGAGGGGCTGGCCCCGAGGAGCGGCGACCCGGCGCGTCGGCCGGTCGGGAGACCGGCCGGATCCGGCGGCTCCCTCCATCATCGCCGCCGTTTGGGGAGGGACGCGGTCATCGGCCACGGCGAGCGGGGGTGGACGGTGCGGCGGGATTCGACTGGATCCGATTAGAGCGGTCGCATCGCGTGCTATGCTCCGCCGCCGCACGCAGCCATGCCGCCGGTGGCCTCTCGCAGCCGGACTGGTCCGAGGTAGCTAGCTAGCTAGCGTTCGGCGGCGACGGGAGAAGAGAAGAGATGGATCCAAATCCGGATGGATGGGTGGGATGGAATGGAACCAAATTAAGTTTCTGATGAAAATGGTCATTTAGGCAAAGTAACACGAGGAGCCCTGTGAGGGCCGAATGAGAGGGGGAGGATAAAAGCGCCTAGACCAAGGTACGAAGGCTAGGCGGTGAGAACTGTATTCCATCTTCAGGGAGTTATCATCGCCCCGCCTTCCATTACGCAGGACACAAACCCTAACAAACTCAAAGAAACATCTAAAAACGGTCCCTCCCGCGAAAAGGGCCGGGATCCACCACACCACATGGCACTAAGGCCGCATGAGACAAGGCAGAGCAGATTGGCGGCGTTAACGGTAGGCGGGAACCCTAGTCGCGTGTTCGCTTGGGAGGAGTGACGGAGAGATGAGTTGAATCGGAACAACGTGTTGGCCAGTTCTTTTGTGGCTTACTTGGAGCTGTGGAAGTTGCCCCTACCCAGTTTATTCTAAAAGCCTAATATAAAATATTATTTTAGAAACTTACTAATTAAGGTTTATCAGTCAAACATGGACCATCAATCAACAACAATTACTATATCCACCTCAAACAACGACCCCCTTCATATAGCTAAAAATAGAGAACTTAGGGCCCGTTCGAATCCTGTCTTGTCGCGCGTGCGCAGAACAGACGCGAGACACCAAGGACTGTAAACGTCCCTTGCCGATTCGTAGACGGGGCGCTAGGTGAGGGCCTACCGCAATGAGAAATGCACGAATGACACAACGATCTACCCAGGTTCGGGTCGCATGATTTTGCAATGCCCTACTCTTCATGTGTGGTTCATTTGGTGAGCAGTGGACTACAAGTCCTTTCCGAAAACGGAAAGAGTAGTGTACTCCTAATCTACAAAGCATCCAACCCTCTTCTTAGTAGCCAGGTCCTCCTTTTGCATCTCAAGGGGTACCACAATGGCTTCATTGCTAAGGAAACTACCTCGCCCCGAAAGTAGGTACGCGCATTAAATGCACGATGAAGTGTTATCGTCTTTTGACTCCCGGGAATGAACAACCATCTTTTCATCGCCGCTCAAGGTGGTGGCTTGGTCTGGTCATCCTTTCGGTATGTAAGTGGATGACTTGACCCCGGCGCCGCTGTAACTCCACCGCCCAGGCTGCCTACTCACGACGTGACACAAAAAGATTGTACAAGCAAGAAGAACTATCATGCCATGCGTGGAGCACCATGGCATGAGCCCCCAGGGGGCGGTTAGAATAGTCGTTGTCGGGTGGCTTCGTTCGTGGACGTCTTTGTAAACCTCAGGCTTATTGCCGAAGGGTCTTGAAACTAATCTTGAATGTCGAAGATCTTGACGAAGATTTGCATGCCACCACAAGGCTCCTTACCAGAGTTCCTCCCTAGGCATTCATCCTCCTAACCACGAGGAGCTACCTATGGTCCGTGCGCGGTTGGTTATGTGAACCATCTATTCAAAGTGCCGACAGATCCTCTCCGTCCCCATGCTTCCCCAGCTCCACGCTGGAGCGATGCCGAATGGCCCACCTCCGTGGAGCCAACTTCTAGGAGCCCAGCCCTCCGCAGTGTAATTTTGTGGGGACACAAAAATGTAGTTCCTCCAGACGAAGATGGAGTTGGTTAAATTTACGGGAGAACGCCCTTCTGAAGTGGCCTATGTAACGTTTCGATCCGGAGAAAACATACCGAGCGAGCCGATGACCTCATGACCCCACAGCCAGACCAGCCCACGCCTAAGCGAAGCAGCGGAAGCTGCCGCTGCTGCCGAAAACTTCATAGCTCCCATGTAAAGTTGGCTAGGGTTGGTTGGCTGAGAAGCTTGCCTGTTTGGGAAGCAAGAGAGCTTCCGAACAGGGCCTTATTATACACCAACGAGCAATGAGTCAACCCGGTGCATGAAATGCAGAAGAGAAGAACACATTCTTCATGCAGAACCACTTTGCAAAGGAGTTATCATGTGATGAATTGAAGACATGGCACGCCTAGTCCCATAAAGGGGTAAATCCTCTAGTCTTAAATAACTACAACCCACTACCAGATTTTCCTTTCCATGCAATGATGCCACATCACCAAGTTATGCATGGAATCACAAGTTTCTTTTTACATTAACCCCTTCATGTAAAACATATTACCTCATGCATGACTTTTTTTCCAGAGAATTAAATCATGTAAGACACTTTTGCATTTGTTTTTGCATTAACTTTAGTCTTATTATATCATTTAATCATACAATTTTTTATTCTTAAAATAGCTACAAACCACTACCTAGTTTTCCTTTCCACAACAATGCCTCAACATCAAGTTATGCATGGAGTCATAAGTTACTTTTTTTTATTAACCCTTTCATGCAAAACATACCACCTCATGAATGACTTTTCCAGGGAATTAAGTCATGTGAGACACTTTTATATTTGTTTTTTGCATTAATTTTAGTCTTATATCACTTAATCATACAATTATTTAACAAGGTTCCCGCAGCAACTCGCGGGACATCGTCTAGTGTTCTGAAACCATGCGTTCAACACAAGTTGGGTACTCGTGTGGATGTCTCGATTTATAAGGGGGGCGAATACAAGGCATGCACGGGAATCAAGGAGGCCGAAATCATCATGTGGTTATAGGGACGCCTCGATTTCCAGGATGTTTATTAAGATAAGGATCAATTAAGATGTTTTGGGCCTCATGCGGAGTTAATGCGAAATGACGTCATGGCGGTTTAAGAAGATTTTGAGAGCTGACGTCAGGACGGGTTACAACAAATGATGTAGATTCTTACAAGTCAGGTATTGAAGATTGATATGAACAAGTTCAAATCAACCTGGGGCCTAATGTTGGGGATATAACTACTGGGTATGAACCGCCCAGGAGGGGCCGGGTCATACCACTAGCGATTATCCATGAAGGTGGCGGGTATATGGATGGCAATGGGTACCCATTACCCGCGTACCCTGCGGGTAAAAACCCTATTAGGGTAAGGGTATGGGAGAAAAATTTACCCATGGGTACTTAAATGGGAAAAATATCATACCCATCGGGTTGAGAGGGTGCGGGTATGGGATCGTATAACCCATGCCCGCGTACCCATGCACCCATCTAAAATGTGGACAAGTGGGTTCCCTTTAATATCCTAATGTATTAATTTTCTCCTCCTAGTCACGCTAGGTAATTAAAAACTCTAATGTGTAGTCAAAGTATCACTATAATTTATCATGATTTTGTGAACTTAAAGTGTATGCCTATGTGTTGTTGTTTAACATTTTTATGTGTCGTTTTATAGGCAAATATTTTTGTTTATGAGAATGTGTTGTTGTTACAGTATGTTGTTGTACATTATTGTTTAAAATGTGTTGCTATTAATAATGATTATATGTAGCTTTTTACAACTATTTTCTACTCAATTGATGTCTTGTATACGCGGGTATTTTTACCCGCGGGTACCCATATACCCTGTCGGGTGATGGGTATGGGAAAAAATTGTATCCTTGAAGGGTATGGGCATGGGTGATGGGTAAGTTCAGGGTGGACGGGTAAGGGTATGGGGTGGCTTCACCCGTACCCATACCCTGCGGGTGCCATCCCTAGGCGGGTCATCGCAAGCCTGCTGACGGCCCAAGACCCAGAGGCAACTTAGGGCCCAAGAGGATGAACCACCATATAAATAACTTGTATTGTAAGGCAGACTTAGTTAGTCACCGAGCCGGACACGTTGTCCATGAGCCGGTCGGGACCCTGCAAGCCGTCAGACGTCAACCTGTGTATATAAATAGACGATCCGGCGGCGAGTTAGGGCAGAAAAGAAGAGATCGAGAACTAAGTCAAGCGTATTCGCTCCCTGATAATCAAAACCCAAGCAATAACCACCCTACACTGGATTAGGCTGTTACCTCCACCACGAGGGCTGAACCAGTATAACTCTCTATGTCCCTTGTCCCGTTTAACCCCTTCAAGCTAACCACATATCTGACATGACAATTCCACGACAGTTCTCGCAACAGCTTGCGGGACAGTACTCGTGTGGATGTCCATATCCGATTGACCAGCTGACCGCTAACATATCTATACTACTACTCCCTCCGTCCCAAAATTCATGTCGCGGCCCCAGTTCATTGGCAAAGTTGCAGAACAACCCTCGCAATTCGAAAAGTGTGACAAACAGACACCTCCGCCACATCTTCCTCCGCTTGTCCCCCGCACGATTGCCAGGGGCCGGCACCGGCTAGCCGCGATTCCGTACGGGCGTCGCCGCTGTCGCAGCCCAGACCTGCTCTGCCGTCGCCCAGATCTGCGCCGCCGCCCAAAACTGCTCTCCCGTGTGTCCTCGATCTCCCGCTGATGCTTCTCCTCAAGCTCCGGCGACTGCTTCTCCTTGAGCTCCGGCTGCTGCTTCTCCTCGAGCTCCCGTTGCTGCTTCTCCTCGAGCTCCCGCCGATGGAGCTCTGCTGTCTCCCGTGCTTCTCCCGTGCCCGAGCTACTGCTGCTGCTGCTCCTCTGCCCTCTGAAGCTACAGAGTAAATTCAATCAAATTCACTGTTAATTTTGGAGCAAATCAAAATAAGACAAGATTGCTGGGATGTTTGTTCGCTTCGGCCGTGCTCAAATCTCATATGCCAACCAGAGTTTGCTCCAGTTCCTCCTAGACATCAAAATAGTGAACTGATGGCCAATTTTATTGAAATTCACACTCTATCTTAATTTATCAATTGGGTAACTGCACAATTGTGTCTACTGCTGCTTCGGACACTGTGAGAATCTTAATTTATCATGTGCACATAGGCCACGGCCAGACGCAAATCTGTGAATATGGAAGAACAACTAATATATGGATTAAAGATACTCTGCTTTCTTTTTGGTTAGTTGCCCTGTTTCATTTCTTTCTAAAACACTGTCTATCTTTAGGTTCTAGCACATCTAAGTAATGTGGCAAGAGTCAAGTAAGCAAGAAACAAAGATAATTCTGTTCAATTTCAAATTCAGTAGCACAAGCATAACCAATACAGATGTTGAGATAAACAATTGGTGTGAACGAAATAATTTCAGACAAACATCACATAATGTACTGCATATTCAACTCAAAATTTAACTGAAGATTTAACTGAAAATGTACTAAAGATTTAACTGAAATCCAGTGCAAATTAGTGAAAAAAATTCAGTACAAACCATACACTCCACAAAATTCAGTAGATGTGCTGCTGTAGAACTGTTCCCGCTTGTGATGGCTTGGAAATTTGTTCAGAAGTTTGCCATGTCGTACTCTCATTAATTGAGTTGAGAGAAAATGATGCATAGTCCATGAGTAAATGCCAAGATCCAAGATATTTACATGCGTGCCTTCTTGGCTGTAGTTCCTTTTCCTTTCTTTAATTTGTTCAGATTGTAAATAAAGAGAGCATGATTGTAAAAAAGAATAGGTAGTTATCTGACTGAATCTAAGAATAGGTAGTTAGGTAAAAAATAGGTAGTTTACTTTAAATGAATCAGTTTACTGAATTAAGTGCCTGGTGTATATGAATTGAAAAATAAATTCAGTTTACTGATTTTGGAGTAAACTGAATTTTATGTGCATAGCAGCCTTTCTTTGCCAACTGAGTGAATTTTGAGATAGTACAAATCTTACTAACATGTCGGATTTGGGTTGCCTATGTGTCCTGGATGTACTAGTAATCATCTTTTTAAAAACTTAACAAAGTTCATGATTCAGAAATTCCAATGGTTCTGAACTTAAGTGATTCAGAACATGATTTAGTAACAAGGTTCATAACTTAAATGTTGTCTCCAACTTAAATTCAGTAACAAGGGAGAGGAAAAAACCTTTTGCTGCTGCTGGAGGAGAACGGAGGAGGGCGGTTGCTTGGTTGCAAAACGTGACCACAGTCACGACGTTGGGCGTTGTTTCGTTAGCAGTTCATGGGATCGGATGACCAAGGGTGCACATCATATGCCTGTGAAGATCAGCAAGCAAGTGGTGTGGTCAAAGGAATGGGTGATGAAGTAGGGGATACATACAAGTTGCACAAAATGTTCAGAACCAACAACCCAAAGGAACATACAGAACTTTGCAAGTTGCAACTAAAAGGGCCAGGCCACCCAAGCAATTGCAAGTGTTCTGCTGCATCACCGGACAGCAAGACAGTCACCAAATCTCCAGGCCCGTACTGCTGCAACTGCAACTGCAACTTCAAATTTTCTAGTTTTACTCAAATTTCAGTCAAACATTACAATTTGGGGACAACTTGGGGACAGTTTGGATCCTCACCTTTGCTCTGTCAGTCGCGGGCAGTGCTGGTTGCTGGGAGGCGAAGGCGGGGATGGTTGCTGCTGCTGACGGGGGAAAGTGGAGAGCTTCTGCCGACTCCAGGGAGGTGCGCGGGGGAGCAAGATGGACGAGGTTGGCGGCTAGGTGAAGGAACTGGCGGGGAACGGCTTCATGGTCTACGACGGCCAGCCGACGAGGAGGTGGTTGACGATGGGAAGGGCCAGCTCCGGCTCGCCAAGCTCGGGAAAGGTCGCCGCCGCCGGAGAGCAGATCGAAAACAAAAATCGCTCCTTCCCGTGATTCACCATGGGGAACGAATAAGGAACAAGGAGAGGGAAGCGCGGTGGAGGCATGGGGCGGGGCGCGGGGGAGCTTCGACGACGCGCGGTGGAGCTGAGCAGGGGACCTCCGGCGCAGGGAAACCGAGCAGGGGACCTCCGGTGCGCAGGGAAGACGAGCGAGGGAGGGAGTGCGGGTTGTGTCGGGAATTCGCTGAGGTTTTTTTTTGTAAAAGTGCCACTGCGACATATTTTTCGAGATGGAGGGAGTACCATTTAGTGTACCAATTTCAAACTGAGCTCAAGCATCGATTATAACTGCTGGTCGTTTAAATCTAGGACACCGATAAGTGTCACACGGGTGACACAAACACACGGCAACTTCGAATATTTTTTAGACAAGTTTAGTGACGCGAGGATGAATACTTTTTTTTCAAATGGCAGGTTTATTTTTTCTTTAGATTTGTTTTGTCTTTTCAGATGGCAATTTTAGTTGTAAAAAACGTCAGGTCTAGATTGCTTCGTGGCTGACACTTATCATTTGGGTAAATGGTCGAGAGCAGTAGTAGCCTGCCACTACCTCCACCGTATTGAACATTGCTTGCAGCTTGAGCTGACTAGCTGAAACAGCCAGTTCCAATCCAACCGATGGAGACTGCGGCACTTCAGAATCCAGATGAAACTGTATAATGAGACATAATGATAGACAGGTAGAGGAAACTCAATATTTAGATTCTCAAACATTATGCCTCTGGGTAATGAATAATAAAAATCTTCCGTACAAATAGTCATGTACTGGGCATTATCTGTGTATGTATAGCAACAATTTCGAATAGTTATTCTGATATTTACTGGGCATTATCTATGTATATGTATGGCAACTCTGAACATGTATATGGCGAGAAAATAGTCAAGAATACGAACATGGGCAAATTCAGGAACAACTGTAATTCTCACAAAACGAAATACACCCTCTGTTCCTAAATGTGATAGTACTTACAAATCTCAAACAACATAATTTACAAACAGCATCAACAGGCCACTAAATTCTGGGAGTAAACATGTAGGCACGTAGCTGCCGAAAACAAATACAGGGAGCTGGTTTCAAAGATGAAAAAAGAGGAATAATAGTATCATAAGTACAGATTGTATGGTAGTACAGTTGCACTGAGAGCTCATGCATAAAGCCAAGCCACTGACATGGCAATTACTAGTATTCTCGCCATCTTAATGCTCATATGCACTCACACTCGGTTGCATCCAAATGTGACAAGCATGTTACCAGATTGACCATATCAATTACAGCACCACCAACACTTGCATATATGACTTGAACAGGCATCAGTACAGAGAGAGAGAAGGGCGGCCACATAAAAAAGCTTTATCGCTGCTCCAAGGCATACTTATTATTACCACACCAGAATACATGACAGAGCATCATCAGAACTCATTAGACTTTGAAGTATTTCATGGTGGTAGTTCATACGTTTGTAGCTTGTGATAATCTAATATCGAGATTTCTAGGTGAGCAAGTTTATTCCTATACGTTTCATGAAAATTATGTCATTAAAGGAAGCAGTAGTTCAAAAGTTACCCACTGATAGCCAAGGAATTAACTACATAGGAGATCAAGATGTACAGTACACTTAAGTTCAAATCACATATTACTGGAAATATCAATGGTGCACAGAAAAAGGGAAACACACAAGAGGCAAACCTAGAAATATATGATGACATCGAAGACCAAATGTAATATCTTTTGGCTGACGCTTGAGGTGCCATAGTGCAGCAGATGCATGAATGAAAAAGAGCAAAGTAGCACAATTTATACAATATATAAAGGTACGAAAGGGAAGAAAACCATGCACGAAATAAAATGCAGGAAGGACTAAACGGGAACGCTGAGCATAGAAACAGAACATGCAAGTAACAAAGGACGTACAGTTGCAAATAATAGCATATTTTGAACAAAAGATGTGAGGCCCTCTGCCGCTTCCCAGGGCCCTCAAATAAAGTAGAACCTCTTGATGCATCAGTAAGTAAAAGCATTCTGAGTATGTAAGTGTAAAATAGCACAAAATCCAGTTTGCTATGAGCATATCTTGTAAGTTCCACAGATGATAACATATATTACAGTGAGATCCCAATACTGCTATAGTTCATTAATAGATTGAGAATATTCAAAAATATACATAAGCAAATAACAACAAATTGTAGAAAGAGAGGTCATATTTATCAATAAAAATGGGAGGCTCAGAGTTGCCTTGTCTATCATATGGTCAACCCACTCTGTATAGTGTATCCTTGGTGATCCGCGTTGGAGATGCCCTTACACCCCTGTGTGACATCTGAGCATTGAAATGGTTGCTCACAGAAAGCAAGCCGTCCCGATTTGCACACTTCCACCTAGTCACACAAAACCCTAACCCAAAACCATACCCGTAAAAACAAGTGATAGTATCTGAACTCAGTACACCTCTAATGAGCCTTACTCATCATCGCCATCAACAGAACTTAGCACAAATCCCACAAACAGAATAACAGAGAGAAGCCAATAGTCAAAGGGCATGCAAGATGACCATAAACCACAGGAGAATCAATGAAAGCAGAAACAAACACAATATCAGGAGCAAATCATGATCTGGTGGGCGCAAAAGTTGGGACATGTACAAGTAAATGGCTCAGATATACCCCCAGCTCAACACCATAACTGAACTTCTGGTAGAAGGACCATGGAATCCCTCTCTTTCTCTCTCTCTCTCTCTCTCTCTACACACACTGTTAAGTGTATTCATAATTCCAACATTTAAGAATTATAGTTAGCCGCTAAACTGGTTACTTGCTGTCACACAAGCCCTCCTAGTTTAGCACCAACTGAATCAGTTCAGGTGTTAGACAGAAGCTCTCACAGGGAAGCTATATCATCACAGCCATTCATGGACATGACAGGAAGGAAACAGTAGTGTTGGCATCTGAACTTGCCCTATATGACCTTTAAGTTGAAATCAGTAAAGAAGTAAAATTATCCGAAAATACTAGTAACTGATAAATGGATACAGTACAGTAGAAGAATGAAATTATCAAAAGTCAAATAGCAATTGAAAGAAGAAAACTGACCCCGCACCAAATAAGATAGTTTCGAAAACTTTCCAAGGGAAAGCAGAACTATCATAGCATTCAAGAAAAAGGGAGAACAGAAGGAAAATGTGAGTACTGTTCCTAAAACAACAGAACTGGTTGACATACAGCAAAACCAACAAAATGGGTAGGAAAAAAGGCCGAAATGTAACCTTGCAAAGCAGTCCTTTGCATACCAAAAGAACTAAAACCAAAACCAAACTCTCATCATATCTTTTATGTATACATGGATACAAGCCGGCAAGAAAGACAAAATCTCAAAATGGTAAAGATAGTCATGGTATTTTCGCAACACACGATTTTTGTGGTTTTCCACGTATTGGCGTCTATAAGCATTAGAATGGTCATCAGCAAAAAAGCAAACCGGCCAAATTGTATTCTTAGAGGCCAGTTAGCAGTTGCTGTGCTATGCCAAGACAGTAGAAAAAATGTTGAAAACTTGCAGACTTGAATTTACATCACTGCCATAAGAACCACTAGAAATTTAATGGGGACATAAAGGAGGACATGCAGAGACAGGAAAAGAGAGCAAACATTTGCTGATCATGTTTCACACATTTAACCCCATGAAAAGAAGGAAGTAAACACATTCAACCACTACCAATACTAGGACCACCACAATGTGACGAGCTTGAGCAAAGCCTGAATGCACAAAACTGGTCCCTCCATGGACCACAAAATCAGGAGAAGGCAAACCAAACACCACGACAATTTATCACATTAAACATAATAACTTTTTATGAATTGGATGTGGGAGCGCACAGTATTAGTTGCATTGAGAGGGCTCAGATTCGCCTTTGATAGATCATACTAGCCCCGACATCTTCTTTCACCAGATCATCCCCACCATTGAAGTCAAGCTTTGCTGGTTATCACTCAACAGAATGACCATCCAAGACAGAGCCGCCAATATTCGGTGAGAATGAAAAGGTCCCAAAAGAGGGGAGATCGGGTTTTGATACCCACAGCTCCTCAAATAATCGAAGACAGGTTTACGTCAGCCATGTTTGATCATCATCGCCCCTCATAGATAGATACTCCCTCTGTTCACAAATATAAGATGTTCTAACTTTTTTATGAATCAGATGTAGGAGGGCACAGAATCGCCTTTGATAGATCATACTAGCTCCACCATCTTCCTTGACCAGATCAAACCTCACCGTTGAAGTCAAGCTCTGCTGGTTATTACTCAACAGAATGACCATCCAAGACAGAGCTGTCAATATTCGGTGAGAATGAAAAGGTCCCAAAAGAGAGGAGATCGGGTTTTTGATACCCACAGCTCCTCGAATAATCTAAGATAAGTTCATGTCAGACATGTTTGACCATCATCTCCCCTGATATGGATAGATAGATAGATAGATAGATAGATACTCCCTCCATTCACAAATATAAGAGTATTTGTTGCGTAGCAAAGAGGGCTCAGTATGCGTGTCATCTTGAAGCCCAACACTCACAAGTCTTGCTGCATGATCTACGCATCGTGGTGTAAGAGAACTGACCTGGTTATCACTCATCAGAATGACCGTCCGAGGCGCAGAACATCCAACATTAGCAATGAAGTGACCAGGCTGCAAGAGAGGTAAGGGTGGGCTCTTAAGGGCATCTCCAACATGGGCGCACCCATTCGGGCCCTATTTAGTACCCATACGTCACGGCTGTCTTGATTGCTCAAGACATAATTATTTCAGCCACACGCATCATCATCGCCCCTCATTTTTCCCCCAAAAGGACGCCGAACCATAAGCAACATGACCATGATATACATACATGCAGGCATGCATACACCCATCTGTCCATCTCAGGAGCTGCTCATACCTGGCCTCGACCAACCAAACTTCCCGCTCGAACGACACATCAGACAACACCGTACGGTTCCCAGCCCACGCCACAACCGAATCCAAGGCAGTGGAATGGCCGTGGCTGGCGCCGTAGCGGTGTGGAACTGACGCAGCAACCACACATCCAATGGGTCAGCTAGTTGGCACTGAGAAGTCAACTGATTTGGTTTAGGGTTTGAAGAGAGAGCGAGAGGGAGAGGTTACAAAGATCGTAAGCAAAAGATGGCTCAGTTTTGCATTACATCTTCAAACCCAACACTCACATCTCTTGCTGCATAATCTACCCATCGCAGTGCAAGAGAATTGCCCTGGTTATCACTCATCTGAATGACCGTCCGAGGCACAGAACATCCAACATCAGCGATGAATCGAACAGGCTGCAAGAGAGGTAAGGGTGGGCTCTAAGGGCAACTCCACCGCGGTGACCGATTCAATTTAGAGCATGGTTAATAGTATAGCTGGCTGCTGGCTATAGGCTGTCTTGATTGCTCAAGACACCTTATTTTAGCCACAGTCGTCAACATCATCATCATCGCCTTCTGCATACCAAGCAACATGATATCATGTATGCATGCATCCATCCATCCTGCTCAGGGCATGTTCAATGGTGGCCTCAACAACCCTACGGTTCCCTGTCCGCGCCACAACCGAATCCAAGCCAATGGAATGGCGGTGGCTGGCGGCACCGTATCTCTGGTGAACTGACGCGGCGCCCGCCGGGGCGACGGGTCAGCGATGCGGCAACGAGAGCTCGGCTGATTCGGACCATTCGGTTCAGGTGCGCGCGTCGACACCGAGGGAGAGAATCTGAGAGAGAGCGGGTGTGGATCTGAGAGAGAGAGAGAGAGAGAGAGAGAGAGAGATGGTGACGGTACCGAATCCGAAGCAAGATGCAGCCAAGCTGCCAAGATTCCATCGACGGCGGCTCAGATCCGGCGCCAGCACGACCAAGCCCTCGACCGGGACCCGCCACAGGCCGCGCCGTCGGTCACCAGCCCGCGCCGCCGCGGACGCCCCCGGCACCGGCGGCATCCCCGAGGGGGTCCCCAAGCCGATGCGCAGGGCGCGGCGGGAGGGGCTGGCCCCGAGGAGCGGCGACCCGGCGAGTCCACCGGCGGCTCCCCCCATCATCGCCGCCGTCCGGAGAGGGGCGCGGACCCAGACGGCGCGGTCATCGGCCACGGCGAGCGGGACGGGCGCGGCGACGGGATTCAATCCGATCCGATCCGACCCGATTTTAGAGCGCTCGCCTCGCATGCTATGCTCCGCCGCCACACGCAGCCATGCCGCCGGTGGCCTCTCGCACCCGGACTGGCCCGAGGTAAGGGACCAATGAACCAATAAACCAGTACGGAGGAGGTTCGTCGCCGACGGGAGAGGAGAAGAGACGGATCCAGATCCGCGTGGGGGATGGATCTTCGCTCCAGTTCCAGATCCGCGGCAGGTACAAGGGTCAAAACACGAAATTTTGCCGAGAGCCATGGATGGGAGGAGACTCACTGGAGAGGAAGAGAGGCCCCGGGCTCCGGGAGACGAGAGTGTCGTGTTGGGTCTTCCGCAGGTGCATTTTCTCGGCACACAAGGACTAATTTGAGATTTGACCGAAAGAGCCATTCTTCTCGGTGAACTGTAAATTAAAAAAATTACTGTACACCAATATATATTTTTACAGAAAAACTTCCAACCTATTCATCGACTGCCAAATTAGTACCCAGAACATTAGAAGTAAAAAAATATATACATCCAAGTCCGTAGACCACCTAGCGATGACTACAAGCACTGGAGCGAAGACAGAATCCTCCTGGATCCACTGAAGACAAACGCCGACCGAATCCTGCAAGATCCGTCAGAAACAAATCTCCGCACGCCCTCCGACGATGCTAGAAACAACCACCGGGACGGGGACTAGGCTGGGAGAACCTTATTCCATCTTCAGAGAGCCGTCGCCGCCTCGTCTCTCTGAACAGGACAAACCCTAACAAACTCAAAAAAGTCTAGAAAAACGGAGCCCTTCCACCAGCAAGGACCAGGATCCACTGCGCCTCGATGGCCTAAGACCAAAGAAGATGAGGTAGACCGACGACGGCACAGACAGGAGGCAGAAGAAACCCTAGCCAAATGTCTTCTTTCTTTCGTACACATTTTTTTAGTGTTCTATATACCGTGAAGAAATCACATTGGTGACGCTTTATTTTATTTTAAAGAAATCAACAAGTCTTTGAGCCCAAAATGCTTCAAAAGTGACTTTTTTAGGGTGCCAGCGCCCATTTTGTGTTTTCAGTTATGGGCACTACAAATGTTATTTTCTTCACGAAATTTCGCATACTATAGAACATTCAAACATGTGTCTTGTAAAGAAATCAGGAAAAATATATTATACTATTATTTTGGATTCACAGTTCACCCGAGAGCAAAAACTCCATGTTCCTAATTCGACACTTTATACGAGTCTGTGAATTCGGAGTGTTCGTTTCAAACGCATTTTACTGTGCACACTCTTGTGTCCTCGCAGATTATCCACGCACACATGCATATAATTGGTTGGGACTGAGACGAAAGATAAATAAAGAGAAAATAAAAAGAAAGATGGTTTGGGATGGGCCATATGGGTTGGGTTTGATGTGTTTGCTGATGTCCGGAGGATTTAGGGGACATCAGTTAGGTAGGTTTTTCCCACTCTCTCATGTTTGGGCACTATTCAGGTTGTTCATATGAAGAGGGTTTTTTTAGGAGAAGAATAATTATATTACTCAATTGTATGGTTACATTCAGAATGCATTGTATCACACAGCTCATGTGACGTCTCATACTGCCATCAGCCTCAGAAGGCCGTCATCACCTCGAGGTCCAGGCTCCGTATCGCCCGCACGACCATGGAGTCCGCCATCGTCGAAGAAGAGGGGCCATCGCCTCGATTCCGGGTGCTACAGCCTACATGAAGCACCAATTGCCGCGCCAGCCGTTGTCGTCGCCCATAAAACGACAATTGTCGTTGCGGGCGTCAGATTCGGGCACTAGGTCCCGAATCCATCACGCGCCACCTCATGGTCAGCCGCGCTTGACCTCCCGTCACTATGAAGAGAAGGCCACCCGCAGCTCCGCCGCCCGAGGCCGCCACCACGGCATCCACTGTCGCATCGTCGGAAGGGCACGCCGGGTAGGGAGACATGCCACCGCGCCGCGAGGAGTAGCCTCCACAGCCACGATGTAGACGGCCGATCGCAACCTGCCACCCACTGGTTAGATCTGGCCGCCGCGAAGTCGCCGCCACTGACCCTGGCCGCCGCGAAGTCGCCGCCACTGACCCCCAAGCACGCTCCACCGCACGTCGCCCGGCGCCGCACTCCGGCCCAGCAGCCCCGGCTTGCGCCGAGTCCCCCACGCAAGAGGACGATGGATCTCTGCCGCCGGCCGGGCTTCGCCCGATCGCCCCCTCTGGTGGTGGCGAGGGAGGAGGATGTAGAAGGGGAGGCCCTAGCGGTGGCTAGGTATTCCCTCCCATCGCTCGCAGGAGCGACGAGAGGGACAGTATACGCTGGAGGAGGGGCGACTGAAGAAGAAGAAGGAGGTTTGGAGAAGGCCGCTCGTGGAGGGAAGCGGCTGGAGGGGAGCATAGACCAGCTGGGTGGCGGCAATTTGTTCCCTATACTCGTGAACGATCAACTGACAGACTAGCTAGCTCCTGCATTTTACTTATTTATACCCACTAATAAAGGAGTTAGTGCTTCCGCCCGTCCGCCATAAAATTGTTCCCAAGGTTGCAAAACATTACCCATCGATGCCATTCATAAGTGACAAAACACATTTTGCACACGAAAATACCCCCCTCTACACTACTAGGGAAAACGCTATACATAGAGGTATAGCAGTAGCGTTGGTCAAAACTAGGCGCTAGCGCTACTTAGTAGTAGCGCCTGTTGCAAAACCACGCTACAACCATTATTTTAGCAGTAGCACGTCTCCGAAGAAAAGCGCTACTACTAAAATTCCCTCACTAGTGCCGGTAGGCTAGGAATAGTAGTAGTGGTTCTCCAAAAAGCCCGCTACTGCTAAAAACATTGTAGCAGCGCGTTTCTGCTGTAGAGCGCTACTGCTACGTAAAAGAAAATAAATAGAAAATAAGTAGAAAAGTAAATGAAAATGAAAGAAATAGAAAAAGGAGAAATGAAAAAAAAGAAAATGTAAAGAAAACAAAAGAAAAAGAAAAAGAAAACAGAAAGGGATAGCTGTAGCGCATTTCTCTGGAACACGCTATAGCTATCTTAGCTATAGCGCGTTAACGCCATCGCTAGTTTGACTCAAATCCGCAGCCGGGCTCAAAATTCGCTAAGTCCTTCCCCCTCTCCCTTTGTCCCCAACTGCTCCATCGCCGCCGTTGCCCGAGGCCGCCTTCGACCACACCGCCACCGCCCGACGCCGCCTTCGACCACACCGCCGCCGCCCGAGGCCGCCCCCTCGACCTCACAGCCGCCGCCCGAGGCCGTCGTCGACCTCACTGTCGCCTCCCTCGAGCTCACCGCCGCCGCCCTCGACCTCACCGCCGCTGCCCGAGCCAGAGCCTGCCCTCGCCGCCGACCGTAAGGCTATGCCTCTCCTGTCCCCTACCCTCCTATTTCTCTCTGCTAGGGCAATTATATATATGTTGATACTGTGTTGATGTTCATATGAACCCTAGGTGTTCATATGAACCCTAGATTTTTTTAGGGCAGTAGGCATTTTATAGCATTTAGGAAAAATGATTAGCAATTTTTTTAGGAAATTAGCTAGGGAAATTTTTATGAAAATTCCTAAACAGTAATTCCATTTAGCTTTAAACTAATAGAGGGTATATAAATAATAGTAGCATTTAGATTTAAATTAACAGAGGGTATAAACAAAAAACACTTGGCTATAAAAAAATATTTTGACTACGGACCTGAATTTGTTCCAAATTTCATTCAAATGAAATTTGAATTATTTGGACTATGGACCTAAATATTTTTGAAGAAATTGGGTGTAGGTACTAAGGTCTTGCTGTGGAAATTTTGGTGAGGTCAAAAGGGTTAGAGAAAATGTAGTTCCTAGACTTTTAGCTTTAGACAAAAAACAAAAGTATTTAGCTATAAATAAAAAACAGTAGCTATGACATTTAGCTATAAACAAAAAACAGAATTGTTTTTCTTTTCAAAAACTTGGTCAAACCAATTGTTGCTATGTAAACAAAAAACAAGATTGTTTTTATATGATATATGTCATTGATGTTCATTTGTATATTCCATTATTGTTGATTATATCTTTTCATTGAAGTGGCCATGTTATATGCAAATTCCTCAATAGTGTTTGCTCATGTTATATCTTTTCATTGAAGTTGTTCGATTGTGCCAAAGTGGCTTTGTTGTTTCCAGGGAATGATGCTGAGTGGCCTATGTTTTGCCGGAATGATGATTCATTTCTGTTCCGGCAAATTTCAGGTTCTCGATTTGTCCACTTTTTAGCAAAGGTCATGCCGAAAATTTCTGTGAATTTCGGCATGACTTGTGCTACAAACTAGGACATATCGAGTGCCCGGGATTTGCCGCACCAGGAAGGAGTCAACATTCCTGCAAAACAATAGTCCTTTTTTATGTCATTATTCATTTTATTAGGTTTAGAATTAATTGACTAGATTTAATCATAGGAAACATGGCTAGCAACGATGAAGGACAGGGTTCTGGTGATTGCGACGACGAATACCGGGCGGCAGACGATTTTTTTAGCCTTACCGACGATCAACAGATGTTGTTGCTGGGCCCACCGGTGGCATCGGGGACTGAGACCGACACGCAGACCGGTGCTGAGACTGAGACCGGCGCTGAGATTCAGACCGGCATCGAGACCGGCGCTGAGACCGGTGCTGCCTCGGGGAGCGGAGCCGGTGTAGAACCGAAAGCAAAGAGGCAACGAGTTCCTAACAAACTCAGGACTACTAGACTGGTGGTCACGGAGGTGGACGACGGCAATTTTGAGCCAAAGGCGCCCGAGGAAGCGTGCGCGTGCTACGGCAATCAAATAGGCTGCATCATATGGACAACCGCCACCATCAACGATGAGAAACTACAGAAGATAGAAAATATGAGGAGCTCCCTCCTAAAGAAGTTTCACCAGATATTCTTGTTCCCGGGCCGGAATGAGAAGGATTATGAAGATCCAGACGAGGACCCCGCAATGAAGAAGATAAACAAACACGCCATGACCAAGTTTAGCGACGCGTTGGCCGCCTGGAAAAATCGAGTGAAAGCAAAGATCAACGACGGGGAACCCTACTCCGAGATTGTAAAGGATAATCCGACAATCACGGAAGAGCAGTTTCAAATATTCAAGGAGGCTTGCGAGGCCGAAGCTGCCAAAAATAAGTCTAAGTACATGAAGGGGCTTCAAAAGAGGAACATTGGGAGCCACCACCTCGGAAGCCGTGGTTACGGCGGAAAGAGGTCCAAATGGGCCAAGGAGGACGCGGAAGCCGCGAGTCTGGGCATCCTAGACCCCTTGGCGGATTTCACCGTCCCGCAGGAGCGTGACGTCCTGAGGGCCCGGCACCGTTGGGACCCAGTGAAGAAGGTTTACGAGACAACACCGGTCATTACGGAGTTCATGAGACTGCTGGTAATTTTAGTTTCTGATCAATTCGACTGCACACGTTAGTCATATTTGTAAACGATCCTTGTGCCTTTTGCAGAGAGAGCAGCACCGGATTGCGGCCGAAAGCGACTCGCCGTCTGAGGCATTGGCGAGGCCCAAGTGGGACACTCCATTCAACCGGGCGTTGAACATATTGAAACAACAACCGGTGGATACTCGACCGTCGTATGGACGCGTGCACGGTGTCGGAGACGGCGCCACGTGGAAGAAGTACTACCGTGAGACCACGGAGGAGAGAAAGGAAAGACGGAGGTTAACTGAAGAAAACATTGACAAGAAGGTTGAGATTGCGGTTGAGAAGAAATCATCTCAGACAGTCGCAACAGCGGTAGCTGCCGCAAAACAGGCGATTGCAGATATATCTACTAACTTGGTGACGGGCGTTTTCACTTGGACAAGGCAAAATCTAGAAAAAAAATGCAGAGGACTTTCTGAAAGATCGTGGATGTCGCCTAGAGGGGGGGGGGGGGGTGAATAGGCGTTTTAAAATAATTACGGTTTAGGCTTGAACAAATGCGGAATAAACCTAACGGTTAATTTGTTAAGCACAAAACCTAAAGCAACTAGGCTCACCTATGTGCACCAACAACTTATGCTAAGCAAGATAAACAACTATGTGATAGCAAGATATATGACAAAGAACAATATGGCTATCACAAAGTAAAGTGCATAAGTAAAGGGCTCGGGTAAGAGATAACCGAGGCACGCGGAGACGACGATGTATCCCGTTCACACCCTTGCGGATGCTAATCTCCGCTTGGAGCGGTGTGGAGGCACAATGCTCCCAAGAAGCCACTAGGGCCACCAGTAATCTCCTCACGCCCTCGCACAATGCAAGATGCCGTGATTCCACTAAGGGACCCTTGAGGCGGTCACCGAACCCGTACAAATGGCGACCCTTGGGGCGGTCACCAACCCAGACACTTTGGCAACCCTTGGGGCGGTCACGGTACCGTCAAAATGCTCAGGCGATCTCCACAACCTAATTGGAGACCCGACGCTGCCGGAGCTTTACACCACAATGATTGAGCTCCGAACACCACCAACCGACTAGGGGGCCCAAGCACCCAAGATAAACAAGCTCAAGGGCACCAAGCACCCAAGAGTAATAAGCTTCTCAACTTGTAACTTCCACGTATCGTGTGGAGAACTCAAACCGATGCACCAAATGCAATGGCAAGGGCACACGGAGTGCCCAAGTCCTTCTCTCCCAAATCCCACCAAAGCAACTAATGCTAGGGAGGAAAATGAGAGGAAGAACGAAAGAAGAACACGAAGAACTCCAAGATCTAGATCCAAGGGGTTCCCCTCACTAAGAGGAGAAAGTGATTGGTGGAAACGTGGATCTAGATCTCCTCTCTCTTTTCCCTCAAAAACTAGCAAGAATCCATGGAGGGATTGAGAGTTAGCAAGCTCGGAGAAGGTCAACAATGGGGGCAAGAACGAGCTCAAAGGGATGAGGTTCAATGGGGAAGAAGACCCCCTTTTATAGGTGGGGAAAAATCCAACCGTTATGCTCACAGCCCGCATCGAGCGGTAGTACCGCTTGACATCACGGTACTACCGCTAGGGGCAGCGGTACTACTGCTCGGGGTAGCGGTACTACTGCTTGCGAGCGGTACTAAAAAATTACATCCGTGCCTACCACCGCTGGACTTGTGACGAGATTTTGGTCCCGAGCGGAAGTAGCCACGGAAGTAGCCGCGGTAGTACTGCTCCAAGCGGTAGTACCGCTCCCAAGGGCGGTAGTACTGCTCCCAAGGGCGGTAGTAAAAAATTACTTCCGCTCCTACCCGCGGTAGTACCGCTGCAGCCTTTTCAGAACACCAAAACTACCACAACTTCTTCATTCGGACTCCGAATTTGACGAAACCAAGTTTGTTGGAAAGCTAGCGACAAGGGCTAACACAATCTTGATAGAAATACCAATAATAAGCAAATGATAAAAGGCCCAAAAGAAAATGGTGAGAACCCTTCCTCGGATAAGACCGTAAAACCTCCAACACCGAAAACATCATAGAAGACGATGCAAACTCCGTTTTCGATGAACTCAAGCTTGTCATCAAGATGACCATAAGCTCTAAGACTCACAAAGAGAACCAAACAAGAACCAAGAAACATGATGCAAGGATGCAATGGTTTGAGCTCTCGAAGAACGATACAATCAAGCTACTCACTTGAGAGCCCCCCTTGATAGTACGGCTATCGATCCTATAACCCGGTCTCCCAACTACCACCATGAGACCGGTAAAATAGAAAACCTATCAAGGGCAAACCTTTGCCTTGCACATGATCCACTTGAGCTAGATGATGACGATCTTGACTCCCTCAAGTTGGACCACCTTTCTTGATTGCGTTGGCTCGATGAAGACTAGATGATTGCTCCCCCATAGTCCACTATGGGTGAGCCACTCTTCGGCACATCTTCACAAGTCCATTGACACCACAATGGATGGCAAGATCCAAGCACTTGATCTCTTCGTGATGCTCCACTTGAACTTGCACATGGCAATTTTGATGATGATCACCACTTGATGCCTTTCCATGGGTTGTATGATATCTTCCTCTTGACGCAAGCCCATGGACATGTACCTAATCCCACATAGAACTCTCACATAGACCATGGGTTAGTACACAAAGTGCAATGGACAATGCTTACCGTACCATGGGATCACTTGATCCCCCTCGGTACATCTTTTACGCTTTGAGAGTTGATCAACTTGATTCACTCTTGACTTAGTCTTGATCAACCTTGAATCTTTCCAACTCTCTTAGTTTGGATGATGTCTTGAAGGTAGACATGAATGATCACACAATATTTTTCTTCAAGACATGCTTGCAATAAGCTCAACACTCACATGACCAATCTTGGGATAATTCCTTAATAGCACGGTGGTCATCACAAACTCTCCTTGAAACCAACAAATGGACTCCAAGAAAAGCCTATGGACAAACCCTTCAAATGAAACTCAAGGCAACCATTAGTCCATAGAGATTGTCATCAATTACCAAAACCAAACATTTTGGTAATTGATGACAATCACTTTCAAGAGAGTTTATACAAGAATTATGCATCACCATGCAATGCAACAACCAATGATGCATGAGAATGAGATGCAAATACTACGGAGCAAAACTAAAGCAAGAGGAGATAACTCTCTAAACTTCTCCACAAAACTCTCTGAAACTCCTCCCCCATTGGCATCGATTGCCAAAATGGGTGAAAAGCTTAGAATGCCAATATAAGGAGTGTTCCTCCATAAATTGTGTATCTCTCAAAAGAGAGTGAAATGCCATACACAAATCCAATGGTAAATACTTGGAGGAAGACAAACTATATTGAGGCACAAAGATTGCTAAATAATGATATGACACAAAGACATAACAGAGAGAGACACAAGCAATCAGAAGATACCAATTGAAGCAAGCAATCAACGGATATCAATTGAACCTACTAGACCAATGATCCTACATGCCACAAGAATAAAGATATTATGATAAACACAAAGGAGTGTTCTAAAGAAACTAGAGAAGCTCCCCATGATTTGTGCACACATAAGAATTTTTGTATTTGAATACAAAGTGCACAAAATAGGATCATAGCTCCCCCAAAATCAATAGAAACAAACATCCAGTGCAAGTGAGCATATAGGAAACAAAGCCCAGCGCTTGCAACAAGCACATGGTTGAGCAACATGTAAAAGAGGCAACTTAAGAATAGGCTCAACCAAAATGATGTGTGTGAGTCATGGCGAAGCACTTGAGAGGACTAAAATTAGGATGAGCATTAAGCATCAACATAGTCTTGAAATAATGAGGCACATGGTGCAAGGCCTATCATTCCCACACACACAACTAGCAAATGGGTTCACAAGCTTACTAATAAGCATAAGAGAACCTATGCGTGTGACAACCCGTGGTGAAGATAGACGAAGAGAGGCTCATCAAGACGAGGGATACCAAATAAGATGGCAAAAGCCTCATAAATATAAGCAAGAGGAAAATAATCTTCACCACACAAGAGTGCAACAAGATGCAACGATAGAGGACACGCACTCAAGGCAAAAGCTTTCACGGAGCCACCAAAGAAATAACATAAGAAAGACAGGGTGGACATGAAAGAAAGGATATCAACTAGAGATGTAATTTCTCTCAAGTGTATAAGGTTCTATGTAGACGAGATCTTGATGATATATATATCTACAAAGAAGGATGTACACCCGAAATAGTTACAACACGAAGGAACAAGATATCCACAAGGAAGTCATAAATATACCAATAAGATATTTGCTTGGAGGCATAGCACTTGGCTAGATATGGTCTTATTGTATATAAATGAAGTCCAATCACACAACCATCAAAGACATCACAACTAGCAACAAGAGATCATCGTTGGGATGCTTAGAGAAAGGAAACAAGTATCACAAGATATGAAATGAAAGTCATGCCAAGATGCAACCTACACAAGGTTGAATGCAAGAAGGAAAAGCATGAATAGATACTTGTTACCGAGATAGCATTGGAAGGAAGTAGAAGATACCAATTGAAGGTAGATAGTAGTTCATTGATCATCCTAGCTTGACTCCAATATGCACATGGTGACAACACCTTCCTTGTGAGTGAGCCGAGCATCCAATGTATCTCCAAATGTTCCTAGAAGAACAACACAAACTAAACGGTACCCAAACTCATCGGGACCAAATAGTTAGAAACACCAATACATAGCACAAACTCCACATAAATATGTGCATATAGATATGATAATGAATTTCATGCACATCTCATCCAAATTGAGACTAGGTGGAGTTTCCGCTATATATTGAGTCAAAGAAAGAAAGCATGCCAAATGAAATACATGAAGTAAACAATATGCATGCTCAAGACTTTCAAAACCCAAACCAAAAGACGATTTAAATGCCAAGTGAAAAGGATACCAAATGGAGAAATCATCACTTGGAAGATATCATAAAGATACATCAAGGAATGAGATATCCATTAATACACACTAAACTAAAGATGTCAAACTCCCAAAGAGAGGATGGTTCCAAACAAACCAAGCTCTCGATAAAGTTTCATGATGGCACAAAGTACCAAAAGAAAAAGGCTTGCCTTCCACCAACACACTTGATAAGGATCACAAAAAGTGTGTTCTAAAGAAAATAGAATAGCTCCCCCACGAGTTGTGCATTATATAGGATTTGTATTTGAATACAAGAAGCACAAGGTGGGATCACCGCTTTCACTATATCTAGAAAACACTAGACAAGAGCAAGAAATAAACAAGATCCACAAGTGGTATGGAAGACAACGGGAGTTGACACAAACCTTGTCAAGAGAAAAAGCAAGTAAAACAAAAGCCAATGTAAAGATGATCAACAAATTCTACCACACATAAGACTACCAATTGTCAAAGACAAGAAGTATTTGGAAATAATTCCCGGTGGTAGATATCAAGGATATCCGACATCATCTTCACACCAACCACAAGCAAATTGCAACTTGTAGAGCTAACATGCCACCTAGGAACAAGATAATCTACAATATCAATTCTAGGTGACAATATCTCAAATGTACACATTTTCTAGGCTTGTAATATGCACTTAGCATATTACTCCCCCATAATGTGATACCAATAAGAACTTAAACAAGAGGCAATAAGAGGAACACACAAGAGATAATTAATGGACTATTTAGAATTTGAATTTCTCATGAGAGATATACCACCAAGCGACTAGATAATCTTGTAATGTCAATACTAGATGGTATTCCTCATGTACACACATTTATAGGGTTGTGAGGTGCACAAAGCACATCACTCCCCCAAAATGGGATGTTCCATTAATCTCTCACATGAGCCAACTAGGATACAAACAAGAAGCAAAAAGGCTCAACGTACAACACACATGTACATGATGTGCAAACCAACACACACATACTTGATTGCTCAAGATAAGCAAGTTGGAAGCACAACATATACAAACATATGCAAGGAACAAAACCAAACACATGCAAGGGGGCAAGTAACTTTCAAGGTAAACAATTTAAGTACAAGTTACATGCAAGGAGGCACATTGGATATAAGATAGAAACTTGATAATCCAATTGACTTGGCTTGAGACAAAGAGAATGATGAAGTCCCCTTAATTCTTCATAATTTAGCCAAGTCTCCAATGCCCTCCAACAACACCTATTGATCAAGTTTGAGATTGTTGGTCCCCAACCAAGTTGGGTCCTAAGAGGTTAGTCACAATAGGCTTGGCTACCCAAATGGTTCTTTTCTTGACACCACTTTGAGTACCAACAAACTTGGCACACACATTGCCAACCTTATCCTTCCCAAGAGAATAGATATCATCAATAATAATTGGGTTGGATAAGTTACCACTAGTGCATGAAGAAGCGAGGTGACCTTTCTCACGGCATAGGTAGCAACGTCTACTCTTCACTTTCTTCTCACTTGATATCTCAACTTGAGAAGCATTAACTTGAGTCTTCTTGGGAAGAGGCCTTTCTTCAACTTGAGGTTGAGCATGTGATTGAACTTGTGCCATCTTCCTTGTTGCTTGACACTAATGGCCTTCTTCTTCAATGGGCAAGATCTAACATGATGCCCTTCTACTTTGCACTTGAAGCAAACAATCTTGGCGAATTCTTGACTTGTTCTTGGCCCTTCTTTTATTCATCTTGGACTTCTTCTTATTCTTATTGGAGTTGAATCCAAGTCCACCTTTGTCATTGGGGGATTTTTGCACACTGAAGATATTGTTGAGTGTGGATTTCCCTTCATGACACTTTTCCAAGTCTTTCTTTAAAGAAGTGACTTGGGCCTTGAGCTCTTTGATTTCCTCTACATGGTTAGTCTCAACACAAGTACTAGAGGAAGTATAAGCTTCATCGTTAGAGCAACAAGGCAAGGAAAGCAATTCATCACAAGACGTACCAACATTGTGAGTAGATGAATTACAAGGACTAGCACATGGCAATATACTATTTTGACTAGAAGTAGTGCTAGTATCCACATGAGGCTCACTAGATGTTACCTTAGCAATCATGGCCTCATGAGCTATCTTTAGCACACTATGGGATACTAGAAGACCATCATGAGAGCTTGAGAGCTTTTCATGACTTTCTTCCAATTTCCCATAATTGCTAGATAGCACCTCAAGTTGAGCCCGTAGCTCAACATTCTCCTTCAAAATGGATGCTTCACAAATAATAGAATTAGTAGCACAAGCATCTTCATTAACAACAAGAGGAGAAGGCAACTTGGCAAGCTCTTTAAGATAAGAAGGTTCAAGTTGGGCATGAGACTCGGTGAGTTTGATGAGCTCACCCTTGATGACCCTTGAGCCATTTTCGAGGTGCTCAAAATCCTCAAGGAGTCTAGCATGAGCAACTTCAAGCTTAGCATTTTTACTTTTAAAAACATTGGCCACCTCAAGGGCTCTATCAATAGATTACTTCACTCTAGACAATTCTAGAGCAAAAGTCTCCTCAAGAGATTCCTTGGTGGTTTGTTCAAGTTCAAGAGCTTGAGAGAGGTCCGCAATCTCATTAGCGTAATCACGCCCATGAGCTTCCATTTTCTCAATCGTGACCTCATGCTCCTCTAGATGAGATTCCAACTCCTCAATATATTTCTTGCCCTCAATGGCAATGGACATAATTTCCATGAAGTTGGAACGAGCAATTTTATTTTTATGAAGAGCTTTAAAAACCGTTTCCCCCTTAATTTTTAAGGAGGAAACATTATCATTCTCTTCATCATTATCCTCATCATCATTAGCATCAACATCATCATCAAGAGACATATTGGGGTACAAAGTAGGAGATACCTTTGACGCCTTAGCCATAAGGCAAAAAGCAATAGATGATGATGTACGATCCCTTGAGGCACCATTAAACACCACATCTTGTTCCATGGAGTGTTCGGTTTCCTCTACATTGTTAGCACAACAATTCGAGGAAATAGATGCAATTTTATCATGGCAACAAGACATAGCAAGCATATCATCATGAGATCTAGTCACGCAATTTCTACATGATATGCAAGGACCATCAACACAAGCATGTGAAACATTTGGAGTGCTCGAAGTGTTAAAGCCCAAAGAGGGAGCATTGCAATAATATAGTGATGAAGGATCATCTACAATAAGCATACTATCATCATTGCAATGGCCTACACTACTCACCATATCATTACCTTGTGGCAAACCACATGTAGGTGAAGTAGAAGAAGTTGAGAAGACTATATGACCGGAGGTGGAGGGAGAACAACCATCCCCACAAAACTTGGACACACCATATTTATCTTGAAGCTTTGTCCATAACTCATGAGCATCCCGAAACGGCATGAGTTGAAATATAACTACATTGCTCAAAGCATCGAAAAGCACATTAGAGGCTTGAGCATTGAGATAAGAGTTTTTCTCATCCTCTAAAGATAATCTTTGGGGATCCTTTGGAGGAGAAAAACCCATATCTACAATTCGCTCTAAATTTGGGTCCATGACCCTAAAGAGATTAAGCATGCGAATTACCCAAACATCAAAATTTGTGCCATCGAAACTAGGAGTGTCAGAGAATCCTAATCCTCTAGTCGACATCTTTACTCTCTAGGCGGTTAAGCCCAACAAAGAGAGACGAGGCTCTGATACCAATTGAAAGATCGTGGATGTCGCCTAGAGGGGGGGGGGTGAATAGGCGTTTTAAAATAATTACGGTTTAGGCTTGAACAAATGCGGAATAAACCTAACGGTTAATTTGTTAAGCACAAAACCTAAAGCAACTAGGCTCACCTATGTGCACCAACAACTTATGCTAAGCAAGATAAACAACTATATGATAGCAAGATATATGACAAAGAACAATATGGCTATCACAAAGTAAAGTGCATAAGTAAAGGGCTCGGGTAAGAGATAACCGAGGCACGCGGAGACGACGATGTATCCCGAAGTTCACACCCTTGCGGATGCTAATCTCCGTTTGGAGCGGTGTGGAGGCACAATGCTCCCCAAGAAGCCACTAGGGCCACCAGAATCTCCTCACGCCCTCGACAATGCAAGATGCCGTGATTCCACTAAGGGACCCTTGAGGCGGTCACCGAACCCGCACAAATGGCGACCCTTGGGGCGGTCACCAAACCCAGACACTTTGGCAACCCTTGGGGCGGTCACGGTACCGTCAAAATGCTCGGGCGATCTCCACAACCTAATTGGAGACCCGACGCTGTCTGAGCTTTACACCACAATGATTGAGCTCGAACACCACCAACCGACTAGGGGCCCAAGCACCCAAGATAAACAAGCTCAAGGGCACCAAGCACCCAAGAGTAATAAGCTTCTCAACTTGTAACTTCCACGTATCGTGTGGAGAACTCAAACCGATGCACCAAATGCAATGGCAAGGGCACACGGAGTGCCCAAGTCCTTCTCTCCCAAATCCCACCAAAGCAACTAATGCTAGGGAGGAAAATGAGAGGAAGAACGAAGAAGAACACGAAGAACTCCAAGATCTAGATCCAAGGGTTCCCTCACTAAGAGGAGAAAGTGATTGGTGGAAGCGTGGATCTAGATCTCTCTCTTTTCCCTCAAAACTAGCAAGAATCCATGGAGGGATTGAGAGTTAGCAAGCTCGGAGAAGGTCAACAATGGGGGCAAGAACGAGCTCAAAGGGATGAGGTTCAATGGGGAAGAAGACCCCCTTTTATAGGTGGGGAAAAATCCAACCGTTATGCTCACAGCCCGCATCGAGCGGTAGTACCGCTTGACATCACGGTACTACCGCTAGGGGCAGCGGTACTACTGCTCGGGGTAGCGGTACTACTGCTTGCGAGCGGTACTAAAAAATTACATCCGTGCCTACCACCGCTGGACTTGTGACGAGATTTTGGTCCCGAGCGGAAGTAGCCACGGAAGTAGCCGCGGTAGTACTGCTCCAAGCGGTAGTACCGCTCCCAAGGGCGGTAGTACTGCTCCCAAGGGCGGTAGTAAAAAATTACTTCCGCTCCTACCCGCGGTAGTACCGCTGCAGCCTTTTCAGAACACCAAAACTACCACAACTTCTTCATTCGGACTCCGAATTTGACGAAACCAAGTTTGTTGGAAAGCTAGCGACAAGGGCTAACACAATCTTGATAGAAATACCAATAATAAGCAAATGATAAAAGGCCCAAAAGAAAATGGTGAGAACCCTTCCTCGGATAAGACCGTAAAACCTCCAACACCGAAAACATCATAGAAGACGATGCAAACTCCGTTTTCGATGAACTCAAGCTTGTCATCAAGATGACCATAAGCTCTAAGACTCACAAAGAGAACCAAACAAGAACCAAGAAACATGATGCAAGGATGCAATGGTTTGAGCTCTCGAAGAACGATACAATCAAGCTACTCACTTGAGAGCCCCCCTTGATAGTACGGCTATCGATCCTATAACCCGGTCTCCCAACTACCACCATGAGACCGGTAAAATAGAAAACCTATCAAGGGCAAACCTTTGCCTTGCACATGATCCACTTGAGCTAGATGATGACGATCTTGACTCCCTCAAGTTGGACCACCTTTCTTGATTGCGTTGGCTCGATGAAGACTAGATGATTGCTCCCCCATAGTCCACTATGGGTGAGCCACTCTTCGGCACATCTTCACAAGTCCATTGACACCACAATGGATGGCAAGATCCAAGCACTTGATCTCTTCGTGATGCTCCACTTGAACTTGCACATGGCAATTTTGATGATGATCACCACTTGATGCCTTTCCATGGGTTGTATGATATCTTCCTCTTGACGCAAGCCCATGGACATGTACCTAATCCCACATAGAACTCTCACATAGACCATGGGTTAGTACACAAAGTGCAATGGACAATGCTTACCGTACCATGGGATCACTTGATCCCCCTCGGTACATCTTTTACGCTTTGAGAGTTGATCAACTTGATTCACTCTTGACTTAGTCTTGATCAACCTTGAATCTTTCCAACTCTCTTAGTTTGGATGATGTCTTGAAGGTAGACATGAATGATCACACAATATTTTTCTTCAAGACATGCTTGCAATAAGCTCAACACTCACATGACCAATCTTGGGATAATTCCTTAATAGCACGGTGGTCATCACAAACTCTCCTTGAAACCAACAAATGGACTCCAAGAAAAGCCTATGGACAAACCCTTCAAATGAAACTCAAGGCAACCATTAGTCCATAGAGATTGTCATCAATTACCAAAACCAAACATTTTGGTAATTGATGACAATCACTTTCAAGAGAGTTTATACAAGGAATTATGCATCACCATGCAATGCAACAACCAATGATGCATGAGAATGAGATGCAAATACTACGGAGCAAAACTAAAGCAAGAGGAGATAACTCTCTAAACTTCTCCACAAAACTCTCTGAAACTCCTCCCCCATTGGCATCGATTGCCAAAATGGGTGAAAAGCTTAGAATGCCAATATAAGGAGTGTTCCTCCATAAATTGTGTATCTCTCAAAAAGAGAGTGAAATGCCATACACAAATCCAATGGTAAATACTTGGAGGAAGACAAACTATATTGAGGCACAAAGATTGCTAAATAATGATATGACACAAAGACATAACAGAGAGAGAGACACAAGCAATCAGAAGATACCAATTGAAGCAAGCAATCAACGGATATCAATTGAACCTACTAGACCAATGATCCTACATGCCACAAGAATAAAGATATTATGATAAACACAAAGGAGTGTTCTAAAGAAACTAGAGAAGCTCCCCATGATTTGTGCACACATAAGAATTTTTGTATTTGAATACAAAGTGCACAAAATAGGATCATAGCTCCCCCAAAATCAATAGAAACAAACATCCAGTGCAAGTGAGCATATAGGAAACAAAGCCCAGCGCTTGCAACAAGCACATGGTTGAGCAACATGTAAAAGAGGCAACTTAAGAATAGGCTCAACCAAAATGATGTGTGTGAGTCATGGCGAAGCACTTGAGAGGACTAAAATTAGGATGAGCATTAAGCATCAACATAGTCTTGAAATAATGAGGCACATGGTGCAAGGCCTATCATTCCCACACACACAACTAGCAAATGGGTTCACAAGCTTACTAATAAGCATAAGAGAACCTATGCGTGTGACAACCCGTGGTGAAGATAGACGAAGAGAGGCTCATCAAGACGAGGGATACCAAATAAGATGGCAAAAGCCTCATAAATATAAGCAAGAGGAAAATAATCTTCACCACACAAGAGTGCAACAAGATGCAACGATAGAGGACACGACTCAAGGCAAAAGCTTTCACGGAGCCACCAAAGAAATAACATAAGAAAGACAGGGTGGACATGAAAGAAAGGATATCAACTAGAGATGTAATTTCTCTCAAGTGTATAAGGTTCTATGTAGACGAGATCTTGATGATATATATATCTACAAAGAAGGATGTACACCCGAAATAGTTACAACACGAAGGAACAAGATATCCACAAGGAAGTCATAAATATACCAATAAGATATTTGCTTGGAGGCATAGCACTTGGCTAGATATGGTCTTATTGTATATAAATGAAGTCCAATCACACAACCATCAAAGACATCACAACTAGCAACAAGAGATCATCGTTGGGATGCTTAGAGAAAGGAAACAAGTATCACAAGATATGAAATGAAAGTCATGCCAAGATGCAACCTACACAAGGTTGAATGCAAGAAGGAAAAGCATGAATAGATACTTGTTACCGAGATAGCATTGGAAGGAAGTAGAAGATACCAATTGAAGGTAGATAGTAGTTCATTGATCATCCTAGCTTGACTCCAATATGCACATGGTGACAACACCTTCCTTGTGAGTGAGCCGAGCATCCAATGTATCTCCAAATGTTCCTAGAAGAACAACACAAACTAAACGGTACCCAAACTCATCGGGACCAAATAGTTAGAAACACCAATACATAGCACAAACTCCACATAAATATGTGCATATAGATATGATAATGAATTTCATGCACATCTCATCCAAATTGAGACTAGGTGGAGTTTCCGCTATATATTGAGTCAAAGAAAGAAAGCATGCCAAATGAAATACATGAAGTAAACAATATGCATGCTCAAGACTTTCAAAACCCGAAACCAAAAGACGACGAAATGCCAAGTGAAAAGGATACCAAATGGAGAAATCATCACTTGGAAGATATCATAAAGATACATCAAGGAATGAGATATCCATTGATACACACTAAACTAAAGATGTCAAACTCCCAAAGAGAGGATGGTTCCAAACAAACCAAGCTCTCGATAAAGTTTCATGATGGCACAAAGTACCAAAAGAAAAAGGCTTGCCTTCCACCAGCACACTTGATAAGGATCACAAAAAGTGTGTTCTAAAGAAAATAGAATAGCTCCCCCACGAGTTGTGCATTATATAGGATTTGTATTTGAATACAAGAAGCACAAGGTGGGATCACCGCTTTCACTATATCTAGAAAACACTAGACAAGAGCAAGAAATAAACAAGATCCACAAGTGGTATGGAAGACAACGGGAGTTGACACAAACCTTGTCAAGAGAAAAAGCAAGTAAAACAAAAGCCAATGTAAAGATGATCAACAAATTCTACCACACATAAGACTACCAATTGTCAAAGACAAGAAGTATTTGGAAATAATTCCGGTGGTAGATATCAAGGATATCCGACATCATCTTCACACCAACCACAAGCAAATTGCAACTTGTAGAGCTAACATGCCACCTAGGAACAAGATAATCTACAATATCAATTCTAGGTGACAATATCTCAAATGTACACATTTTCTAGGCTTGTAATATGCACTTAGCATATTACTCCCCCATAATGTGATACCAATAAGAACTTAAACAAGAGGCAATAAGAGGAACACACAAGAGATAATTAATGGACTATTTAGAATTTGAATTTCTCATGAGAGATATACCACCAAGCGACTAGATAATCTTGTAATGTCAATACTAGATGGTATTCCTCATGTACACACATTTATAGGGTTGTGAGGTGCACAAAGCACATCACTCCCCCAAAATGGGATGTTCCATTAATCTCTCACATGAGCCAACTAGGATACAAACAAGAAGCAAAAAGGCTCAACGTACAACACACATGTACATGATGTGCAAACCAACACACACATACTTGATTGCTCAAGATAAGCAAGTTGGAAGCACAACATATACAAACATATGCAAGGAACAAAACCAAACACATGCAAGGGGGCAAGTAACTTTCAAGGTAAACAATTTAAGTACAAGTTACATAAGGAGGCACATTGGATATAAGATAGAAACTTGATAATCCAATTGACTTGGCTTGAGACAAAGAGAATGATGAAGTCCCCTTAATTCTTCATAATTTAGCCAAGTCTCCAATGCCCTCCAACAACACCTATTGATCAAGTTTGAGATTGTTGGTCCCCAACCAAGTTGGGTCCTAAGAGGTTAGTCACAATAGGCTTGGCTACCCAAATGGTTCTTTTCTTGACACCACTTTGAGTACCAACAAACTTGGCACACACATTGCCAACCTTATCCTTCCCAAGAGAATAGATATCATCAATAATAATTGGGTTGGATAAGTTACCACTAGTGCATGAAGAAGCGAGGTGACCTTTCTCACGGCATAGGTAGCAACGTCTACTCTTCACTTTCTTCTCACTTGATATCTCAACTTGAGAAGCATTAACTTGAGTCTTCTTGGGAAGAGGCCTTTCTTCAACTTGAGGTTGAGCATGTGATTGAACTTGTGCCATCTTCCCTTGTTGCTTGACACTAATGGCCTTCTTCTTCAATGGGCAAGATCTAACATGATGCCCTTCTACTTTGCACTTGAAGCAAACAATCTTGGCCGAATTCTTGACTTGTTCTTGGCCCTTCTTTTTATTCATCTTGGACTTCTTCTTATTCTTATTGGAGTTGAATCCAAGTCCACCTTTGTCATTGGGGGATTTTTGCACACTGAAGATATTGTTGAGTGTGGATTTCCCTTCATGACACTTTTCCAAGTCTTTCTTTAAAGAAGTGACTTGGGCCTTGAGCTCTTTGATTTCCTCTACATGGTTAGTCTCAACACAAGTACTAGAGGAAGTATAAGCTTCATCGTTAGAGCAACAAGGCAAGGAAAGCAATTCATCCAAGGGGTTCCCCTCACTAAGAGGAGAAAGTGATTGGTGGAAACGTGGATCTAGATCTCCTCTCTCTTTTCCCTCAAAAACTAGCAAGAATCCATGGAGGGATTGAGAGTTAGCAAGCTCGGAGAAGGTCAACAATGGGGGCAAGAACGAGCTCAAAGGGATGAGGTTCAATGGGGAAGAAGACCCCCTTTTATAGGTGGGGAAAAATCCAACCGTTATGCTCACAGCCAGATCGAGCGGTAGTACCGCTTGACATCACGGTACTACCGCTTAGGGGCAGCGGTACTACTGCTCGGGGTAGCGGTACTACTGCTTATGAGCGGTACTAAAAAATTACATCCGTGCCTACCACCGCTGGACTTGTGACGAGATTTTGGTCCCGAGCGGAAGTAGCCACGGAAGTAGCCGCGATAGTACTGCTCCAAGCGGTAGTACCGCTCCCAAGGGCGGTAGTACTGCTCCCAAGGGCGGTAGTAAAAAATTACTTCCGCTCCTACCCGCGGTAGTACCGCTGCAGCCTTTTCAGAACACCAAAACTACCACAACTTCTTCATTCGGACTCCGAATTTGACGAAACCAAGTTTGTTGGAAAGCTAGCGACAAGGGCTAACACAATCTTGATAGAAATACCAATAATAAGCAAATGATAAAAGGCCCAAAAGAAAATGGTGAGAACCCTTCCTCGGATAAGACCGGTAAAACCTCCAACACCGAAAACATCATAGAAGACGATGCAAACTCCGCTTCGATGAACTCAAGCTTGTCATCAAGATGACCATAAGCTCTAAGACTCACAAAGAGAACCAAACAAGAACCAAGAAACATGATGCAAGGATGCAATGGTTTGAGCTCTCGAAGAACGATACAATCAAGCTACTCACTTGAGAGCCCCCCTTGATAGTACGGCTATCGATCCTATAACCCGGTCTCCCAACTACCACCATGAGACCGGTAAAATAGAAAACCTATCAAGGGCAAACCTTTGCCTTGCACATGATCCACTTGAGCTAGATGATGACGATCTTGACTCCCTCAAGTTGGACCACCTTTCTTGATTGCGTTGGCTCGATGAAGACTAGATGATTGCTCCCCCATAGTCCACTATGGGTGAGCCACTCTTCGGCACATCTTCACAAGTCCATTGACACCACAATGGATGGCAAGATCCAAGCACTTGATCTCTTCGTGATGCTCCACTTGAACTTGCACATGGCAATTTTGATGATGATCACCACTTGATGCCTTTCCATGGGTTGTATGATATCTTCCTCTTGACGCAAGCCCATGGACATGTACCTAATCCCACATAGAACTCTCACATAGACCATGGGTTAGTACACAAAGTGCAATGGACAATGCTTACCGCACCATGGGATCACTTGATCCCCTCGGTACATCTTTTACGCTTTGAGAGTTGATCAACTTGATTCACTCTTGACTTAGTCTTGATCAACCTTGAATCTTTCCAACTCTCTTAGTTTGGATGATGTCTTGAAGGTAGACATGAATGATCACACAATATTTTTCTTCAAGACATGCTTGCAATAAGCTCAACACTCACATGACCAATCTTGGGATAATTCCTTAATAGCACGGTGGTCATCACAAACTCTCCTTGAAACCAACAAATGGACTCCAAGAAAAGCCTATGGACAAACCCTTCAAATGAAACTCAAGGCAACCATTAGTCCATAGAGATTGTCATCAATTACCAAAACCAAACATGGGGGCACCGCATGTTCTTTCACTTTCCCCTTGCTGACTTCTTGGGAGCACCTGCTCCCGCACCGGCTCCCGTACCTGCTCCCGCACCGGCTCCCGTACCTGCTCCTGCACCAGCTCCCGCACCTGCTCCCGCACCAGACGTGCTCGGTGGTGCCTCCTCTTTGGCTGAGCTCGACACCCTCACGGTATCTGTCACACCGGCCCCCTTCAATATAAATGTATAATCTCCCGTTTTCGTTGCCTTTCGGATGTCTCACATCACAGACTTTTCTTTGCAGGTCGACGAAACCCCGTGCACCATATTGTACACCATCGGCGAACAGAAGGTGAACGTGGGGAAGGCGATGATAATGGAGCCGAAGGAACCATTGTTCCACAGCCGGCTGATCCCCCCGAACGTCTTCAAGGTTTCCGTGGCCAGTGTCAAACCGGGCTACGAGAATTTGCCTCCTCTAGTACTAGTGGGGGATGACGACGAGACCCCGCGACGGCTTGGTGATTGTTGCAATGGGTGGGTCCTGTTGTGGCCAAAGAGTCTGCTTCGTCTGGAGGCGGCCGGGAGCACACCCACGAGCACGCAGCCTCAGCAAGGTATGAACATCAACACCCCACCTACCCAATTAGCGTCGGGTGTCGGGTTGGGTGATAGCGGACGGGGTAAGCAGGTGGCTCCATTAGTCGCTGATGACGTCGCCATGGATGAGGATGAGGATGACGATGGCGCTGAACAGTATGTCTATACTGGCGCCTCCTCAGGGTTTGAGCGTCATGAGTCGGTGCCTGAATTACCGTCTCAACGTATTATTGACGACCTTCCGGTAGTAAAGAAGTCTAGGAAGAGAGCGAGGAAAGGCAAAAAAGTTGATTCTATGATCCAGCCGCCTCAGCAGCCTCGGCTTCAGGACCGTGTAGATATCCCCAATGCGGATAAATGGCATATCCCCGGTCAACCAATCCTACCTGAAACAGCGCTACAGGCCAGATTCGGCGATCTAAGGAGACTTCATGACGATGTGCTGCGGGTAGAGAAAGGCCTCATCGCCTCGAAAGATCCAGGATACCCACTCTACGTGGTTAACGTTCCACGGCAAATGTCGTACGTCGACAGCTTCCCCGCGGATAAGTTCTTCCTCCGATTCGATTACATATTCGACATGTTTCACGTGAAGAAGCTGGATTTTATGTTTGTCCGCCTTTATGCCTTGCACATGAACTACATCATTGGGGTTGAGCAGATACGTCATATCTGTGTCGCTGACCCGTACTACATGCACGAGGGCTTCTTGGGAGTCTGTGCAGAGCAGCGTGAATACGCGAGGGATTACATCGTCAGTTTCATGCTCGCCAATAAGGACAAGGAGGCGATTCTCGTGCCTTATCATTCCGTGTAAGTTATCCGCGCTGCTATCCTTCCTTCGATTTTAATAATTCATTTGCACGGTGGAGGCTAATTAATTTGAGGTGTACTTATTTTGCGCAGCGGCGGGCGCGCCGTCCTCATCATCCTCTACCCCCGATTCTCCCATGCTCTTTACTTGGACTCGTCGAAGAACATTCACAAAAAGGATTACACCCACATCAAAGATGTTCTCGACAGTGCTATGTTTTACTACCAAGCAAGGGGTGGAGAGGTTAGGGACAAGAAGAGAAGGGGCGGCAGGGCCGCCTTCAGCCATAAGAGCGACTTCTGCTGCATCCAGCAACCGAACGATTCTCTTAATGATGGATTCTATGTCCTACACCACATGCTGGAGTACAGACGGGATCACCAGAACCTTCACATGTCATCTAGATCTGGCGATGCCCATATTCTGCAATGGGCAAAGGAAATAGGAGATATCGAGGATCATCGACTTCGAGCTGAGTTCTATAACACCCAGCGCGAACTTGCCCAAATCATCACGAATGAGGTCGTCGGGAAAACAGGGATGTTCTACGCAGAAGGACAAATGTCGCGGGAAGACGTTCTAACATGGATAGCCTCTCAGCGTCTCGACAAGAAGCCTTTCACTAAGCTCGATGACTATCTCCCTGACATGGATGGATGGCACGACATGATGGAGTGATTGTCGATATATGACAATGTGTCCGTTTAGTCCATACTTTCTTTTATGACAAAACTTTGAGTTATGCACGGTGAAACTTTATTTGTGATGTAATTAAACCGTCCTCCTCCTCGACTAGAAAAAATCACTCTAGTTAGGGCATTTTGGGTACGATGAACTTTGTTATTTATGCTTATGATATGTTGTTTCTATTTTTGCCAAGTCTGTCTCTTTCTGTTGCTCAACTATATATGTTGCATATCATCGACTCATGTGACGATGCAGGTGCATAGATCATAGATGACGAAGAAGTGCTACGCCAGGAGTATATGTACGACAAGTGGCCGGAGTGTCAGGCCCAGGTGTACCGGTTTTCGGTTTCCGAGCGACACGCAGTAGTTAGTTTAGGTTCACGCTAATGCGAGAGAGGGATACGAGCTCATGTACTCAAAGTGATAGCTATTCTCGCGTATATCATTGTTTAGATGGATGACAATGTATTTGCAAGTAATTGAGACTTGTATCGCTATTTTTGAGATTGATGACGAGAGACCACTTTGTGTTGGATGATGATTATTGTCACACCCTGATTTTCATGCCACAACACTTAAGTCAATAGATCATGCTAAAATGTGGTTTGACAAAAACTTTTGAGTGTTTTGTCTTTGCCTTGATTTGATTTTTGTCTGCTGTTTGCAAGTGCTCTAAAAATCAATTAAACCCTCCAACTTCTATACTTCATCTCCTTGCTCCAAAAACCTTTCCCAATGATCATGCCATGTGTATAGGACATAAAAATAATTTCTTGCAAAAATAATTTGGCCAAAAAGTATTTTCTAAAATTAGTTTTTTCAAAAACCCCTGAATTGAGGTTTGCACTGCAAGTACTTAATTAAGGGCAGTAAAAATCTTTCAAAAAATATATTTGACTCCTATTAGATATAGGATACCCATAAACCACAAAAATATAATTTTAAAAGTTATTTTCCTATTTTATTTAAAAGCTTTTTCTTAAGGCCAGAAATGGTCTTTAATAGGGAAAAATTATTTTATTGCTTCAAAAATATTTGGCAAAATTTAATTAAACTCATAGGACCTATATTGTCCATATATAAGAGTTTTAACACATAGTCATGTTCAAAATATTGGTCAAATCCCTCAAAAACCCTTTCTGGATATTTCAAGCTTTTGAAATATTTACAAAGGAAGTATTCTCCAAAAATTCCAAGGAAATTCTATCATGTCACATATGACATATTTGGTGATCTTGCCAAGTCTCATGTCTTGGGGAACAAGATAACATCATCAAATCCCCTCAAAACCACTTCTGTCCATTTTGAAGTTTGAGCAACTTTACATTGCCAAACATGTCCAAATGTTCCCAAACCTTGTGAACATGCTAAAATGGTCTAATAATTCATCTAGACCAAATGGCACAAGTTGGAGAACAAGTTAACTTGATCAAAGTTCCCCAAAACCCTTTCTGACCAAAACCAAATTTGGACAACTCTACATTGCCAAGTGTGTCCTTTTGATCTTAATTTTTGTGGACATGTTCAAATCCTCAAATGATGACACTACACCAAGTGGTGCACCAAGGAGAACATATTTTCATGACTAAATCTTGGGAAACCCATTTCTGTTCATTTCTAGGGTTTACCAAAGTTGCATTGTCAATTTGCTCCAAATGAGCTCCAAATTGGTGGAAGGCCCTAATAGTGTGTGTCATTTCACCATGTGGAGCCTCATGACAAATGGAAGTCATCTTATTGCCCAAACCATTATCAAACACCTTCTGACATTTTGCAAAAACCACTATTTTGACCCCTTCCACTATTCTTGGTGAGCTCAAATTTTTACCACAGCCCCTCAGAGTCCCCTTGCACCTCCAGTAGCAATGGCAAATCCATGGCTCAATTATTGGGGTGTGAAAACCCTCATTTCCTTCTCTGGACAGCAGCATCCTTCTCCTTTCTCACCTCCCTCCTCATTCTAGTGGTTCACCAGGGCATCCAAGGCCACCTCCCCTTTGTTTACTCCTCCCTAAACACCCTAGACACAAGTGGCCACGCCCTACAAGCCAAAGGCATGCCCTGGCATGCAATTGGCGTGCTCCAGAGCGCGCTACAGTGCACACCCGCACTGTAGCCGCCCCCTTCCAACCGCCTCCGGCCACCTAGGGCCTCCCCCTCGTGTCCCCCGAGGTCACCTCGACGTCCGCAGCACGCTGCACTGTCGTCCCCCTCCTCTTTCTCCCTCTCCGGCTCTCCTCGCGTGCAGAACGCGCCTGAAGCGCCGATCGCTGGTCAGCGATGCGGACCCGCCTTGCCGCATTCCCGCTCCCTCTTCTCCTCTTGGGCGTAGTCCATGCCCACGAACACCCCGGACATGGCCGAGTGTGCCAATTCGGCCTCCAGCATCGCCTAGGCCGTGGCCATGGACGCCGTCCACGGTGCACCGTCACCCCGCCTTAAACGACCATCCCGAGCCCCTCCTCTGGGCGCCATTCGCTCTATCTTCCCCTCAGAGACCTACTCGAGCAGCCAGCTCCCCTCCCCGTGCCTTCCATCCACCGCAATGGCCGGAGCCTTGCCGTCGGCCTCCGCGTAAATCCGCACCCATCTCCCCTCCTCCTTCCCTCTGGACCGAACTAGAGCACCCCACTGTCACCTCGAGACCCTCCCGTACTTCTCCGCCTCCTCCCCGTGGCTGTTCCGTCGAGCTGCATCACCACCGTCAGCCTCGTCCGCCGCGGTCGGCGCCTTGCTCGACCCGGTGCCCTTGGGCGACCGTGCCACCCACGGTTGGACGCAGCTGGGTCCCCTGAGCACGCCGATGGGCAGAGCATCACCGGAGACGCCCTGCAGCGCCGGCAAGCCGCCGTCGATGCCGCCCTTGCCTCTGCTCTGTTCGAGCGGGAGGTTGGGGATGAACCCGACAGGTGGGCCCCGCTCGTCAGCGGCACAGTGGGGCGGGCCCATGAGTTAAGTGAACACGGCCTCTGCTCGCTGACGCCTTCGCTCGAGGAAGGCGTATTTCCCCGAGTACGCCTTCTACGTCACCCCCCACTCCGCGCACGTGGCCGAGCCGCTGGGCCGGCCCAGTAGCACCGCCGCTATCCCTCGCCCGGTGCGCTCTGCTGCCGCCCAGATTTGGCCCATTTAGGTAAATCCCTCTCCTTTTTCTTTTTCTGTAGACTTCAAAAATCCATAGAATATTCATATTATCTCCCAATTTGATGATTCAAATTTCTAATAGTTCATAAATTCCTGATCTATCACATGGTGCAAATTGCACATTTTTCCATAAAGATTTTCTTCACAAATATTTATCAAATCCCATTTTCCCACTTCTGTCATAAACTTTAGAAAATCACAGAGGGCTCATATTTGATCCAAATGCCATGATTCAAATTCCTAGATGCATCTAAGTTCATAACTTAGTTTATGAACATTTTTATTAATACTTTCTGAACCCCACAAAATAATGAGCCATTTCTTCATATTTGACAACTTTGCAAATTCATAGGAGAATCGTCTCAACTCCAAATCCAGTGAAACCAATTCCTAGATGCTTCTAAAATCATCCTTTGTTAAATGGGTGCCTTTGCTCATTTTTCAAAAATATATTTCTGTACACTTCTTGCAAATCCATAAACCCCTTGATTCCACCATATCATAATGTTTAGAGATATCCATTCATCAAACACCAATGAAACCACTTTGGTCACTCCTCATATGATCAGAGGTATCCTAGAAAAGTTCAACTCAAATTTTTAGAGCACTTTTATTTCCTGCCTTGTTGTGTTGCTTATTATGGTTGCTTTCGACGATAGTGGATGAAGTAGACGAAATGCTCGGAGTTGGACCAGAGATATTTGAAGACCTCGAAGACTTTGTTGAAACAGGCAAGCAGCCCTTTGACCATGTTTATGAAACCTTCTTATACATGCCATATAGTTCGTTATTATTGTTGCATCGGAATCATGATGAGATGGTGAACCACGTGGTTGGTTGCCTCGGTTACATTCCTCGTTGATACTTGCATTGTGCATGGCCCTACCTTCCTATGAGGGTTATGCCGGTGGGAGTAGATAGGATGCTAATGTAGATGCTACGCAAAAAGGGATGGGTTTATGCATGGTGAAGGAGGCAAAGCTTTTCAAAAGACTTTTCGAAAACCCCGTCGGGTGCCACTTATGCCCGAGGGAGATGATGAGATGGGTGACCACTTGATGACGAAGTGGTGTGCCAAGGAAAGTGTGTGTTGTTTTAAAAAAAAAGGATTGGTCGGAGTTGCGACCGTTATTCCAACCGTACATGCGCAACCACTCTACCCTTATATGGGAAAGGGCATTGTTGAGTACCTAGACCGATACTAGCTTGGAGCCCGCATTACTAGTGACGGGAGAGTTGTTGGTGCGCTCTCTCGGGACGGGTCGTGCAGTAGGGCGGCCATGACCATCTTTATGGGGCACCGGACACATCGTTGGTACCCCGTGCCGGTGGTATGTGATGAATATGGGAGCAAGGCTCCACGAAAATGCTATGTGAAATGTTGGGCACGGGGGTTACTACCAATCGAGTGGACTCCATGTTAGTGTCGTCTAGGGAAAGGTAGTGATCGGGTGCTTACCCCGGGTACTTGAGGTATCGCGGGTCGTGGATGACACGGAAGTTCCCCGGATCTTGTGGGTACAGTGTGCAACCTCTGCAGAGTGTAAAACTATTCGAATAGCCTTGTCCACGGTCAAGGACAGTTGGGTAACCGCTCTTGGTCTACGTCCACTTGTTTACAAACCCAGCGTGTGTGATGATGGAAATGACTTGGGTCAAGTCAAAGGACTTGACACGATTGAGATGGGTTGGTGCCCGCTCCGTTTATGATAAATGGGTTGGTGCCCACTATATTTATGTTGATATCTGTAACCAGTCCTCATGGTTACTTGGACTCTCTTGATGCATGCTTTATAGGATGTTGAACATGTCATTGCACTCAAAACTAGCTTTCGCAAAATTTACCTATGTTATGCATTGTTGTACCTTGAACCAAAACATGGGTTGCTTAAGCGAGTACATTCAAAGTACTCATTGGCTTGCCACGGTTATTTAATTGACCGCATGGAAGAATAGGATGTGATGAAGAACACTTCGTGACGAGCATGCGAGCTAGGATGCTTCCCAGTCAGAATGCCTGTAGGGTTAAGGCAGATGGCATGGGTCCAAGTTATCGACGAAGATTTCCGCTGCGATGTTATACTCAAGACTCGACCATAATGGTCCTACTTGTGTAATACGGTATGTATGGATGTAAGACTCGTTATTCAGCTTCGTGTGTTCAAGGTGAGCATTGATCTCGGGATCATCAGACACGCAGCATTCGGTGATCACGACTTATGAGTCGGGGTCCCCACAATTATGATGATGACATGATTTGATGAGACTAATTGTATGTATATGCTATGACTACATTTGTATGTGATGATATGCTAAAGATTATTGTATAAAGCCTATTCAAATACAAAACAAATAAAAAATAAATATGCAGGAAAAAACTAATAAAACTAGTAGTAGCGAGGAGGAAATTTAGCGATGGCGCCGCTTACCAATGAGCGCTTCCTCAGAATCAAGCTGCAGATAATATCAGCAGCGCCCTTTTCTAAAGAGCGCTGCAGCTATTCATGTGTAGCAGTAGCGTGGGTCAACAGGCGCTACTGCTATACGTTAGCTGTAGCGCCTTATTAGTAGCGCCGGCACCCGCGCTACTCAGAGGGCCAAAACCCACGCTGCTGCTAGGCTTTTCCCTAGTAGTGCTGGGCCGGCTAACGGAGTAGGGACCTCCTATATGTCGCTCTGCACGCTGGGAGAAGACGCAGCGCGGCCGTTTGGGCCGCCCATGTGCGGGCGTCCATTTTTTTTAATCCATTTATTTCTTTTCCGCCGTTGTCTTTTCTACTTTAAATTAATTGGGACTCCAGAGAAGTTCCAAAATTTAAAATTTTGAGAATTTTAAAACAAGAGATTCAATAAATCATAAAAAAAACTTGTGGATTCAAAAAATGTTTGTGATTTTTAAAAATATTAAAAAATGATCAGTAATTTTGTCAATATTCTGAAAAAAGGTTCATTTATAGAAAATGTTTTAATAAAAGGTTTACCAATTAAAAAATCATGAATTTTGAAAATGCTCAAAATTTTGGGAAACAATTTGTTAATTAAAAAAACATTTTCTTGATTTCTAAAATATTCGTTGATTCAAAAGATGATCATGCATTTCAAAAAATGTTTGTTATATAAAAAACTGTGAAATTAAAAAAATTCCACTATTTCCAAAAAACATGTTAGTCGATTCTAAAAATGTTTGCTGATTAAAAAAAGGTCCACACTTTTGATAAAAGTATTTGCAAATATTATATATCTTAATGAATTCAAAAAATATTGATGATTTAAAAAAGTTCACAAATAAGTAAAAATGGTCATTGATTTTAGAAAATGTTCACGATTTCAGATATCTTCATGCGTTTTGAAAATGTTCACGATTTCACAAAAATATTCATTTTTTTCTGAAGATTTTTATGAAAAGTAAAAAAAGGAAGACATACAAATAAAATAATACGAAAAAGAAGAAGAAAAAACAGCAAAAAGAGAGAAAACCTCCGAGGAAGAAATGCGAAAATCCCAAAAATAGGATCGAAGATACGAGGGGGTACACGCTAGGTCGCTGGAAATATACGTTTTAGATAGGTGAATCCCCCCACTTAGGACGTGACGTGCAATGAGAAAGAGAGTGATAGTGTATTTCAGTGACGTAGCAAAATATGGTCATAGGCATTGGGGATTATGATTATTTTTCCTGCGTTGCAACGCACGAACCATTTTGCTAGTATTTTGATAATGGGGAAACGTGGACAACGGGGTAAGGTGTTGCTGCTTTGAGATTCGTATATGCCAGGTGTCACGCGCTCGAGGTGGTCTCCCATTTTGCTACCTACGACCCGATCGTACACGATTTTTTCTCCTCGGATGACCAATGAACAGTTGAGTCAGGCAGACGTTTTGCGGTCCAGATTCTGAAAATCATATACGAGTTGATACACATGAACTACTGATACCAAATTCACATGGTTGGAGGCTTGGAACCGACAACCACTCAACCAGTACTGCTAACTGAACATATATACTGTCTTAATCGGAACCGTTCTCGTGTACTAACTGAAGCTACAGTGCTAAGACTAAACTCTGGTCCTATGAACAGCTCCAGTATAAATTGCTAACAGTAGCAACATATTGTACACAAGGCCCATCCTACATTGGACCATCCATCCGAAGCTACCACTGACTGCCCCCCCACTTCATGGATCAGGTCCCAAAACTCACCTTCATGGCTTCATCTGCAAGACTGTAACCATGTAGTACTGCTGATGATTCATGTCAACGAAAAGTAAACGAATTGCTCATCTGCAGACGGTTTTTCAGGGAGAAGCACAGCCAGGAACTCAGGGTAATCATCGGGAGCATCCTCAAACCTTTCCGTGGAAGAAGTGAATTTCGATCGGCGATCACTGCAACTCCTATGAAAGTCTTTCCCAAATGAATGACTAAAAAAAGTTCGGCATATTTTCGGTAGAAATAGAGCGGACAAGGAACACTTGAAGAACATGCAGACGACTTGCCGTCCGGATCTTAAATGGCATACATAGGAGTGGTGTTGATTGACTCCCAATACCAAACTCACCTTACGGACCCGACAGAATTGGGCAGGCACAAAAGGGAGTGCCAAACTTACATTGTGCATCCGACAGAATTTTTGGCAGGCACAAAAGAGAACAAGGTGCATGCCAAAAACAAAATGAAACTTTCGTAGAGTGTTGTAACGACTTGACAGAAATCTTATCGATCTGGGGTGCACAATACCAACACATATGCTCTTGCCAAAGCAGGTCCAAAATGGGCAAAGAGCACTCGACTGAAAGCAGGCTGTATAAAACTAAACAAAAACAGATAAAAAGGTGACTGAAAAAACACTTCATACAAGTGACCCAAACAACAAGAAAATTGACATTGTTTTATAAAGGTGCCGCCGAAATGTAATTTGCTGCAGAAAAAAAATCCTTTCCAATGATTATATATCTGTAAAAAAGATCTACAATTTCTTACTGAGAGCAGGCCGTAGAATTGCTGTACTAATTCTGAAACTGCACACGAGTGATATGCACGAACAGATACTGAACCCACATTCTATTCCCAACCATGATGATATCAAAATCAGTGAGGCTAGCTGAGCATATCCTATCCTGTTCCATCCTATTCCCAGCCATGCCCTACAGTGCTATGACTCTAAACCCTGGCGGTATGAACAGCTTCAGCTATAAGTTGCTAACAGTGGTAACATATTGTACACAAGGCCCATCCTAACAGTCCACCACCCATCCGATTGCCTCCACTTCACGCATTAAAAGTCCCAAAATTCACCTTCATGGCTTCATCCGTAATCATGTAATGCACGGCCGATCGATGATAATGCCGACAAAAAGTACTGCACGAAATTCCTCATCTGCACGGAGAAATTCAGATAGAAGGAACAGTGAGGGAGTTACTGAGGGCTGGTGATCATCACGAGCGTCTCCACCTTGCGTGGAGGAGAATTAATTGGTGAGGTGAGGTGAGGTGAGGTGGGCGCTTACGAGTTACGGCGACTGGTCGTCGTCGTGGTCGTGGTGGTGGTCGTGGCGGAAGGCCATTTTGGCGGTGTCCTTCCAGAGGGACGCCTCCATCTCCTTGTCGAAGAGCCGCTTCTCGGCGCGCCGCAGCGCGGCTTCCAGCTCCTCGATCCGCTCCTGGTTCCTCTGGTGGAGCAGCTCGTGCAGCCTCCTCTCCAGCTCGATGGCCGACACGCCGTGGTACCGATCAGAATCATCATCGTCGTCGTCGTCCTCCTCCTCCTCCTCGTCGTTGTTGTCACGGTCGTCGTCGTCGTCGCCGCCGAGGTCGCTCTCGAATCCCTGCCGGTAGTCGGCAATGTCGCCATCGTCGTCCGACGGCTCTGCTCCGCCCTCGTCGCGCTCCTCTCCCGTCAAAAACGGCGGCGTGTCCGCGCCGTAGCTGGCGCGAACGCGCTCCAGCTCGGCGTGGAACTCCTCCTCCAGCACGTCCATCCTCCTTCGGCTCGCCGCCTCCATCTCCGCGCCGGAGGAGGAGGCGACCTGGTGCCGATGATGACGACGACGTTGGTCCTCGCAGCGCGCGGTCGCGGCCTGCGGCTCGTTCCCGTCCGTGAGGCAGCTCGACGCGGCGGAGTCGGGGTTGAGGCCTCCCGACGCGTCGTCGTCGCCGCCGCCGGTGTTGGCCGTCGTCGCCATGGCCTGCTGGCCTTTGAAGTCCCTGATCAGCGCCTCCATTTCCGAGCGCACCCTGGCCATCTTGTTGAACTCGTCGGACGTCTTGGCCAGCAGGAACACCAGGCTCAGCCCGACGCTCAGGCCCGACGGCCCCGTCGTGTCGGCAGCACCGCTACCGTCACCGGCCGCCGCTGGAATCAACAATTGTTCGTGAACTGATTCGCCACCAAACTAAATTCAATCGACTGCCAGAATACTATTGTGAAGTGAGAGTTCGAACGCGCGTACCTGACGAGGCAGAGGCACCCCAGGCGTCCCTCGGCTCGCCATCCTCGTCCGCGGCGACGATCTCCTGCTCGGCCACCGCCGTCGGCGGCCGCGCTTTGCCGTCGCCGGCGCGGCCCTTCCCGCCGAGCCTGGCGAGCCGCGCCCAGCGGAACCTGGGCAGGAGCGACCTGGCCGCAGCCAGCGCCCTCGGCGTCGCGGCGGCCGACGAGGGCATCCCCGCGACCCCGAACTCCTCGCCGTCGTTGAGGTAGTCGAGGATCCTCCGCCTGCTCGTCCCCTCGGCGGCCACAGCCATGGGTAGCCGCGCCGACCGGCCGGCAGAGCGGAAGATGCGAGCGAATGTCGGAATGTGGAAAGCCGGGTCGTCGCCTCGGATTCCTGGGAACGGGCCGGCCGAGGTGGAAGGAGCAAAGCGGTTTTCAAACGGGGGCGGGTCGCGGCGGGGCCCGCCGACAGCGACCTGCCTAATGCCCTCCCTCTCTCTGTTCAAGTATTTGGTGTCTGATGAACGGATGGATGGATGGATGGGATGTGAGATGATGATGAGATGGCATCGATGATTATTTATTTGACGGGTGGCATATGATTATTTATGGCGAGCCTGTTTGTCTAATCTAATCAAAACTTTAGAAGATGGCATGATCTGCAGGCAGGTAGGTCAGGTGTTGCGCGCTCCGATTTGAACCGTTGGCATTTTGTCTCTGTCGGCTGCGTGATGTTCCGTTTCTTCCTTGCTGCTGCCTGCATTTCGCACTTGGCGATGCTGCTGATCCAAGTGGTTGATAGGCCACTTGCGCCACGACTAGACTAGGTGGCCAGCCGGGGCGCCAACTGAGTAAGGGACACACGCTGACACGCAAGGCAACCTCAGGTCAGGTCCCCGGCCCTCCTCATCGAGATCTTGCAGAGATCATGGGAGACACGCACGCAAACGCAAAACAAGCGACCAATGGAAGACCCAAGCGATTATTATGACTAGTATATAATCATCATCATCATCGTTGGCTTTTCCCGTTAGAAAGAAGCAATCTAACCAGGCAGGCAGGGTAGGGTAGGGTATATACTCGCATCCAATTTGACCGGCCGGCTCGCGTTCGAATCGCCGGCCAGTTGGCCGAGACCAAGTATACGTACGTATGTGTACGTGATAGGGACATTCGCCTAAAGGCAGCAAAATTTATGCAGGAGAAGATGCTGCCATGCGGTACGGGTCCGGACGCGAGACAAGACGGGGCGCGACGGCCGACGACGGGACAGCGTATCTCGCCCCGCCCACCTCTTCTGCTCCGATGGGCACCGCTCAACTCACTCACCGCTGACACGACTACAGGACTAATCTAATCTATTAACCACCGTTGAGCGATTTGTGGCGTCGGCCGGCGTCGGAGTGGAGCCCACGGGAATATCGGCAGGGCGCTCCTATTCGGCCGTTCTCGAGATGCCGCCAGCGCCATTTTCTTACTCGAAAGATGCTCGCTCGGATGAAAGAGGACAGCGGCGGCGGATGGGGCAGGCTGCCTGCCGCAGGAACAACAAGAGGCCATGGGCGCGGACTCTTTGCGTGCGTGCGTACGCCGCCTGCGCCCTGCGCTGCGTACGTGTGGCAGGAATCCGCCGTGCCAAGGCGTCCGCGCGAACTCTTCTTCTGTGCTGTGTTGGCAATGGGATCCAGCGTGACATGACATGACAGCCTCACGGCGAATGGACCGGTTGGAATATTTTACCTGCTATATCTGCAGTGGATAGGAACAAAGATTTTGTCCTTGTGTGCCCAGTTGGCCTTGTTTAATTCATCGGCTTTGTGGAGGAACGGATAAAATGGCTGTAGGTGAAACAAGTGGCAAGCTAGTGGTCGTGCCGGAGTGGTTATCGGGCATGACTAGAAATCATGTGGGCTTTGCCCGCACAGGTTCGAATCCTGCCGACCACGCCCTTTATTTTGTTTTCCATTTCAATGCTCTCTAAAAGGAAAAAAAATGAAAGGCTTAGGCTCTTTCCCAACGCCTTGCACGCGAATCGTTATTCCTCGCACTAAGAGGACGAGGGAGGAGAATTTCTTACAATCCGGTCCCCTATTTGGCCCTCGAAATTTCATTTTTCATCTTTTGACAACACAAATTCATTTTATTCCTTCCATGACGCTTACATCACTCTACGCTGTTAACACCGTCAAATGTGACCTGAAATGTCCTATTTACCCCTTCTTTAGCACGGTAGTAAAAAAAATCTAGGTTGGCCGAACCGTACACTCCCGATTCCCCCTCCTCTTCCTCGAGCCCTAACCCTACCACGCGGCGCGAGGCATGTAGGAGGGCGGCCGACGCTGCTACGGATGGCGCGGTGGGTGGCCAAGCAGTGGAGGATGGGCGAGGCAGCGCCGTGCAGGCCAAGTCACGGGCGCCAGAGGTCCATTGGTGGCAGGAGCGAAGCGATGACGAGAGCACCATCGCTGCCTTCTCCGCCGCCACCGGATCGATGGCGGAGACAAGGGGCGGCGAGGGCCTGCCCCTATCGATCGAGTAATCACTGAGGGTACGCTAGTTAATTAGCGATATGTTTCACGTAAAAGGTACTTGGCCCCCCTCTATCTTGACGTGAATTCTGAAAAGAAAAAGGGAAAACAGGCCTATGTGAAAGCCCATGAATAAAGTTGCAAGTCCATTGCAAGGCCTGATTTGGCGGTTGGCGTTGGGAATTCCATCCCGTCATTAGCGCCTGGGTCGATTAGTAATGCGCCGCCGCCGTCCTATGCGAGTGCCACTGCCACCTACCCGCCTCTACTATCCCTGCCCACGATCTGGTTCATACGGCGCGGCGATGCAGGCTGATCCTCTCGTCAATTCTGAAGTCTGCAGCCAATGAATTGACCAAGGTTACCTAATAACAGTCAACATTTCTACCTAGCGGCAAAGGGGACGGGCAGGTGCTAGATTTGATTCTTCATGTATGTATTTTGACAACATTCATCAATTTTTCCTAATACAATAACAAAATTTCCTAATAATAGTGAAGATTTTTCATTCAAACCTGTAGACAATGATTGTCCTTGCCTATATATCTTAAATTTTTCATCTGACCATGTTTTGTAGAAGGGCATGTCATGTCATATTATGGAGTAGTTTGAATATGAACTTCGTCTACTCAGTGCATATGTGGAATTATTGACCGATATTAGCTATAGCTCGATACGCTCCAGCTGAAAAAAATGTGTATATCTATGCAAAATAAAATGTGAATGATACTTGGATATAAAACTATGAAGCAGGTAGTTTGTGAAGCACAAAACAAAATTTCTGGCTGCAACGTCGTCTTGGGCCCCCCCTATGTCTAGATCCTGGCTCCGCCCCTGAGCTGGATGACCACGTCGTGCGCGCCCGCCTTGCCCGACCAGGTTTCCCTGGCCGTGCTGCCCAAGTGAGTGCTTGACCGGCTTCCCACATGATGCGCGTGCTTGCCGTGCCTCAGGGATGGGCGTGCTAGCTGGGGTAACCGTGGGTGCGTGCTTTCCATGCTTGAGTGTGCGTGACGTGATGTGTGTGTTGTGGCTAATTTTTTTTAAATAATACATTTTTTTTATGAATTTACAAAAATATTACGCTGATATAATAATTTTCGAAAATATTATCCAGTCGGCCCACAGCAGGCCGACTAGTCCTCTGGGTACCTATCTGCTTCCTGCACGCCGATTGGGCTCTCGGCCAGCAGATCCAAGTCCAATACCAATCGCTTTGCCGATATAGGTCCAATCGGCTCTCTGTTGGCCGACAGGAACTAATTGGCCAGCTGTGAGCCGATAGGGACTAATTGGCCAGCTGTAGGCCGACTGGTGCATGCATACCACATTAATTTTTTTTGACCCATAGGATTTTTTTTTCAAAACTATGACATATTTTCCCGCCAGCTCGTTCCCGCCACCCATTTCTCATCCACCTGTTTCCCGCCAACTCTTTCCCGCCAACTCTTTCCCGCCACTCGTTTCCCGCCATATGTTCCCGCCAACTCTTTCCCGCCACTCGTTTCCCGCCATATGTTCCCGCCAACTCTTTCCCGCCACTTGTTTCCCGCCATATGTTCCCGCCACTCGTTTCCCGCCATATGTTCCCGCCAACTCTCTACCTATAAAACCCCCTTCAGACCGAGGTGGATAAGCATTCCAGTGTAGTTTAGTTGAGATGTCTCATTATCCTTTCGATCGTAGTTTTCACCCTGGGATGAGCAGGACTCTTCTGAGCCTAGCTACCGATTTCAGGATGGACAATAGGATAGTTCCATGGGACGAACTCACCGGTAGTGACACCATAATGAATGAGTTGGCTCACCAATTACGAGGTCCTGGGTGGCCCGAAGGACGATGAAGAGGTACGTAAAGAACTTCTTAGGATACATGAAAGGTGGAAGAAGATGGTGGTGCCAAGAGTGAATCTTTCGAAGGCTTTCAGCAAATAATCCATTATTATGGATTGAGGAGAGCGAGGACGAAGATGATATCTTCATGCCACCGCTTCGGTTCTCGTGATCTTAGAAGGGCAAGAGTTCTTCATCGTCAAGGGCAAGAGTTCTTCATCGTCAAGGGCAAGAGTTCTTCATCGTCAAAGGGCAAGAGTTCTCGCATCGATGGAGGATGACGATGATGACTTCATGTAGTTTTATGTTGTATGTTGTAAGTTCACTCGTACGTACCGTTTAATTTAGATGTAGTTCTATGTAGTTGTTTGTACTGTCTTGTTGTACGAGCATTCTGTTCTATCTAAATATGATGTTGTAGTTTGGATAACATAGTACTAAAATAGGGTAGGCATATGTCTCATACATAAGTACATAGTCATTTGTCTCATACATAGAATAGACATAAGTCTCACACATAAATAGATGGTAATGTCTCAGATTGATAGATAGAAGCGTCGATTTACGCTCGGCCTCGTGGGGAGGCGGATCTCGAATCGGCGCCATCCCCATCTCGCAGTGCCCTAATGGGACGCGGTGCAATCTCGCACTCTTCCCGGTCATGCTGTATCCTGTGTGGGGCCTGGTGGAGGAGTCGAAACATGTTCATCCAAAGGGTGTGCTGCGACATTGAGCCTGATGTGATCCTCGGATGATGATCACTCCCCATGTATCATGTGATGCCGACATAGACGCATGATATCCATAGGCTCTGCACGACGGAACTTTAAGTCATGAAGTCCGATGTCACCGAACTAATATTGAAAACAATAAATATGAAGACACACACTGCTGGCTGTGACGGCTGCTCGCTCAAACACAAAGCTCGACGAGGGGCCGTGGTGCTGTGGCTGTGGAGAAAACACTAAGCTCGACGTGGGACCATAGTGCTGTGGATGCTGCCACGATGAACTGCCAGGTTGTTCAGGAGGGGGTGGCCTGGTCGTCGGCTGATGTGCTAGACGTGGACGTGGTTGATGTCGGTGCATGGAGGGACGCGGATGCTGTGGTTGGTGCTGAACAACGTCGCTTCTCCGGGTGCACGTGATAGCCTCGTAGACAGCCCGTATTTTGTTTTGCATCCGCTCCAAGAAGGGTTGTATGACAGACGGTGATGAAGAAGAGGTCCCGACGACGATGATCGCCCAAAGGTGGTTACGCGTTGTAGAGTTCGTTTGTCAAGGTAGCCTGCAAATTTTCGGACGATTATTAAGTATGCACGCCAATGTATGTGACAACATTACTTAAAGAAAATATATCTTACCGCAGTCATCGCCTAGAGCCTCAAGTATCATAGCTCGGGTACATATCCGAAGGAGTAGGATTAGGTATCTCCTCCGGGTGAGAGTGCTCAACGATGCGTAACCGTGTTCCGCTCATGTAGCGCCGCAAATAGAGATTGAATTCATTGAGTTCAAAATTATTATCCTCGTTCCATAGATTTGTGTTTGCTGTCTCCCATTGTATAACATACGGCTCTAGTCTTACTAGCCACTCAGCAGTTGTCCTAGTCACGCCCTTCCTTGTTGTCCTAAAATTGTGGTGTGTGTTCAACAATTAACTAAAGCTTTGAATGGAGTACTATGAAAGATAATGCAACATTGAAAAACTGGTTAATACCGTGGATGTGGTCTCGGCAATGGGTTCTCTATAGGGGAGGCACCTCCAACTGCAGAAGACCAAATTGTCTCATAACCCTCTCACAGCTATCTCTCACCAAGACATCAAAGATGATCTTTGATTTTGTCATCCAAGAATCTCATCCCTTGTGCATTGCACGGACATACCACCGTGGTATCTTGCTTGTATGGCTGCTTCCGTATAGGGCTGCCAGATGACCTCGGTGTACGATCGAACTGCTCGCTCAATGATGTGTATGCTTTCTGGTCGATCACTAGCAAAGCGTCTCTCGCAGAAAACAAAAGTTAGTATCCGCTAGCATCGAACTATCTCTTGTGCAGGAAAAAGTTGCATTAAACTACAACACGGTGCATACCTTGCGGCGTGTCCAACACAGATCGAAGTAGGCATGTCGATGCCGCCAACATCAAACATGGCGCCTATAGGCTCATGAACACGCACATCTGGTCGCCCTATAGAGAACCTCTCCCACGACCACAGCTGTAGGAATAGAGGGCATCCAAGAAGGGCTGGCTTTTTCGATGTAAGCTGGCAAGCGTTGCACATACCTCGGTATGTAGCCGCCAAGACTGCCGAACCCCAACTCCTCTGTCTGATCTGATCCGCCGTCGAGCGCCGCTATCTCGAAAAGCCATAGGGATGTAGAGCGCGCTAATAGTGGTGACATGGTTCTCTGTGAACATCACCTTCCCGAAAAGCCACATTAAGTAGGCCTCCAGGCTCCGAGTGATCTGTTCTGCAGTCAACGGCACCTGGAAGTTCTGGATCTGCATTAAGCAAAGAGAAAGTTTTAGTAAGCCGCAGTTATTTTTTATAAAACCGTATGCATGATAACTTGAAGATAAGAGGTAGGGCAAATTACCCGGAAATTGAGCAACCACGCATACGTAGGCCCGTGATGCTCCCATACCGGATCCGGAGCACCCGGAAAAACACCGTGAAAACGTTGTGTAAGAGCTTGCTCCCAACCAGCCGGTGCTTCCAACGGTCCTATGGCATGACTTGCCAACGGTAGTCCGAGCAAAAGTGACACATCCTCAAGAGTAGGAGCCATCTCTCCCCATCGGAAGTGAAACGTGTGGGTCTCTGGCCTCCAACGGTCCACTAAGCAGCTCAGCAAGGACCCGTCGATGGCGAGGCGTTTCTCACCCGGGATAGACTCAACCAGACGCGCGAAAGGTAAAAGGCCGGCCCATTTCAACCTTCATCAGAGAACATTTCAGTTAGTGTCTCCCATTAATATGCATGTCAGTGTGCAAATTAATAAAGCACGTACCGCTGTAGCCATCCTGGGTGTATCCTCCAGTTTTCCTTGGGAGAGCGAGTGACCAGAGGCTCAAGCTTGCGCTCATACCATATCGCAGCACGATGAACCCTATCAATGTCCCCGTTCAGCAACCACCGTCCCGACATTCCTGCACATAAAAAATACAGAACATAGTGTCACACTTAATACAAATTCAGAACATAGTGCCACACTTAATACAAATTCAAAACATAGTGTCACACTTAATACAAATTCAAAACATAGTGCCAGACTTAATAGAAATTCAAAACATAGTGTCACACTTAATACAAATTCAGAACATAGTGCCACACTTAATAGAAATTCAGTACATAGTGCCACACTTAATACAAATTCAGAACATAGTGCCACACTTAATACAAATTCAGAACATAGTACTGCTAGCTTAGGTTCTTCCTCTCCCTCTTACTCCTCTGTTTCCTCTACCTCCTCTTCGTCCCCGGTTGCCTCGTCCACACCCAGTGACGAAAGTGGGACAATTAGTGTCCCTATGGCCAAATTGATTGCATAGAGTGCATTGCCTAGTCGGACCTCCTGCTTCAGATTCGTCCATATCATTCGGATCTTGGACACCTGCCGTCGCCTCTACTTGTACGCATATGTTCTGGGTTTGGAATGTAACGCCTTTCAGCGGGGTTGACGGTGTTGAAATTACCCATTGATCGAAAACCCATCAGCTCACCAGTCCAGGTATTGAGGACAGACTCTTTCAGAAAATATGGAGACACAAACGATATTGCGTCCATTCCAAGCTGCCCGCAAGCAGCAAGTACATGTGAGCAAGGTAGGTGAAGCAATTTCGGTTTGTTGCATGTGCACTCACACGTTGGCCATGCTTCATTACCAATTTTCACCTCATGCGTCCTCAACTCATTTGCACATCCAAATTTGTTATTGGCTAAGCGGACCTCAAACCTTCTTTCTTGATTACCGATGGCGACTACACTGTGTGACCTAGCTTTTTGCATTTTGTTGTCCATGTACTTTGTGACTCTTTCACAATACCGTATTCGGGTTGTTGAAGATATGTTGCTCGCTTTTGACGCCTATCTCTGAAATACTTGATGCTGCCATAGAAAATACCCTCAACGATGGCTGTAAGTGGCAATGCTCGGTTTCCTCCGAGGACAAAATTGTATGTTTCCGCGAGGTTCATTGTCATGACACTGCACCTTGCTCCATGTGTGCCATGTAGCAAAGACCACCTCTCCGAGGCTCATGCTCTATCCATCTGGTCGAAGGTTTTAATCGACCTCCCCAGCCTTCTCCTAGTACCGGTGGGTCAAAGCCCGGCAAGTCACATAGCCCAACAGCTCCTCCTCCACGGCCATTGCTTCTGTTGCCAATTGTGCAGCTCTTGCTTCAACATGTGCCCTCACCGCCGCATCTCTTGCAGCTTTCCTGTCCCTCACGTGTCTCTGCGTGCACACATTAAGTCTGTCGCGATCAAATTGTACTTCCATAACTGGTTCTCCTTGCGAGTTTTTGAACAGATTCATCGTGTTCTTATTTCGAACTGCGAGAAGAAATTAGCCCCAGATGGCGATGCACCAACGGCTCGCAAGTCCTGCCATGGAACTTGTTCCTCGTGGCCTGGGTTTGTCGGTGTCCTTATCGCACCGAGTATACTGCATGTCATCATGAAGGATGCACACATTGGGCTTCTCCTTCACAACCGATATTTTCAACTGCTCAAGAACCAAGTCCAACTTTCAATGTTCTCACTCTCCACAAAAGCAAATGCGAGTGGGACGACTTGATTTTGGCCGTCTTGACCTATGGCTGTCAGATCGACCCTTGTACTTGCTCGTGAGAAAAGTACCGTCAACACATATCACCGGTCGGCAATGCACAAAGCTTCGATGCATACACCGAAGAGAAGAATAGGCGATGCAGCACCCTCACAGCTTGGGAACTCGCATGAACATGTCTTGGATATCGATATAGGTGCTCGGATTCCGCTGCTGCGAGGTGTGGAGGAGCTGGACAACAGAGTCATATGCATCAAAATAAGAACCAAATCTCCTCTCAAGCGCCGCATGCTTAGCCCTCCAAGCCTTTCCATAAGAAATTTCAGACTTGAACTCGCAAAGACTTTTGTCCGGACTGCCTTCATTTCCATAGCTTTGCCCTGCACTATCTCATCGTGAAACAACCGAGCTATAAGCGTGGATGAAAGGTTGGCATGATCTTGAGGGATGCAGGGAATAGGACAAGTGTGATTAACTAAGTCACTTATCACCCAACTTGTGCCATACTTGGGGAGAAAACCGTGCACCCTAGCGGGATAATCTGCATACTTGCATACCATTGTCGAAATTTCGATCGACACCGAGTTGTGAAAACCCTTTGCGTGGACATTGCCCAATTAATTATTGCATCCTTCAAGGCTTGTTTGTTTGGATACATAGCACCCGCTGTAATATTGTTCTGATGATATTGCCAGGTTGAATCATGTCCATCATTCACGGTCATTGCAGATGAGAAGTCATGATTCCACCATGCAGGATTCGGGACCTCCGCTGCATTTTCTTCTTCATCTGACTCGCCAGAATCATCTGCATAACCCCTTTCAACATCAGTGTCTTCTTCTTCCATCTAGTCCTGCATGTGCCCATCTACCTCGTCAGCGTCAACCTCGCCATTGTATTCACCATCGGCATTTCCCCCTTCTACCTGACTATTCTGCCCTGGATCATAACCATAAGCATTTCCTTCTACGACTATTCTGCCCTGGTTCATAACCATAAGCATTTCCTCCTTCTACCGACTGCTCTGTCCTTGCTCGAACCATCATCTCCAGCATTTGACATAGATAGCCGCCTACCTACACTCGCTTTCTGCCCAGGATCGTTGCCACCTTGGCCTTCATGTGCAAGGACCCCTTCACGACGGGAAGCAATAAAGCAATAGGATTGCATCCCTTCGCTCACAACCTTGTAACCACCGCACCCAATCGGAGTCTCGCTCTATTGGCCTCAAATAAAAGTAAATTATTGTACTTGACCGTGTCCACAATGCATGAACACCGACGGTGTGTGTTTCAGTATCAAGACCTAAACTTGCCGCAATCCATTCTTTCAACCGACCGATGACCATGTTTGAGGTGCGCCATTGGGACATCTATGTGAGTAAATTCACTCAGATCAGCTCCCATCTCAGTTGTTTGGACAGTACCAGGACCGTAGTAAAATCTGATGTTCACTACATCAGACATCTCGGCTCACCTATTTTTTTTCACAGGGAAATACAATTATTAAGCAAGAACTTCAAATACCCGCACTAACAAATATTAGGCAGTACACATCCACATATTATCGGAGCAACTACAAATATTGACACTCCTAAATACTACACATCCACATATAGTCCGGAATATTACCGGAGCAACTACACATTTTTATACAACTAATTAGTTGACATCTAAATAAAATGCTCACCGGAACCGGAACGGGAAAATAATATGCTCGCCACAAAAGATTTTAATATTTCACTGACTGCCTATATTATGGATTTAACCGGAGCAACTACAAATATTGACAATCCTAAATAGTACACATCCATATATAGTCCGGAATATTACCGGAGAAACTACACATTTTTACACAACTAATTAGTTGACATCTAAATAAAATGCTCACCGAAACCGGAACGGGAAAATAAAATGCTCACCACGACCACCTAAATATTTACGTTTACTACTCGAGCAAATAATATTCATATAGTCCGAAATATTACCGGAGCAACTACACATTTTTATGCAACCAGTTAGTTGACATCTAAATAAAATGCTAACCGAAACGGGAAATAAAATGGTCACCACGACCACCTAAATATTTACATTTACTACTCGAGCCAATAACAATAATTGCACGCAACTTCGAAAAATAAATGTTTGCTCAAATATACCCTTGAAGCGTGCGCGCGAACGACGAACGGCGGCCTTCAATCACCGGAACCGGAGCCGGAAACTCCACCAAACTCCTGCAGCTTCACCTCCACCACCACCTCCACCTCCACCACCGCCACAACCTCCACCTCCGCCTCCACAACCTCCACAAATGAGCTGAAAAAATGCTCCAACAAAATCTTCAGCACAACCACCACAAGCTACCCCATCAGTAGATCGAGGTGTCTTTTGGCTCCTCTAGCTATGTAGAACCCATTCACGGTGCCAAATCCGCAAAAAAACGGGCCATTTTGGTGTATTAATTGGAGCTATTTCGGGTTGGAGAGAGGAGGAAGGAAGAAGAACAGAGAAGGAGAAGTGTGCTGCGTGAGGTGGGAAGGAAAGGAGAAGGAGATGGGAAAGAAAAGAAAAGGGAGGCAGCTGCGGGCCCGCTTCTGTCGGCTGCCGCTGGCCGATCGGTCGGCAATGGCCGACTGGGCGCCTGTGCCTCAGCCAGCGCCGACAGCTCCCGGCCACGCCGCCCGTGCCAATAGTCGGCCTCACGTGGCCGATTAGACGCCTGCCGGCCTGCAGTTGGCCGAGAGTACTGTCGGCCACCGTGGGCCGACTAGGCTCACCGGACCTGTGTAGGCCAATTGATAATATTTTCGAAAAATATTATTTCTGCGTAATATTTCTGTAAATTAATAAAAAAAAGTATTATTTAAAAAAAATTAGTTGTGTTGTGTGCAAAGAGAAACAAAATTGAGAGATGGATCTCTTCTGTGTGATCTGCGTGAAGAGAGAAACCCTGATACTTTTGTGCTTGTGTGTACTGCTCATACACATGTTAGTGAACTGGTTCTTATTAATATGGGTTTCTCAGTACAATCTTGTAATATAATTTTGTTGCAACTCCAATGCGTCAACACATTATGTCCGCGCGCTGCCGTCGATATTACTTTTAACTTCCCTTTCATAATTTTGGTCATAAAATACACCAGGGGTAAAATGGACCGTTTATGCTTCATTTAACAGTGTTAGTTGCCAAAACTGATGGAAATGTCATAGAGGGATCAAAGTGAAGTTTGAGTGTCAAAATAGGAAGAATATTTTTACTAGGGTCGAAAAAGGAACCAAATTTTAAGGAAGGGCCAAATAAGAAATTCTCTCGAGGAGATTTGCAGTGCGTGTCGGACCATGACGACTGCGGTGGACGGTGGCCGTGGCTGCGTGTCTGAGACGACAAGCATGGAGTCGTGCGCGAGCGACCCCGTTGGCAACAGGGTGAACTAGCTGCTAGCCTCGCCGCCGCAAGAGAATGTCGGCACGGAGATAGAGTACATAGAGGAGAAATGCCGTGCTCGTGCCATGGCAACGTCCGTGCAGTAGGACGAAAGAGAGGAGGCCGAGATGACCGACGTCGGAAATGACTCGAGTGTAGTAGGGCGCAGGCAAGGAGGTCAATAGGAACGCACCGACACCGAGAGGGACGAATAAGAGGACTCTGAGGCAGAGTACATTGGAGAAGAAATACAGTGTGCGCGCCATGACGCCGCCAGTATAGTAGGATCATTGGAGAGAAGGACGAGATGAACGACGGCGACGATGACACCACTGCCGAAAGATGCGAGAGAAACCATCCCAACCTAGAGGTGATTAAACAGTGTCTTAAATCACACCACACATATGCATATGTACAATCACGAGGAAGATGTAGATCTTCTCGTTTACGATCATCGGAACAGAAAACTTGCAACACGAATGCGTGTGGAATTGCGAGATTAGGCTACCGGTCAAAGGAAATTTCGAACGGTCGATCATGCGCGATGAATTTGACAAAATTTGTCCAAAATAGTTCCAAACGTGAACACAAAATTAGTATTTACGGTTGACGAAACTATGAACCGACCGTAAAAATTGAACCTTAACATTGATGTGCATCTTTTTCTTATAGAGCTTATCTCGAATCGAAGCACCGTTGTGTAGATTAGAAGGGAGAAGGAAGAAAGGACATTAGGGAGGAGCTTAGTGGAGGTAGTGTTGGAAATATGCCCTAGAGGCAATAACAAATTAGTTATTATTATATTTCCTTGTTCATGATAATCGTTTATTATCCATGCTATAATTGTATTGATAGGAAACTCAGATACATGTGTGGATACATAGACAACACCATGTCCCTAGTAAGTCTCTAGTTGAACAGCTCGTTGATCAATAGATGGTTACGGTTTCCTGACCATGGACATAGGATGTCGTTGATAACGGGATCACATCATTAGGAGAATGATGTGATGGACAAGACCCAATCCTAAGCCTAGCACAAAGATCGTGTAGTTCGTATGCTAAAGCTTTTCTAATGTCAAGTATCATTTCCTTAGACCATGGGATTGTGCAACTCTCAGATACCGCAGGAATGTTTTGGGTGTACCAAACGTCACAACGTAACTGTATGGCTATAAAGGTGCACTACGGGTATCTCCGAAAGTGTCTGTTGGGTTGGCACGAATCGAGATCGGGATTTGTCACTCCATGTGACGGAGAGGTATCTCTGGGCCCACTCGGTAGGACATCATCGTAATGTGCACAATGTGACCAAGGGGTTGATCACGGGATGATGTGTTACGGAACGAGTAAAGAGACTTGCCGGTAACGAGATTGAACAAGGTATCGGGATACCGACGATCGAATCTCGGGCAAGTACTATACCGCTAGACAAAGGGAATTGAATACGGGATTGATTGAATCCTCGACATCGTGGTTCATCCGATGAGATCATCATGGAACATGTGGGAGCCAACATGGGTATCCAGATCCTACTGTTGATTGTTGGCCGGAGAGTTGTCTCGGTCATGTCTACGTGTCTCCCGAACTCGTAGGGTCTACACACTTAAAGTTCGATGACGCTAGGGTTATAGGGAATAGATGTACGTGGTTACCGAATGTTGTTCGGAGTCCTGGATGAGATTCCGGACGTCACGAGGAGTTTCGGAATGGTCCGGAGGTAAAGATTTATATATGGGAAGTCCTGTTTTGGTAACCGGAAAAGTTTCGGGTGCTAACAGTAACGTACCGGGACCATCGGAGGGTCCCGGGGGTCCACTAGGTGGGGCCACCGGCCCCAGAGGGCTGCGTGGGCCAAGTGTGGGAGGGGAGCAGCCCTAGGTGGGCTGGTGCGCCCCCCACCAGGGCCCAAGGCGCCTAGGGTTTGGGGAAACCCTAAAAGGGGGCGCCCCCTTGCCTTGGGGGGCAAGGCAACCCCCTGGCTGCCGCCTCCTCCTCGATTGATCCGAGGGGCCGCCCCTCCCTTGCCCCTATATATATGTGGGGGTGGGAGGCAGCCGTGCCAAGTTCAGGCGCAGCCCTCCCCTCTCCCAAGTCCTCCTCCTCTCCCGCGGTGCTTGGCGAAGCCTCGCAGGATTGCCACGCCCTCCACCACCACCATGCCGTCAGATCGCTGCTGGACGGAGTCTTCCCCAACCTCTCCTCTCTCCTTGCTGGATCAAGGCATGGGAGACGCCACCGGCTGCATGTGTGTTGAACGCGGAGGTGCCGTCCGTTCGGCACTAGGATCATCGGTGATTTGGATCACGACGAGTACGACTCCATCAACCCCGTTCACTTGAACGCTTCCGCTTAGCGATCTACAAGGGTATGTAGATGCACTCCCCTTTCCCTCGTTGCTAGATTACTCCATAGATTGATCTTGGTGATGCATAGAAAATTTTGAATTTCTGCTACGTTCCTCAACAGTGGCATCATGAGCTAGGTCTATGCGTAGTTTCTATGCACGAGTAGAACACAAGTTGTTGTTGGCGTTGATTTTGTTCAATATGCTTACTGTCGGGGATATACCCCGTGGTGTAACCCGCCGGATGTATGATCCGGCTGGAGCGTGGTGACTCACTGGTGACCCGCCTGGAGCTTGGTGATTCACAGATAACCCGCCCGATATTGGCGACTCATTAGTAACCTGGCGAACGGGTCAGATGGACAATAAGACCCAAAGCGCAGAAGGCCGGCTCACGTTATGATGGGCCGGCTTAAGAGGAAAGAGATGACATGTTGGAAATATGCCCTAGAGGCAATAATAAAAGTATTATTATATTTCAATGTTCATGATAATTGTCTTTTGTTCATGCTATAACTGTATTGTCCGGAAATCGTAATACACGTGTGAACACGAAGACCACAAATGTCCCTAGTGAGCCTCTAGTTGACTAGCTCGTTGTGATCAATAGATAGTCATGGTTTCGACTATGGACATTGGATGTCGTTGATAACGGGATCACATCATTAGGAGAATGATGTGATGGACAAGACCCAATCCTAAGCATAACATAAAAGATCGTATAGTTCGCTTGCTAGAAGCTTTGCCAATGTCAAGTATCTCTTCCTTCGACCATGAGATCGTAACTCCCGGTTACCGTAGGAGTGCCTTGGTGTATCAAACGTCACAACGAATCGGGTGACTATAAAGGTGCATTACGGTATCTCCGAAAGTATCTGTTGGGTTGACACGGATCGAGATCGATTTGTCACTCCGTATGACGGAGAGGTATCTCTGGGCCCACTCGGTAATGCATCATCATAATGAGCTCAAGATGACCAAGGTGTTGGCCACGGATCATGCATTACGGCACGAGTAAAGTGACTTGCCAAGAATGAGACCGAACAAGGTATTGGGATACCGACGATCGAGTCTCGCAAGTAAAGTACCGATTGACAAAGGGAATTGCATACGTGGTTTGATCGAATCCTCGACATCGTGGTTCAACCGATGAAATCATCGAGGAGCATGTGGAGCCAACATGGGTATCCAGACCCGCTGTTGGTTATTGCCCGAGAGTCGCCTCGGTCATGTCTGCGTGTCTCCCGAACCCGTAGGGTCTACACACTTAAGGTTCGATGACGCTAGGGTTAGTAGGAAGTCAAGTATGTGACTAACGAATGTTGTTCGGAGTCCCGGATGAGATCCCGGATGTCACGAGGAGTTCCGGAAGGGTCCGGAGGTAAAGAATAATATATAGGAAGTGGTGATTCGGCCATCGGGAAAGTTTCGGGGTCTCCCGGTAAAGTACCGGGACCACCGGAAGGGTCCCGGGGGTCCACCGGGTGGGGCCACCTATCCCGGAGGGCCCCATGGGCTGAAGTGGAGGGAACCAGCCCATAGTGGGCTGGTGCGCCCCAGGCCCACCTCGCGCCTAGGGTTGAAACCCTAGGGGTGGGCGCCCACCGGCTTGGGGGCACTCCACCCCTTGGCCGCCGCCCCGGAGATTGGATCTCAGGGCCGCCACCCCTGTGGTGCCTATATAAAGGGGGAGGGAGGGGGCTGCTGTACCCATCTCCAAGGCGCAGCCCTCCCTCCCAACACTTCTCCTCCTCCGTAAGAGCTCGGCGAAGCCCCGCCGAGTATCGCTTCTCCACCATCACCACGCCGTCAGGCCGCCGGTGGAGTTGTCTTCTCAACCTCTCCTTCCTCCTTGCTGGATCAAGACGGAGGAGACGCTGCTCGTCCCGCACGTGTGTTGAACGCGGAGGTGCTGTCCGCTCAGACTTGGACATCGGTGATCTGAATCACGCTCGAGTACGACTCCATCATCACCTTGCAAGCTTCGCACGCGATCTACAAGTGGTATGTAGATGCAAACTCTCTCCGCTACTCGTTGCTTAGATGAACTCATAGATGGATCTTGGTGAAGCCGTGGGAAAAATTTTAATTTTCTGCAACGCTCCCCAACAAAGGCATCATGAGGTAGGTCTATGCGTAGTTCTCTAATGCACGAGTAGAACACAATTTGTTGTGGGCGCTGATCTTGTCATCTTACTTGCCTCTACTAGTCTTTTCTTGCTCAACGGTATAGTGGGATGAAGCGCCCGACCAACCTTACACGTGCGCTTACGTGAGACCGGTTCCACCGATCGACATGCACTAGTTGCATAAGGTGGCTGGCGGGTGTCCGTCTCTCCCACTTTAGTTGGAGCGGATTCGATGAACAAGGCCCTTATGAAGGGTAAATAGAAGTTGACAAAATCACGTTGTGGTGATTTGTAGGTAAGAAAACGTTCTTGCTAGAACCCAATCGCAGCCACGTAAAAGATGCAACAACAATTAGAGGACGTCTAACTTGTTTTTGCAGCGATTGATCATGTGATGTGATATGGCCAGAAGTTGTGATGAATGATGAATTGTGATGTATGAGATCATGTTCTTGTAATAGGATTCACGACTTGCATGTCAATGAGTATGACAACCGGCAGGAGCCATAGGAGTTGTCTTTATTTTTTGTATGACCTGCGTTTCATTGAAGAACGTCATGTAAACTACTTTACTTCATTACTAAACGCGTTAGTCATAGAAGTGAAGTAGTCGTTGGCGTGACAACTTCATGAAGACATGATGATGGAGATCATGATGATGGAGATCATGGTGTCAAGCCGGTGACAAGATGATCATGGAGCCCCGAAGATGGAGATCAATGGAGCTTGATGATATTGGCCATATCATGTCACAACTATATAATTGCATGTGATGTTTATTATGTTTGTGCATCTTGTTTACTTAGGACGACGGTAGTAAATAAGATGATCCCTTATAAAATTTCAAGAAGTGTTCTCCCCTAACTGTGCACCGTTGCTACAGTTCGTCGCTTCTAAGCACCACGTGATGATCGGTGTGATGGATTCTTACGCTCACATACAACGGTGTAAGACAGTTTTACACAAAAAACACTTAGGGTTAACTTGACGAGCCTAGCATGTGCGCACATGGCCTCGAACACGGAGACCGAAAGGTCGAACACGAGTCGTATGGAAGATACGATCAACATGAAGATGTTCACCGACGATGACTAGTCCGTCTCACGTGATGATCGGACACGGGCTAGTCGACTCGGATCGTGTAACACTTAGATGACTAGAGGATGTCTAATCTAAGTGGGAGTTCATAATTTGATTAGAACTTTATTATCATGAACTTAGTCTAAAACCTTTGCAAATATTTCTTGTAGATCAATGGCCAACGCTAATGTCAACATGAACTTCAACGCTGCCCTAGAGAAAACCAAGCTGAAAGATGATGGCAGCAACTATACGGATCGGGTCCGAACCCGAGGATCATCCTCATAGCTGCCGAAAGCAATATGTCCTAGAAGGACCGCTAGGTGACGCCTCCGTCCCGAGAGAACCAAGACATTATGAACGCTTGGCAAGCTCGTGCGATGATTACTCCCTCGTTCAAGGCGGCATGCTTTACACTTAGAACCGGGCTCCAAAAGCGTTTTGAGCATCACGGAGCATATGAGATGTTCAAGAGCTGAAACTAGTTTTCCAAGCTCATGCCCGGTCGAGAGATATGATGTCTCCGACAAGTTCTACAGCTTGTAAGATGGAGGAGAACAGTTCATCGCTGAACACATCCTCAAGATGTCCAGGTTGCACAACCGTATGACCCAGTGAACATTAACCTCCCGATGAGGCGGTCATTGACAGAATCCTCCGATCGCTCCCACCAAGCTACAAGAGCTTTGTGATGAACTACAACATGCAGGGATGGTAAAGACCATTCCTGAAGTGTTCTCGATGTCAAGTCAGCAGAGGCTGAAATCAAGAAAGAACATCAAGTGTTGATGGTCAATAAGACCACTAAGTTCAAGAAGGGCAAGGGTAAGAAGAACTTCAAGAAGGACGACAAAGATGTTGCCGCGCCCGCAAGCCTGTTGCGGGAAGAAGTCAAAGAACGGACCCAAGCCCGAGATTGAGTGCTTTTATTGCAAGGGAAGTGTCATTTGGGCGGAACTGCCCCAAATACTTAGCGGATAAGAAGGCCGCAACACCAAAGGTATATTTGATATACATGTAATTGATGTGTACCTTACCAAGACTCATAGTAACTCCCGGTATTTGATACCGTGCCGTTGCTCATATTTGTAACTCACAGCAGAGCTGCGGAATAAACGGAGACCGGCGAAGGGCGAGGTGACGATGCGCGTCGGGAATGGTTCCAGAGTCGATGTGATCGCCGCCGCACGCTGCCTCTACATTTACCCACGGGATTAGTTTTGAACCTTAATAATTGTTATTTAGTGCCATGTTTGAGCATGAACATTGTATCCGGATCTCGCTTAATACGAGATGGCTACTCATTTAAGTCTGAGAATAATGGTTGTTCGATTTATATGAGAGATATGTTTTATGGTCATGTCCGATGGTCAATGGTTTATTCTTAATGAATCTCGAGCGTAATGTTACACATGTTCATAGTGTGGAAGCCAAAAGATGTAAAGTTGATAACGATAGTCCCACATACTTGTGGCAATCGCCGCCTTGGTCACATTGGTGTCAAGCGCATGAAGAAGCTCCATGCTGATGGACTTTAGAGTCTCTTGATTATGAATCGCTTGACACATGCGAACCATGCCTCTTGGGCAAATGACCAAGACTCCGCTTCTCCGGAACAATGGAGCGAGCAACCAACTTGTTGGAAATCATACATACCGATGTGTGCGGTCCAATGAGCGTTGAGGCTCGCGGAGGATATCGTTATGTTCTCACTCTCACTGATGACTTGAGTAGATATGGATATGTCTACTTAATGAAACACAAGTCTGAGACCTTTGAAAAGTTCAAGGAATTTCAAAGTGAGGTAGAGAATCAACGTGACAGAAAGATAAAGTTCCTGCGATCAGATCGTGGAGGAGAATATTTAAGTCACGAATTGGCACACACTTAAGGAAATGTGGAATCGTTTCACAACTCACGCCGCCTGGAACACCTCAGCGAAACGGTGTGTCCGAACGTCGAATCGCACTCTATTGGATATGGTGCGGTCTATGATGTCTCTACCGATTTACCGCTATCATTTTGGGGATACGCCTAGAGACAGCTACATTCACTTTAAATAGGGCACCGCCTAAATCCGCTGAGACGACACCGTATGAATTATGGTTTGGGAAGAAACCTAAGCTGTCGCTTTCTAAAAGTTTGGGGATGCGATGCTTATGTCAAGAAACTTCAACCTGAAAAGCTCGAACCCAAGTCGGAAAATGCGATTCATAGGATACCCTAAGGAAACTGTCGGGTATACCTTCTACTTAAGATCCGAAGGCAAGGTCTTTGTTGCCAAGAACGGATGCTTTCGAGAAAGAGTTTCTCTCGAAAGAAGTAAGTGGGAGGAAAGTAGAACTCGATGAAGTACTACCTCTCGAACGGAAAGTGGTGCAGCGCAGAAACCGCTCTGTGATGCCCACACCAACCAAGAGGAAAACAATGATGATGATCAAGGTACTTGGATCAAGTTACTACTGAACTTCAAGGTCAACGAGGACACGCTCCGCACTGCAGTGGTACGGCAACCCTGTCATGGAAATCATGTTGCTAGACAACAATGAACCTTCGAACTATGAAGAAGCAATGGCGGGCCCGGATTCCAACAAATGGCTTGGAGCCATGAAATCCGAGATAGAATCCATGTATGAAAACAAAGTATGGACTTTGATAGACTTGCCCGATGATCGGCGAGCGATAGAAAACAAATGGATTTTTAAGAAGAAGACGGACGCGGATGGTAATGTTACCATCTATAAGGCTCGACTTGTCACTAAGGGTTATCGACAAGTTCAAGGGATTGACTACGACGAGACATTCTCTCCCGTAGCGAAGCTTAAGTCCGTCCGAATCATGTTAGCAATTGCCACATACTATGATTATGAGATATGGCAGATGGACGTCAAAACGGCATTCCTTAACGGACATCTTAAGGAAGAGCTGTATATGATGCAGCCGGAAGGTTTTGTCGATCCTCGTAACGCTAACAAAGTATGCAAGCTCCAATGATCCATTTATGGACTGGTGCAAGCATCTCGAGTTGGAACATTCGCTTTGATGAGATGATCAAAGCGTTTGGTTTATGCGCACTTATGGAGAAGCCTGCGTACAAAGAAAGTGAGTGGGAGCTCAGAGCATTTCTCCTGTTATATGTAGATGACATACTCTTGATGGGAAATGATACAAAACTTCGACAGCATTAAGGCCTACTTGAACAAGTGTTTTCAATGAAGGACCTTGGAGAAGCTGCTTATATATTAGGCATCAAGATCTATAGAGATAGATCGAGACGCCTCATAGGTCTTTCACAAAGCACATACCTTGATAAGATTTTGAAGAGGTTCAAAATGGATCAGTCCAAGAAGGGTTCTTGCCTATGTTACAGGTGTGAGATTGAGCTCGGCTCACCACCCACCACGGCAAAAGATAAAGAAGAGATGAGTGTCATCCCTATGCTTCAGCCATAGGATCTATTATGTATGCCATGTGTGTACTGCACTGATGTAAACCTTGCCGTAAGTTTGGTTGCAAGATACCAAAGTAATCCCGCAAGGAACACCGGACAGCGGTTAAGAATATCCTGAAGTACCTAAAAGGACAAAGGACATGTTTCGCTTATGGAGGAGACGAAGAGCTCGTCAGTAAGGGTTACGCCGAGCTAGCTTCGACTCAGATCCGATGACTCTAAGTCACAAACCGGATACGTGTATATGTTGAATGGTGGAGCAAGAAGCTGGTGCAGCCGCAAGCGAGCGTCGTGGCGGGATCTACGTGTGAAGCGGAGTACATGGCAGCCTCGGAGGCAGCGCATGAAGCGATTTGGGTGAAGGAGTTCATCACCGACCTAGGAGTCATACCCAATGCGTCGGGCCGATCAAACTCTTCTGTGACAACACCGAGCTATTGCCTTGCCAAGGAGCCCAGGTTTCACAAGAAGACCAGCACATCAAGCGCCGCTTCAACTCCATCCGTGAAAATGTTCAAGATGGAGACATAGAGATTTGCAAAGTGCACACGGATCTGAATGTCGCAGATCCATTGACTAAACCTCTCTCGCGTAAAACATGATCAACACCGTAACTCTATGGGTGTTTGATTCATCACAATGTAACTAGATTGGTGACTCTAGTGCAAGTGGGAGACTGTTGGAAATATGCCCTAGAGGCAATAATAAAAGTATTATTATATTTCAATGTTCATGATAATTGTCTTTTGTTCATGCTATAACCGTATTATCCGGAAATCGTAATACACGTGTGAACACGAAGACCACAAATGTCCCTAGTGAGACTCTAGTTGACTAGTTCACAGATCAATAGATAGTCATGGTTTCCGACTATGGACATTGGATGTCGTTGATAACGGATCACATCATTAGGAGAATGATGTGATGGACAAGACCCAATCCTAAGCATAGCATAAAAGATCGTATAGTTCGCTTGCTAGAAGCTTTGCCAATGTCAAGTATCTCTTCCTTCGACCATGAGATCGTAACTCCGGTTACCGTAGGAGTGCCTTGGTGTATCAAACGTCACAACGAATCGGGTGACTATAAAGGTGCATTACGGTATCTCCGAAAGTATCTTGGGTTGACACGGATCGAGATCGATTTGTCACTCCGTATGACGGAGAGGTATCTCTCGGCCCACTCGGTAATGCATCATCATAATGAGCTCAAGATGACCAAGGTGTTGGCCACGGGATCATGCATTACGGTACGAGTAAAGTGACTTGCCTGTAACGAGACTGAACAAGGTATTGGGATACTGACGATCGAGTCTCGGGCAAGTAAAGTACCGATTGACAAAGGGAATTGCATACAGGGTTTGATCGAATCCTCGACATCGTGGTTCAACCGATGAAATCATCGAGGAGCATGTGGAGCCAACATGGGTATCTGACCCGCTGTTGGTTATTGCCCGAGAGTCGCCTCGGTCATGTTCTGCGTGTCTCCCGAACCCGTAGGGTCTACACACTTAAGGTTCGGTGACGCTAGGGTTAGTAGGAAGTCAAGTATGTGACTACCGAATGTTGTTCGGAGTCCCGGATGAGATCCCGGATGTCACGAGGAGTTCCGGAAGGGTCCGGAGGTAAAGAATAATATATAGGAAGTGGTGATTCGGCCATCGGGAAAGTTTCGGGTCTCCGGTAAAAGTACCGACCACGGAAGGGTCCCTGGTCCACCGGTGGGGCCACCTATCCCGGAGGGCCCCATGGGCTGAAGTGGGAGGAACCAGCCCATAGTGGGCTGGTGCGCCCCAGGCCCACCTCGCGCCTAGGGTTGAAACCCTAGGGGGGGGCGCCCACCGGCTTGGGGGCACTCCACCCCTTGGTTGCCGCCCCGGAGATTGGATCTCAGGGCCGCCACCCCTGTGGTGCCTATATAAAGGGGGGAGGAGGGGGCTGCTGTACCCATCTCCAAGGCCCAGCCCTCCCTCCCCAACACTTCTCCTCCTCCGTAAGAGCTCGGCGGCCTCGCCGAGTATCGCTTCTCCACCATCACCACGCCGTCGTCTGCCGGTGGAGTTGTCTTCTCAACCTCTCCTTCCTCCTTGCTGGATCAAGACGGAGGAGACGCCGCCGTCCCGCACGTGTGTTGAACGCGGAGGTGCTGTCCGCTCAGCACTTGGACATCGGTGATCCGAATCACGCTCGAGTACGACTCCATCATCACCTTGCAAGCTTCCGCACGCGATCTACAAGTGGTATGTAGATGCAAACTCTCTCCTGCTACTCGCTGCTTAGATGAACTAATAGATGGATCTTGGTGAAGCCGTAGGAAAAATTTTAATTTTCTCGCAACGCTCCCCAACAAAGGGCATCATGAGGTAGGTCTATGCGTAGTTCTCTAATGCACGAGTAGAACACAATTTGTTGTGGGCGCTGATCTTGTCATCTTACTTGCCTCTACTAGTCTTTTTCTTGCTCAATGGTATTGTGGGATGAAGCGCCCGACCAACCTTACACGTGCGCTTACGTGAGACCGGTTCCACCGATCGACATGCACTAGTTGCATAAGGTGGCTGGCGGTGTCTGCTCTCCCACTTTAGTTGGAGCGGATTCGATGAACAAGGCCCTTATGAAGGGTAAATAGAAGTTGACAAAATCACGCTGTGGTGATTTGTAGGTAAGAAAACGTTTTGCTAGAACCCAATCGCAGCCACGTAAAAGATGCAACAACAATTAGAGGACGCCTAACTTGTTTTTGCAGCGATTGATCATGTGATGTGATATGGCCAGAAGTTGTGATGAATGATGAATTGTGATGTATGAGATCATGTTCTTGTAATAGGATTCACGACTTGCATGTCGATGAGTATGACAACCGGCAGGAGCCATAGGAGTTGTCTTTATTTTTTGTATGACCTGCGTTTCATTGAAGAACGTCATGTAAACTACTTTACTTCATTACTAAACGCGTTAGTCATAGAAGTAGAAGTAGTCGTTGGCGTGACAACTTCATGAAGACACGATGCTGGAGGTCATGATGATGGAGATCATGGTGTCAAGCCGGTGACAAGATGATCATGGAGCCCCGAAGATGGATATCAATGGAGCTTGATGATATTGGCCATATCATGTCACAACTATATAATTGCATGTGATGTTTATTATGTTTGTGCATCTTGTTTACTTAGGACGACGGTAGTAAATAAGATGATCCCTTATAAAATTTCAAGAAGTGTTCTCTCCTAACTGTGCACCGTTGCTACAGTTCGTCGCTTCTAAGCACCACGTGATGATCGGGTGTGATGGATTCTTACGTTCACATACAACGGGTGTAAGACAGTTTTACACAAATAAAACACTTAGGGTTAACTTGACGAGCCTAGCATGTGCGCACATGGCCTCGAACACGGAGACCGAAGGTCGAACACGAGTCGATGGAAGATACGATCAACATGAAGATGTTCACCGACGATGACTAGTCCGTCTCACGTGATGATCGGACACGGGCTAGTCGACTCGATCGTAACACTTAGATGACTAGAGGATGTCTAATCTAAGTGGGAGTTCATAATTTGATTAGAACTTTATTATCATGAACTTAGTCTAAAACCTTTGCAAATATGTCTTGTAGATCAATGGCCAACGCTAATGTCAACATGAACTTCAACGCGTTCCTAGAGAAAACCAAGCTGAAAGATGATGGCAGAACTATACGGACGGGTCCGAACCCGAGGATCATCCTCATAGCTGCCGAAAGCAATATGTCCTAGAAGGACCGCTAGGTGACGCCCCGTCCCTGAGAACCAAGACGTTATGAACGCTTGGCAAGCTCGTCTGATGATTACTCCCTCGCTCAAGGCGGCATGCTTTACAGCTTAGAACCGGGCTCCAAAAGCGCTTTTGAGCATCACGGAGCATATGAGATGTTCAAGAGCTGAAACTAGTTTTCCAAGCTCATGCCCGGTCGAGAGATATGATGTCTCCGACAAGTTCTACAGCTTGTAAGATGGAGGAGAACAGTTCACAAGGAACACATCCTCAAGATGTCCGGGTTGCACAACCGTATGACCCAGTGAACATTAACCTCCCAGATGAGGCGGTCATTGACAAAATCCTCCAGTCGCTCCCACCAAGCTACAAGAGCTTTGTGATGAACTACAACATGCAGGGGATGGTAAAGACCATTCCTGAAGTGCTCTCGATGCTGAAGTCAGCAGAGGCTGAAATCAAGAAAGAACATCAAGTGTTGATGGTCAATAAGACCACTAATTTTCTGCAACGTTCCCCAACATGACAAATATTTCCTTTATGAGGAAGCAAGACCCGGACTTGTATTTAACTTGTAAAAGAAGATAGACTAGTCCTAGTCCTACTAGGACTCCACATGTAACCCGCCCCTCTAACTTATATAAGGAGGGGCAGGGCTCCCCAAGGAGGGAGGAGGGCAACAAGAAACAATTTCTAGGGCTAGACACAACTAGAGGAGAGCCGGTTTACGACGACTCCCTTATGAGTATAATGAGACCTAGCCACAAACAGCATTAGGGCTATTACCGGATGATGTTTCCCGGGGCCCGAAGCTGTCTAAATCCTTGTCTTGTGTGTTGCGTCTCTCGTCCCGATCAACCCCTCTCAAGCTACCGCATAGGCGCGTTGGCCTCGCGACTAAGTCCTGACACTAAGGACATCTGCCGTGACAATTCTACGACAGTTGGCGTCCACTGCGGGGCCCGCGCACGGTGGTGATGAGTTCTTGGAGGGATCTCTCACAGGGATCGAGAAGTTCATAATTTTCCGGATGAAGAAACACCTGTTTGGAAGGATCTGCATCAACTTTGTGTTCATCGGTCGAGATTTATGATCTACGAAATTTTAAGTTCGGCAGCGTGGATGAGCCATCACGAGTTACCGAGATCAACAGAATCACAAGTCGCCGAAACCATGGATTCCTGTTGCGGCATGTTTTCACCGGCGCGCTAAATCCCGAGGTGTTTTTGTCGTTACTGCTAGTCCTACTTCCGAGTCGTATCCATCAACTATGCCGACTACTACTCCATACTAGAAGAACACCCGTGCGTTGCAACGGGGCCACATTAACTTTAAGAGTTCAATATCAATTATGTTAATATTACATTTAATATTCTCATACATATCAAGTGACATTGGCGACCTTTTTACCATCAAATTCTCACACACACTCTCTCCCTCCCTCCTCCTCACTCTCTCTCCCCCCCTCTCCCTCTCTCTCTAACACACACACATATCCATCTATTTCACACGCACACGCGCTAGTGCATAACAATATGGATTATAAAACAGGTTCAAGGTAGTAACAAGGATTCTTCTCATGCATTAATAAACAAATGTTCTGCATCAAGTCAAGATAAACAATTCCCAAAGTGCATCGAGCATCACGTAACATTACTGGCAAGATAAATGCATGACGATACACCCGACTCATTTAATTAATATAATTAAATTATCAGTAAGTTAGTCACCAAACTGCTCGGATGAACCAGAACAGAGCCAACATATATCATCCTAGACAAACACAACATCAACCATTTACCTTGGTACTTTAGGGACCGACAGGAGGATGCATGTAGAAGCGCTTCTTTCCTGCGAATCCACAGGCAGAGAGAGAAATTGGAACCCATTCGGGCCAACTTGGATCTTCGGTGATTGTCCGCCGGTATGGAGAATTTAGGAGGGTGGGTGCAGGGAGTGGCCTTGTGGATGATGGCTGGAGGCGCGGAGGGATGTGGTCACCGGAAGGTCGAAAGCGGAGAGGGTCGGGCACGTTAGGTGGAGCCGGTGGTGCGCGACAACCGGAGGCGGCCCAATCGTGGGCGGCGAACCGACGATAGCCTTGGCCCATCTCTCGACACAGCGAAGATAGAGAGGGCGGCACTGCCGGTGCTCGAGGCCGCCGCTCGGCACCATCTACATCGAGGGGAAAGAGAGGCGAGAAAGTGATAGGGTGATGCGGGGCTAGGGATTGCGGAGGAGGGTGGGGTGTGCGATTTGAATGGATGGTTCTGCCCACCGTTTTCTTATACGTGGCGGTGGAGACGGCGGCGCCCAGCCATGCAAAGCGAGGCATGGGTCGAGCCGGGCACACGGCGAGGCGCAGAGCGAGGCGGGACGATTTTTGCTACCGAGATGCAGGGTGTGGGATTGATCGCTCATGTTCTCTTTTCCTTTTAACGGGAGATGGATGCGATTTTTTCACGAGGGAGAGATGCGACCACGCATGATTCCATAATAAATTAATTAGGTCCATAACGAGATTTCTTTACAATGCTAAGATTTACGTGTTAGTTTTCTTAATAAAGAAATGCACTGATGTAGGGATCGATTGATTCGGTAAGGAAAGATAGATTCGTGATCTTTTGTATGTTAGGAAATTAGTAGTTTGCAAGGAAAGAGTGGAGAGAAAAGAACCAATGCGACCACGATAGATTCCATAATAAATTAATTAGGTCCATAACGGGATTTGTTTGCAATGCGTTAAGATTTACGTGTTAGTTTTCTTAATAAAGAAATGCACCGATGTAGGGCGATTGGTTCGGTAAGGAAAGATAGATTCGTGATCTTTTGTATGTTAGGAAATTATTGATTTGCAAGGAAAGAGTGGAGAGAAAAGAACCAGTACGAGGGGTGGTGGGAGGTGGGACGAATAAAACCGGACGAAATTGGGAGGTGGAGGGGCGAGTAAAACCGATTTAAAAAACCAACGAATTTGGGAGGTGGGAGGAGGATGAAAAAACCAGGGGAGGTGGGAGGAGGACAAAATAAACCGTGACGAGGCTACCAACTGCTCCATTAGGAGTAGAGATTGTTTGTGAAAATAACGTCGATTTATTTACTTAGCGAGCGGATCCTTAAAAAAGACATAGCGAGCAGATTCCCTTAAAACTGGTAGAAATGGATACGATTGATGACGTTGATAAATAGTGGTGAATGTTGGCATAATTTACTATCATCATGCATGGAAACGAATCATCAAGAAAAAGAATACTTCCTATTACTACACTCATAGGAAGCTTCCTAATCTTTGCTACCAAACAGTTTCTGCCCAAACAAGGAAGGAAAGTTATGGACGTGATTCCAAAGGAAACAAACGTTATAAAGATTAATTAATAGATTTGATCTTTAGAGATTGATTGTGATTGATTCTTTTACATAAAGACATTACTAAATAATTTGCGTCAGTATGGAAAGTTCTGATCCGTTCAGTTTTTTTCGTTGTGTGAGAGGGTGAAGTGAAAATAAACCGATGAAGTGGGGGAGGCGACGAAAAAAATCTACGACGGTTAACCTACGAAAAAAAACCGGACGAAAGTGGTGGGATGAAAATTGACCGGCGGAGACTACCAACTGCTCCATTAGGAGTAGAGATTGGTTGGTTCGATTTTTTTTGCGTGGAGGGAACTACCTGGGAGGTGGAAGGGAGTACGAAAATAAACCGTCTCGACTGAGCGGGAGGTGGGAGCAAGTACCAAAGAAGTACCAAAAAAGACCGGGTGAGGTGGGACGAAAATAAAATCCGGAACGCGACCTACCAACTGAGACATTAGGAGTAGATATATTAACAAAAGTGCAGATCCCGTCCCACTCTTCACTTTTTGACAAAAAGCTTCCGAATAGCAATCTTGGTGAGTGATCTCGACTGGGTTCGATCGGCATGGCGTGTCGTTCCTCCAAGAGTGGGTGCTGAGAGGAAGGATGGCAAACCTCCATTGTCAATCGGCCGGAGCTGCATCGTCATTTGGATCAGAGCATGGACGAAATCGAGATGGTAGAGGTTGAGGAATTTGTAGGACGTGAGGGTTTAGGGTGGGCATCACGAGAACTCACCCATATCTTGGGAGACGGCAGACCCGAGGTGCGCCGTGTTCGTGCTTCGTGGGCTGCCACGTGCTGTCCTCGCCGCCATCGCCTGTCGATGCCACTTCAGCGCCACGAGCATGGGACTGAGGGACGAAGGGAAGAGAAGGGAAGGAAGCGAGCTAATGACGTACCTATGTTTGGTATGTAATACCCTCCATTAAGAGTAGATCTTTTCTTAAAATCGGTTATTTTGTTTCCTAATTAATGTGATTGAGCAATTTAAGGTAAGGTTAATTAATTTAGATTTGATATTTAGAGATTGATCGTGATTGATTTTTTCACATAAAGACATTACTAAAAATAACTTGCACCAGCATGGAAAGTTATGACCCGTTAAGATTTTTTTCGTTGTGTGAGAGGGTGACGCGAAATTAAACCGGTGGGGTGGTGGAGGGACGAAAAAAAACCAGCGAAATAAAACGGGTGGGAGGTGGGAGAAAGTACCAAAGAAGTACCAAAAAAGACCGGGTGAGGTGGGACGAAAATAAAACCCGGAACGCGACCTACCAACTGAGACATTAGGAGTAGAGATCATCACACAAAGGACCAACAGGATCTGAACTATGATCTTTCAGCTTTTGAAACAGATTCTACAATCCTGAAGGAAGCAATCACAAGTAAAAAACTATGATCTTTCAGCTTTAGGAACTTTGTTTAAAGATGTAAAGTTTCAGATGTGTGTGGGCTTAAATGTTGCAAGTGTGGAATACTGTAACCATGTGTGTAATAAAGCAGCACACATGTTAGCTGCGAGGGAAGCCTGTTTGGATAGTGGCTGTTATGAGACCTGGATTGGCCACTTTCCACAGTTTGTATTAGATGTTGTTGCTGGCGATATGGCCAGTGAGGTATAGTAATTGAATACTACGTTTTCCTTTCAAAAAAAAAAAAACAGGATCTGAACTTCTCACGGAAGACAAAATCCAGCCACTCTGGGTACTAGTGTTTGGAGATGCTGCAGCAGGTGGCCCAATGCACACATGGTTCAGAGTTTGACCGATTTAAAATTACTTGTAACCAAATTTTGGTTTGAGTTCGATGAGACTCACAGCAGTATTAAAAAAAAGGAAGAAAAAAAAGGGCCACGACCTGGAATTGGATACGGCCATGACTCAGAGACAGATACGATTACTACTGCGGTTTCGTTTCGAGCGGCCTGCCGCCGCCGTACCTGAAGCCGCCAGCGCCCCTTGCCGCAGCCTCTGCCGAGAACCGCCGCAGCTACCAGTGTGTGTTTGCTAGATCCGAGCCGTCCCGGATCCGCCTCACTACTATGGCCCTGTTTGAATCCCTATGTTAGAGTTAGTTTTAGTTAGTTGGGCCTCAAATAACCCAAAAGTATCCAAACATGATGGGTTAGTTTGGGTTAGTTGGATCTAACCCACCCCAAAAAACTAGCCCACACTATAGGAGCTTATTTGGGTTAGTTCTTTTGGTCCCACTAAAAAAACAGTAAAAAAAGTTACCCCTCCCATTCAAACAAGGTCCAAAGTAGACAAATGATTGAGAAAGAATATTTTATTGTCAATTTAACCCTACCATCCAAACAGCTTTTTGGTTAGAGTTAGTTTGGGGTTAGTTTAAAGTTAGAATCTAACTCTAACCTCTAACTGAGTTAGAGTATCCAAACAGGGCCTATGCTCGGCCACCTCCTGCCGCGGATGTGGATTTTTAGAACAGCTGCACCCCGGCCCTTGTATCCTGGATGTCCAATATTGCTTTAAGATCTGTGCAACACAACTAACTTTTCGTATGAAAATTTTTCTTTTTTGTTTCTCTCACATAAAAGATGTCTTAAAAAATCATTTTTTGTATATTTATATTTGACAAAAAAATCTGAAAGATTTATCCTAGATTCTAGATGGAAAGCTTTGCCACGCTGCAAAGGTTTGAACTTCAAGACATCTTTTATGTGAGAGAAACAAAAAAAAGAAATGTGTTTGCACGAATCGCGATGCGCAGAATGGATGGCTGGATAGAGAGGGCCTGCGTGCAGCTGTGCTATTTTATATTTTCGCTCCTGCCGCACCTGCCGGTACCCGCGCCAAAGTCACTTTCTGAATCGTCGGGCCGTCTCTTCTGATCTCCTCTCCTGCACCCACTTCTGAGCCGTCCCGGAATCGCTTCTGCTCCCACAGCCAACGCCGTCGTGGAAACTTGTACATCAAAATCCTTCACGTGCTAGTTCCAAGGAACAAATTGCTCTTATACTACTCCCTACGTTCTTATACGTACACTGACGGACGCATGCGGTGGCCAAAACTTGAAGATGGAAGCCGGCGTTGCCCGCATCTCCGCATCCGTGGCCGGCCTATAGCATCGTCGCATCCACATCCAGCATCTCTGCATTGACAGCCGGCCGCCGGCATCATCGTGTCCACATCTGGCGTTTCCGCATCAACGGCCAACCTCCAGCGTTTTTGGTGTGCTGCTCGTATCTCCGCCTCACCTCGGGCCGACCTTGCCGTCTCCGCCGCGCAGTCAACGGCCGTGCCATGGGCCGGTCATACCTCGGCTCCTCAAGCCGCCTCGGCCGCCTCTGACGACCGGACGCTTCCGGCGCTGTAACACACCGTCCCTGCCGGCGCGGCCCAAAGCTATCTCAACTCGCTTCAGCCGCGAGCCACTCGACCCGCCATGCCTCGTCCTCCAACGACTGCGTCTCCTCTGGTCGGTTTCCACTTTGAGCACCCGCCGGTTCACACCTGCACCCGCACCCCGGCCTCACGCTCACCTAAGCTTCAAACCGCTTTCCGGGTTATCTCCGCTGCTCCTCTTGATTCAGCCGGTTGTTGCGACCGCGGCTCCTCTTGAGCTGCCCAGGCACCTCCGCCACTGTTTCAGAAGACTCACCGGCACTTCTCGTGCCGTGACGCCGCTGGCCTTTGCCTCGAGCCACCGTACACCGAGCGCTGGAACCTCGCTGACCTACCTCCGCTACGGCAGTGCCTTTCGCCTGGGCCTCATGGAGTCATGGTTCACGCCCCTACTATCAACTTGCCTCGCTGCATGCCTCTGCTGCAGCTGACTACTCTGCTTCTGCGAGCACGGCCTCGACAAAATACCATCGCTCTTGCCGTGAGCTGTAGCCCGGCGGTTTGCACGGACGGTTCAAGGGCTACATCCATGGCCTTCGTCGAGTTGCCGGTTCGTGCCTCGCCTCTACCGCGGTCAAGCCGCCCTGAGTCGCTGGCCCGCGGATCCGCAGTATCTGCCTCTAAGTACAAAGAAGAAACTGACAGACTACCTGCCATTTTTAACACCGGAGGAAAGAACTTGGTTTTCACAATGAAGAACTGAAGCATTGTGTGCGTCTGAAAGTCTGTTTTGATCATTACAGTAATTGGGGATATTATCAGTGCCACTACCCATTAAAAATTGCTCAGAGAATGCACACCCAGATGGCAAATACGTTTCTATGGTTGACCTTGACCATGTCATTCACCAGTGGGATGTACAGTGGGTTAACACGACTGGTGGCTCCAAAGAAAATTCATTTGGTTGCCACTGTGAGGAATTTTACAGTGTATTGACACAGTTGATTGCTCCGAGGAAAGTTATCTACGGATCATCCGTAGTCCGGATAAATCAGGTGATATTCTCTAAAGTTTATTTTTCTTAACAGATATTATTTTTATCAAAAAACAATTACTTTGCCCTGTAATATTTTTATACAGGACAAATTTTTTATGCCATTATACTTTGGATACGGAGTGCATGCACTAGCATTCATCCATGCCACGCTGCTCGATAGACATGCGTGCAAGCCGCTGTCCCCCGCAGTCCGGTTTATCTCAATATACGGCCGACTCGCCTGTCCGTGCCAGCTTACAACACCGGTGCAGTCTCTCCTCGTCCACACCGGTTTACAACGCCGCGACTGATTCATCCATCTGCTCGCATGGCCGACTCGCCCATGATTGATTTCAGCTTCACCGTGGTGATCATTAAACTCCGCGGTGGATATTTTCTGGCTTAACATATCAGGTGAAATCCATCCATTATATTTTCATATTATATATTGCTTTCTTTAAAAGAGCAATTACTCTGGCTTGCAAGTTTTTCTGGGTAACTCATGCCGGTTTATATCATGGTTAAATATGGAGAATCTCAAGCCAACTCCTCGAGTCATCTTGAGACTCGTGGGCTACACTGACATGACTGGGGAACTCCGGGCCGTTGGAGGGAAGGTAACCCGGTTCCGGAGGCTACCGCTATATTGGTGAAAAAATTTCACCGTCAGAAAATTTCCGGCTTAAAAAGAAGGATTCCGGGTTAAAATCCGGTTCAAGAGACATCTCTCTCCCACAAAGCACTAAAGCTCTTAATATCCGGTTTAAAAACCGGTTCAAGGGAAATTTATTTACCACAAAGCTTTGAAACTCTCAAATCCGGTTCAAATCCGGCTCAAGGTAAATTCATCTCTCACAAATTTTTGAAGCTTTCAAATCCGGTTTAAAAGTTCCGGTTCCAAAAGAATTAATCTCTCGCAAGTTCGAGTTCTAAGAAAAATTAAAGGTTGCCAAAAAAGAACTTGCTGCCATGATGCGCGGTTCAAACATAGGTATCCTGCCTTACGGCTTATCTTATTATGGTCACTTGGGGGCTTCCTGCTCATTGAGCATAGCTATCAGTACCCTCTTGATCGGTGCGATGCCAAAAATTATATAGTCACTTGGGGGCTTCCTGCTCAAACATAGGTCGTATTCAAACCAAAGAGAACATAGCTGTCGGTACCCTTTTGATTGGCACACTGCCAAACCCACTAGGGGGCTTCTTGATCGTATCCGAATCATTGCTCAACCCCTTTGGGTCCGACGTGGATCGTATTCGAATCAGCATCGTTAAACAACTCTCAAGGTCATTTGGGGGTTTCCTATTCAAACATAGGTCGTATTCGAACCAAAGAGAACATAGCTATCGGTACCCTCTTGATCGGCAACGCCAAAGCCACTGGGGGCTATATGATCGTATTCGAATCTTAGCTTAACCCCTTTGGAACGGTTTTCTGTTCGTATTCGAATCAGAAGCCTCAAAATTTTTGAAGTCTCTTTTTGCAAACAATTTTTTTTTGGATTTTACTTGAAGCTTTTTTGATCATATCTAAAGTGTATATGAGTGGTTTCTATTTAACCCGGCTTGATAAATCGCCAGCTTATGACAATCATCATCTATGTGGAAGCATTGGCTTCTAAGGATTGGGTCATCGCCCTTACTGCACAGGTCATGTAAACCGACAGTGCAAATTCAATATCACAGTGGTTATATGTGACATATTATGACCCGCCCTGCGGTAAACCTGAAGGAAATATGCCCTAGAGGCAATAATAAAGTTATTATTTATTTCCTTATTTCATGATAAATGTTTATTATTCATGCTAAAATTGTATTAACCGGAAACATAATACATGTGTGAATACATAGACAAAACTATAGTCACTAGTATGCCTCTACTTGACTAGCTCATTAATCAAAGATGGTTATGTTTCCTGACCATAGACATGTGTTGTCATTTGATTAGTGGGATCACATCATTAGAAGAATGATGTGATTGACATGACCCATTCTGTTAGCCTAGCACTTGATCGTTTAGTATACTGCTATTGCTTTCTTCATGACTTATACAAAGTTCCTGCAACTATGAGATTGTGCAACTCCCGTTTACGGAAGAACACTTTGTGTGCTACCAAACGTCACAACGTAACTGGGTGATTATAAAGGTGCTCTACAGGTGTTTCCGAAGGTACATGTTGAGTTGGCATAATTCGAGATTAGGATTTGTCACTCCGATTGTCGGAGAGGTATCTCTGGGCCTCTCGGTAATACTCATCACCTAAGCCTTGCAAGCATGTAACTAATGAGTTAGTTATGAGATGATGTATTACGGAACGAGTAAAGAGACTTGCCGGTAACGAGATTGAACTAGGTATTGGATACCGACGATCAAATCTCGGGCAAGTAACATACCGATGCCAAAGGGAACAACGTATGTTGTTGTGCGGTTTGACCGATAAAGATCTTCATAGAATATGTAGGAACCAATATGGGCATCCAGGTCCCGTTATTGGTTATTGACCGGAGACGTGTCTCGGTCATGTCTACATTGTTCTCGAACCGTAGGGTCCGCACGCTTAAGGTTTCGATGATAATTATATTATGAGTTTATGAGTTTTGATGTACCGAAGGAGTTCGGAGTCCCGGATGAGATCGGAGACATGACGAGGAGTTTCGAAATGGTCGAGACGTAAAGATCGATATATTGGACGACTATATTCGGAGTTCGGAAAGGTTCCGAATCATTCGGGTATTTATCGGAGTACCGGAGAGTTACGGGAATTCGCCGGGGAGAAGTATTGGGCCTTATTTGGCCCTACGGAAAAGAGAGAGGGACTGCTAGGGCAGGCCGCCCCCCCCCAAGGCCTAGTCCGAATTGGACTAGGGGGAGGGGCCGCACCCCCTCCTTCCTTCCCTTCTCTCTTCCCCTTCCTAGTCTCCTACTCCTACTACATGGAAGGATCCCTAGTTGGACTAGGAAAGGGGGAATCCTACTCTCGGTGGGAGTAGGACTCCCCTATGGCGCGCCTCCTCCCTAGGACGGCCTCCTCCTCCCTCCCTCCTTTATATACGGGGGCGGGGGGGCACCCTAGACACACAAGTTGATCATTGAGATCGCTCTTAGCTGTGTCGGTGCCCCCTCCACGATATTACACCTCGGTCATATTGTAGTGGTGCTTAGGCGAAGCCCCGCGACAGAGAACATCAAGATCGCCACCACGCCGTCAGGTGACATAACTTCCCCTGCGCCTCTGCTGGATCGGAGATCGGGGTGCGCCATCGAGCTGTACGTGTGTCAAGAACTCGGAGGTGCCGGAGTAACGGTGCTTGGATCGGTTGGACCGGGAGGACGACGACTACTTCCTCTACGCTGCGCCAACGCTTCGCTTCGGTCTCACGAGGGTACGAGACAACACTCTCCCTCGTTGCTATATCATCACCATGATCTTGCGTGTGCGAGGAATTTTTGAAATTACTACGCTCCCCAACAAAGGCATCCGAGCCTAGGTTTTATGCATTGATGTTATATGCATGAGTAGAACACAAATGAGTTGTGGACGATATAAGTCATACTGCTTACCAGATGTCATACTTTGGTTCAGCGGTATTGTTGGATGAAGCGCCCGGACCGACATTACGCCAGACGCTTACGCGAGACTGGTTTTACCGCCGTGCTTTGCACACAGTGACTAGCGGTGTCGGTTTCTCCAACTTTAGTTGAACTGAGTGTGGCTACGCCCGTCCTTGTGAAGGTTAAAACGGAGTCTATTTGACAAACTATCGCTGTAGTTTTGATGCGAGGTAAGAACGGTTCTTGCTAAGCCCGTAGCAGCCACGTAAAATTTGCAACAAAGTAGAGGACGCCTAACTTGTTTTTGCAGGCATGTTGTGATGTGATATGGTCAAGACGTGATGCTATATTTTATTGTATGAGATGATCATGTTTTGTAACCAAAGTTATCGGCAATCGGCAGGAGCCATATGGTTGTCGCTTATTGTATGAAATGCAAACGCCTGTAATTGCTTTACTTTATCACTAAGCGGTAGCGATAGTCGAGAAGCAATAGATGGCGAACGACAACGATGCTACGATGGAGATCAAGGTGTCGCACCGGTGACGATGGTGATCACGACGGTGCTTCGGAGGTGGAGATCACAAGCACAAGATGATGATGGCCATATCATATCACTTATATTGATTGCATGTGATGCTTATCCTTTATGCATCTTATCTTGCTTTGATTGACGGTAGCATTTTAAGATGATCTCTCACTAAAATTATCAAGAAGTGTTCTCCCGAGTATGCACCGCTGCCAAAGTTCGTCGTGCCTGCACACCACGTGATGATCGGGTGATAAGCTCTACGCTCATCTACAACGGGTGCAAGCCAGTTTTGCACACGCGAATACTCAGTTAAACTTGACGAGCCTAGCATATGCAGATATGGCCTCGAACACGGAGACCGAAAGGTCGAGCGTGAATCATATAGTAGATATGATCAACATAATGATGTTCACCATTGAAAACTACTCCATCTCACGTGATGATCGGTTATGGTTTAGTTGATTTGGATCACGTGATCACTTAGATGACTAGAGAGATGTCTATCTAAGTGGGAGTTCTTAAGTAATATGATTAATTGAACTTAAATTTATCATGAACTTAGTCCTGGTAGTATTTTGCAAATTATGTTGTAGATCAATAGCTTGCGTTGTTGCTTTCATATGTTTATTTTATGTTCCTAGAGAAAATTGTGTTGAAAAATGTTAGTAGCAAAGATGCGGATTCGATCCGTGATCTGAGGTTTATCCTCATTGCTGCACAGAAGAATTATGTCCTTAATGCACCGCTAGGTGACAAACCTATTGCAGGAGCAGATGCAGACATTATGAACGCTATTAGCTCAAAGGATGACTACTTGATAGTTTAGTGCACCATGCTTAAACGGCTTAGAATCGGGACTTCAAAGACGTTTTGAACGCCATGGACCATATGAGATGTTCCAGGAGTTGAAGTTAATATTTCCAGCAAATACCCGAGTTGAGAGATATGAAGTCTCCAACAAGTTCTAAAGCTAAAAGATGGAGGAGAATCCCTCAACTAGTGAGCATGTGCTCAGATTGTCTGGGTACTTCAATCGCTTGAATCAAGTGGGAGTTAATCTTCCAGATAAGATAGTGATTGACAGAATTCTCTAGTCACCATCACTAAGTTACTAGAACTTCGTGATGAACTATAGTATGCAAGGGATGACGAAAACGATTCCCGAGCTCTTCGTGATGTTGAAATCAACGAAGGTAGAAATCAAGAAAAGACCATCAAGTGTTGATGATTGACAAAACCACTAGTTTCAAAAGAAGGGCAAAGGGAAAGAAAGGGAATTTCAAGTGGAGAGACAAGCAAGTTGTCACTCCTGCGAAGAAGCCCAAAGCTGGACCATAGCCTGAAACTGAGTGTTTACACTGCAAAGGAAATGGTCACTGGAAGCGGAAATGCCCTGAATATTTTGTGGGTAAGAAGGTGGCAAAGTGAACAAGTGTATATTTGATATACAGGTTATTGATGTGTGCCTTACTAGTGTTTATAGTAGCCCTTGAGTATTTGATACTTGTTCGGTTGCTAAGATTAGTAATTCGAAACGGGAGTTGCAAAATAAACAGAGACTAGTTAAGGGTGAAGTGACGATGTTTGTTGGAAGTGGTTCCAAGATTGATATGATCATCATCGCACACTCCCTATACTTTCGGGATTTGTGTTGAACCTAAATAAGTGTTATTTGGTGTTTGCGTTGAGCATGAGTATGATTTGATCATGTTTATTGCAATACGGTTATTCATTTAAGTTAGAGAACAATTCTTGTTCTGTTTACATGAATAAAACCTTCAATGGTCATACACCCAACGAAAATAGTTTGTTGGCTCTCGATCGTAGTGATGCACATATTCATAATATTGATGCCAAAAGATGCAAAGTTAATAATGATAGTGCAACTTATTTCGCACCGCCGCTTTTGGTCATATCGGTAAAGCGATGAAGAAACTCCATAAAGATGGATTTTCGGAATCACTTGGTTATGAATCATTTGATGCTTGCGAACCGTGCCTTTTGGGCAAGATGACTAAAACTCCGTTCTTCAAACAATGGAACGAAGCTCGACTTATTGAAAATAATACATACCGATGTATGCGCACCAATGAGTATGAAGGCTCGTGGCAAGTATCGTTATTTTCTGACCTTCACAAGATGATTTAAGCAGATATGGGTATATCTACTTGATGAAACATAAGTCTGAAATAGTTGAAAGGTTCAAAGAATTTCAGAGTGAAGTGGAAAAATCATCGTAATAAGAAAATAAAGTTTCTGCGATCTGATCGCGGAGACGAATATTTGAGTTACGAGTTTGGTCTTCAATTAAAACAATGTGGAATAATTTCACAGCTCACGCCACCTGGAACACCACAATGTTATGGTGTGTCCGAACGTCAGAATCAAGACTTTATTGGATATGGTGCGATCTATGATGTCTCTTACTAATTTACCACTATTGTTTTGGGGTTATGCATTAGAGACAGCTGCATTCACGCTTAAAAGGGCACCATCTAAATCCGCTGAGACGACACCGTATGAACTATGGTTTAACAAAGAAACCTAAGTTGTCGTTTCTTAAAGTTTGGAGTTGCGATGCTTATATGAAAAAGGTTTTAACCCGATAAGCTCAAACCCAAATCGGAGAAGTGCGTCTTCATAGAATACCCAAAGGTAACTATTGGGTACACCTTCTATCACAGATCCGAAGGCAAGTTATTCGTTGTTAAGATGGATCCTTTCTAGAGAAGAAGTTTCTCTCGAAAGAAGTGAGTGGGAGGAAAGTAGAGCTTGATAAGGTAATTGTACCTTCTCCCGAATTGGAAAGTAGTTCATCACAGAAATCAGTTCCAGTGATTGCTACACCAATTAGTGAGGAAGCTAATGATGATGATCATGAAACTTCAGATCAAGTTACTACAGTAACCTCGTGGGTCTTCCAGAGTAAGATCCGCACCAGAATGGTGTAGTAATCATGTTCTGGAAGTCATGTTACTAGACCATGAAGAACCTACGAACTATGAGGAAGCGATGATGAGCCCAGATTCCGCGAAATGGCTTGAGGCCATAAAATCTGAGATATGATCCATGTATGAGAACAAAGTATGGACTTTGATTGACTTGCTCGATGATCGCAAGCCATGTTAAATGAATGGATCTTCAAGAGGAAGACGGACACCGATAGTAGTGTTACTATCTACCAAGCTCGACTTGTTGCGTAAAGTTTTTCAACAAGTTCAAGGTGTTGAATACGATGAGATTTTCTCACTCGTATCGATGCTTAAGTCTGTCTCAATCATGTTAGCAATTGCCACATTTATGAAATCGGCAAATGGATGTCAAAACTGCATTCCTTAATGGATTTATTAAAGAAGAGTTGTATATGATGCAACCGTAAGGTTTTGTCAATCCTAAAGGTGCTAACAAATGTGCAAGCTCCAGCGATCCATCTATGGACTGGTGCAAGCATCTCGGAGTTGGAATATACGCTTTGATAAGTTGATCAAAGCATATAGTTTTATATAGACTTACGATGAAGCCTGTATTTACAATAAAGTGAGTGGGAGCACTACTGCCTTTCTGATTAGTATATATGAGTGACATATTGTTGATCATAAATGATGTAGAATTTTTCTGCAAAGCATAAAAGGAGTGTTTTAAAGGAGTTCTTTAAAAAGAAAAGACCTCAGTAAAAGCTACTTACATATTGAGCATCAAGATCTATTGAGATAGATCAAGATGCTTGATAAGTTTTTCAATGAGTACATACCTTGGCAAGATTTTGAAATAGTTCAAAATGGAACAGTCAAAGAAAGAGTTCTTGCCTGTGTTGCAAAGGTATGAAATTGAGTAAGACTCAAATCCCACCACAAAGCAGAAAATAGAAAGAGAATGAAAAGTCATTCCCTATGCTTCACCATAGGTTCTATAAAGTATGCTATGCTATGTACCGCACCTATTGTATACCTTGCTCTGAATTTGGCAAGGAGTACAATAGTGATCTAGGAGTAGATCATCGGACATTGGTCAAGAATATCCTTAGTAAGGACTAAGGAGATGTTTCTCGATTATGGAGGTGATAAAAGAGTTTGTTGTAAAAGTTACATCAGTGCAAATTTTTACACTGATCCAGATGACTCTGTTGGGAACGTTGCAGAAAATTAAAATTTTTCCTACGGCTTCACCAAGATCCATCTATGAGTTCATCTAAGCAACGAGCAATAGAAGAGAGATTGCATCTACATACCACTTGTAGATCGCGTGCGGAAGCTTGCAAGGTGATGATGGAGTCGTACTCGAACGTGATTCAGATCACCGATGCCAAGTGCTGAACGGACAGCACCTCCGCTGCTCAACACACGTGACGGACGAGCGACGCCTCCTCCTTCTTGATCCAGCAAGGGGAAGGAGAGGTTGAGGAAGACAGCTCCACCGGCAAAGACGACGGCGTGGTGATGGTGGAGAAGCAAGATCTCGGCTGTGGCTTCCGAGCTCTTACGGAGGAGGAGATGTGTTGGGAGGGAGGGCTGCGCCTTGGGAGTTGGTACAGCAGCCCCTTCCTCCCCCTTTATATAGGCCCCACAGGGGTGGCCCCCTCGAGATCCAATCTCCGGGGGCGGCGGCCAAGGGGTGGAGTGCCCCCAAGCCGTGGGCGCCCCCACCCCTAGGGTTTCAACCCTAGGCGCGGGGTGGGCCTGGGGCGCACCAGCCCCTGTGGGCTGGTTCCTTCCCCTTTGGCCCATGGGGCCCTCCGGATAGGTGGCCCCACCGGTGGACCCTCGACCCTTCCGGTGGTCCCAGATTTTACCGGAGACCCCAAACTTTCCCGATGGCGAATCACCACTTCCTATATATTATTCTTTACCTCCGACCCTTCCGAACTCCTCGTGACGTCCGGATCTCATCCGGACTCAACAACATTCGTGGTCACATACTTGACTTCCTACTAACCCTAGCGCCACCGAACCTTATGTGTAGACCCTACGGTTCGGGAGACACGCAGTCATGACCGAGACGACTCTCGGCAATAACCAACAGCGGGTCCGATAGCCATGTTGGCTCCCACATGCTCCTCAATGATTTCATCGGTTGAACCACGATGTCGAGGATTCGATCAAACCTCATATATAATTCCTTTGTCAATCGGTATGCGTTATTTGCCCGAGACTCGATCGTCGGTATCCCAATACCTTGTTCAGTCTCACATACGGCAAGTCACTTTACTCGCGCCGTAATGCATGATCCCGTGACCAACACCTTGGTCAACTTGAGCTCATTATGATGATGCATTACCGAGTGGGCCCAGAGATACCTCTCCGTCATACGGAGTGACAAATCCCCGCCTCGATCCGTGTCAACCCAATAGATACTTTCGAGATACCTGTAATGCACCTTTATAGTCACTCGCCACGCCAGACGCTTTGATACACCCAAGGCACTCCTACGGTAACCGGAGTTACACGATCTCATGGTCGAAGGAATAGATACTTGACATTGGCAAAGCTTCTAGCAAACAAACTACACGATCTTTTATGCTATGCTTATGATTGTCTTGTCCATCACATCATTCTCCTAATGATGTGATCCCGTTATCAACGACATCTAATGTCCATAGTCAGGAAACCATGACTATCTATTGATCACAACGGGCTAGTCAACTAGAGGCTCACTAGGGACTGATTGGGTCTAAGTGTTCACACGTGTATTACGATTTCCGGTAATACAGCTTATAGCATGAACAAAAGACAATTATCATGAACATTGAAATATAATAATACTTTTATTATTGCCTCTAGGGCATATTTCCAACAGTCTCCCACTTGCACTAGAGTCACCAATCTAGTTACATTGTGATGAATCGAACACCCATAGAGTTCGGTGTTGATCATGTTTTGCACGCGAGAGAGGTTTAGTCAACGGATCTGCGACATTCAGATCCGTGTGCACTTTGCAAATCTCTATGTCTCCATCTTGAACATTTTCATGGATGGAGTTGAAACGACGCTTGATGTGCTGGTCTTCTTGTGAAACCTGGGCTCCTTGGCAAGGGCAATAGCTCCAAAGTTGTCACAGAAGAGTTTGATCGGCCCCGACGCATTGGGTATGACTCCTAGGTCGGTGATGAACTCCTTCATCCAAATCGCTTCATGCGCTGCCTCCGAGGCCGCCATGTACTCCGCTTCACACGAGATCCCGCCACGACGCTCGCTTGCAGCTGCACCAGCCATCGCTCCACCATTCAACATATACACGATCCGGTTTGTGACTTAGAGTCATCCAGATCCGAGTCGAAGCTTAGCGCCGACGTAACCCTTTACGACGAGCTCTTCGCTCCTCCATAAACGAGAAACATGTCCTTTGTCCTTTTCGGTACTTCAGATATTCTTGACCGCTGTCCGGTGTTCCTTGCCGGGATTACTTTGGTATCTTGCAACTAAACTTACGGCAAGGTTTACATCGGTCCGTACACAGATGGCATACATAATAGATCCTATGGCTGAAGCATAGGGATGACACTCATCTCTTCTTTATCTTTTGTCAGGTCGGTGATCGAGCTGAGCTCAGTCTCACACCTTGTAACATAGGCAAGAACCCTTCTTGGACTGATCCATTTTGAACCTCTTCAAAATCTTATCAAGGTATGTGCTTTGTGAAAGACCTATGAGGCGCCTCGATCTATCTCTATAGATCTTGATCCCTAATATATAAGCAGCTTCTCCAAGGTCCTTCATTGAAAAACACTTGTTCAAGTAGGCCTTAATGCTGTCCAGAGTTTCAGATCATTTCCCATCAAGAGTATGTCATCTACATATAATAGGAGAAATGCTACAGAGCTCCCACTCACTTTCTTGTAAACGCAGGCTTCTCCATAAGTCTCATAAACCCAAACGCTTTGATCATCTCATCAAAGCGAATGTTCCAACTCCGAGATGCTTGCACCAGTCCATAAATGGATCGCTGGAGCTTGCATACTTTGTTAGCGCTCGAGGATCGACAAAACCTTCCGGCTGCATCATATACAGCTCTTCCTTAAGATGTCCCTTAAGGAATGCCGTTTTGACGTCCATCTGCCATATCTCATAATCATAGTATGCGGCAATTGCTAACATGATTCGACGGACTTAAGTTTCGCCACGGAGAGAATGTCTCGTCAGTAGTCAATCCCTTGAACTTGTCGATAACCCTTAGCGACAAGTCGAGCTTTATAGATGGTAACATTACCATCCGCGTCCGACTTCTTCTTAAAAATCCATTTATTTTCTATCGCCGCCGATCATCGGGCAAGTCTGTCAAAGTCCATACTTTGTTTTCATACATGGATTCTATCTCGGACTTCATGGCCTCAAGCCATTTGTTGGAATCCGGCCCGCCATTGCTTCTTCATAGTTCAAGGTTCATTGTTGTCTAGCAACATGATTTCCATGACAGGTTGCCGTATTCACTGCGTGCGGAACGTGTCCTCGTGGACCTTCGGGTTCAAGAGTAACTTGATCCGGTACCTTGATCATCATCAACGCTTTCCTCTTGGTTGGTGTGGGCATCACAGAACGGTTTCCTGCGCTGCACCACTTACCCGCTCGAGAGGTAGTACTTCATCGAAGTTCTACTTTCCTCCCACTTACTTCCTTCGAGAGAAACTCTTTCTCTAGAAAGCATCCGTTCTTAGCAACAAAGATCTTGCCTTCGGATCTTAAGTAGAAGGTATACCCGACAGCTTTCCTTAGGGTATCCTATGAATACGCATTTTTCCGACTTGGGTTCAAGCTTTTCAGTTGAAGTTTCTTGACATAAGCATCGCATCCCCAAACTTTTAGAAACGACAGCTTAGGTTTCTTCCCAAACCATAATTCATACGGTGTCGCCTCAACGGATTTAGACGGTGCCCTATTTAAAGTGAATGTAGCTGTCTCTAGAGCGATCCCCAAAATGATAGCGGTAAATCGGTAAGAGACATCATAGACCGCACCATATCCAATAGTGTGCGACACGACGCTCGACACACCGTTTATTTGAGGTGTTCCAGCGGCGTGAGTTGTGAAACGATTCCACATTTTCTTAAGTGTGTACCAAATTCGTGACTTAAGTATTCTCCCCACAATCTGATCGAGGAACTTTATCTTACGGTCACGTTGATTCTCTACCTCACTCTGAAATTCCTTGAACTTTTCAAAGGTCTCAGACTTGTGTTTCATTAAGTAGACATACCCATATCTACTCAAGTCATCGGTGAGAGTGAGAACATAACGATATCCTCTGCGAGCCTCAACGCCATTGGACCGCACACATCGGTATGTATGATTTCCAACAAGTTGGTTGCTCGCCCATTGTTCCGAGAACGGAGTCTTGGTCATTTTGCCTAAGATGCAAGGTTCGCATGTGTCAAACGATTCATAATCAAGAGACTCTAAAAGTCCATCAGCATGGAGCTTCTTCATGCGCTTGACACCAATGTGACCAAGGCGGCAAAGTACCACAAGTATGTGGGACTATCGTTATCAACTTTACATCTTTTGGCATCCACACTATGAACATGTGTAATATTACGATCGAGATTCATCAAGAATAAACCATTGACCATCGGAGCATGACCATAAAACATATCTCTCATATAAATCGAACAACCATTATTCTCGACTTAAATGAGTAGCCATCTCGTATCAAACGAGATCCAGATACAATGTTCATGCTCAAACTTGGCACTAAATAACAATTATTGAGGTTTAAAACTAATCCCGTAGGTAAATGTAGAGGCAGCGTGTCGACGGCGATCACATCGACCACGAACCATTCCCGACGCCAAGATCGTCACCTCGCCCTTCGCCAGTCTCCGCTTATTCCGCAGCTCCTGCCGTGAGTTACATATGTGAGCAACGGCACCGTATCAAATACCCGTGAGTTACTACGAGTAATCGTAAGGTACACATCAATTATATGTATATCAAATATACCTTTGGTGTTGCCGGCCTTCTTATCCGCTAAGTATTTGGGGCAATTCCGCTTCGAGGCCCCTTCCCTTGCAATAAAAGCACTACCTCTCGTGCTTGGGTCCATTCTTTGACTTCTTCCCGCAACAAAGCTTGCGGGCGCGGCAACATCTTTGCCGTCCTTCTTGAAGTTCTTCTTACCCTTGCCCTTCTTGAACTTAGTGGTCTTATTGACCATCAACACTTGATGTTCTTTCTTGATTTCAGCCTCTGCTGACTTCAGATCGAGAACACTTCAGAATGGTCTTTACCATCCCCGCATGTTGTAGTTCATCACAAAGCTCTTGTAGCTTGGTGGGAGCGATCGAGGATTCTGTCAATGACCGCCTCATCTAGGAGGTTAATGTTCAATCATCATACGTCGTGCAACCCGCATATCTTCGGATGTGCTCACCGATAGAACTGTTCTCCTCCATCTTACAATCAGAGAACTTGTCGGAGACATCATATCTCTCGACGTAACTGTTCTCCTCCATCTTACAATCAGAGAACTTGTCGGAGACATCATATCTCTCGACCCGGCATGAGCTTGGAAAACTAGTTTCAGCTCTTCAACATCTCATATGCTCCGTGATGCTCAAAACGCTTTTGGAGCCCCGGTTCTAAGTCAGAAGCATGCCGCATCGAACGAGGGAGTAATCATCAAGACGAGTTTGCCAAGCGCTCATAACGCCTTGGTTCTTCGGGACGGAGCGGCACCTAGCGGTCCTTCTAGGACATATTGCTTCTGGCAGCTATGAGGATGATCTCGTGTTCGGACCCAATCCGTATAGTTTCGCCATCATCTTTCAGCTTGGTTTTCTAGGAACGCTGAAGTTCATGTTGACATTAGCGTTGGCCATTGATCTACAAGACATATTTGCAAAGGTTTTAGACTAAGTTCATGATAATAAAGTTCTTAATCAAAATTATGAACTCCCACTTAGATTAGACATCCTCTAGTCATCTAAGTGTTACACGATCCGAGTCGACTAGCCCGTGTCCGATCATCACGTGAGACGGACTAGTCATCGCCGGTGAACATCTTCATGTTGATCGTATCTTCGATACGACTCGTGTTCGACTTTTCGGTCTCCGTGTTCCGAGGCCATGTCTCGCACATGCTAGGCTCGTCAAGTTAACCCTAAGTGTTTTCGCTGTGTAAAACTGTCTTACACCCGCTGTATGTGAACGTAAGAATCCATCACACCCGATCATCACGTGGTGCTTAGAAGCGACGAACTGTAGCAACGGTGCACAGCTTAGGGAGAACACTTCTTGAAATTTTGTAAGGGATCATCTTATTTACTACCATCGTCCTAAGTAAACAAGATGCATAAACATAATAAACATCACATGCAATTATATGGTTGTGACATGATATGGCCAATATCATCAAGCTCCATTGATCTCTATCTTCGGGGCTCCATGATCATCTTGTCACCGGCTTGACACCATGATCTCCATCATCATGATCTCCATCATCGTGTCTTCATGAAGTTGTCACGCTAACGACTACTTCTACTTCTATGACTAACGCGCTTAGTAATGAAGTAAAGTAGTTTACATGGCGCTCTTCAATGACACGCAGGTCATACAAAAAATAAAGACAACTCCTATGGCTCCTGCCGTTGTCATACTCATCGACATGCAAGTCATGAATCCTATTACAAGAACATGATCTCATACATCACAATTCAACATTCATCACAACTTCGGCCATATCACATCACATGATCAATCGCTGCAAAAACAAGTTAGACGACCTCTAGTTGTTGTTGCATCTTTACGTGGCTGCGATTGGGTTCTAGCAAGAACGCTTTCTTACCTACGAATCACCACAACGTGATTTTGTCAACTTCTATTTACCCTTCATAAGGGCCCTGTTCATCGATTCCGCTCCAACTAAAGTGGAGAGACAGACACCCGCCAGCCACCTTATGCAACTAGTGCATGTCGACCGGTGGAACCGGTCTCACGAAGCGCACGTGTAAGGTTGGTCCGGCCGCTTCATCCCACAATACCGCTGAGCAAGAAAAGACTAGTAGAGGCAAGTAAGATGACAAGATCAACGCCCACAACAAATTGTGTTCTACTCGTGCATTAGAGAACTACGCATAAACCTGGCTCATGATGCCACTGTTGGGAACGTTGCAGAAAATTAAAATTTTTCCTACGGCTTCACCAAGATCCATCTATGAGTTCATCTAAGCAACGAGCAATAGAAGAGAGATTGCATCTACATACCACTTGTAGATCGCGTGCGGAAGCTTGCAAGGTGATGATGGAGTCGTACTCGAACGTGATTCAGATCACCGATGCCAAGTGCTGAACGGACAGCACCTCCGCGCTCAACACACGTGCGGGACGAGCGACGCCTCCTCCTTCTTGATCCAGCAAGGGGAAGGAGAGGTTGAGGAAGACAGCTCCACCGGCAGACAACGGCGTGGTGATGGTGGAGAAGCAAGATTCGGCAGGGGCTTCACGAGCTCTTACGGAGGAGGAGATGTGTTGGGAGGGAGGGCTGCGCCTTGGGAGTTGGTACAGCAGCCCCTTCCCTCCCCCTTATATAGGCCCCTGGTGGCGGCCCCGGAGATCCAATCTCCGGGCGGCGGCCAAGGGGTGGAGTGCCCCTGCCAGTGGGCGCCCCCCCCGTAGGGTTTCAACCCTAGGCGCAGGGGTGGGCCTAGGGGCGCACCAGCCCCTGTGGGCTGGTTCCCTTCTCCCTTTGGCCCATGGGGCCCTCCGGGATAGGTGGCCCCACCCGGTGGACCCCCGGGACCCTTCCGGTGGTCCCGGTACTTTACCGGCAGACCCCGAAACTTTCCCGATGGCCGAATCACCACTTCCTATATATTATTCTTTACCTCCGAACCCTTCCGAACTCCTCGTGACGTTCGGGATCTCATCCGGACTCAACAACATTCGTGGTCACATACTTGACTTCCTACTAACCCTAGCGCCACCGAACCTTAAGTGTGTAGACCCTACGGGTTCGGAGACACGCAATCATGACCGAGACGACTCTCGGCAATAACCAACAGCGGGTCTGGATACCCATGTTGGCTCCTACATGCTCCTCGATGATTTCATCGGTTGAACCACGATGTCGAGGATTCGATCAAACCTCAGATATAATTCCTTTGTCAATCGGTACGTTACTTGCCCGAGACTCGATCGTCGGTATCCCAATACCTTGTTCAGTCTCGTTACCTGGCAAGTCACTTTACTCGTGCCGTAATGCATGATCCCGTGACCAACACCTTGGTCAACTTGAGCTCATTATGATGATGCATTACCGAGTGGGCCCAGAGATACCTCTCCGTCATAACGGAGTGACAAATCCCGCCTCGATCCGTGTCAACCCAATGATACTTTCGGAGATACCTGTAATGCACCTTTATAGTCACTCGATTCGCCAGTGACGCTTTGATACACCCAAGGCACTCCTACGGTAACCGGAGTTACACGATCTCATGGTCGAAGGAATAGATACTTGACATTGGCAAAGCTTCTAGCAAACGAACTACACGATCTTTTATGCTATGCTTATGATTGGGTCTTGTCCATCACATCATTCTCCTAATGATGTGATCCCGTTATCAACGACATCTAATGTCCATAGTCAGGAAACCATGACTATCTATTGATCACAACGGGCTAGTCAACTAGAGGCTCACTAGGGACTCATTGGGTCTAAGTGTTCACACGTGTATTACGATTTCCGGGTAATACAGTTAGAGCATGAACAAAAGACAATTATCATGAACATTGAAATATAATAATACTTTTATTATTGCCTCTAGGGCATATTTCCAACAGACTCTAAGTCTCAACCTGGATACATATTGAAAGTGGGAGCAATTAGCTAGAATAGCTCCGTGCAGAGCATTGTGGACATAAAATATTTGCAAAATACATACGTCTCTGAATGTGACAGACCCGTTGACTAAGCTTCTCTCACGAGCAAAACATGATCACACCTTAGTACTCTTTTGGGTGTTAATCACATAGCAATGTGAACTATATTATTGATTCTAGTAAACCCTTTGGATGTTGGTCACATGATGATGTGAACTATGGGTGTTAATCATATACAGATATGAATATTGGTGTTAAATCACACGGCGATGTGAACTAGATTATTGACTCTAGTGCAAGAGGGAGACTGAAGGAAATATGCCCTAGAGGCAATAATAAAGTTATTATTTATTTCCTTATTTCATGATAAATGTTTATTATTCATGCTAGAATTGTATTAACCGGAAACAGAATACATGTGTGAATACATAGACAAAACTATAGTCACTAGTATGCCTCTACTTGACTAGCTCATTAATCAAAGATGGTTATGTTTCCTGACCATAGACATGTGTTGTCATTTGATTAGTGGGATCACATCATTAGAAGAATGATGTGATTGACATGACCCATTCTGTTAGCCTAGCACTTGATCGTTTAGTATACTGCTATTGCTTTCTTCATGACTTATACAAAGTTCCTACAACTATGAGATTGTGCAACTCCCGTTTACCGGAAGAACACTTTGTGTGCTACCAAACGTCACAACGTAACTGGGTGATTATAAAGGTGCTCTACAGGTGTTTCCGAAGGTACATGTTGAGTTGGCATAATTCGAGATTAGGATTTGTCACTCCGATTGTCGGAGAGGTATCTCTGGGCCCTCTCGGTAATACTCATCACCTAAGCCTTGCAAGCATGTAACTAATGAGTTAGTTATGAGATGATGTATTACGGAACGAGTAAAGAGACTTTCCGGTAACGAGATTGAACTAGGTATTGCATACCGACGATCAAATCTCGGGCAAGTAACATACCGATGACAAAGGGAACAACGTATGTTGTTGTGCGGTTTGACCGATAAAGATCTTCGTAGAATATGTAGGAATCAATATGGGCATCCAGGTCCCGCTATTGGTTATTGACCGGAGACGTGTCTCGTTCATGTCTACATTGTTCTCGAACCGTAGGGTCCGCACGCTTAAGGTTTCGATGACAATTATATTATGAGTTTATGAGTTTTGATGTACCGAAGGAGTTCGGAGTCCCGGATGAGATCGGGGACATGACGAGGAGTCTCGAAATGGTCGAGACGTAAAGATCGATATATTGGACGACTATATTTGGAGTTCGGAAAGGTTCCGAGTCATTCGGGTATTTATTGGAGTACCGGAGAGTTACGGGAATTCGCCGGGGAGAAGTATTGGGCCTTATTGGGCCCTATTGGAAAGAGAGAGGGACTGCCTAGGGCAGGCCGCGCGCCCCCCAAGGCCTAGTCCGAATTGGACTAGGGGGAGGGGCCCACCCCCTCCTTCCTTCCCTTCTCTCTTCCCCTTCCTAGTCTCCTACTCCTACTACATGGAAGGATCCCTAGTTGGACTAGGAAAGGGGGAATCCTACTCCCGGTGGGAGTAGGACTCCCCTATGGCGCCTCCTCCTAGGCCGGCCTCCTCCTCCTCCCTCCTTTATATACGGGGGGGGGCACCCTAGACACACAAGTTGATCATTGAGATCGTTCCTTAGCCGTGTGCGGTGCCCCCCTCCACGATATTACACCTCGGTCATATTGTAGCGGTGCTTAGGCGAAGCCCTGTGACAGGAGAACATCAAGATCGTCACCACGCCGTCGTGCTGACAGAACTTCCCCCTGCGCCTCTGCTGGATCGGAGATCGGGGGTGCGTCATCGAGCTGTACGTGTGTCAAGAACTCGGAGGTGCCGGAGTAACGGTGCTTGGATCGGTTGGACCGGGAGGACGTACGACTACTTCCTCTACGTTGCGTCAACGCTTCCGCTTCGGTCTACGAGGGTACGTAGACAACACTCTCCCCTCTCGTTGCTATATCATCACCATGATCTTGCGTGTGCGTAGGAATTTTTTTGAAATTACTACGTTCCACAACAAAACCGCCAAGGGATCTTGTGATCTACTTGTGTGCAGGATAAGACTACATTTGGGTGGTTACCCGCCCTGGCATTTGACGTTAAGTCGCCAGGGCATATGTTGTTTAAACTCTGTGCAGGATTTATAGAGCTATGACTTACATAAATGATTAAGTTCACGCCTATCATCCAAGATTGAAATTGGTGTCTCAAAAGGGTTATCAATTCTTGATTTTCTCAAAGGCTATAAGCTGCCGGGTTATAAAAATTCCGGCTTACAATGAATGCGCATTAAGTCGTCATCGGCCAAGAGCCGCCAGGTATTTAAACTCCGGATTTACTTGTCAACCGATGAGGTATTCAAATCTTTAATAGCCAAAAGTGGCTGGATTTTCATGATGATACTGAATGATTGAGGTTTCATACCGGATTATATTATTCAAATCTTGAATAGCCAACATGGCTGGATTTCTATTGTGATTATCAATAAACAGTGTTATGATTGAGGTTTTCAAAGTCGCTTTAGCGCAACGGCTATTATTTTTATCAATGGGCATGATTTATTTCACAATGGAGGAAATAGTCCCAAGTCGCTGCAGGCTTACGACCCGACACTTGGGGGCTACATTGTTCAAATCGAGATTACATCAAATATGCAAGTCTCATGTCGCTGCAAGCATGCACCATGAAACTTGGGGGCTAATGCAAAGTCATTTTTACTAGCCTTATTGAAGACCCGACTCATCACATCATAATGAGCCAGCCCTTGGGGGCTACCAATTTCTCCTGTCAACAATTCAAGGTACACAAGTCTTAATCCATTATATTGAAGGGTCCGCTGCCCAGTTAGTAAAGCACAAAGCTCTTAACCTTGTGGACGTGGGTTCAAGCCCCATGATGGGGGTTACATCGTATGATGTTCTTTTCCAAGAAATATATATAAAGTCCCAACTCAATATTTTCTTACCGAGCCGGCCCTTGGGGGCTACACGTTGCTGTTCAAGTCTACATGTTCATATTTATAAAGTCCCTGCTCATTATTGCATAATGACACGGCACTTGGGGGCTACGTATATGGAGTATTCAGTTTTTACTAATGACTGAGATGAACAACATGGATTTGTTCAAAGTGGCAGTAATTATATTGAAACAAGTCTCAAATTATCACTTTGTTCGGCTCAAGACTTGGGGCCTACAGGGAGAAAAATCTTCAAGTTCTCAGTTTTGAGCAAATCAGGTATTATATTATTATCGGAGTAAACCAGATTGACCCGGTGTCTGCAACAATTATGACCCGGTGCTATCAATATTTACAAACTGGCAGTTGTGGCAATGATAAACCGTCAAGTTCTACATCTTCAAGCCGGCTGACTATCAGGTGAGTGTTTCAAAACCAATATTTTTTAAGCCGGCGCTTTGGAAGCCGACTCAAGTGGATTATTCTTCACAATATTTCGCTGGGAGAAACTAACGTCAACAAATTGAGTATGAAGCTGGCTTATTGACCCGGATTTTTTAGAAGAAGGAAACGACAATTGGACTTCAGGATGATCAGGTCCCGGCTCAGGAGAATATTTAACCCGGAGCACAACCTGTCAAATTTGCTCTTGAATTATTTTGCAGGATCAGTTTAACATGGATAAATCCAACTTAAACTGGGGGCTAATGTCGGGGATATACCCCGCGGTGTAACCCGCTGGATGTATGATTCGGCTGGAGCGTGGTGACTCACTGGTGACCCGCCTAGAGCTTGGTGATTCACAAATAACCCGCCCGATATTGGCGACTCTTTAGTAACCTGGCGAACGGGTCAGATGGACAATAAGACCCAAAGCCCAGAAGGCCGGCTCACGTTATGATGGGCCGGCTTAAGAGGAAAGGGATGACAAATATTTCCTTTATGAGGAAGCAAGACCCGGACTTGTATTTAACTTGTAAAAGAAGATAGACTAGTCCTAGTCCTACTAGGACTCCACATGTAACCCGCCCCTCTAACTTATATAAGGAGGGGCAGGGCTCCCCAAGGAGGAAGGGGGGCAACAAGAAACAATTTCTAGGGCTAGACACAACTAGAGGAGAGCCGGTTTACGGCGACTCCCTTATGAGTATAATGAGACCTAGCCACAAACAGCATGTAGGGCTATTACCGGATGATGTTTCCCGGGGCCCGAAGCTGTCTAAATCCTCGTCTTGTGTGTTGCGTCTCTCGTCCCGATCAACCCCTCTCAAGCTACCGCATAGGTGCGTTGGCCTCGCAACTAAGTCCTGACACTAAGGACATCTGCCGTGACAATTCCACGACACTTACCGTTACTAGTCCGATCTTGTTTCGACGGTATTGTGGAATGAAGCGGCCCGGACCGACCTTACACATACACTTACGTGAGACAGGTTCCACCGACTGACATGGACTAGTTGCATAAGGTGGCTAGCGGATGCCAGTCTCTCTCACTTTAGTCGGATCGAATTCGATGAAAAGGGTCCTTATGAAGGGTAAATAGCAATTGACATATCACGTTGTGGTTTTTGCATAGGTAAGAAACGTTCTTGCTAGAAACCCATAGCAGCCACATAAAACATGCAAACAACAATTAGAGGACGTCTAACTTGTTTTTGCAGGGTGTGCTATGTGATGTGATATGGCCAAGAAGAATGTGATGAATGATATATGATGTATGAGATTGATCATGTTCTTGTAATAGGAATCACGACTTGCATGTCGATGAGTATGACAACCGGCAGGAGCCATATGAGTTGTCTTAATTTATTGTATGACCTGCGTGTCATTGAACAACGCCATGTAATTACTTTACTTTATTGCTAGACCGTCAGCCATAGTAGTAGAAGTAATAGTTGGCGTGACAACTTCATGGAGACACGATGATGGAGATCATGATTATGGAGATCATGGTGTCATGCCGGTGATGATGATGATCATGGAGCCTCGAAGATGGAGATCAAAAGGAGCAAAATGATATTGGCCATATCATGTCACTTTGGATTGCATGTGATGATTATCATGTTTATGCATCTTATTTGCTTAGAACGACAGTAGTAAATAAAATGATCCCTCATTAAAATTTCAAGAAAGTGTCCCCCCTAACTGTGCACCATTGCGAAAGTTCGTTGTTTCGAAGCACCACGTGATGATCGGGTGTGATAGATTCTAATGTTCACATACAACGGGTGTAAGCCAGATTTACACACGCGAAACACTTAGGTTGACTTGACGAGCCTAGCATGTACAGACATGGCCTCGGAACACAAGAGACCGAAAGGTCGAGCATGAGTCGTATGGTAGATACGATCAACATGAAGATGTTCACCGATGATGACTAGTCCGTCTCACGCGATGATCGGACACGGCCTAGTTGACTCGGATCATGTAATCCCTTAGATGACTAGAGGGATGTCTATCTGAGTGGGAGTTCATAAGATGAACTTAATTATCCTGAACATAGTCAAAAGATCTTTGCAAATTATGTCGTAAGCTCGCGCTTTAGTTCTACGGTTTAGATATGTTCCTAGAGAAAATTCAGTTGAAAATTGATAGTAGCAATTATGCAGACTAGGTCCGTAAACTGAGGATTGTCCTCGTTGCTTCGAAGAAGGCTTATGTCCTTAATGCACCACTCAGTGTGCTGGACCTCGAACGTCGTTTGTGGATGTTGCGAACATCTGACATACACGTTTTGATGACTACATGATAGTTCGGTAATGTTAAACGGTTTAGAATTGTGGCGCCGAAGACGTTTTTGAGACGTCGCGGAACATATGAGATGTTCCAAAGGCTGAAATTGGGATTTCAGGCTCGTGCCCACGTCAAGAGGTATGAGACCTCCGACAAGTTTCTTAGCCTACAAACTAATTGAGAAAAGCTCAATCGTTGAGCTTGTACTCAGATTGTCTGGGTACAAAAATCACTTGAATCGAGTGGGAGTTAATCTTCCAGATGAGATAGTGATGTTTCTCCAAACTCATTGCCACCAAGCTACTAGAGCTTCGTGATGAACTATAACCTATCAGGGATAGATATGATGATCCTTGAAATATTCGCAATGTTTGACACCGCGAAAGTAGAAATCAAGAAGGAGCATCAATTGTTGATGGTTAGTGAAACCACTAATTTCAAGAAGGGTAAGGGCAGGAAGGGAAAGGGCAGGAAGGGATACTTCATGAAATGGCAAATCAGTTGCTGCTCTAGTGAAGAAACCCAAGTTTGAACCCAAACCTGAGACTAAGTGCTTCTGTAATGAGGGGAACAGTCACTGAAGCAGAACTACCCTAGATACTTGGTAGATGAGAAGGCTGGCAAGGTCAACAGAAGTATATTGGATGTACATCATATTGATGTGTACTTTACTAGTACTCCTAGTAGCACCATGGTAATAGATACCAGTTCAGTTGCTAAGTGCTAGTAACTCGAAATAAAAGGCTATGGAATAAACAGAGACTAGCTAAAGGTGAGATGATGATATGGATTGGAAGTGTTTCCAAGGTTGATGTGATCAAGTATCGCATACTCCCTCTACCATCGAGATTGGTGTTAAACCTAAATAATTGTTATTTGGTGTTTGCGTTGAGCATAGACATGATTGGATTATGTCTATCGCAACATGGTTATTCATTTAAGGAGAATAATGGTTACTCTGTTTATTTGAATAATACCTTCAATGGTCTTGCACCTAAAATGAATGGTTTATTGAATCTCGATCGTAGTAATACACATGTTCATGCCAAAAGATATAAGATAGTAATGATAGTACCACCTACTTGTGGCACTTCCATGTAAGTCATATTGGTATAAAACACATGAAGAAGCTCCATGTTGATGGATCTTTGGACTCACTCGTTCTTGAGAAGTTTGAGACATGCGAACCATGTCTATTGGTGTATATGCATGAAGAAACTCCATGCAAATGGACCATTTGGACTCACTTGATTTTGAATCACTTGAGACATGCAAATCATACCACATGGGCAAGATGACTGAAAGCCTCGTTTTCAGTAAAATGGAACAAGAAGGCGACTTGTTGGAAGTAATACATTTTGATGTGTGCAGTCCAATGAGTGCTGAGGCACGCAGTGGATATCGTTATGTTCTTACTTCACGGATGATTTGAGTAGATACTGAGTATATTTACTTGATGAAACACAAGTCTGAATTATTGAATGGTTCAAGTAATTTCAGAGTGAAGTTGAAGATCATCGTGACAAGAGGATAAAATGTCTATGATATGATCATAGAGATGAGTATCTGAGTTACGAGCTTTGGCACGCAATTAAGACATTGTGGAAATTGTTTCACAATTAATACCGCCTGGAACACCATAGTGTGATGGTGTGTCCGAACATCATAGTTGCACCCTATTGGATATGGTGCGTACCATGATGTCTCTTATCGAATTACCACTATCGTTCATGGGTTAGGCATTAGAGACAACCGCACTCACTTTAATAGGGCACCACGTAATTCCGTTGAGACGACACCATTTGTACTATGGTTTGGAGAAACATAAGTTGTCGTTTCTTAAAAGTTTGGGGCTGCGACGCTTATGTGAAAAAGTTTCAGGTTGATAAGCTCGAACCCAAAGCGGATAAAATGCATCTTCATAGGACACCCAAAACAGTTGGGTATATCTCCAGTCTCAGTTCCGGAAGCAAAAGGGATTGTTTCTATTAACGGGTCCTTTCTCGAGGAAAAGTTTCTCTCGAAAGAATCGAGTGGGAGAATGGTGGAGACTTAATATGGTTATTGAACCGTCACTACAACTAGTGTGTAGCAGGCACGGGAAGTTGTTCCTGTGGCACCTACACCAATTGAAGTGGAAGCTGATGATAGTGATCATGAAGCCTCGGATCAAGTCACTGCCGAACCTCGTAGGATGACAAGGATGCGTACTGCTTCAGAGTGGTACGGTAATCCTATCTTGGAGGTCATGTTGCTATACAACAATGAACCTACGAGCTATGGAGAAGCGATGGTGGGCCCGGATTCCGGCAAATGGCTCGAGGCCATAAAATCCGAGAGAGGATCCATGTATGAAAACAAAGTGTAAACCTTGGAAGAACTACTTAATGGTCGTAAGGCTGTTGGGTACAGATGGATTCTAAGAGGGAAGACAGACAATGATGGTATGTGTCACCATTAAGAAAGCTCAGCTTGTCGCTAAGATGTTTCCGACAAGTTCAAGGAGTTGACTACGATGAGACTTTCTCACTCGTACTGATGCTAAGAGTCTGTTGGAATCTTATTAGCAGTTACTGCATTATTTATGAAATCTTGTAGATAGGATGTCAAAACATTGTTTCTTCAAAAATTTTCTTGAGGAAAGGTTGCATGTGATACAACCAGAAGGTTTTTGTCAATCCTAAAAATGCTAACAAGTATGCAAAGCTCCAGCGATCCTTCTAAGGACTGGAGTAAGCATCTCGGAGTTGGAATATAAGCTTTGATGAGATAATCAAAGTTTTTGGGTTTATACAAAGTTTGTTAGAAACTTGTATTTATAATAAAGTGAGTGGGAGCACTACAACATTTCTGATAAGTATATGTGAATGACATATTGTTGATCCGAACCGATGTAAAATTTCTGGAAAGCATAAAGGGTTGTTTGAAAGGAGTTTTTCAAGGGAAAACCTGGATTAAGCTGCTTGAACATTGAGCATCAAGATCTATAAGGATAAATCAAAACGCTTAATGGTATTTTCAAATGAGCACATACCTTGACATGATGTTGAAGGTGTTCAAGATGGATCAGTCAAAGAAGGAGTTCTTGCCTGAGTTGTAAGGTATGAAGTTAAGACTTAAAGCTCGACCGCGGCAGAAGAGAGAGAAAGGACGAAGGTCGTCCCCTATGCTTTAGACGTAGGCTCTACAGTATGCTATGCTGAGTACCGCACCTGATGTGTGCCTTGTCACATGTCTGGCAAGAGGATACAAAGGTGATCAAGGAGTGGACCACCAGATAGCGGTCAAAATTATCCTTAGAGGAATCAAGATATGTTTCTCGATTATGGAGGTGATAAAGAGTTCGGCATAAAGGCTTTCGTCGATGCAAGCTTTAACACCTATCCGAATGACTCTGAGTAGCAAACCGGATACGTATAGTGGAGTAACCATTTGGAATAGCTCCAAGTGGAGCGTGGAAGCAGCATTTACAATATGACCTAGAGATTTGCAAAGTACATACGGATCTGAATGTTGCAGACCCGTTGACTAAAACCTCTCTCACAAGCAAAACATGATCAAACCCCAGAACTCATTGAGTCTTAATCACATGATGATGTGAACTAGTTTAGTGACACTAGTAAACTCTTTGGATGTTGGTCACATCGCGATGTGACCTGTGAGTGTTAATCACATGGCGATGTGAACTAGATTATTTATTCTAGTGCAAGTGGGAGACTGTTGGAAATACGCCCTAGAGGCAATAACAAATTAGTTATTACTATATTTCCTTGTTCATGATGATCGTTTATCATCCATGCTATAATTGTATTGATAGGAAACTCAGATACATGTGTGGATACATAGACAACACCATGTCCCTAGTAAGCCTCTAGTTGACTAGCTCGTTGATCAATAGATGGTTACGGTTTCCTGACCATGGGCATTGGATGTCGTTGATAACGGGATCACATCATTAGGAGAATGATGTGATGGACAAGACCCAATCCTAAGCCTAGCACAAAGATCGTGTAGTTCGTATGCTAAAGCTTTTCTAATGTCAAGTATCATTTCCTTAGACCATGAGATTGTGCAACTCCCGGATACCGTAGGAATGCTTTGGGTGTACCAAACGTCACAACGTAACTAGGTGGCTATAAAGGTGCACTACGGTATCTCCGAAAGTGTCTGCGGGTTGGCACAAATCGAGATCGGGATTTGTCACTCCGTGTGACGGAGAGGTATCTCTGGGCCCACTCAGTAGGACATCATCATAATGTGCACAATGTGACCAAGGGGTTGATCACGGGATGATGTGTTACAGAACGAGTAAAGAGACTTGCCGGTAATGAGATTGAACAAGGTATCGGGATACCAACGATCGAATCTCGGGCAAGTACTATACCGCTAGACAAAGGGAATTGAATACGGGATTGATTGAATCCTCGACATCGTGGTTCATCCGATGAGATCATCGTGGAACATGCGGGAGCCGACATGGGTATCCAGATCCTGCTGTTGATTATTGGCCGGAGAGTTGTCTCGGTCATGTCTACGAGTCTCCCGAACCCGTAGGGTCTACACACTTAAAGTTTGATGACGCTAGGGTTATAGGGAATAGATGTACGTGGTTACCGAATGTTGTTTGGAGTCCCGGACGTCACGAGGGGTTCTGGAGTGGTCCAGAGGTAAAGATTTATAAATGGGAAGTCCTGTTTTGGTCACCGGAAAAGTTTCGGGTGCTAACGGTAACGTACCGGGACCATCGGGAGGGTCCCGGGGGTCCACCCGGTGGGGCCATCGGCCCCAGAGGGCTGAGTGGGCCAAGTGTGGGAGGGGACCAGCCCCAGGTGGGCTGGTGTGCCCCCCACCAGGGCCCAAGCCGCCTAGGGTTTGGGGGAACCCTAAAAGGGGGCGCCCCCTTGGGGGGGGCAAGGCAACCCCCGCCCCCTCCTCAGATTGGATCTGAGGCCCCCCCCTCTCCCTTTCCCCTATATATATGTAGGGGGTGGGAGGGCAGCCGTACCCAAGTTCTGGCGCAGCCCTCCCCCTCTCCCAAGTCCTCCTCCTCTCCCGCGGTGCTTGGCGAAGCCCTGCAGGATTACCACGCTCCTCCACCACCACCACGCCGTCGTGCTGCTGCTGGACGGAGTCTTCCCCAACCTCTCCCTCTCTCCTTGCTGGATCAAGGCATGGGAGACGTCACCGGGCTACATGTGTGTTGAACGCAGAGGTGCCGTCCTTTCGGCACTAGGATCATCGGTGATCTGGATCACGACGAGTACGACTCCATCAACCCCGTTCACTTGAACGCTTCCGCTTAGTGATCTACAAGGGTATGTAGATGCACTCCACTTTCCCTCATTGCTAGAGTACTCCATAGATTGATCTTGGTGATGCGTAGAAAATTTTAAATTTCTGCTACGTTCCCCAACAGTGGCATCATGAGCTAGGTCTATGCGTAGTTTCTATGCACTGGCTCGCATCCCTCCAGCCTCCTCTCGTGCAAAGGGCCCACCCATGTGCGCTCGCTATTGCTCAGCTCAGCCTGGCTCGATGTAAACTACCGACCTGAGCCCTCCCAGTGAGACAGACCCAGATGTGCTTTGAGTTTCGTGCTATGCACGCCCAACACTAAACACATGGAATCAAACAGTCCACTTTCCCGCGCGGGCCTGGTTGAGCCTAATGCGGGCAACCAAACACGCTCCAAGTCTCTGAGGAGATCTCCGAGACTGGTAGCCACTCCACCCACTTCTCATTAGTTGGTAGTTGTAGGGACGTGACCTCCTTGAGGTGATCAGAGCCACTCTTTTCCGTTTTTCTGCTCCTTTTGGTTTCCTTTTCTTCTTCTTCTTCTTCTTCTTCGGTTTTTGTTTGGTTTTCTATTTTCATCTCCATTTTTGTTTTTTCTTAAGTTTGTTTTTGTTTTCACTCTACATTTTTTATATGTCTAAAACATATTTTTAATAAGTGCTCAACATTTTGCGTATACACGTTCAACATTGTTTGAACATTTATTCAATATTTTTCAGATATTATTCAACATTTTTTCAAATACTCATTCAACATTTTTCAATACTTATTCAATATTTTCAAATACATGTTCAACATTTAAATACTTACTCAACACTTCTCAAATTCATGCTCAACATTTTTCAAATACTCGATCAATATTTTTAATACTTATACAACATTTTCAAATAATTGTTCAATATTTTTAATACTTATTAAACATATACAAGTGGAACATTTTTCAAATACTTGTTCAACAATTTTATGTACCCATTCAACATTTTTCAAATACTTGTTCAACATTTTTAATACTTATTCAACACTTTCAAATATTTGTTCAACATTTTTCAAATACTTGTTCAATATTTTTAATACCTCTTCAACATTTTTGAAATAATTGTTCAACATTGAAGAGTGTATTTTGTATATATATGCAGAATATCTTAAAGTACAAAGAAAAATAAAAAATAAAGAAAAAACGAGAACATCAAACAGGAAAAAAACAGGCCGTGGCCTCCCATGCGGCTGGGCCGGCCCATCTGGGGGTCACCCAGACGCGAGGCTTCCCCCTGTGCTCGCTTAAAGCGAGAAATAGGGGTGCCCCATGCAAAGGAGGCGATCGCTCGCTCGAGACACGCCGGTTTTCCCGGTTCGCTGCTCACGGTTGACCAGTCCACCGTTGAAAGATTGACCGTTGTCTTTTTGGGAAAATATGTTAAAAATCAGGATTTATTAAAAGAACACAGATTCAAGAAACACGGTTTCAAAGAAGTTAACAAAGTTAAAGAAGTCCATATGTTCAAAGAAGTGTGGATTTGAAAAAAAATTCATGAACTCAAAAAAGTTCTAGGTTTCAAAAAAGTTCACAGGTTAAAAAAAGTTCACGTAAAGGATTTGAAAAAAGTTCCGGATATAGGAAAAGTTCATTGATTTTGAAAAAGTTTGTGGACAGTGCAAAAAGCATTCATGGATTTGGAAAAAGTTGATCAACTATAAAAAACAAAGTTGCTGAACTGGAAAAAAGTTCACATGTTTTGACAATAAAGCTGGTAAATCCAGAAAAGGTTGCTGGATTTGAATATATTGATGCATTTGGAAAACTTGGGTGGATTCAGAAAAAGTTCACGTATTCTACAAAAAGGTTCACGAAGTTTGAACAATTTTCAAATTTGAAAAAATTTCATGTATTTATAAAAATAAAAAGTACAATGGAAATAAAAATAAAAGAAAAATGAAAAGAAAAAAACCAAATAAAACCTTCTAGAAACCCAGAAAATGAGAAGTCTGACCCAAAGAAAAATAAAGGTGCACATATCGGCCTTTTGTTGCTTTGTCTATATTCATCCAAGAGAATACGGTAAAAAGGAAATACCATAAATAGGAAACCAGAATGTATCACGCGTGGACACCACTTTACAACAACAAGCTACAAAATACCTATTCCCTCTAATTCATATTATTTGTCGCTCAAACGGATGTATTTCTAGATAAGTAATATGGATCGGAGGGAGTACCTATTTCCTATAACCACCCATGAGAATCTCTCTCCCTTCTCATTATTTTTGAGACTGGTAGGGGAGAGAACCGTGTACCCACCGCCGGACAACTCTAGCTTTATCGTCTCGGATATCCAGATGGCATCTCGGCAACCAGATATGTGGTGATGCTCGTGTCGACATTGTTGCATCCTCCGTGCTTAGATCTCGATCGGACTGTCCTAATGGCAAGACACTGGGTTGGATTCGACCACGTGATACATTGAGAATCAGGAACTGTGGGATACAAGAGGAGGAAAATGAAGGGGGGAGGGGGAGGATAGTGTTTTACTATGTTTTATATTCGATGGGGAAGGCGACCCTGTTCTCTCGGTTACATAGGCCGCTGCATGTAGTTTGGACACAACCAGCAACACAGACCCATGATCCTCTAAAAGGACTGAGCTTTACCTTGAGATTCCCTTTCACGTATTGTTGGTGTGGGCTGAACCTTAGGCGTGGCCAATTTGTAGCCCAGTCCATAGAGGTCATGGATGAAAAGGCTAAGGGTCTGTTTGGATGTAGATATTTGCAGTTCTGAATTTCAAATGCATTTGAAATGGATGTGGGTTGTAGAAACTGAATCGTTGAAAATATGAATGAAATGTATGTGAATTCTGTATTTGTGAAACTGCACTAAAATGAAATACAGGGGAATACATAAAAAGCAATGAGATGAAAAGATGCAATGCATATCTCAAAGCCATATCATACGACGGATGCCTTACCGTCACATAGCGTCCAAGTTCAACCCACCTCTTTTGCTTCGTCTTCCTTTCCTCCCGTGTAAACTCTTCCACCAGTCTTCCATGGCACACCATTTTCACAAGTGGTTCAAGATTTCATGGGTCCAGGTCTTCTATTTGATACATTAGTCAAACTACAATATTCAGTTCAAGTATCACTTACTTAGGGCATGTTCACTAGCATTCCATCATTGGCTCTGTTGTCACTACCTCTAGCACATCCTCATGACACCCTCCCATTGCTCGTCCTTGCTTCACTTTGAAGTCAAATGCCTAGCCAGCATATATCAACGAGAGAGGAAATATCCATATCAGTTGAAATGCGAAAATTTATATTTTGCATATTCACACTGGCTAGTACTGAGCCCACGCAATGTCACGCCTTCTTTACCGGGCATCTCTCTTATTGCACGTTATAGCCACATACCTCAATCCTCTACACAACTTTGGTTCCTTCTTTACTAGGTCTGTCATTGCTAGATTATAGCCATACCCCACACTAGTATTTGTTCGATATCTATTTAGCGAGGTGGTACTATTTAATTATTAAGGAAGCTTTTTTGGTAGAAGTGAAAGCTGGCCCAATGCCTCAATAGGTAGAATCGTAGACGTGACATAGAAAAAAGGTTGAACGGATGAATTTTTTTGTGAAGAAACTGATATTAGAGATTTAGAAAGGTTCCTGTACGGCGGATCATGTTCCCGCATAGGCCGGGAATAGGGATCAAATGCCTAACATCCGCATACCACGTCTTCTATATGGGCCAGCCTATTCCAGGTTTTCCCCACTCAATTTTATTCCCCTTGTTTTTTCTTCTCACTTTTTTCTTTTTTCTTTTTTTAATTTCTTTTATGTTTTTTACTTTCCTTTTTTTCAAATTCACAATATTTTCAAAAAATCATATTTTTTTGGGAAATAATGAATATTTTTCAAATTCTTGAATATTTTGAAAAGTTGTGAACAATTTTTAAAATTCGTCAACAATTTTTTCAAACTCATGAATATTTAAAAGTTCTGACCATTTTTCATATTGAGATTTTTTTTGAAATTCACGAACATTTCTTAAACTTTCATACATTTTTTGGACTTTGTGAACATTTTTAGAGCTTCATGAACATGTTTTGAAAGTCATAAACATTTACTAATTTTTCGAATTCACAAATATGTCTGAATTAAAAATTATTTTTGAATACATGAAAATTTTAAAAAATTCATGATTGTTTTCAAATTCACGAGCATTCTCTTAATCGCGAACACTTTTTGATTTACGGGCAATTTGTTTTTTAAAAAGGGAAACAAAAAAGCTCGAATTTGCATCCAAATTTCTGAACATTTTCAAAAATTCAGAACTTCTTTGAAACCTTGAACTTTATTTAAAGAAAAAAACATAACTGGAAATAGGTGTGTTGACTGAGTTATACCTAAGGGGTAGGCCCAAGTGTACATATGGCTCAGCCTAAGACCCAAGTCAATCAAGAATACGGTCCAATAAGTGTGACAAGGGGCTGTACACTGGCGCATCAAAGCTGCAAGCAAATGCTACAGATATCCGAGGGGATACTCGCGAGGTCCGGACGAGACAGTCAGTAACCAGGAGCAGTCGGACCGCCTTCAGTTGGATGCATCCTAGGATATCATGCCCCTCACGATGTCTTTCTCACCTTCGTTGTTAAGGTTGTATAATCTACCTAAATATGATAGTTATAAGAAGTAATAGTCATGAACTATCGATCATGCATTAGACCTTCAGTAGCATTTGTATAACCCCGTTAAGGTACCCCCTCCTAGCCCACTGTATATGAGCCGGGAGTAGGGGGCAAAAAAATATTATATAATACATATAACAGTCGGTCATGCATACAATCATTAATAAATTATATGTGTCAACTATATGACATATCATCCGCAAAAAACTATATAATAATATATCACTATACGAGCATCTTACTACTACTATAAAGTTAAGATTGGTGTCATTCTTCCATATCGCATTTGTACAATACTAAGCGGCGATCAACCTTAGGACCACGCTCTAATGGGGCAAGGCGCCTCAAGTACTTTGCCAGTGGCAGTTCTCCATACTCAAGAGTCTTATCCACAGATCGGAGCCGATAAAGTGGATCATCCAATGCTTTGGGCAGCAATGCCTTTACAAGACTGGAGACAAAATGAGGATCTTTAGGCTGTAGGTGAAACACCGAAATAATACCAATTAGTCCTTATGTCTACGTACCTCCATGCCAATGCTAGGATAGACGATATTTGGATGTGTACCATGTCGACTATTTCATACTCATCCTTGTCAATAAATGTTGAAGATTTATCACGCACAAGGGAAGTGCATCTACAAGCAGAAGATTGGTATTAAAAAAAAATTATGGCCTACTATATGAATTGAGAGGCTTATTAAAAATGTAATTATATAGTAAATAGTTTACTGTAGTAATACATACACTTCAAGGGCGGAGACATGGTCTCGAATGCTGGTTGTGCATACATTGTCAGTATAAGAATTAATACCATTGGCCATCTACATCAGACAAGAATTTTAAGATTTGGTGATGGATCTACAATTTTGTAATAAAGTATATAATATGGCAATTTGCACTAACCTGGTTGAGCATCGTGACAGAGATGGAGCAAACACTCAGTTGTGCTTTATCCGGCCTTTCAAGCATTTTCAGTTTTTCATCTGCAACAAATGATATAAATAATGTGCACTTTGAAGTTAATATGTTCTCACATTTCTATTATTGATGAACTAATGATCAAGAGGCTCAAGAGCATAATGTTGATAGTGGTATATGTAGGCTCCAAGCAACATAATAACCATTATAAAACAGAACATATACACATAGTAACAAATCCATGCTCGGATAAAAACAATATCTCCAGAAGCACACCTAGTAAATACCTAATGACGTGAGCGTCTGAATGGCGGCAAGGATATCCCGGAGCACCGCTATTTTAACCAAACATATCCACCTGCAATTTTTATGAACAGAACAAAGAAACAGTTGACCGTGCAAATATGTGAGTTGATGTTAATTAGATAAATAAATTTGTTCCACTGAACGAGTTGTTCTCCAACCTAGCAATATGAGTTACCTGAGATTTTCCCCAGCAATATTCTCCCCTGCAACTTTTGGACAAAGTAAATGAATTAAACTAGAGAAAATGCGTCCATGCCTAAAGCTGATTAAAAAAACACAACATAAATATTACCAATGGTATTGTTGAAGTAGCACGGCAAGGTACATGAACAATAGTTTGGATCAATGTATGTCAAGCCTTGCGTCCATATTTTCCATGTCAATAGCAGCAAACAAACCCATCGGCTTCTCATCGCTTCCACATGCCCGGGACATGATGTAAAGACTACCGTCATCTATGCCCAGGGTAGGTGATCTCATGCATCTGGACACAGAACGCAACAGCCCCCCACGTCTGCCCCCCGCTCGGGCGACTCGGGGGCTCCCCAACCCTAGCCCCCGCCGGGCCTAGCCCATCTTCCTCCCCTCCTTCCGCCGCCGGCTTGTGCCCGGAGGCCGCCGGCGGTGGCGGGGGCTCTTCCTCCCTCCCGCATCTCAGGGGTGACGGGGCCCCAACATGTGTGGAGGTGCGGCCGATCTAGATGCGACGGCGTTGGCTTCGACGACGGCGGCGGTCGGCCCTGCCTCGGGCCACGGGCGGCGGCTGCGGCGGCTGGCCTGGATCGGGCAGCGGCGCGATGCGTTCTTCGGCGGCATGTCATCTGGCTTTAGATCGGCGGCGGCGTCGAGGGCCTGGTGGACTGCTTGGCAGCACCCATGGCAGATCTGTTCTGGCCGGTGTAGCCAGTGGTGGTGGTCATCTTCTTCGTCGGTGGTGGCCGGCCAGAAGCTTGGTGATCGGATCTCGAGATCCATCATCTAGTCCCGGCTGCGAGTTGGGGAGACATGGTTGCCGGTGAAAACCGAGCCGATGGCAGGCGATGGCGGCGTTCTACGCCGTTACCTTGATGAAGGCATCGTCGTGTAACTACTGTCGACCCACTCGTGCTGCTCCGGGGGAAACCCTAGGATCTGGTGTTCCAGATCGGACGATGGCGGCACTGCGGTGTCGTTTCTCTCTTGGGAGCATCGTTTGTGGAGCAGCGCTGGAAGTCAGAGGCAGGAGGTGGAGCGGCTTCGTCTTGCACGGAGCTTTGGTGGAGATGTCAAGTCATGCCTGACCGACAGGTGCTACGCTTGGTCATGCCTGGTCGGCAGGTGCTACGCACGACAGATCTTCCAAGGACTTCAAGCTGTGTCGGCTGGTGGTACTTGGCAGCATGGCGCTGAGGTATATCAGTGGCGACCGCGACGTGCTCAGCTGTTTGCGCGCAGGGAGGAGGTGCCGTTGGGCGCCGTGGTGGCGTCGACGATAGCTAGACCAAGCAAGGTTGATGCATCAGTACAGTTCTGAAGATGGAGCGGTGGCAGTTGGCGGCGGCGGCCTCTGAGAGCACGCCGGACCAGTGTGTGCCCCAAACCCGGCAAGTGGCTAGGTTGGGGTCTCAGGTCTTAGATGTTAGGCTTGGCTGCGATGTCTGTTTGGTATTAGGCCTAGGCTATCTGCGCCCCTTCATCAACTGGATAGGTGTAGCGACATTTGTTGATTAGATGGCGGCTTTAGTTTTACTGTTGTATGACTTTGTAAGGTCTTGTGAGAATAATTAATAAAGTGGCCGTATGCATCGCCCAGATGCAGAGGCCGGGGGTCATCCTCTTTTTCTAAAAAAAATGCCCAGGGTAGGAGCAGAAGACACCAAATTCCTCAAGGAAAGTCGCTCCGTCTGACAACAAATCCCAACTTTGATCGGTTAAAAGGACGTCATCACTGTCTACAGCATAGCGTGTGTTCCAGTCAGAACCCAGAGTTCTCTCCATAGCAGTTGCCTTCCAACCACAGTCATCGTCATCTTCGTGATACTCTAACTCAACAAACTTGAGTGTGTTGCCAACGCTTATCACGTCCCTATACGACCTAGCAGAAGCAGACCATGCTCCCAAGGGACGCGCGTTTGTGGGCATCCGGCCCGGGAGGCTCAAGAAACGAACCACTGGGTCCTCGTCGAGCACGTTGAAGACAAGTATACCGTGCCAAAGATCGACCCACCCGATCGAGTCCCCTCCCATTGCGATCACCTTGTTGGTGGTATGGCCACAGACATGATCCAGGTCAGTGGCGCTAGTGTACTCGAACGGGATCACCATGGTGCTCCATGTCCTGGTCTGGGACGAGTAGCGGAAGAGCTCGTAATTAGGGTTAAAAACACCACCGATGTAGTGGTTTGATACCATGGCGGCCACGACGTAGCCCTCCGCGTGGCTGACAATGCCGACCTCATGGGTGGGGTGGAATCAGTCCAGAGGTGGGTAAGGGAGCGCCTCGAGCGACGGCGGCCGGCCCTGTACACGAAATAGCGCCCCGGCCAGAATTTGGCCATTGTGATCTCTAGCAGAACGGCGTCGCCGTCAGTGCTGACGACGCCTGCGCCGTACGACAGGCCGTTGTCCCCAACGTGCACGATGAAGCCGGAGACCTGCGGGGGAGTGGCGAACAAGAAGGAGACCTCCACCTCCACCAGCAGTTCCTCCTTCACCATCGCCTCGCGCCTGACGTCCACAAACGTTCTCGCCGTGGTCGCCAAGGAGCCGGAGCAGGGCGCCGTTGACAGCTTCTCCCAGTCGTGGTTAGCCCCGCGCACTACGGTGTCGAGGAGGACCCAGTCGGGATAGCGCCGAGCGTGGTCCGCCGGCCGCCGCTGCGGCCGCCGGGCGAAGACGGGACGAAGCAAGGATCGAGGAGCGAGGGTTTCTTCTGTTCGAATTTTTGTTTGGGTCGGCTATTTTAGCCCTGCGTAAGTAGAAATCGCGTTCACCGCATCGGCTCAGCTAAAGACGGATTTAGGGCCTCCCGTGGTTCCAATCTAGAGTTCTAGACAGAGACCTCCCGTGGTTCTCAAGTTTACTCATCGCCTGATATGCAGTGGCGGAGCTTGAACGAAATCTCAGGAGGGGCGAAGCTGCCAAAGAAAAAACTTTGAATACCAATCGTCTGACTATATAGTTAGATTTTGTAGAATATTGAGAAACTTAGAATGATTATAGTGATCTTGTACATGTTAGTTTATGAAATACATTTTTTATGTTAAGTACATATAGAAGCTATTCATAATAAAAAGAAATACGAAAATACTATTATTTTTGAGAAATACCAAAATACTTCCTCCGTCCCAGAATAAGTGTCTCAACCTTAGTACAAATTTTGGGACGGAGGGAGTACTACTTAATTAACCATGAATTATTGTGTTAATCACTACAGGCCAGCTCTTAGTTTCTTTGCTCTCCCAAATTACATAGGAACATATGCATGGTTGGCCTTCTCCGTGATACTCCCTCCGTTCCTAAATATAAGTCTTAGAGATTCCACTAGGTGGACTACATACGGAGCAAAATGAATGAATCTAAACTTAAACTGCATCTATATACATCCGTACGCGGTCTATAGTGAAATTTTCACAAAGACTTACATTTAGGAACGGAGGGAGTATATGTTTACAATCAAGCTATTGGCTGGAAATCATTTTTAATCACTTTGTCTTAATAGTCTGCAGTCCTTCGGATTAGTACTTCATTTGTTAGAGTTTGTTGTCGTTGTTTGTTCATGGATTTGATGTTCAAATTTGGGCTATGCTTCGGTCCATGAGAGGGTGAGAGAATCACCGGCTAACCACATGTGGCGCCGGCGTCAGCTGATTCCTCCGCGCGGCCGCGACAAGATTTGTGGGCTGTGGTGGCCTGAGACTCTTTGTTTTTTTTAAGGGAATGTGGCCCGAGACTCTGGTTGGTACGGTATTGCCCATCTAGCCCCCACGTCCTGTCGCAAGCTGGTCAGTCTCCCCAGTCCCTTAATTAAATGGGCCAAATGGTTATGCGTTCCAGTGCTATTACTACATGGCATGCTATTCGAGTTTTAACATTTTCGTTGGGGGGGCGATGGCCCAGGTTTGTCTCCAAGAAGCTCCGCCACTGCTGATATGTACAGTATATATGTATACATAACACTATAACAGCTACGTATATGCGCCCATTTCTGCCTTGATCGCGTACATAAATCCTAGGAACACTCGACCCAATGACACCAGACGGTCGCACGTTGCAAAAGAGGAAGAAGATGGAAGGGATGACAGCGGCAGGGGTCTTGCTGCTGGAGGACATGCTCCGTCAGATCCTTGTCCTCGTGGAGGACGCGGCCTATATCTGTTCCGGCGCGCCACGACGTGCAAGCCGTGGCCCGTGGAGAGGCGTCTCGTGGCAGACGCCTCCTTCCCCGCCGTCGCTGGCCAGATCTAGGCGGGTGCACATCTCACCGTGTCCCATGAAAAATCTACTTTAGAGCACCCATAGCCGGGTTTTTCAAATGCTCTTTATAAGTTCGGGTGGTGGTCCGATTAGTGAACGATCACAAAATCGTGACTTGGGCTCCCTTAAACCGGCCCTATTCGTCTAGGCTGGCCGGCACCCCTCATATTTTTTTAAGGATCGGCTCCCCTCATATTTAGTCCATATCTGAAGAGAACACGGGAGGTCCAGATGCGCCCCGGACCGTCCGCCACGTTGGACTAGACCGACCAGACCCATCCCAAATTCCACCAAATTGACTAACTCCACCAAATCAACCTCTCTCCTCCGACGCCCGTCCTCCATTCTCGATTTCCAGTCGTCGCCGTCCTTCACCCTTGCCCTCCCATCCACGCCATCGCCCTTGTTCGCTGCCAAGATGTCATCATCGGATACCCCGTCCCCCACCGCGGGCGTGGATGATAACCTGTTTGGACCAGGGCCTCAATCGATATGATCCTCTACCTTGATCGCGTACGTAAACACCCCTCCAAATGACCCCCACGGCCTTATACTTTGAAATCATCCACTTTACCTTCTTGAAGTCTCTAAACCAGCCAAACGAACACTATGAGCAGCCACCCAAGTATGATTTTGCGACTCGAATTGCCACAAAGGCATTTAGGGCTTGTTTGGGACTGCTCCCCTCCACCAAAATCACTTTCATGCCACTAAATTCATTTTAGAGCAGTTTCATACAAGAGTTGTAGCTTCACCAAAGACTAGTTTATCATGCTTGGCTTCCAAGTAGCCCCAGCTTCAAGAATGGGAGTTTGGTGGAAATGATCTATTTAATTGGGCGACGTTGGAAATACGAAGGGGTATCTAATGGTGTCCTGTATTAGGGGTCACTCGCCACGTTATCTCCCGGCCAGGTGGGCCGGGCCGAGCCCCCCCCCCCCCATGGCGCATAGACGAAATATTCCTAAAGACCTGGCACATACTCGAAGACTCAGAGGTCATCTACAACAAGCTAACCATATACGTAACTGACATAGATGACACACAACAATCATGTGGTAGATCACCTATACTTTGTACCCCAAATCAATACGAACACAAGCAGGACATAGGGTATTATCCCTTCAAGAGAGCTCGAACCTGACTAAAATCTCATGTCCTTGTTACCATCGTATCCATAATACCAGCTCATGACCGCCTACCCTCCATCAATATCCACTTACTAGTGGTAGTGGTGGGTAATTTCCCCCACTCCAGCTTCTAGCATTTTTGGAGCACCCCCTAAAGAGCTTCACAAAAAACAAAGGAGTTGTATCCCAGATTCTAGTTTTTTTTTCTGTGGAGCCACATATCATGGAGCTACCCCATTTGGTTTGTGTTTTCTAAAGCGGAGCTGAATTTTATGGAGCAAAGCAGTTCCTAATAGACCCTTAAGTGGAAGCTTGAGCACTGGACACCCTTACATCACCCATAATCAACACATCATCAAAGATGTTGTTACATGTGAGACATATTTGACGGTGAAAAGGTGTGAAGCGGCATGCTAATGATTTAGCGACAAGTTCCTTGTAACATCACCCATGGTCTAGAATTTTCTATATAGATAATCATGAACCACAAACCTCAATGAAGATATTTATTACATCATACACTTTAGAGATCTCTAGCAAGATATTCAAGGACACAACACAAAATTATAGACACTACGTTCATCTCCAAAGACATGCCATATTACCTTCTTCTTTTTTCTCACATTTAGGGTCTGGTTTAAATGTCTTCTACGAAACTAATGAAAATTCTGTTACAAAAATATAATTTGAGTATATCACAAAGAAGGTGTATTTTCAACGATAAACATTAAACGGTATCATGAAAAAACTCTGTTATTCAAATTTCGCAACAATATGAAGTGACTAATTACACTAAATAATACAAATGAGATATAAATAAGCATAAATGTTTAGTATAAAATTAGTAGTACTAATAAATTTATCGAAATGTCTTATCCAACATTTCTTTGCCTTTTTAAACCGCAAAAAGAGATATGGGAAGGAGAAATGAATGCTACCATTGGATGAGAAGTGAGCACAGATCGGAGCACGATGAGGGAGAAAAGCAATTATAATCAATCGTTGCGAGACACATATATGATTAAGATATTTCGTCGGTTAATGAATACAGAGTTTTTTGGATGAAGGTTTCAAAAGGAACTATTGGAGATATATACTATTTTGTAATCTTTTGTATATTATTTTAATAAAATTAGTTTTAATGTTGGTCTAACGTATATAAGACAAACATTTTCAGAGTAAAAAGAGACATCTAATTCCACCTTTGTCTCATGTCTGCCATGCAGAAACTTTCTTGCTCTAGTCGCAAATAAAGTGGAATACTAAGTGGTTGACAGTAGTAGTTGATGTGTCGAGGATGACCCGGGAAGGTTGGGCGTGGTTCGCAGGGCAATGGCAGAACGGCCTATAGGTTGAGGGTAGGGTTTATTTTGTTCGATCTGTAGGACATACGAAAGAGGCATAGTGAAGTTCAATCTATTATATTGTACATGAAACAACATGACATGTTGTGTGTATTTATTGAATTTTAAAATAAAGAATACTCAAAATGTAAAAAAAACTATACAAAGTTGTAATAGATACAACATGTACAAAGATGTCTATCTAAATTGCTTCAAAATTGATGTAATTCTTCATGTTGGCTTGAAGAATAATCTATTTAAGCTCCTCTTTTGAGCTTTTTCCTGTAAGCATAAAATGTTACGAAAAATGCCTTCGAATAAGTCCATTTTCGAGTGTTCCGAATAGCCGAAGTGATCAAAGTGATGATCTGTTGAGAAAAACGTAGACCGCGAAGTTGCTTCATCTGATTAATTTCCTCTTGAATGCCTCGATGAGTTGGACTCTAATTTGGTCACAAATAGGACCAACATATCTGAGAAAAAAGCGCAATGGAAGAAGAGAAGATCATTGGTTTCAAGCACATGCATGCAGGTTATAAAGAGCAATATTACAAAGTGTATCCAAAAGTATTTTCGCCCCGTAAGTTGAAAATGGGTGGGAAGATAAATATTTTGCAAAGAAAGTCAAATGATAATATTGGTGATCTGTTACAAAATCTTTGCCACTTTTTCATTACTGAAATATGTTAATGGAATTGGTACAAGATGGCTTTGTATTTAAGGGTGACTGTGCTCCCATATGATAACCTGTACGAGATCTCCAAATCTTTGATATTACACGCTTTTTCTTTATGAGTTTTTCTAAATGGTTTCTCGTAGAAAGTTTTGAACGAGGCAATAGTAATACAAGCATGATAATATGTCATTTTCTCCTTCTTTTACAACTAGGTTTTCAGAAGGAGTTTTTCATGGCATATTATGTATATCTCCTCACATAATTTTCCCACATGGTTTTTGGAGGGGCATTTTCCAAGATGACGATTCTACATATTCAAACCAGAGATTAGGGGTTGTGTTAGGAATTAATTAATGCACGTAATCAAATAAACCTTCGCCATATAACCAACTGCCGGTTAGGATAGCTAACCATCGTGTCCCTCCTAAAATTCCTAACTCTTCCCTATTCCCCTCTTCAAACTGACATATCCCCTCACTGCGTGTTTGGTAGTTTAATGGAAATGGATGGGAACTTATGTGGGGGAGTTGGCAGAGGGACTAGTCCCAGCCCCATTTTTGCTGTGGGGTGGAAATTATTTGTGGAAATAATTCCCATGAACCAAGGAATAGGAAGTGGAAATGAAAATGACGGAAGAAATCTGTAGCATGTGAATCCTAGAAAAAAAGTAGCAAGGAAAATAGATCCGCATCATTTATGAAGGGGAAGATAATAGCGAATCAAACTTGTTAGCGAAATCATATGGGATACTGGTGAGTCCAAATTTTGTGATGTTTTTACCCTTTGATTTCTGCCTACGTAGCAGGCTTTGCCGGATTTTACAGCATTCACGCGCCTCTTTTAATGTGTTTTCACGAGGATCATCCAAACTCTAAAAATGGGATGAGCACTTCAAAATAATGTGCGATGCTAGCGACTACGCAATAGGAGATGTTCTAGAACAACTAGATGATAAGAAACTTAATGCTGTCTGCTACGCTAGCAGGAGTTTGGATGAAGATCTGAAGCATTTGGCCGCCACTGAATAATATTACTCGCTATTGTCTTCCCTTGTGACAAATTTAGACATAGGGATCAGCGAGCCTTACAGGACCCTCTGATCAAGAAGGACGATAAGCCTCGATTGATCTGTTGGATATTATTACTTTTGGAATTTGATTTCCAGATCCATGGATAGAAGAGGTGAAGACAACCCTGAAAGGATAAAGATAGATCTAGAAGGAGGTGAATAGGTGCAATTACAAAATTTAATTCTTACTCCCTCCGTTCCTTTTTACTCCGCGTATAAGTTTTGGTCAAAGTCAAACTACACAAAGTTTGACTAAATTTATATTAAAAAATATGAACATCTACAGTACTTAAACTATATAATATGAAAATACATTTTATGGTGCACTTGAAAATGTTGATTTCATGTTGTGAATGTTGATATTTTTTAATATAAAATTAGTCAAACTATGCAAAGCTTGACTTTGACTAAACCTTATATGCAGACTAAAAAGAAATGGAGGGAGTACTTATCAATTTTAGGCAATAATGCGGAATATGAAAGTGTGCCTAACAATTGCAAGGGTGGATCTAGTGTACTCGAACGGGATCACTATGACGCTTCATGTCCTGGTCTTAGACGAGTAGCAGAGAGCTCGTAATTAGGGTTAAAACTCCGCCGATGTAGTGATTCGACACCATGGCGGCGACGACGTAGCCCTCAGCGTGGCTGAGGATGCCAACCGCTTGGGTGGTGTGGAATCTGTCCGAAGGTTGGTAACGGAGCGCCTCCAGTGACGGCGGGCGCCCTCGGCCGGCCCTGTACATGAAATAGTGCCCACCCTGAATTTGGCCGTTGTGATCTCTAGCAGAACGGTTCGCCGTCGGTGCTAACGACGCCTGCACCGTACGACAGGCCGTTGTCCTCGACGTGGACGATGAAGCCGAAGAACTGCGGGGGAGTGACGAGCAGGAAGGAGATCTCCACCTCCACGAGCAGTTCCTCCTCCACCATCGCCTCGCGTGTGACGTGCATGACCGTTCTCGCCGGCGGAGCACTGCGCCGTCAACAGCTTCTCATAGTCGTGGTTAGCCCCACGCACTACAGTGTCGAGGAGGATGCAGTTGGGACAGCACCGGGAGTGGTCCGCCGGCGGCAGTGGCCGCCGGGCGAAGACGGGACGAAGCATGGATCGGGTGGGCGAGGGTTTTCTCTATTCAAATTTTTGTTTGGGTCGGCTTTCTCACGTGCGTTAGTAGGCGTGGTCTTGTGGGCAGACCTCGCCATGGGATACCCGGTCCGGCCGGCCCGACCCGACCTGGCCCGAAAAAGCCCGACCCGACTTTGCCCATGGGCCGGTCCTGGGCCTGAGATCTAAGCCCAATGCCCGGGCCGGGCTCAGGCCCGACATATTTGCGATTTAGGAAAGGGCCCATCCCGATGGGATTTTGCACTGATTGGCTGGGCCTGGGCCAGATATTTAGGCCTGACGCCCAGGCCGGGCCAGGACCGGGCCCAGTTTTTTGCAGCGGGCTTTGTTTGGCCTGGTCTGACCTGACATTTGGCCAGGTATACTCGTGAGTGGGCGGTGATCGGACACAAACCGCCTTCACCGCATCGGCCAGGACACACATAACACACATTCTTAACCCAATAACCATGACTCAAGACCATAATGTGTTCACGTCCTTTATTTTTACATGGCATCACATTTTTGTTGTTGATGGTGGTCTCAGTGCTCACACAAACGAAAGCGTGTTTGAATGCGGTTAGTTCTAAGGCATCTCTCTCGCGCACACTCGCTTGAAATAAAATGTGAAATATGTTCTTTTTCCCCGCGAGGTTTTTCACAGGTGTGCATGCGTGGTTATCGATGTTTTCTTTCCTCTCTATAAGTAAGAAAGAAAAACGGATCGTACATTATAGATTAAGTTCACACCAAAATAACATTTTAGAAATATTTGACAGCTAAAAATAGCATCATATTTAGATTCTACACATTTTTTAATCAAGTTTCATATATAACATGTTAAAATCGGAGTTACTGTTTAAAAGATATTGATAATTTGGTTTTAGATAAACTGCGGATTGATTAACCGAAAAGTCAGGGGGGTTTATGTGAAAACAAAAAAACGATTCGATTGACTTAAATAAGAACGGCGGGTTGATTACCTAAAACATTAGATGGTGTTCCGAGAAAATACAAGAAAACGGTTCGGGACTGACTTAAACGTGTACGACGGGTTTATTTACGGAAAACAGAGGGACTTTTTTTTGCAAAATATACGACGGACGACCAGAAACCTAATTTGCTTTATTATTAAGTAAAGATAAAGATAAAGATGAGGACCTATATCAGTCCGCGAAGCTGTATGGACGTTCAAATTCCTGTATTATTGAGACACACGTCGGGGAGTTTTGCTCGAGTCCGGACATGCAATTGACCAATCACATGCATGATCCCCCTCTTCTCTCTCTCCTCCCAACCCACAAATATTCAACCGCATGCATGGTTCCCGCCTACCTTTTCTGCCCCCAGTCGGATACTTTGCAATTAGCGTTGGATTGCTCTTTCCCGTATCATGTTCGCAGACCACATTCGGACACAAAAACAGACATATACCGGAGGAATTTACGAGTCGGCGTTGGAGATGCCCTCAACCAGCCAAACTAACACCACGAGCCACCCAAGTATATGATTTTCGCGATTCGAACTGCCACAAAGACATTTAGGCCCTGTTTGATAGCTTAGTTTTTTAAAGTACAATTTTTAAGACTAACATAGTTTTAATTGATCTGAGGTGTTTGGCTGCCACTAAAAACTATATTTTTAATACCGAGCTATTTGCAAATGGTGTGGCTAGATCTCAGTCGACTGAAACTTAACCAAGTATCAGTCAAGTGACATAACATATAAAACGGGAGAATAAAAAAATTGCATGAAACTCCACGTAAGATCTCATGATATACCATCGGTTGAGACTTGCAGAGATTCAGCAACCCCGATTTGCAAAGTTATGGTACTATCTCTGTATTAAAAAAAAGCCCAAAGCCTCTTTTCTTAAAACCGAGCTCGCGAAAGGAAGGAGTCGTTGTTATCTTTTCCTTGCTCCAAGCTGCTGCTGGCCCCTCCTTCATTCTCCCAGGGCCGGTCCTAAGATTTCAGGGGCCCTTTATGCATCATGGATGTTTTGATATTTTTAAACACGGGTTACTCTGAACTTTTTATTGACGGAGTGCAAAACCAGCTTGTCGACTTAGTTTTGTGATTTAACTGAATATGATTATAGTAATTCTATCTTACTTTAAATTTGCCAAGGAATTACATGCACTGTATATCATATACAGTTGGCCACACAAAAAATAATAATATTTGAACGGCTCCTTATCGCGCAGCTAGAATTACTTCATAATTTACAACGCTAAAATTTATTTAGCCACCTAAGTATATTAAATCAACCATGCATTCTCTAATTATTTCGTCTCAGCTATTAGTATCATTAATCCATGGATCCTAGTAGTCATTCTCTCCCATTGTCTTTCATCGACCACCAACACAGCCAGATTCCTTAACCAGAAGGCCGGACAACTACAACCTACTCTTCTCCACTAATTTCACCAGCTACTCCTATCTAACAGAACCTAGATAACTCTCGGATAATGAATCAAGAAGATGCTTACCTATTATGTTGTCCAAAACTGGGGCCGACGAACAAGAAATCAACCGAGCCACCGTTGAAGGAGGAAGCATCGGTGAGGCCTCCGCGGGAGGACGCTGTGGCGGCAGGAGTCGTGCGTGATCGCTGATGTTGTTGTGTGCGGGCCTACACGTGGAAACGGAAATTCCACTAATTGAGGGAATCGTTGATTTACTTGCCCACTACTGCACCTTCTCGTACAAGGCATGTTACACCTAAATTAGCGCTGGGTCATTTTTTTTCACGGGCCTAATGCACATAGCACACATACGTGGGGGCCCCTACCTTTCGGGTCACCCTGTGCGTTCGGTTTATTCGGTTTACATGGTTCGGTTTATACGGTTTTTCGGTTTGTACGGTATTAATACTTCGGTAAATACGGTATGAAAATAAAATACGGTTCGGTTTCGGTATATACCAAAATATTTCGGTATGGTTTCGGTATATACCATAAAAACCAAAGTTGACGCGAATTTGAAAATGACGTATAATAATTTGCAAATTTATGACTCAAAACACATACTATTTTACACAAATAGTACATGACTACATATATAAGTATATATATGAATGCTTTGATTCATCTCTTGATGGTTATGGACGTGCTTAGCATTTTAAAAGGAGAAAAATGACTACGTTACAAGAAAATTTACGTGCTTAGTAATGAATTTAACTCATGTACAAGAAAAATGACAACTTTTATGGTTGTTCATCTCAAGAAATATAAATTTATTTTTTACTTCAGTTTATTCGGTTAACCGTTCGGTTTTTCGGTATATACCATAAAAACCAAAGTTCAAATCGGTATGAAAAGTTCATACCATACCGAAACCAGAAACCATAAAAACCATCAAATCGGTTCGGTTTGGTTTATTTTCGGTATGGTTTTTCGGTTCGGTTTTCAAATGGTATATACGGGCCGCCCCCTGCCCCCCCCATCTGGGCCGGGCCTGCATTCTCCCATTGCTTCCGCTCGACGACCTTGTTGGAATATCCAATTTGACGCTCTCTGCGTCAAGCTGTCGAGGCTTCGCATATGAGCAGCCGATCGAACAGTGAACAGTGAACTGTGGCCGGCCCATTTACAGTGTTCGCGTTTCCGGTTTTGGGAATCTTCTAGAAGGTTCCCTGAACCGGTTTTTTCTTTCTTTTTGATTTTTGGTTTTTGATTTTTACGTTTTTCTGTTTATTTTTCTACATTATTTTCTGTTTTCTTTTCCTTTTCTGCTTCTTTTTTATTTTTCAACTTTTTTGAAAAAAGTTCATGTTTCAAAAATTGTTTGTAAACTTAAAAAATTAGTTCTTTGAAAAATGTTCAGAATTTTCATTCGCATTTTAGAAAAAAGTTCCGGATTTCAAAATTTGTTCACCATTTCTTCCTGCTTACGAAATATTTTTGCAATTATGAAATTTGTTCATGTTTTTTTGTGTGTTTTCAGAAAGAATCGGAATCTCAAAACTGTTTATTTCAAAGAAATATAAGAAAAATCATAAATGTTTCAAATCTGCCGCTACTTTCTGTTCTTTGGAGTTTGCGCTATACAAAATTTTATAGCATTATTGTTTCTTGGAAAGTTTTTGTTCAAATTTATTAGAACTTTTCAAATAATGTCCGGTATTTCAAAAAATGTTCTTATATTCAAAACTTGATCGCAAATTCAAAAAATGTTCTCGTTTCCAAATTTTTGGTCACGTATTCAAAATTTGTTCACGTTTCAATTTTGTTGGGATTTTTGAATTGTTATCCATTTCTATATTTGTTCTAACAATTCCAAATATATTCGTGATTTAAAAAATTGTTCCTCTTTTAAAATTTCGCTCATAAATTCAAAAAAGTTCATGTTTACAAAAAAGCTCAGAATATTGAAAACTGTCCCTGTTTTCAAATGATGTTCGTGTTTCCAAAAAATGTTCGGGAATTGCTAAATATTCTTGAGAATTCCGAGAAATGTTCAGCAATTCAAAACAGTTCCCATTATCAAATTTTGTTCTCAAAATTCAATAAATATTCGAGTTTTTTTGTTCTGGAATTTTTAAAAAATGTTTGCACTGTTAAAAAATGTTCCCAATATTAAATTTTTGTTTCTCAAATTTCAATAAATGTTTGTGTTTTCATCAAATATTTTGGAATTTCAAAATGCTTTCTGTTGAAAAATGTTCACAATTCTATTTTAATATTTCAAAATTTTAAAAAACTCCCAGTTGTTAAAAAAATCAGTAGATTTTCAAACATTGTTCGTTTTTAAAAAGAAACAGAATTTCCAGATAAAGTTTCAAAAAATTCAAAACAGCTGTTCGAATTCTGCTTTGGAGTTAGTTCTTATGCATGCACGCTCCCATTTGTACACTAACGAGTGTTGGCTCCACTGGTTAGCTGCTCGGGTACACAAGGTGGAGGTTGTATGTTCAAATCCTTCTCGAAACAGTTTTCATACTTTGTTTTTTTTTTTCAACACAGCTGCTCTGCTACAGCGCCCAATAGTGCACCCACTAGCCCCACTAGCCCCGCCTTGCTGGCCGTGAGCAAAAGGGCAAGCAACTCCTGCTGGACTCAAGCTTCCTACTCAGCCGTGTGGATGCAAAGCTGAATTGCAGCTCATCTTGCTCCGTTGCTCGTGTGAGTTTTGTCTATCGGTGCCGGCCACAACGCAAGAATGTCCATACCCAGCTAATCAACTCCGATCAACCGAACCATTGATCACTGATTGCAACTAGTTAGGAACAAGTTAGCTAATTTAAGTTGCTGCATAAAGCACCCGTCAAACAGGTCATAGTATTTTCAATACGTCAAAAATACTTTGATAGATCAAAACCGTGGTATCTTGCACCTACGGGCTAAAATACTGTAGTTTTTGAGTACTTTGGTTTTTGCAATACCTCGCTAGTACCAAACACAACCTTAAATGGAAGCTCGACCATGAAGACCGCTACATCACCCATCATCAACAGATCATCAAAGATGTTGTTACACGTAAGACATACTTGACCCTAAAAAGGTGTGAAGCGGCATGCTAATGTTTCCGCGATAAGTTCCTTTTAACCTCATGCATGGTCTAGAATTTTCTATATACATAATCATGAGCCACAAACTCCTGTCAAGATATTTATTACATCATGCACATTACAGATCTCTAACAAGATATTCAAGGAGACAACAAAAAATTATATATACACCACATTCATCTCCAAAGACATGTCATCTTGTCTTTTTTTTTGTTTTTCAACACATTTAGTGTTTGTTTAAATGTCTTTGTAAGGCATCATATAGCAAATTAAAAAAACTAACAAAAATTCTGTTACAAAAATATGATTTAAGTTTATCACAAAGAAGGTGTATTTTCAATGTTAGACACTAAAATAGTATCATGAAAAACTATACTAGTAATATTTAGCAACAATATGAAGTGACTAATTATGCTAAATAATACAAATGAGCTATAAATAAGCATAAATGTTTAGTATAAAAATTAGTAGTACTAATATATTTTTCAAATGTTTATATCTTTGTCGGGCACATATCTAATTCATACATTTTGTCGCTTAATGAATAAAGTGCTTTTTCATCGAGATTTAAAAAAGAATTATTCGAGATACACTATTTTGTAATCTTATCTTATTATTTTTAATTAAAATAGACAAAACCTCTAATGTTGCACAATGTTATGTTAGATGAAATCAACAGATATGCATGGAAATAATTCTATTATATAGTATATAGTGCTCACATGCAATTCTTATGCAGTTAAAATGGAAATATAATGTTCTCTCAGAGCTCTGACATGTTGATGCATGGAATAAACATTGATTATAGTTTAGTTGGTAGTATCCCACAGAAATATACACTAATTGAGAGCAAAAATACAATACAAAAACGGTTGAAAAAAAAATAGGAAGGGAGTATCCTATTTGTAAATAATCGATCCATCCCGATTTACTTATCCTGAATACAAAAACAGTTAAAAAATACAATGCAAAAACAGTTGAAAAAACTGTTGAAACATGTTATGTTGGGTGAAATCAACGGATGTGCATGCAAATAATCATATTAGTATCAAGTGGTGAGAAGAAAAAACACATTCCTGCCGTCCTGAATTACTTGGCACAGTAATACATAAAAATGTACGTCTATATACATCCATTTTCGCGACAAGTAATTCCACTGTGACAATTAATTCCGAAAAGAGGGAGTATGTTTCAACATGGAGAAACAGAACTACAGAAGCATTGTCACTCCAAGTTGTACTTGTGCCCGCAAACACGCTTGCCCTAGGACTAGTCTGGTTGTGCCCACCAGAACACCACTGAGAAGGACCTCCTTCCATGTGGTCTGTGGTTGTCGATGATACCTCAAACTACAACTAATTGGATATACCAAAACACGAAAATCAGAGATGCTCATGGGTTGACAAATCTGCTTGTAAGGGGAGGAGAAAATAAAAGATGCAGTGACCAATTAGAGTGCAGGATGTGAGAAGACCATCTTGATGATGGGAGTAACAGTTAGCTGAAGACACCTGATACCATTTGGTGCATTGCAATATTAACCGTTACCCAATCGACGTTCTTAGCTTGGGGACGAAATTAACAAAGTGGGCTGGTGGATAACCTTTGAGGTAAAAACTGACATGCTGACGTGGCATGTGTGATGATGTGGAGTGTGTGCACGTTGAGATAAATCAAAGTAGTGGGGATCAACTACTTAGGTACAATAGATTAGTTTTAATGTTGGTCTAATGACAAACATTTGCCGAGAAGAGAACTCTACATCCACCTTCGCCTCATGTCTGACATGCAGCAATGTTCTTACTCTAGTTGTCGATAAAGTGGAATACTGAGTGGTTGACAGTAGTAGTTGAGATGTCGAAGAGGACCCATCAAGGAAAGCTTGGGGCGTGGTTCGCAAGGCAAAGGCAGAATGCCATATAGGTTGAGGATATGGATTGTTTTGCCCAATCTATCAGGCATACGAAAGAGGCTGCAATTCAATCTATTGGTA